>JAYRBT010000114.1:106077869-106136036 GCA_036023395.1 Myiotriccus ornatus
GCCATATGTACATGGTAAAATCCTATCCTAGAGCAATCTGTGAGCAGGTGAATCCTGCAGGCGGAAACCTGCTTCAGTTTTACCCCTGCAATCTGCAGTGTGGGCCGGGGGCTGCCCAGCACTGCTCTTCCCAGGAAGCCCCCACCACGCAAGGCCACCACTTGCTTTGAAATTCAGTGCTTACTGCATGTAAAATATATGGAAACCAGGCAGGTAGAGAGGACTAAAAGTCAGAGGAAAGTGAAAATGGATCTCAACTCAAATGTAAATCTAGCCGTTCTCAGATGGTCAAGGAAATCTCTGTTTTTCCTGGTGCTACACACAGTACTGCAGGGAAAGACAGTAAAAACTAGGGTGTCATGGAAGGCAGAAGTTGCCCACAGCAGGATCCATAAGCTGGTCCTCTTTCAGGGGGATGCCTTGGTGTCAGTTAAATACTTTTTCTGATATCAAAAAAGGGAGGAAATTTCTCTTGCTGGCAAGAGGATCCAATAGCCCAAATTCCTCTCTCTGGACTGAATTACTTAAGCACATTACACTGCAAAGCACTAAACCCTCCCAAAGCCCACTTTTATACATAAACAATGCTTAATATTGTGTTCTGTTGCTGTCAGACCTTCCTCTGCATTTTTGCCTAGCTCTTAATTTTCTTAGATGCTGCCTTGTTATATTTATGTTTATTAGGACACAAAACCCCCACGTCTTCTTGGGAAAGAATGTTGCAAGTTTGTAAACTTCTGCATTCACCTTTTAATGTGCTTTTCTGCTCAGAAAAGACGATATGCTTGAAAAGAGTAAACTGAAAATTTTTTATGCTTACAGGAGGAAACATATTTTCAAAATAGATTTGTGTCTCTTTCAAAACCCTTGAGGTGAGTTATTCAGCTGAGATTGAAGTGCATCATGTCTTGCCATCAATAAATATGTCTTTTTAAATGAGAAGCAGGGCCATGTTTTCTCAAAGCTATGTTTTCACATTGCTTTGTTTTATAGTTGGAACTTACTTCTGAGACTGCTTCAGGTTTAAAATTTGCTTGTTTCTTAAGTAGAATCGAATAACATAATTTTAGCTTTTCAGCTTGTAGAGAAAGCATTTATACACATGTTGCATATTTTCACTGATTTGGAAACAGAGGGACTTTAATTAGGCTCTGTAGAGCAGACACTCATGAATGAAAATGAAAATTAAAAGACCTCTTTTTTTTACATGTCGAGTTCTGACACCAAATGGAAGAACAACAAAGCTCCTCTGTGCGTCTCCCCAAAGGTCACTTCTTAGGGTCTGTTCTTCTGTTGTGTCTGTGCACACATTTCTGTGTGTGATCCTCTCTTTCATTTTCCCCACTATCCTTTTTTCTGGGTTGCAATGCCAACTGTGATGTGCAGAGACGCTCCCACTGTCTAGCGTAAGTCAGTGCCTGGGGAAGTGCAGGAGATGGGAAGATACCTGACTGCATCTTTTTCCCCTTTGATTAGAGCAGCTAATCAGGCAAATGGAAGGAATTCAGATGAAGAGAGTAATGGAAGCCCAGTTCCTCCAAGGCGTGTAAGCATGTTCTTCAAACCTTTGAGGATCTCAGCACTTCTCTGCTCACAGCAAAGGGAAGGGAAGGGATTGTGACTGTAGGTACATCTAAGGCTGGTGGTTTCTTGCTGATGCCCTCCCTCTAATCCCTGCAGGCTTTGCACTATGGTTGGTGTGCCAGCAGTGTTTCTAACCCACTGGAGGTGTCTGCAAGGTGTTTTTGAATGTAGGTGCCGTTCAGGCAGGGTGTGATTTGTCAGCAAGAAAATACGAATGTTACAGTAGAGCAGACCACAGGGCTGTTGCAGATGTCATTGAGTAATGCAGTGAGTAAAAAGGCTGGATGCTGAAGTGACAGAGAAGAACATTTTCCCTTCTCAGCCTCATATTTTTAAAAGTAAGCCCAAGAAAACCCAAATCCTGGTATCCAGAGGACTTCAGCTGCATCAACACTAGTGAATCAAGCCCTGCCAGAGCCTGGCCTCTGCCTTGAGTCAGGCTGGCTTGGCTGCCCTGGTCATTCTATGGGCCTTTTCTCATCTCCAGAGCTGTGTGGCCCTATCCAGACTGCTTTTGGGAATGATCCATATTTTTTGATGTCTCGTGAGCAGTGTGTGGGAGAGCACTAGCACATCTAGGCCAAAAGCCTGCTAACAGAAAATTGAATTCCCATGCCCAATCTGGTGCCCTGGTATTTTTACTTTACTAGAATGCTGCATCTCATACCCTCAAGTGTTCACACTGGGTCTATCACATCCTTTAAAAAGAATATGTTTTGTTTTGAATGTACATCAAACAAGTGTGTTGAGAGGGACTAGAAACCTTTCCAAAGCACACTCCCAGGCTTTCTTGGTGGTGGGAGCCGCAATCCCATGACATGACTACCAGCTCTCTATGCAGAGAGCAGGGATACCTTAAAATGAGCTTTCCTTGTCTCTTCTCACTGCATGTAGATCGCTGCTTTTTGGTAGTTAATAGAAGGAACTGTGTTGGCTCCTTCTGCACTTGGTGCAAGGCTAGACCATGAGCTGGTGTAACATCTGTATGAGAGTCCCCTATTGCTGTTTGTCCCTGTTCTGGAACCTGTGCTTTTGGCATCACCCCAGTTGGACTGTTTTAGAGAGAGCCCTTAGCCATCTTCCTGGTAATGTCCCTGGTCTCTGGGTGATTTGGCTCTGACCCTGCTAGGTGACCCAGCAGGATGTGTGCTCCACAAAGGGCAGTGATATTACTTAAAAAGGGAAAGAGAAAAAACCTGACCTCCTCTTTAACAGAAAAAGAACGAGCAAGATGAAAGGGGTACATGGCAAATTTCTGTTTCTATTCCGTGTGTGGACGGCACTATTTAAACATAACTGAGCTGACCTGACAATTATAGGAGTGATATTTATTCGGATATACCTGAAGCTTCATTACTGTCTAGGATGTCCGTTGTGAGAGATTGCTAAGATCAGTTCCTGGTGACAGACAGCGTTTGTGCATTGACAGGCTGATGGAGAAACTGAATGTTATCTCTTGCTAACAGGAGGATATTTGCTCCCTGCCAGTGACTTGATGCTCTATGTGTTGGTCAAAGGCTGGGTTAATACTATGGGTTTGCTTTTCAGTTCCCACAGGTGGATGGCATTTGAGAGGCAACAATAGAAAGTGTTACACAGCCTCACATGGGATGGACCAGTCAGGATAGGGTGTGATGAACAGACTAGGAAATCACAGTCTCTTAAATCATTTTGTCAGTTGTGCTTTTTTTTTTTAGTAACAAAACAGAACAAACTGTGCTCCTTGCCCCAGAGGAAATGGGAACTTTTAAAGTGAGACTTTTTCATACCATATGCCATCCAGTTGCCTGTTAGAGCCAGGCAGTAGCCTTTACAGTTCTTTTTTTTTCCCAGGAATCTGCATCATAGTAACCAATGCTGGGCAAAGGTTCCTTGGCAGCATCTCAGGGACTTCAGCTTGGCTCAGGAGCCATCAAGAGGTCATTCCCCTGGGCTTGCCTGGAGGTAGCCCGCAGTCTGGGAGGTCAAGAGAGTTTAATAATGTGGTCGAGGCAAGGCTATGCCATTTGGTCTCAGGACAGGTCACAGATGCACCTGGGGCTCAGGGTGTGTGGGTACAGAGCACAACAGGACAGATTAGACAAAATGGTTGAGACAGAAACAGATTAGTCAAAACTGTGCTTGGAGTCCAGATGGTTAGGACCCTTGCATCTACAATGTTATGCACTTATTTATAGTGAAACCAGAACAGGAAAAATTCCCCTGAGCAATCCTGAGCTGTGGCCTTGGCTGACATCACTTAATGTGCATCAGCAGAACATGTCTGGGTTCAGCCTCAGCAGAAAGGACTGAAATACCCCAGAGAAATGGAAACTCAGCACTGCAAACCACTAAGTAACCTTGTGAAACGGTGACACAGGCACAAGTCTGGCTCTGCTCCAGGAAAACCCTCTCTCATCTTTCTAATTAGTGGGGGTCTCATCAGGGAGAGCAGGAGATTCATGGCCGTTTTACCCAATGTGCTTTCCGTAATTTACTGTTCTCATTACAGAACATGAGACGATTTTTCATAGCAGGTCTGGAAGGAACTGGAACTGTGCAAGCATTGTCCAGCCTCTTGTGTCACAGCCTATTTAATGCCTAAGCTGATTAAATGCCTACCTTTTTACAAATCACGTCTCATAAAGGGCCTGCGGGTGCTATGAAAAGTAGAGGGAAAATTTCATAAAGGTGGTGAATCTGAAGCATAAAATCTGAATGATGACTTCTAAAGATTTGAAATCTGTACAAAACAGGATCTGAAGAAAATCTTCAGCTCTCCCACCTATAAAGAAGCTTGAGATTTTCTTGGTGCTGTAAAACCCTGGGTAGTAAAAGTGAGGAAAGGTTTTACTAAATACACTGACATCAGAACATTTATGTACTGAAATCAGAAAGGGACCTCTTAGGCTTTTTTTGCATTGTCTCTCCTCCCTTACATGATACAGACTCTAAGTGCTGGGAGATGACTAAGGCTGGGAGGCAATGGTACTCCTTGGTCTCTCTCCATGTCTTTCCAAGTGCTGCTCTTTACTCCTAGCGAAGTCACAGGTCATCTCCAGCTGCCAGCCCTCTTCCTTCCCTAATATTTTGCAAATGGAAATAGACTTCATCTTCCCCTGCAGCCACAGCTGATGCCACAGAGTTGGGTTAACTTCAGAAACATGCCCCCAGAAATGTCCCCTTGAAATAGAACCTGCACTCCAGATCATGACCTGGCTACCCTCCTCACTCTTGGGAACACTGGGGTAAGGGATGTTGCTGAAGTTAATGCTGTAAAGAATAAACTGACAGGGTTATATGTATAAGCTGTTCACCCAGTTTGAATTTCTACCTATCCCAGCAAGGAACAGAAATACACAGTATAAGCTGTGTCCTTAGACCACACGAGACCAAGACGCTCATAGTCTGAATTTCAAATACGAGCACTTGTAAGGAATTGACCTTGCAAGCCTTGGCAATGCCCTGAAACAAAAGGGTTTATATTGCTTTTAAAATTGTATTCTCAGATCCATTTTTCCCATTATCCATATAAATGTCTAATCCTCTTTTGAATTGTGCTAAGCTCTTGGCACTGGTACTGTCTTGTGAAGTAGATTCCAACTTTGTAATATTTTTTATTTTTTTTTTTTTTTGTCAGTGTGTAGTTTCTGGCTTGCAATTTCATTGAATACTCTCTCATTCTTGTATTAGGAGAGGAAAATTAACTGGCCTCTTCAGCATTTTACCCTTGTATTATGTTGTTTACTTTGACTAGTGTCTTCTAATCACCCTTTCTCTGAGATAAGGGGTGTCTCCATCTTCATGTCTTTCCTTCTCTGGAGATTGCTGTGTGCCCCTGAACATATACTGTGTCTTGCTCCAGTGGGATTGAGGCAGGGGCTACAAGCAGACAGTAATATGATCAGCTTATTTTATGAACACATTCAAGGAGGGCATAAATGTGAAAATGTTAAATCTCCCTATGAACAATAAGAAAATAGAAAAATGCCTGAATTAATTGAGTAAATTATTCCCTGTGATTTACTTGCCCAGTTCTGTCACTAGTATTTTAGTGTAATGGTGACCAGCTAATTAAAAACTGTAGAAGCAAATTTATCATCATGAATAGAAAGAAACATTGCACTCAGGCTATCTGAAGGCTGAACTCGCAATTTGCCTTGGTTTATCCATACTGGTGTGATGTATTTGATCACTGATAGTCGTAACAAAGATTTGAATAAAAAATAGTCACTGTTAATAACCCCACCGACTTTATCCCAAATGTTCTTTACTTGATGTGTTTTGTGCAAGGACGAAGAACGGATAATCCCTGAAAGGGGGGGATTATTCAGTTTTTCGTCTTAAAGTTTCAAAGAGCATTTCAAATCCCAGAATTATTTATGTAATGTTTCTGAAAATGAAAACCTTTGAAATGCTTGCAATCACTTAAAAGCGTACCGTGGAAGGGCTGCAGAGGCAGGGGCTGCTCTCCATGTGGGATGAGAGCCAGCCCCGTTGATCTGATTTTATATCATAATAGGCAAGATTATTGATCCTGCATTTTTGTGGCAGATGCTCTGTTCTGTGCACAGCTCTCTCCCAGCCTCACTCAGCCTCTCTTTTGCACTGGTGACCTTTCATGGGCTTTTTTCTTTGCAAAGAATGTACAACCAGTGACGGTGCTGGCAAGTGGCCCAGACGTCAACTTTTACCTCCTGGACACCTGAAACCTCTTGTGTTGTTCTTGGGAAACTGCAGTAACCTCTCTGACAGCTTTCCTCCTTGCTTCCATTCCAGGACTGTCCTGGATGGGTTTCTTAAATGCATTGGGGTTTTTTACATCTTAGAAAAATATCTATACAAGTAATCTTCTGTGCACAACAAAAACTGATGGCTTTTTATATTAAAAATGTTTCATGAGCTGAGATTTTCTGTGTCTTCACAGAAATTTAATTAAATTAAATTTTGGGCAGTCAATTTATAACTCCCCAAAAAGTCAGAGAGAGCCTTTCTAATGCTCCATAATGTCACTGTAGCTTATGTCTGGCTGGGACTGCTCTGGCTGGGGGGCAGGAGCTGACAAACCTCAGGGGGCTTTGGCAGGATGGGAAGGTCAAGGAGAGGCTTCCAGATATGGATTCCCACTCAGATGGCTGTCTGGGCATGGACAGCAGGGATGGAGGGTGGTCTGGCACCGGTCTTTCCTTCCTGTCACATGTCCTGAGCCTCTCCAGAGGCTGGAGAGAGACTTCACTCAAGCAGATCTTGTTGTCCGTGAATCAGCATGAAAGGGGCTTGCTGAGGTATTTTCCCTTCTCCTGAGGCATGAAGCAATACAGGATTCTTCTCACCTCCCCAAACTCACCTGCGGAGTGAGGGGATCTGCAAGTTTCTAGAGACAGCTTGACATGGGTGGGGTCTGGGAGCAGCAGGGATGCTGCACAGCACCCAGAGTTCTGCTTTCTCACACAGCTGCACACAGACAGTTTGTACAAAATACCTAAACATTACCTACGTTTTTACGTGCAGAAAAAGAAATGGCAGTCTGCAGTTTCTGAGCATGAGCCAGAACACTGTGCCTGAAAGCTGCATTGTCTCCACTTACAGGACATTTTGATTATTCTGAAAGGAAAAAAATATCACAGTGATAGGGCTGGGTCTATTTGCAGGACAAATTCATGGTGTAAAAAGGGCACCAACTAGGTGAATTTTGGTCTATGCTGCCCCAACCTGAGAATAACTGCTAATACAAGGAGTCAGAAATTTGATTAGTAGCAGATTATCATTTCAGACTAAGTATTATAAGAAGTCTAAAAACTGGCAAGCTGATTTCTCACAATATTCAATAATTCAATTCCTGGTTTCATCCCATAATGTCCAAGAGGAAGATTAATAACCCATTTAAGGCAAATGTCAATGAACAAAACTGGATTTGTGCTGGATTTGCAGCTTTGCTCCTCTGCAGCTCTGGTTCTTGCTATCACCAAGAGCTGATTACAAAACCCATAAAATGTGAAAACAGGAAAACATAAACCCGTAAATCATCTATCAGAAAAGTCCTCAAGGTGGATATTTTAAAAGAGAAATTATGCCTTATTCATATGAAACAAGAGTAAGCAGAAAACCTTAGCAGCCTGAAAGAGTATTTAAGGTCTGGGGAGGGCTGGCTGGGACTTACAATGTGCTCCATAAGGAGGTACAAGGAGTGGGTCTTTGATGAGAGGCAGTGACATTCCTGGGGAGGCACAGGGCCAGAGCTGAGTGACTGAGCAAGGCAGGATGTGAAATACGCCTGGTGAAACACATTGCCTGCAGTGTCATATTACATGGAGAAGTGAAATGTATACATAAACCATGGAAAATGATTAATTTACAGGGAGTTAGAGGCGCAGAGGTTGCGTCAACAACAGCCCATCCAAATCCCCTGATCTTATCCAAGCTCCTAAGTTATTTCCTAATAATCCATATAATTAGAATTTTCAAAGAGCTGTAATTATGCCCATTAAAACTTTAGCAAGAGCATGTTTATATATTATAAAAGAGCATCAGCTCTGTATGAAGCAGATAAACATTTAAACACAAGTTGAAACTCAGAAACTTTTCTCTCCCTGTTCCAGTTGGCTACTGAGCCCCAGCCTGCCAGGGTTCCACTCAACACAGCTTTGAACAGCCAGCAGCAGAACAGAGCTTCAGAGGAGCTTGAAGATGCTTATATTGTCCATCTGGAAAGCAAAGCCAAGGATGCCATTAATTTTCTGACAAGTAATAGTGCTAGAAGAGCCCAAATGCCAAAGTAGTTTCCTCCTAAGGCTGCTTTAGTTATCATAATCAATAAGAATTTAATTTTTGGGAGGGAACCATGCCACCAATAAACATAATTGTTCTGTGTTATGCAGAAGCTGTGGGGTCCTGGCTGGTAGAAGAGCTGCATATTGTGACAGCAGTGGCAGACACAGGGGTGTGGCAGCAGCATCCGCCCCTGGGCAGGGCTGGGCACGCGGCTGATGCTCGCAGTGTTGGAGCACTCTGTGCCGAGCAGGACAGCAGGCAATGTTTGGGGGTGAGTGACGCAGCAACGTGACAATCTTCATTTCTCCCCAGAAATGGTGGATTGACAGCCTCATGTGTGACTCTGAGTCACGCAGGGAGCCAGCAAGGCAGCTGTGGGATTTGGGAAGCTGCTTTGCCGCTTCCCCTCTGCCTCCCTGTTGTTTCCTCTCTTGTCAGCTCTGTGACTCCCGTTGCTTCACAGCAGGGGTGGGGTTGAATGTAGTTATCATGATGCACATAATCAGCATTAAATTCTTCACTTATGCTCTTTTACTGCAGTGATATCTTTTCCTAAACCCAGGCTCCTGCAAAGGCCCCTGTGTATTCCTGGTTTTGTCTATGGTGCTTCGCAGTCAGCTTTCTCCACACTCATGCCTGTTTTATTCTTAGAACAAGCTCACTGCCGATGATATCTTTGTTCCTTTTTGTCACTGTTTGAGTGTCTGCTCAGAAACTTTCCACAAAGATAAAATTTTGTCTGCCTGAATAGCTTGACTGGATAGCTATGCAGATATTGAATAGCCTAGGCACAAGCCCAGTCTCTTGTGATATGCCATTTTTTAAGTTCTACCTGTGGCTGCATTTCTTGCCTGTGCTTTGGTATAAAAACACTGCTTATTTAATAGCACTTATAAAATTCTGTGTGATCTTGCAACTGTTAAATTTCATTATAATTCATACAAAAGTGTTGCCTATGTGTGTAAAAGTCATCAGACTGCTCCCTGCAGCTTCCTCTCTCACTACTTATCTTCTACAATTTTATCACAGTAGCCCAGAGAGCTCTCGAGCAAAAGCAGAGCAACCATTTTGCAAATCCATTGCTAAATACAGACTCTTCCACCAAGGATGAGCAGTCTGAATGAGCAAGGGGGTAGAGGAAGTGTGATCATTTCACATTGAGAAGAAATATCTTGTGGAGAAAATAAGTGGAAAATAGGTCTGACAGGGCTGAGAAGTTATTTCTGAAGCTCAGGGGAAGGAAGTGTTACCCACAGCATCCAAGGAAGAGAGCACCTGATTTCTTATTAGCAGATGCTAAGGAAAATATTCAAACACTTTAAATTAATAGTCCTATCAAGGTAGTTATCAACATGTACAATCAGCATGGAATGAAATGTGCATAGTAAAATCAATTAAATGTACAATCTGCCCATGGGAACAAAGTGGACCACAGCAGATGAACACTGTCAGGGCATGTGCAGAGCCCCATGACACTATGCATGGAAAGTGCACTCATCACTGTGCACTTCTGATGGCAGAATTGGAGCTGCTTTATCCACTGAAAACCATTTCCATGTAAATCATATGGAGTTATTTATCATATTCCCTCTGGAGCTGGGGATTGTTTGCTTAATTCCCCACAATGCCTGCGGAGGACGATTCACACCATATGCAGCAGACACCAAAATTCACAGGGCTGAGACGTTCCTGCAAAAATAGAAGCAGGGACCTGCTTTAAAATGGTTTGAAATTGCGATATTGCTCAAGCTTTGCGGTGCCACAGGGAGAGGCACAAGGGAAAGAAGTCTTTTGTCGTAAATCCTGGGTTCTCTTCGAGTCCTGTTGGGAGGAGATGGGTCACAGGCTGGAGCATGGCCTTGACTGCTGAGGATGAAAAGGCATTTCTGTTCAGCAAGTGTTCATTGATCTGTGTGAAAAGAGTTGGTGGAGAACAATCTGCCTGCTCCCTCCCAAGGCCCATCCTTTTGGAGCTGTGTGGGTGGATGCTCTGAGCACATCTGCTCGTGGGAAGCCTGTTTGTGGCCAAACAGGGGGCTCTGGCTTCCTGCAGCAGTGGAAACACAAGAGGTTCTTTAAAAAAAAAAAAAAAAGGTCAGGGATTGATCTGACTTGCAGAAAATATTTCTGTCTCTTGACTGCAGAAACAAGACTGTGTCCTTGCTGGTTCAGAGGTGGGATATGGATGGACTGGAGGCTGAGGAGGGGGCTTTGGTCTCCAGAGAGCAGCAGCCAGGCTGTGGCAGTGCCATATGTCTCTGCCGTATGGGCAGCTCTTCATCAGAGGTGTCATAGTACTGGCACATGCCATCACCAGCCCCAGCCTCCCAGAACACAAAAAAATACCAAACAGGCAACTCTGCTCCTTCTGTACTTGGTTTATTTGGTTGCAGCACTGTGTGTTCTACCTCTGCCCTCTCCCCTGGGCTCCAAGACCCATTTGCCAGGAATTTCCCTGGCCACTGGCAAGGTTGGGATATTCGCAGTGAACCCACAACCCCCACAGGAGTCTTGCATCTCTGAGTCTGTAAATGCTGCTTTTCTCTCTCCCTGTGCACTTCTGGGATTTAGCTACACCAGGGTAAATTATATTTAGAAATCCAAATAAGAGAGCCTGTGGGGCACCCCGGCCACTGTGGCAGTGTGGGAACTGTGGAAATAAAGCATCCCGGTTGTTTCCAAACCTTTCACTTGGAGTTGCTCTTAGTTTTCTGCATTGTTTTCATCTTCAATCTGTAAGTCTCTGTTTGTCTCAAAAGCTGAGGTCCAGTTTTAAGTTATCCAAAGAAAAATGCAGATAGTCTAAACATTACAAATAAAGGTTGTCCAGCTAAACTCCTGGTTTTAAGGTATTCCAAAGCACTGAATAGGAAATTAATTTCCAAATGCTTTCTGTAACATCTTTTACTCTTCACTTCATCACTGTCCCTCATCCTGGGACAAAAAACTGATTTTCCTGCTTGCTTCTGGAACCATTAGAGCATTTGCTATTCCAACAGTTGTGATCTGCAAAGCTTTGCAGTCCATATTATTTCGGATGGTTCATAGGAAACCAATTTTAGCTGTGACAAAATGTTCTGAACTTGCTACAACATTTTTATTGCTCTTTGGCTCTGGATTGATTTTTTCTTATTAGCTAGAGCTGACTGTGGCTTTTTTTATCAGACAATTCTGGAAAGCAGCAAATCAGTCTGGAGCTCAGCTACACAAAGTGAAGTTGCTTTGCCTATTGATGCATGCTTTTAGACCACTTAAAGTGTTACAAGAGTCAGCAATTTAGCTGAATTGGTTTGGTTTTCAGCTTTGATTGAAATTCACTGTTTAGAACATTAGCAAAATTAATTTGCTGGAGATTCTTATCTTTACCACTTAATTTGAATGAAGAGAGGTATGTAAATGTATGTACTTTGCAAGCTGTTATCTTTACTATTTCAAAACAAGATTGATTCAGGAAAAAATCTTTAAAATCCGAACACAGGATGAATGCTGGAGGCCTTGACTGGGGAAGAGGGTTGTGATTTTGCCTAGAGTTTGTAGAGACAGCTTGATATGGTGTTTTTGCAGATCTGAGAAGGGAGAGCAAGGCTATTTTGACAAAATTGAATGTCATTTAAAGGCAGAGAGAGCAGATATGTCTGGTTGTGAGAGGCAGATAATCCTGGCTAATATTTACAGTGGAAACTCCTTAGGCGGGAAATGGCATCTGAGAAACCTGTGGGAAACAAGATACAACTGGGAGACAAAGGTGACGAAGATCCTGAGGAGCCTATGGGGGAGATATTAGGCAGATGAGTGATCCACAGGAAGAAAAATTACCTGGGAAGGGCCCTGTAATCATGGAGTCAGGGAAAGCAGCTGAACCAGATTCGAAGCATATACTGATTGAGCTAGAGAAGAGAAAAGAGAAACAGAGGGAGGAGAAGGCATTGGGAGAGCAGCCAGCTCTACATGGAAAGAGCTGAAGAAGCAGAGGCAGCTGTGGGATACAAGGGTCAAGATGAGAACAAGATACTCTATCATGCAGACAGAGCTGAAACACCTTTACCCTCTTCCTGAGGCTCCCAGAGCCCCATTTTCCTGCTGGACCTTGGTTTAGAGCTGGTAGGAGTGCAAATGGGTTCAGGCAGGCAACAGAGAGGTCAGGTGTGAATATTTTAGTTATGAAGGGAGTGAAGCCCATGAGAGAGAGCTGAGCTTTGCTCACAAATCTGCCTAAGCAGCCAGCAGTGGGGAGACTCCAGATGACCCTCTGGAGAAGGAGGGCCACCAGTCATTATCAGGCTACTGTATCTAACAACCATCCTTAAATTCATCCAAATGTGGTGTGCTGTTGTAGAGACCCTGGAAAACAAGAGTCTATGCAGACTGAGGGGTGATAACCTGTATAGAACAGGATTTTGCACTGATAACATAATAACCAAAAATCACAGAATGTTTGAGTTGGAAGGGACCTTTAAACATCATCTTGTTCCAATCTCCCTGCCACGGGCAGGGACACCTTCCACTAGACCAAGTTGCTCAGAGTCCCATCCAACTTAGCCTCAAACACTTCCAGGAATGGGGCAACCACAGCTTCTCTGGGAAACCTGTTCTTGTGCCTCACCACCCTCACAGTAAAAAATGTCTTCCTTGTATCCAATCTAAATCTACCCTCTTTCAGTTTAAAACTCTTGCATCTTCTCCTGTCACTACATATCTTTGTAAAAACTCTCTCCATCTCTTTCCTTACCCCCTTTCTCTCCCATACAGCTCTCTGTGTTTTTGTTTAGGTATTTTTTCACCCCCTGCAGAAAACATGATGGTTGTTTATTGCTAAACACTGATTTATTTTTAGTGTTGAAGTATATGTATTTATTTCTTGACCTGAAAATGATAATGTGACACAGTTTGCTTTTACTGTGGGGGGTCATGTCAGCGTGATTAATTTTCAGCATTGAATAGTCCTGCACTCAAGGCATGTGCTTTTGAGATAGTTTGTCCATCTTTTCGTATTAGCAAGTATTTCCTTGCTCAGCATTTATAACTGTGAAAAGAATTTTCCTACAATACAAAGTCACTAAAAGCTTTTCCATCAAGAAGGAGATAAGCATCTAAATACTCCCTCTTTCAAATGCAGTTTCACTGGTTGGAAAGGGGGGATCTCTAAGTAAGACATGGTAGTGATCCCACTAGGGAATAGGCTATGGCAAGCAGCACTGGGAAAAGCTTCACTTTCTTAAGGAACATGGATCTGTGATGCTGTCAGCAGTATTTGTCCCCCAGCGATGCCTGGGCTTGCACTCTGCCAGCAGCTGCAGTGAGATGGTCAGCTCTGCTCTGAAGGGGTGATACTGAGGAAGAGCCACAGGCAGCTGCGGGGCAGAGCACAGCCCCTGGCTCTCAGTTCCCTGGAAGTGCTTGTACACCGGGAACTCCAGCACAGGCCGTCACTGCCTGGTCCTCAGCACCAGCTTCCCTCTCATCTGGTAAGATTTAAGGATGAAAGCAGGATGCCTCCCTCAGCTCATCCTTAAAAGGGTAGGAAACATTTTTGAGCAGCTTTAGTGGCCTTCGGGGTCTTCCCTTAAGAGAAACAAAGAGCACTTTGCCACCAGTTCCCCCGAACAGGCTGCAACATCAATGCCTCCGAGGGCTGCAATATATGAAAGATAATAAAACTTTCAAAGAAAGCTTTAAAGTCCAATGTGTGGGAGTAATACAAAGGGCACCAAACAAGACAAATAAATACATGGCTGCAAAGACTTTTTTGTTGTACCACAAATTACGTAGGTTGCTGTGGGCATGTGGACATGCCTTATGGCTTCGCTCTCAGTGGTGGTTTTCCGCTGCAGGTGATAAGCATATCACATCAATTGTCATCTGGATCTTGTTTCCTCAAAACCTTTAAAAAATGTTCCAAGTTACATTTCCAGTTTATTCCACTGAACACCTCCAAATCCACACCAGAATAAGGGATTTAACAGCAGCACTTCATATTTAGAAGCTCTAAGGATTACGGATCTCTTATGCAGTAAGAGCAAATCCTCCTTTTCTGAACACTGAAATTAGTCTTTTATCCAAAGTTGGGCACAAGAGAAAATGAGACTCATTTTTAAAGCCCGAGCATTCCACAGCTCGGATTTCTGGAAGAGCCATAGGCTGCTGAATACATTTGAAGATCAAGTTATTTATTGCACTGCTTATATTTTCACTTAGAAGACTAATACTAAGCATTTATTTCCAAAAACAATTGGTATAAATGATTGGTGTAAATTATTTGCCAGAAACACAAAGCACCGTATGATAAATGTAAACCAGGAGAAAGCCAGGGGATGTGATTTTTGATTTTGATGCCAATCATAGTAAGCTTGTCCCTGTTCTCCCAATATTTATTGTGAGTCTTAAAACTTCTACCACTGGTACTATGCCATCAGGCATGAATCCCATTTTTTTTGGAAACCCTGAGGATGTACCCTACTGACACCATATTCAGAAGGATAGTTAAGAGGTTCTGTGTTGCAAATTTGTCTGGAGTAGTTGATTTCTTACTTCTACAGCCAGACAGAAAGGTAGGGAGAAAAATTAGCTGTCTATCAAACCCAGTGTGATCTGCAGCTTTGTAGGAGTTTCTCTCTGGATCCAAAGACCTTCTGAAAAATACTGTTTGATTTCAGCTAAACCATCAGACTTAGGCCTTTTATGAAATGCCTCAATTTTGGTCTCTGTGGGAAAAAGAAATAGCAGAGTAGGAACACAGGTGTAAAAGGAGGGGCTTTATTTGTCCCTTTTTACAGTACAATTTAGAGTTTCCAGGCTTTTCCCAAGGTAAAGGCAAATCAAGTCAAAAATGCCTTTCTTCTCCTTGATTGTGTGTACCTGTGTTCAGGAAGAGGCTGTAACTCAGGAATTTATTGGGCCTTGTAGTGGGGTGTGCAACAGTCCTTGCTGTGAGGCTGCCTCAGTAAATCCCTTGGGAAGAGAAGAGCCAGACATCCCAGAAGCTCAGGTTCCAGCTTCATGCAGCTTACCTGACACCATGCCCAAGGAGCTGCCATTGCTTCCCAACATCCAAACTCCATGTCCTGAGGTGGCAGCCCAGCAACTGGTTAGTGCTGCACTGTGCAAGTCTACCAGGAGAGAAGAGGAGAGGAGAGGGGGAAGAGGAGAAGAGAGGAGGGAGTAGTTTGTGTTGGAAGGGACCTTCAAAGGCCGTGTTGTCCAGGCCCCGCTCTTGTAAAAAACTTTTTCCTTTTCTGAAGCAGCCCAGAATCCCTGCCATGTTTCTGCTTAAAAGTGCTGTTGGGTGGGAAGCAAACTCAAAATAGAAATTATACCCCCCTGCAAAAGAGAAATGTTGTAAAAGTTATATTTTTCCAGAATGAACAGGTACTTATTCAAGCGCTTTAGTGCCTACTTGTAGCAGGAGAATTCTCATTGATTAAAATGGAGTAAAGTAGTATTTAAATACTACTGTATTATCATGCCTACTATGTGCTCATGATAGTTTTATCAGCCAATGTGTAACTTCTTCAGGGATCAAGTCTGGTAAGTAATTAATTCTAATTAGTGTGCATGCATTGCTGCTCTGTGTTGGGTTCTGTGGGAACTGCCCAGTTATGAATAATTTGGATGGGACTGGTTAAATACAGATAGGATGGATTGAAAAACAGTTTTATACCTTCAGAAGTTGTGGTGTTTGGAATTTGTTTAAACCAAATCGAAGGGTCAGTAGTGTCTGAGCATTGTCAGCATCCTTTCGGGCACATTTTCAGCAATAATTTTTAGAAATGTGATAGCTTAAATTAGGATTTGGGGACCTTGGAAGGAGATCGGGTGCTGGGATGGGAAGAGTTGAACTGGTAACCCAGTGGCAAGAAAAAAAGAAACAAAGCCCCCAGGTTCCACCTGGCATTGGAGGGGTTGTGCATGGGAACCAAAGCTTCGGAGGGGACACTTACTCTATCTTTGAGACATATCTTCACGACTTTTTGAAGTTTGGACACATACCTCAGACACAAAACCCCTTATCTTTGAAGAATCATGCTCTGGAGAGGGAAGATGACTATTAGGAAATGGCTGAAACGATTTCTCACATGTAAGACAGCCTCAAATATATTTCAGATTGCATTCTCCAGAAGGCTTGTGTTGGCCCCTTGTTCCAGCTCAGTCTCAGGCCTGTGCTGAATGACTTTTGTACAGTCACAGAGTGATCACGTCCACTGCAAATGTTTCCTGACCATGGTTTGCAAAAGGTCAGTAATATATTTTTACACACTTGATAGAAGGTATAAATGTAAAGCACAGAGTTCCACAAATAACTAATTTTATAGAAGAGCTTTTCTGAGACCTGGGCCGTTACTATGGAAGTGGCTTTTTTCCCCTAGAGTTTTCCAATTTGCATTCATACACTGTTTATTCTGGACAGTTTAATGAGCAGGCATCCCTGGGCAACACCCTACAGTCACACTCCTTTCAGGGATCACCCGTTCAATACTAAATCTTTACTAAGCAGATCCATCCAGAGATTACACAACCCTCACAGTAAAATGAACGAGACGCTGCTGAATACTTTGGAGATTGCTAAGGATGAAACAATGGATGTTGGAGCTTTCTTTTCTCTCATCCCTCCCTAAAATACTTTTTTCTTTTTTTTTTTTTAAGCCCAAAAATCTAAAATTGGATTCCTATGCTGAGAAGGAGGCTTTATTAAATAATCTTGTGAGCTAAAATAATTCCAGTTTTATGGGGAGAGAGGCAAAGAAGGGGTAGAACAATCCTAAAATAGCAAGCATCAAATAGGGGAGTGTGAGAAGCTGTGAGCAACTTCCTCTCTAAGAACAAATTCAGGATAGAGTTTTCTGGGAAAAAAAAGCACATAACTGTCTGATGATTATTTTAGTGTAAATACAGCAACATGTTTTACAATTGAGTGGGAAACTTGCATTAGAATTTATATTCCTCCTTTATTCCCTTGAAGTAATGACGTCAGGATTCCTACAAACCAGCTGTTTATGTATTAAATATTTATTCCTTCTTTTTGCTTTTTTTTTTTTAATTTTCTGTAGTTTTTAAATATTTATTTTTTAGATATTTAAATGATGCAGAGTAATGGAAATGGAGTAAGGTCCAAGGGACAAGGTAGAGAGGAAAGCAGGGAGAGAGAGGAAGAAACAGAGGTGGAGATCTGGAGGAGGTAGGAGCAGTGTGGGATTTACTCACACATATGAACAGAGAAAAAGATCCAGATGTAGAGTGTGAGTTAAGAGGACCCTTTGGTCTGAGAGCACCCAAGGGTCTGTGGTAGGTCAGCAACAACACTGCACAAGCTCACTTAACAATGGTTGCAGCATCTGCAGATGTAGGGAGTCACTGGAGAGTGCGACAAGTGAGGGGGCAGCTGTTGAAGGTGAGTTCTTCTGCTGCTGTCCTCCCCACCTCAGGCTGCAGTGGCTTCCTTGTGTTGTGGTGCCCAGGAGATCAGTGGGCTCCAGGCTCCTTGCTCATGTGCAAGACCCATAAGATCATGAGAACACTGAACTATCCAGATGTCTTTGAGTTCCCAGATGACACTGTGTGCACTGTG
Source organism: Myiotriccus ornatus (assembly GCA_036023395.1). Lineage (NCBI taxonomy): Eukaryota > Metazoa > Chordata > Aves > Passeriformes > Tyrannidae > Myiotriccus > Myiotriccus ornatus. The sequence continues at coordinate 106,095,766 of JAYRBT010000114.1, forward strand.
CAGCTGACTTGAACAAGAGGCATCTTTCAATGTTCATACAGAACTGAGCTTGACTATAAATAGGGCCATGATGGGTCTGTCAGGAGTGAGGGAGCACTACTGTATCTCTTTAGTGGCGTAAGGTAACAGAGTGTTCCATCAGTTTCTGGTTAAAATCCCACATTATCCCTAGTTTTCTCACCAAGTGGAGGCATTGGTTCTTGCCCTGGGTGTTGTTTGGATAAGAGTTCTTTTCCCATTCTGTTCTGCATTTTTCAGTGTTTGTGTTTCCTAATCTGCTTATGGAGAGCTGCCTGTTTTTCCTTGTGAAATGCAGCTTGGTGCCAGCATGCAGCATTAGTACCCAAACCATGTGCTCCCAAGAGCAGGCAGGGGGAGGGAAGACACTACGTGCATCCTGTAAATGCACATGGAGGAGGACAGTTAACTGCTGAATGAACTTCTGTGGGCATGTGTGGACTGTTTGCTACCTGAAACATTCAAAGCAAGTCTAGACAGCTTTCTCTGTCTCTGAGATGTCTCGAAGACCAGCAGCCTTCCATCCATGATAAGCAGGTATCTTGTCATGCAAGACATGACACTGCTTATATCCCAGTAAACAAAAACTTAGGCCTGAGGCTATGAGGAGTGCAGAAAGTGTTGTTTCTTCCAGCGTCTGACTTGCTGTTGTGTAGCCCAGGGACAGGGGAAGCTGGAGTCCACTGCCATGGTTCACCAGCAGGTTTGGGGGGTGATGTGTTGAATTGCTGTTGCTCATGGGAGTTTTAGACAAGATGTTCTGTAATCTGTCTCAAACTTGAAACCTAAGGATAAATAATGGAGTCCATTGAAACCAGTGGGAGTTTTGCTCTAGATTTGGCAGGAGCCAGCATTTCACCCTTTTATATCTGCCCCTCTCTCTTGCGGATGTGTGAGGAGCATGAAGAGTCTGTGCTCCCTTTTGTTAGACAAAATGACCAGTGAGTGCTGATACCCATGAGACCCACTGGTTCTGCTTGGCTTGAAGTCCTTTATGCTGCAGAGACACCTTCACCACTGTGCCAGTGTGCAGAGGGCAGGTGCAAACATTCGTAGCAGAGTGGGATCAAGCAGGTCCCTGCTGGCCTGGCTCCACCTTTTGCAGAGCAAAAGCACTTGCACAATACCAGACTTTCCACAAGCATGAAATATTGACTAGTCTTTTATCTTTTATAATGGCAGGAGGATTTATATGTACATTTTATTCTCTTACCCAGACACTGTCACGCCTTTGACCTTCCTGTTTGGTAGACTCGTCCCGTATATAGAGAGCTTGGTGGCTTTGTTTCAACACTTGTCAAATAGGGAATTGTTTTTCATAACGGTGAGTGGTGTTCCTTTCTGTTTACAAATATGGCCCTTTCTTCTTGGAAGCTGTGCACTGCACAGCCCTGGGGCCGTGCTTCCTGGCAAACCATCTGGAGTGTCCATTACTCACTCGCAAGGAAATCGACTCAGCTTGAGTTTGTGTTTCTCAGAGCCAGGACACAGTGCCTGTAATGAGACAGAAATTAAACAAAGCTTGCATTTTTCCCTATCCAGACTGTGACATTTGTTGTTTCCCAGTGCGGTCCTACCCTTCTCCAGAACATATGCAGGACACTGCAGTTATTTATTTCAGTATAGGACTGTTTGGTAAGATAGACAGGAGGGAAAGCAAATGGATTACCGTTAAAGATGAGGAAGAGAAAGTCTGCAGGTTAGGTAAGATTGGTCTAAGTACAATGCCAACACCTATTAATCCCAAGTAAAATGCAATTCTTGAAAAAACAATAAACCAAGAATCTGGGAAGCAAACACTTGTCAAGAGAGGATGATGAACTATTTAGACTCCTCAAACTGATACCACTTGTCTAATCAGGACTTAATTTCTAGATTTCAGAGTCCTTTCATCTGTAAAACAAGACTTATTTGGAGATGGATTTGAAACCAAACCCTATTTCAGAAAACTAAAGGATGTGAAAAGGTTCTGATGTTCTTGTCCAGTCTAATAGAACAGCCTGGGGGCAGAGTGAGCTCTGTCTGAATAAGAGGGAAGGGAGCTTTGTGTCCTTGTCACCCACCCAGAGTGGGGAGGCTGGCATCCCTCTCTGAAGGCTGAGAGGTCAGCCTTCTCTGTCCTGCTGAACCCACGTTTCTTGCATCTAGATATGAACATGTAAGTATGACCATTTATTGTGTTATTAATAGAAATTGCTAATAATAAATCAACTGTGTGTGCCACATTAGAAAGCACTCAAGTCAACAAATAAACATCAAGAATTGACCCTTAAGTGAGGGTCTGTGAAGATGTACCTTTCAGGGCTATTCCCCTGTGGGAATGAAGGAGGGGAAAGGCATAGCTTTGTGCACATCCATGAGCTGATGCTTGGCTGTGCTTGCAAAGCTTGTGGGAGTCCTCTGTTGAGATCAAAGATTCAGCTCATCTAAGGGTCAAGCAGCGGGCCCTGGGAGTATTTTCAGCTGTGCCCCTCTCTCACAGGCACAGCCTGTCCCTCCCTTTCACTTTCCTGACATGTTTACAGCAGTTGGGATTATCTAAGTGTTGTCTACCCTTTGTGACTCCTCAAGCCTCATCATTTTCATATGATCCACACACATCTGTGCATCTTTATCTGAGCTGAAAATGAAGTTACTTGAAAAAAACCCCCACAAACAAACAACAAAGACAAACAAACAAACAAAAAATGAGCAACAAACCAACCAACCCACACAGCCATGTGTCTACCTCAGGGACACATACTTTTCAGTCATGGTCTTGTTCAGTCAGACGTGACATTGCAGTTCAGTCTAGCATGTGTCCATCTTCATTCTGTATGGACTAAATTCCTCAGTACACAAAGCAAGGAGTTCATATTACCATTTTAGCTGGCAGTATATTCCACAAAAAATGATCCTGTGTCCCTGTGCAATGATGTAATAGGACACTAATGCTGCTCCAGCTTTTTTGGACTTCTTTGGGATGTACATGGCATGGAGATAGCTGTTCTGCCTCAACCTGAGTGCCACTGAGTCGGGTCCAAGGACACAAGATCTCCTGGGCATGGGTGAAGTGTGAGTTCAATACTGCCAGGGTAAGGAAGTGTCTGCTGACGACATAGTGTTAGGGGTAGGGTCATTGACTTGGGGGTGAAAAAGGTGGAAGCAGGTCTCTCTGGCAGCCCTGATCCTAGGAACCAGACTGTCTGATGCTGGAGCAGGGCTTTCTAAATGTTGGTTTTTGTGAATCTTTTACTTTATATAAAATGATTTATCTTTGGTCTACCAGTATCTATAATGTGCTAGGGGTTGTGAGTTTAAGAACTGGTGGATGAAGTATCCAATGTCTGCTTCAATCAACATGTACTATTTTTGTAATACTAGAACTCCTTCAGCAGCAGAGACAAAGTGAGCCCTGTCTCTCCACGTCATAGAGTTTATACCCTCCATAGCGAAGGAAGACTTGATGGTAGAGGAATCTAAACCAGATCTCCAGCATCTGTTGCTGCACTTGTACTAATGAGTAAATAAACCAGCAAGCCCCCTGTTTTCTCCTTATGATGCATACATCATGGCTCAGCTTACTTCAATGAGGATAATGTTTCTTCTTTACCAAATGAAAGACTGCTCTCTGAGGAGACTGCTATCTGGGCTAAAACTATTCTGGAGTCTATGCTAAGAGTCCTGCAGGATGGACAAGAGGGGTGTGAAGCACAAGGGCCATGGCCCAGCCCTCTCCCTGCTCACCTTACTAGTATAGGAACAGTTTGGCTGCTCACTGCTCCTCTGTGCATCTTCTTTTTGCAAGAAAAAAGGACTGACCAGGATGAGGTGTCTAATTCTGGCTGAAGAGAAGTGATTCTGCTTAGCCTTAGTGGATAATTTGGACAGTTCTTCTGTATCTTGTGTAAATCTCTTTTTAATGGCCTCTCTCGCCATGAATCACAACCTGGGGCAGTGAACTGTAAAATCTGAGCCTTACAACAAAGACTACAGACCGTACCTAGATAAATCCCAGTTGTGAATCAAAGTCCCTTCTGTTTTATGTTTGCTCTGAAGTGCCAGACTCTGTGCATTTTCCATGGGAGGCAGCAGGAATATAAATACGGGGATGTCTGACCGCTAGCATCCACCTTCAGCCCCAGTCGGGGATCACAGCTTTTACCCTGCATCTTTTCTGGCAGTTTGAGAGTCAGTCCAGACAGTTTTCTCTCCTGCTTCCCAGTCCTGGTGGTCTGGAGGAGAGCCCTCCCTGCTTTCCCTTTCATTCCACATGCCGTGTGCACTGACTCAGGGGGCTGCATCACCACGCTCTTCACTGTCCAGTGACAAGTTGCTGGCAGTGGTATGTACACTTGATGCATAACAGCACCCCTGCACTCCTTCCCCCCTTCCTATCTCCCTTAAACAGATGATGTGCTAAGATTGGAATTATGACAGCAACCCCAGCAGGCCAGAGCTAAGCTCCTGAGTTCATAGCCCCCATCATTTTGCATGATTTCTTGCTCCTCTGAGTGGCTTCCCACACTCGTAGCAAGAGTTTTAAGAGCTTGTTGCTTTGCTTATGGTATCAATCCTTATCATCTGCCCCTGAGCAGGACCATATTTGCACTTGGACTTCATCTATTAGGAGGTTGAAAGCTGTTCCAAGGGATGGAGCATCCTCAGTTTCTGCTGAGGCCTTTTATCTGTTTGCTTCATGCCACTGCCTTTCCTTTTCACTTGGGAGTGGGACAGAGTTCTTTTGCTGGTGGCATCTGGGGACTTGTTGGAGTTGGGACATTCCATCTAACCAGACCCACAAAGGAGAGAGCCTCTCCAGATTTGGGCTGCAGCCTACCCCATCTACTGTCTTTGTGAGTCCTGCAGGCAGGAAGGACCAGTGAAAAGCAGCCCCAGGTAGAGAACTGTGCTGGTTTTGGCTGGGATAGAGTTGGTTTTTTTCACAGTAGCTGATGTGGGGCTGTGTTTCGGATTTTTGCTGGGAACAGTGTTGACAACTCAGGGACGTTTTCACTATTGCTGATCAGTGCTTACACAGTGTCAAGGACTTTTGTACTCCTCTCGGTGTTCAACCAGTGAGGGGTGCACAAGAAGTTGGGAGGGGACACAGCTGGGACAGCTGACACAGGAATATCCCATAACATATGGCACCATGCTTAGCATATAAAGTGGGGGGAGAGGAAGAAAGGGAGGGACATTCGGAGTGATGGTGTTTTTCTTCTCAAGTCACTGTTAGGTGTGATGGGACCCTGCTTTCCTGGGGATGGCTGAGCTCCTGCCTGCCCATGGGAAGTGCGAAATTAATTCCTTGTTTTGCTCTGCTTGTGCATGCAGCTTTTGCTTTCCCTATCAAACTGTCTTTATCTCAACACACCAGTTTTCTCACTTTTACCCTTTTTCTTCTCTTCTCATCACACAAGGTGGGGCAGTGAGGGCGTGGCTGTGTGGGACTGAGTCACTGGCTGGGGTTCAACCACGACAAGACCCCATCAGCTCTTTGGGGCAGATCTAACCTAGTCCACAAGTCTGCCGGTGTTGGCAAGACAGGTAGCAGGGACAAGGAGTCTGCACTCAGGACAGAGGAGAGCAGTGGACACCAGCTTTCTTCAAAAGTGTTTGCTATCCACCAGCAAATACACAGGGATGAACTTGGCATTTGTCTTATGAAAGACAAACTCCACACTTGCCATTATCCCATCTTTCTACTCCACCAAGACCAGTGGTTGAAATAGAGTACACATTTGAATGCTTCATTGGGTCAGGGCCCAAATTCTTTTGAACAGTGGTAGTGAGGGAGGGATATCCAGTTTAAGTGAAGACACACGGGAGGTGTGGATGGTTGGTGGTTTATTTCCAGACATAGCTCTCACGAGCAACATGACTTCAAAGGACTGTGGACAGCCTTTCCCTGCTGCCTGCAAGGAGTTTCACCAGCACTGCCATGGTTCAGGGTCCTGCTGACTGATGTTGTACCAGCTACACCATCACAGAGCTGCTGCCAGCGTGGGCAGTGGGCACTAACACCCCTGTGTGACCAAGCTCCTTCACAGGAATGGTGAGGTGTTAACTCAGCTGTACTGTGCCCCTACAATCAACCAGATGAGGTCTGGTGGCCAGGCCAAAGAATTCGGACCTCCTGGAGTCTGCTTCTTTTTCTGGAAATGATAAATAGAGCGCATCTGCTCCAACGGAAACAAAGCCACACTCTTCTTCGTTTTAGTGGGTTGGCAGTCAGTGATTCAGCATGCTGAGTTGCAACTTCTTGTTTGTTTTGGGACCATGCCTGGGAACATCACATATGAATCAGAACACTGCTGTACTAGGTACTGTAGAAATACAGAAAAAAAATAGACACCTGTGTACATCTAAATTTCAAAATGTTAAGCTGTTTTGACTCAGTGGTTAAAGTGCAGTGCTGCTATAACTCTTGCATGGAGTTTTGGATTGTAGCATGCCCTGGGATCACTTCAATACTTGCTGTAGGAGCTCAGCTTAGGTAGATTAGCCTGCCCTGATGGTGCTGGTGGGCAACAGGCTTGGCAGGAATGACCACAGAGATGGTCATGTTCTTGCTGTTACTTCCAAACAAATTTTCTACCTGTTGGAATAGGAGGGGGGATGAGGGTTTGAGACCATCTTGAGGGTTGGTGAGAAAAGAAAGGGAGGAGACAAAAGAGTGGAATGTTACCACTTTATCTTAACCCAAAAAAATTCTGAGAGAGTTTAAATCAGCAGAGAACATATCAGTGAACAAAATAGGGTTGTTTCTAAAAACGTCTTTTTGGCATTCAATGAGAATGCAGGCTGAAGTTTTCATTTGCTTAGATCTTTATTGGTATTTGCAATCCTTGAAGCTGGAAATGTGCACACAGTAAGTAAGCACAGAGCATGCCCAGGGCACCATTCCATATTCATGTTTCCGGGGTGCTGGAAACCACCCAGTGCTAGATGGTGACTCAGAGCCAACATAAGGGGAGGCTGCAGATGATACACGAACCCCTCTGGTCCCAAAAGGCTCTTTGGGTGAGCAGGGCAGGCTGGAGAATGCAATGTCTCAGACCTCTCTCTCTTCCCACCGTAGAAATACCTGAAAGCAGTGCAGAATCAGTTCCACCTCTGCAGCAGGGATATCCTCCAAATGGGGGTCTTTTTCATGTGACAGGTACCAGTTAAGCACATGTGGTCCTCGCAGGTGACAAGGGGACAGGACGGAGAGATGATGGGCCATCATTTGTGGTGTTTTGCCCCATTATATGTGCAACGATAATGCCAAGGACAGCAGCCAGGGAGCTCTATGCCACTCTGACCTGCTATTCAGGGAACCATTGCAGTTGTTCCTGCAGTGTTTAGTTTTTAGCACAGCATATATACAGAAAAAGCAGCTGGAGCACATTCTAGGTGTTTGGTTTTTTAAGATGAAAACACCCCATGCTCACCACCCCTGGTGAGTGCAGAGCTGCTGGTCACAGAAAGCACCTGGTGTAGCTGGAGGCTGCTGCTCTGGGGGTTGGGGCAAGTTAGAGCACAGCATCTTTCAGATGCCCACCATAGTGAGTGCCCAGGTCTGGGCTGCTGTCTGATAGCCATGTGTGCGACTGCTTGGGCTGGAAAAAATATCTGTGGGACAGTCCATGTCCCTGTGGGACCAGACACTTGGTTTTAGGAGACTGTCACAAGAAGGACTGTGTTGATCCCAGCTCTTTTTTTAGGGCTTCAGGTTTTTTCTACCTGGATCTTGATGACCTCATTGTGAGGGAGTACCTTTTACTTTGTGGATGTGCTAAAGACTTTTTATTCTGAAATTCATAGAATCACAGGATGTTTTGGGTTGGAAGGGACTTAAAAGATGATCTAATTCTAATGCCCCTGCCATAGGCAGGGACACCTTCCACTAGGCAAGGATGCTCAAAGCCCCATCCAACCTGGACTTGAACACTTACAAGGATGGGGCATTCACAGCTTCTCTGGACAGTCTGTTACAATGCCTCACCGCCTCTTTTAATTTAGTTAAACTGATGTTTAGGTGAATGAAAAAAGAGAATATTTGAAGTCCAGCAAGTGTCTCTTTTGACCCTCTCTCTCTTGGGGTCCTACTTGAAAAGCAAGAAACCTTTTGGACATCCTCACTGGGGCTGTCTCTACAGGGTACCCAGCTTCCCTGCAGGTGAGACCTCCTGAGGCCCAGGATTTCTTCCCCACTGGGCATCAGTATATGAATAGAGGTGGTTCATGCGGATGGGATGGTCTTCCTGGGGACAGAGTGGTCTGTCTGGAATGGGTCCTTCCTCACCAAACTGCTCTGCTGGTGGGGCCACTTTACCTCAGTGGGACTTGAGTAGCCCCCCCGGCAGCCTGGAGGAATGACTGGAATTTGACCGTGTTGTGCTGGCAGACCCCATTGGTCTTGCCAAGTAGAAATGCCCGTGCTTTATCTGCCTGGGTTTTGAACAATTGGTAGGAAAGGGATCAGAATAAATACTGCTGCTTGACCTCTGTCCTATCCCCTTTTGTCCTCAAAGGTTCAAGAAATTCCAGGGACCGGGAGCCAGACATCTGTGTTTCCCCTTGGGAGGTGGCAAATGCTGTGTTCCTCCCTTGAATCAGGAAAGGCATATTTAGAAAATGAGATTCAGAAACCACTGACGAGTGGGTGAGTCCATCTGAGCTGCCTGTCTCCTGGTAGAGAGTTTGCATAAGCTCGGGCACATATTTATATCTTCATCCTCGTGCACTGGATCCTGCAGACAGAAACACAAACTGTCAGGCGCTGTGTTTTGTAAGTCTGGGCTTGTTTTGATTATGCCAATAATTTTTTAAAAATGAGGATTTGAGGACCGTGGGACTAGTTACCAACCTGAAAGGCAGGCGCCCTGTGCTGTGTGGGATGTCTTAAGGGAGCTCTGCCAGGGTTAGGAGATGGGCAGAGAGTTTGCAGCAGTAAAGAAGGAAAGGCCAAAGGATGTCCTAAATAGCACTGGGCACTGCTGGTTAGGGAACTAAATTGAGCCTAATACCACTTTTAAAGAGAGCAGCTGGGACACCATTAGGATCTGTGTCCATCTACTTCTGCACACAGGGGCTTCCCAGCCCACCTGCATCTGAGCTTCTCAGGGTCCCCAGCAACGGACTGAGGCCATTCTGTGTCCTGGGAATAGCTAACTCATCTGGTCTGTTCAAACAGGGAACAGTCCTCCAAGCTTGCTGTCTTCATAGGCAAGCCTGTCCAAGCAGCCTTTAAGGGACTGCAGTGGATAATTTGGGTGGATCCCGTGCCTTTTCTATCTAACCAATACCTGGAGCCTTGGCTCTGCAGCAGCTGCTCTGGCTGGTTTGAACAGAGTATTTCCAGCACCAGTGTCCACAACAGGGTCACTAAATAACTGCTGTTTCAGTAGCACTTTTTGTTCCCACTCTAAACTGTGTGAAATTCTTGCATGTCACAAGAAACATTTCTCTTACCTCCGACCTCCAAACTTCAGTTGATAACAGTATTGGAGAAGTACACCGGTGTGCAGTTTAAGGTTGGAAACACTTAATTCTTGCTTATCCAAGATGGGGACCTCCATTAGATTTCTGTCTGGTCTCCAGAAGAAGGTCTTGTCTTAATTGCATCAACAACCAACAGCATCTGTCATGTTCTCAGCCCGCAGAGACGTGAGAGCTCAGGGGTGGTGGATTAGCTGGCAACAGATATAATGCACTACCTCTTCCTTCTGAGAGCCTGAAGGCCAGGCAACAAGTGGTAAATTTCAGAAAGAAAGAACTGAGAAAGTCCCACAACATGGCTTGTTCCTTGTGGTACTGCATGTACTGAGACCAAGTATCTGCGGTCAGATGTACCTTGGGTGCACAGCTTGGACTTATGTGGTATGATAGCTGGAGAAAAGAGCAGCTTGGGGTTAAATAAAAGTTTCAGAGAAATTCTACCTTGTCATGCTTCATTTCCCAGGTTGCAAAAATGGGAAACCTCCCAGTTCTGTTATGAGCAAAGTTTAGTAGTGTCTCAGAGGAGCTACTGGGAGAAATACTTCATGGATAAATGAAAAATAATGAATTAAGATGAGTTACAGTACTTTGTTGTTTAGACATATTCAGTTTGTTCTTCTGCCCTTTGGAGGGCAGATGGAAAAACAAAGTACTTCAGGTCTCCTGATGGATTATTGGGAACAGTTTGTGTTCAGGATATTGCCAAATTCCAGCAGAATTTCTCCTTAGAACACAAGGAACAACTTGTGACCACCAAGATCTCTACCAGTTTTTCTTGTGTCCACTCTGCATGTGTTTTGGATCCTGATGGTACATGTGGGATGACTGTTAGGTGGTTGTAACGAACTGTTCCCTGAGATGTTTTACCATGACACTCAGAATAACTTGCTGCCAAGTTGCTCATGCTGATCCATTGCCAACTTCTTTAGCAATACTTCCCTGTGCACTCTCCTTTTGCCATAAACAGGCGCTCCTGCAGCAGAGTGCATCTGGAATCTTGACTATATTTTTGCAAGCCATAAAGAAAAGCAGTGTGTCTCCGCAGCAGATTATAATATTTTGATATTTCCCAGATCGCTTGTGCTCTCCTGCTTTATCGCTCCCAGAGTCTTCCAGAAGAGCGCTCATTACACACGTGCCCTAAATAATGTAAGCTCTGTGCTGGTGATATTTATAGCTGTGCAAACTTGCCCATTTCTGCCTGTGCTGTTTCAAAACAATTCCTGAGTGATGGCATTTTTCATCTTTAGTGTATTTTTCTTTAGTTCTGAACACTGAACACCAAATGCATTTGTAATTACTGCCATTATTACTGCTGGATGCCCTATTAGGCCTACAAAGTTCCCTCAGATTTAAAGGTAGAATTCTAATTACAGCACAGTCTTGGGGAGAAAGGATGGCATTTGGAGGTAAAAAGCACTTACATGAACACCAAGAGAAGTGACAGTGCATATTGCAGTCACTTCCACCTCGTAGAAATGATGTTATTTTTTTTTTAAGTTCTTGTATTTGAGCATCCCTCTCTGAAGCTCAGGAAAGGCTGTGTGACATCTCATGCCATTGTTTTTGTGGGATCATAATGGCTATTCATAGCAGGGAATTGTTTCAGGGTCATCTAGCTCCCCTTTAATGGCAGCAATGAGTCAAGTTTCGTGCAGCCATCAGATAATCCCACAGAAGAATTCAAAACAGTCTTATCTCCAAAATACAGAGAGAAAATAGGAGTATGTGAGTGTCATTGTAAGTGGTTTGCTAGAATGACAGAAGTGTGCAAACTCTTTTCGATGTTGTGTAACATTGCTCTGCACATGTTGTTCTCCTCCTTCTGCTTCTGCAAATCAACCATTTAGTGTAATTATAGCTGCTATTGGCAAAAGGCACTGAGAGCACTAGCTGGCTTCTGAAGAAAACTGCTTGTGAGATGGTAGCACTTTCAGCTCACAGAAATTTAGGAAGAGATTGAGAGGACACTTGTCTTTCAGCCTTAAGCAGTCCAGTGAAAAACAATCTTATTGCCCCCTTGATAGCGTTTGCCTCTAAATTAAAAAATGTGATCTAAATCAAAAATAATGATTTAGAGTGGCCAAAAATCAGACCACTTTCCATCCACTTGTAAGGAACTGATTTATCACTGTCTCTAGTCATGTTTTGTCTGCTTTTGGAATCCCAGAGATTGAATCGAGAATACCATTCACATTGAAACTGTAAATATGAAAATTAGACTATTATGGATCCCTGTTCACATGGAAGGCTCCTTTGGACAGGTACTCAACTGACTGAGAATTCAGATCCAGCCAAAAGATCCTTTTATATGTCTGTGCATGTATTCACTTATTATGTACATTTGTCTTACTACTCTCTGTGAAAATCTAGAAGGCCAAGCTGAATGGAGCCCTGAGCAGCTTGCTCTAGTGGGTGGCATCCCCGCTCATGGCAAAGGGTTTGGAGCTAGATGGTCTTTTTCAAGTCCAGACTTTCTAGAGAAAGCCAGGCTAGAATTTCTTGTAACATTGTTGCTCTGGTTGGCTTTTACCTCCTGCTGTGTGCAAGATGGACAGCATTGCAGGCTGGGTTTGGGTGGCTTTCAAGGGAATTTAACTTGGATATTATAACTGCTTGTCTCAACAGACTCTGCAGGGAGCTGTGGGTTGGCAGTCCTGGGCAGCAGATGGTCTTAATTCTCTTGAATTTACTGCTCAATGCCTCTGGCTCCCTCCTGCAATGGTATTAGTGACAACACAAGTGTTGGGTTTAGGGTTTGGCACAAAACCTTTGGATTCCCTAAATCACAACAAACTAACCCCTGGCTCTTCAGTTTCTGGTGGAAAAAGAGCATCAGGCCTTGCCTGACATAGGCACTGTGCCCACACAGGAGGGTGTGATTTACATTATGAGCTGGCAAAGGGAAAACTGCTGTCTGGATTTTGTGATAGTAATTTTTGTACAACCATCTTCAGAACCAAAGAGATGTGGAAATGTGTTTCTGAATGTGTTAAAAAAAAAAAAAAAAGGAAGAACTATTTGAATTTGTTCTCCAGGGTTTGCTCTTCAGTGACAAATTGTAATAGATTAAGTGAGAGAAAGAGACATTTTCATGGTGTCATCCCTGTGAGCACTCAGAGGAGAGAAGAGTTTGCCGCTGAATGCAACAAGGGCTCAGTAAGACTTCGGACTTCATGTGCTGGATGATGTACAAACTCAGAACAAAACCAGGGCTCTGCTCTAGACACAGCCAAACAGTGGAAGGAAGAAAGGATTGCTCTCATCTCTGAAGATGTGGGCACCAAAAGCACAGCGCAGGGATTACAGGTTCAGCATTCTACCCCGTACCTGGTTTGGTTCCTGCTAAAGAAAAGATGCTGTGTTTATGGGACTGCTCTGATATTTTGGGCTTATTTTCAGGATCATCCAGATAGTCAGAGTCAGTGCCAGCGACTGAACTGAGATGTTTTCAGTCTGGGCACAGGGCACTCACCAGAAGACACAGCAAGCATGTATTATGATGATGGTCTGTTCCTTGTTGCATCAGTTTCTCAAGAAGCTTTAGATACTTCAGGAAGTTTTCCATCACATTTAGAACATTTTCATGGACTCAGGGAATACCTAAGACTGGAAAGAACCCATGGAGAGCACTCCAGGGTCCAGACTCCCACCGTTACATAAAGAAGGGCTGAAAGCTTTAAGCATCAGAGTCCAAACCTGGAGCATCCCCTCAAACCCTGTTGTTGCACAGTTCTCTCTTGCAAACATTCAAATTGTCAAGTCTTTACACAATGGATTCAAATCTATCAGTATCTGTCCCTTTACTAGCACTGTTTATGTCTAATCTGATCACTCAAAAAGGCTCGACCCGTCCTGCTCAAACCGTTATATCTTTCTGGACTTCTGGTTTCACCTTTCTCCCCTAAGAGCAGGAGGCTTTTATTGTTACTGTCCCCATGGTGGGTCAGGGAGCCTGACATGGCACAGGACCGTGTGTCGGGCTTGGGGCTGAGACATGTGCAAAGTCATGTTGCCAGAGCGAAGTGTGTCCAGAAACCCTGGCAGGTAATTTGGTGGCTCAGCAAGCCGAGCAGCCCCCTGACACCATGCAGGAATGCCCCCTCTTGGTGGGATTTACACACAGATAATTCAAGTTGACAAATTGAGATCCCAACCTTGGGGGCATTTCTTTTATCCCTTTGGGCTCACCAACAACTGGCTCTGTTTGGATGTAGCAGAAATGAGCTTTCTTCCTTGCTGCTTTGCTGCTTCGTGCCTCTGTTTGGGGTTTCCTGTTTTGGGTTTCTGAGTAGCGGTGAGCTGAAAGGCTCTCTTTGTATCTCAGGGAGCAGTCTGCTACAGACAGCATCCTGGCAAGTCCCTTCACATCCCTCGTGCCTTCCCCAGCACCACCAGGGTTTGTCACCAGTTGCTCTACATTTTCGTGCCTTTCCTGTTGGGTCTACTTGGGACCTGCCAGCTATGGAAGTTATTTTATTGTTGTGGTTACCTGCAGAAGAGTTATTTTAACACACTTCAAGCCTATGCTTTAATTATTTTAAACGCTTTCTGTGGGTTCTTCACACTGGACCTGACTTTGAAGGAATTCTTATTTGAAAAACTTTGCATTCTTCTGAGCCTCATCCTCCAAATTATGGCCCTCAAGACAAGACTCTGTTGTAGTTCTTGTGGTTGGGGTTGGGATTTAAGCAAGCTGATTGCCCCTTCCCAGCCCTGGGAGAACCCATGGTGGGACCTTAAGGTTTTTCCAAAGGAGCCCAGAGCACTACCAGCTCTCAGACATCCCAGAGGGTAAGCCACAGCATGGCATTAATGACAGCAGTATAAATCTGTCATAAATCGAAGTGTTTTGACACCCTTTCCCATTGTGTACACAAACACCATGTTCCAGTGAATCGGTGAAATCAAAGCACCACGAGAGGTCAATTCAGGATTTATGCACATGTCACTGGCAGCAGCCTCTGTCTATTGAATGTTAAAATCTAAAATAAAAAGGAATTTACAATATTTCTGAAATATTCAGGCCTTCAACAAATAACTCTCTCAGGATCATTCAGATGTGATTTTGTAACAGCACTACGTGCATTTAAAAAATCAGATTGTCTCTCTTCTGTATTGGGAGAAGGATGGACGCAGCTGCACATTGAGGCAAGTACAGATAAGAACTCTGGTAGAAATCCTGCACAGGAAGTGTTCAGCAGTAAAAAATGTGACCAGAAAATAGTAGCAACATTAAGCAAACCCAAATTTATACTCACCATTGGTGTTCAGGGGCTTAATTCCTTTAAATTCCTCCTCCTAAGAAACAAACATCAAACCAAGCAGTCTAATTAAGGAAACTTTGTTGACTTGGATGCTTGGTAAAAAAGAGGAACCTTGGTTCATTTTTTCACTTTGCAATATGTGGTAGAACACACTGACCTAGTCTTTGTATACTTGATGTAAAAGCCATTTATCACTATAGAAGGGTGTGGTCATATTGGTGTCATTAATCACTTCTGTTAGAACAAGGCAAGAAGGATAGGTGTAAAAGAAGTGAAAATTCATACATGCATTTACAAGTGAAGACACTGACCTTCAGAGTCCTTTTCAAATGATAACCCTGAAGAGTTTAATGTTGCCTTTGCAAAGTTAAATGTAGCACTTTAGAGCACGAAAGCAGAGACACACGGAGATCAGGAGTCAGGCATAAGTGGTGGGTTCTGACTTCCCACGCACTCACCCAGGGCAGACTTCCTGGCCCAGCAGTGCAACTGCTTAACTCCATCAGCCATGCAGGACTTGACCAGTCAGGGCAGAGCAGACTTCCAAATTACATCGTAGTGATCGTGATGGCAAAGGCCACAGCATCTTAAACCTCTCTAAATGAGGGGTGCCTGTGCTGGTCTTGGTGCTCCTGCAGGGAGCCAGGATAGGGAGCCGAGCAGACTGAAAACTAATCCCCTTTAGGCCTTTCTCTTTTGCAGGTGCAAGAGAGCCATTACCAGCTCCAGGATGGTGCTGGGGTGTGGGAAGGGCTCACAGTGTCACTCCCCAAGTCAGGAGCTGGTCCTACCATATGTACAGCCTTAGCCCCAGGGACATCTTTCATCCCCGTGGTCCAGGACTGGGCACGGAGCCACGCTTCAGTAGCTTGTCTGGCACAGAGGCAGTAGCTCCCAGTCAGGACTCACACAACTGGCTTTGCTGGTGGTGCTGCTTAGTTCTCTCAGCACCCCAGTTCCCGTCACAGCTGCGAGATGCAAGATGCTCACGTGGGCCTTCAAGTTGCTGGTTTAACTGGCCACATTTTCACTGGAGTTCAAGTTCCATTTTGTGGTAACAACCAAAATATGCAATGCCAGTGGTTTCTCATGCGCTGTGTTAATTCAGTGACTTGTTAGAGAGCTGGCTGGTGGATTTGAAGGAGCCAGTTGAAATAGTTTATCCAGTTTACAGCTTAGCTGCTGAGGGGGCATAGGAAGGCAGGGCTGAGCAGCGAAAATTCAGTATGAGGTTGACATATTCTCCCTTTGAGTTTCTGACTGCAACTGCAGCCAGATTTCGCGTTGCTGGCTTTCTGACAACAGGCTCAGCACATAAACACAGTGCTTCCTCCAGAAGGTTTCATTTAGAGATGTGCTAATAATAAATAAGGAGGTATCTTGGTTATGAACATTTTCAAAGGTTGGCCTGGACAACCTGAAAAGCTTTTGTCTCTCGTAAAAGCAAGGTTTGGGTTGCTGCAGGGAGGGAAGCAGAGTTCAAAGTGTGAGGTCCTGTTTGAGTTTCAGAGTCTATTCTTATCCCTGCACTGGACAAATCATAGCAGCAAGCCCTCCAGACCCAGGGGATGGGCAAGGAGTGGGCGCTGGTGTCAGGTACACCTGAAAGACAGGGCAGCCCTAGGGCTCAGCCTTTCCCCAGGGCACAGATGCAACGGTGATGCCCAGGGAAGGTGAGGAGGGGAGGCAGGTGCCCGTGAGTGGGACACCCCAGTCCCTGCTCTGCTCCAGCTGCTGAACTCCCCATTGCACAGTGCCTCTGCAACAGCACAGCAAGCCTGGCCCTGAAAGCTCCTGGGACCCATCATGGTGAAACGTTGATAGAAATCTGCGTGAAGCAATGCTGTGTGTGGTATGAAACCTGCTGCAGGGGAGGTATGTGGAGAGAGGGAGGGAAAGAAATGCTTAGGATTATTTCTTTTTTGTACCCAAGGGTGCCATTTGTTCATATAAGTATCCATAGCAGAATAAAATACTTTTTATTGAAACATTTTTCTTTGCTTGCTGGCAGCCACTCTGCTCCAATTATCTCTTCCATCGTATCCCTTGAAGCCAGGCTCCTAGGTAAACAAGTAAAAACCTGACAGTTGGAATGCAAAGCCTCAGCTGAGGCTGAAAGCTTTTACAAGATCACATTCTGCACATTTATGTTGTCTGGGGTATCAGCAGTGGAAACAAAAATAGAGATTTCCTAATCTCCCCAGAGACAACACCTTGCTGCCCCACCTTTGAGAAACCTCCAGTCCACAGTAAAGACTTGATCCATCTCAATTAACAAAGAGCCCAAGTAGGCACACTCTCAGCTTGCTCCTGATCTGGATTTCCCACATTCCTGAGTTTTGGGGTGTAACTCACTGAGAAATTGTTTTGCATTAGTAAAGAGTAACTTACAATGAAAATGCATTGCAAAGCCATGTTGATTTAGCATGAAATTTTACTTCAAAAGTGAAGAAGATTCCCATCATGTATGGGATCCCAGATGTGTCTGGCTTCAACATAATTTCGTAGTAAAACACCCTTTTATTAATTTTTGAAGTGGGATTCTTGATTTGTTTTTTGCAGTAGTGTTCAATATCACAGTTTAAAACTGAAAAATTAAATCTTAGCAAAGCAACAATTTTGAAAGAATATTACTTTGGTGAAGACACATGAAATTTCAGGATGATTCAAATCACCGTACTCCTTGCAACAAAAAAATTTTGATCCTGGGTGTGTGTCTCCTTGAAGACACATTGGAAAGATGAGAGGGGAAAGAAAACAATTATTGATTTTTTTCCCATGATAAAGGCAACGTATGAACAACAGCTCACTCTGGAGATGTGCTAGTACAGCCTTCTGATTAAACACAGAGAAATGTTGAATTTCTTCTGCTGGTTTCCTACAGGAGGAAAAAGCTTAAAGTGCCTGGGATCATGCTTGCAATAAATACATGTTATTTTCTCACCCCCTTCAGAGAGATTAAGTTTTTACATTCCTCCAGAGAGAGGACAAACTCCAGGCTGAGGTTTGCCTGGAAGATGGTTTTCCAAGGGAAAGTCTTCTCCTGCTGAGTTGTGAGTCTGCTGCAGCAACACCATCAGCCTACTAACACACAGTGCAAGGCACTGCATGGAAAATGCAGCTGGGATAGGTCGTAGAGTTCATATCAGTGAGATCTCATCTGCTCCTTGACCTTGTTTGCACAGAAATGTTCTCTTTTTGCTCCTTGACCTTATTTTCACAGAAATGCTCTCTTTTTACCTGTTTTAAACTCCTTTCCTTGGGTCAGCTCAGTGCCCTTGTGCTTGCTCAGTATATCAGGTCAGGTCAGGTCCGTGATCAGGCTTGAAAAACCAACCCATCCAAAAAAAACCAAAAACATGAGCTAAACCTAATTTCCAGTCAGATCAGCAAAGCCATTCCACAAAACTTCCAGTGCCACTCACCAAAACTGATGAGGAGGGAGGAGAAAACTTCAGGGATGGGAGGGATGGTGAAAGAGCAGGATCACTCCATGTATTGTCAGGTCAACCACTGGGGTTAAGTCAGTAATAAACCACATCCTTGGAAGAGCTCAGTTTGTATTTGCAGAGTCTTCTGGGACCCTCCAGTTCTATGTGGTAAAAGTTTCTTACACTGATGCCATCATCTGTGCTCAATGCACATCTATAAACTCCGTGAACATATCTAGTATTAAGAGCCCATCCACCCCAGGGATGTACTCCTGGGCCTGACACACACACAGAAGAGGTATAGTCTGGGTGTGCAAAACTGCTTCCCATGCTGTCAGCCCTTCTCCAACCAGGGTCATCTTCCATTTGTGTTATAAAAAGCCCCCATTTTTCATTGATGACATTCAGGGAGCTCCACATTTGGCCCCTATAATTCATCAGCTGGTTCTCTGCTGACCTTGCCCTGCCTGGCTCAGCTGTGTCCCGCTCCCACCGTGGCTCAATGACACCCTCAGGACTGCTGCTATTTCATTCCTCCCAGGCTGACATGCTTCCCACCAGAAGCAGAGCACAGCACTTCTGGGAACTGGGCCGGGTGGAACCACAAGCAGCTGTTCAAAGTCTGTGCAGAGACAAAAATCCCCAGCTGTAGCTGTCTGTTCAAATAAACACGTAGAGGCCAAGGCTCTGCAATCTGAGAAACTCATTCTTAGAGGACATGGATTCAAAGGGGGTGCCATGTGAAGGGATTAAGGGAGACCAGCCCCATGGCTGTCCAAATGGTATCACACAGAAATCAGAGTGCTGAGCTAAGGCCACCTGCAGAATGCAGCAGATGATTTTAAAAATTAAGTATTTAGCAAATTCCATGGAAAATGCTTGTACTAAAAATATGCTAATTGTTCTGGGTGAAATCTGAGGTTTAGCATTCAGTTGGATATCATGAACAACCTAGGGAGCAGGGAGATGTGAGGAGGGTGGCTCAAAGGTATCTTTCTCATCTTCTTCTCTAGTCTCAAGGCTACTGAGTGCTAAAAAAACCCTGGTGTAATTTAGATGGCCTTTTGATTTCTCTGAATAGGGTATTGATTCCACCTCTGAAAGCAGCCTTCCATTCAGGAATGAACCAGAGCACCACGACTCCTGCTTGTCTCATTGTGGTGCAGAAGCAGAAGACGAGGTAAAAGCAGCTTTGGAGGACTTAGCACAGAGCTGGAGCCCAGTCCCTTTCTGGAGAAAAGCTTCAGCGATTTTTAGGCAACCCTTGGTGTGTCGAAGCAGTGGGAAGGAACAGGACTCTGCTTCTCATCAGCAGCTGGCCCAGAGCAGGGAATCCAAATGTCTGAGAGCGGACATCTGCAGAGTTGTTGGCTGTGTCTGAGCCAGCTGTCTGGGACTCCCAATAAGGTCAACAGAGAGAAATAGACAGGATGTGATTCAACCATGATGCTGAGGGAGACTGAGTCAGGGCAGAGAAGGTGTTGCTCTTGAAGTCTAGAGAAGTGACACCCACACCAAGGGTCTCAGAGAGAACTCGCAGGCTTAACAATGTCTGGGTTTCTTGTTCCCTTCTTCTACAGGGCCAGTACTCTGGGCTCAGGGCCAGCTGAGGTGCCTTCTCTAAGGTCATTCATAAAGAGTCTTGAGGATGTTGAGTGATGTACCTGGGCAAAGGCAAGAGGCAGGAGCTTGCTGCACACCTTTCACTCTGACCCCGAAGCCCTCTCTGGGAGACTCCACTGCATGTTTCACAGGGAGAGGATAGGTGTCCTGCAAAGTTACTTTAGTTTCTGGGTGTAGTTGGATGGTGGATGCCAGGTTGTGCCAAAGGGCTGCACTTGGCCCATGGAGTGCTAGCACAGAGAGATCACAGCCTTATAGAACTGCCCTCATGGCCCTGGCTGTGGGGCTTGGTCATGCCTGGGCATGGTTTGGAGACTGTGCAGTGCTACAGCCCCTGGGGGCAGCAGATCTGGGACTGCAGAGAAATGTCTAAGCTGGGGCACAGGAAGGTGGGGCAGTAGGTGCTTAAACCCTCCAGACCCTGAATCTACTGCAGAAAATTTGTGGGAGCTGGGGATGCAGCTATGACATAGCTGGGCTCTGTGATGGAGCAGCACAGAGTATGTAGCTATGAGGGACAGGAAGGCTGGGACTTGACAGGGAGGGCTTGAGAAGGCAAGAGTTACAGGGGATTGTGGTGTCAAATCAGCTGAAGGCATGAGGGAGATTCTCAGGAAATGAAAAATTTCTGAATGTGATTTCTGATGGCAGGAGTTTCAGCCATGCCCCAAAGAAGGCATGATGACTAAAATAGGTACAAGACCCTACTACTCTGAGGGTTGCCAGCTCAGCTGGGGCACCTTAGGGTAAAAGCTATATGATCTATCGTACCTCTGAGCATGGTGTGTACTTGTCCAGTTCCAGAAATAAGACCAGAAGGGGTGGTAAAAATCTTGGAAGGTGAATTTGGAGGAGGAACTTGGGGTGGGTTCTGTTTTGATCCCAAAAGAGAATGGCAGTGAAAGGGCTCCAACCCTTACTACAGTTCAAGAGTGAAAGGAAAATGCTGATATTCTTGCCAGATCTGTACAAGATTATGGTCTAGGTCTTGCGTTCCTGTCTCATGCAAAGTTGAGGAATTCCAGCTGCTTTGGCAACCTCTGATCCTTCTTTCAGGACAACTTCCTTGCCATGGGGACCCCACCTGAAGAAGAGCTTTCAGCACAGTGCACAAATGCACCTTTTTGTGCAACTTGTACTGTTTCTCACAACTTCTGGCTGGTACAACCTCACTGGCCCTTATCCTGCTCCACAGAAAGCCAAGCAGAAAGGCACTACTGGCAGGCAGGGAGGATGCCGCACACCCAAGCTGTGAGATCCTCATGAGAAAAACTTATATGCACAAATAAAGTATGTTAGAGAAAGTGTAAGTGGATAAGGCAGGTGTGTGTGGGCTGAAATGGAAAGCCAGGGGCTGGTGTGATAGATTTATGACAAGACTGGAGGAGAGGCTGAGGAGATCAACTTATTATAGTTTAAAAAATGGTCCCATCAGAAGACTGTCAAGAGTGTTCCACTGTGCAAATTTATGACATGCAGTGGGAGTGATCATATCTTCTATACAAGCTGGCTAGGAAAAAACCCCCACCTTTTTGTCATGAATATTATTCACAAAGGTGCAATA
This sequence comes from Myiotriccus ornatus, assembly GCA_036023395.1. Taxonomy (NCBI): domain Eukaryota; kingdom Metazoa; phylum Chordata; class Aves; order Passeriformes; family Tyrannidae; genus Myiotriccus; species Myiotriccus ornatus. The sequence continues at coordinate 106,117,137 of JAYRBT010000114.1, forward strand.
GAACTTTTTTTCCTCGAGGAAGTTGTTTGCATATGGGGGAGGGAGGGAAGCTCTTGAATTATTGATAACTGAAAAATTACTTGGGTTTTTTTGCAGTTGCATGTTAGAATTCCAATGTTTGTTTGAAAAATTTTTCAATTCCATTTTTTAAAGCAAGCATTTTTTTTTCAGAAATACATATTAGCCTTGAGAATCTATTTTTTTTATGCCTGAAAATATTTTGCAGTGAGATATCAGCTTCTCTTCTTAACTATTATTGCCACCTGCCCACAGAAGTAGCTCCCATGCCATGCCAGGTAATGCGAATAATGTACGATTTAGTCATAAGAAATAAATATTTCAGGGTTCTGCATGTAAACAATTCTACATTTTAGGCAAACTGGAGATTTTAAGCTTTCTGGCAGATACTTTAAGAGTATGGCCATGGAGTATTCTGCAGGTAAATATCCTCAGGGCCATCAGTGAGGGAGAGAACTTGCTGTGTGAGAGACTAAGGGGCATGGAGTTTCTTTGTCTGGAAAAAACAATTTTTGAAGAAATCTCCTGGAAACCTGCCAGTGTCTACCAGAGGAGGCAGAGCTTTGGAGGTGTACAGCAGCGAGAGAAACAGTGGTCACAAAATATTCCTGAGAGGTTAAAATATGATATGGAGAAGGGTTTTCCAGCATAAGGACAGTGGAGCCCTGGAGCAGGTTGTCCAGAGAGGTTGTGCAGTCGGCTGGGCTGGCCTGTGTGCAAGTGAGAAACTTTCCATCTAAGGATTATTTACTAAGAAGAAGCTGAGTTGCATGTTCTGCATTAATGAGTTTTTAGGAGAGAAATGCCAAAAGGCAGTAGTAAGAATCCCACACAAATGCCAGTTGTTTTGCAGTTGGGCATTTTTCTGTAGCATTATGTCCCACCAGGAAGGAAAAGGATTTGTACAACTGACAGCAAGATAAAAGTCTCTACAACTGGAAAAAAAAAAGGATAAATGCAAGGACACCATTGTTATCTCATGTATTTTAGGATGAATGCACTGAAATGGCTGAAACTTCATATTAGGGGACAAATTTACTGTTTCACAAAATGTCTCATGTCTCTGACTTCTTCTTTTCATCAAGTGACAAGATCAGATGGTGACTTTTCCTTATTTTAATTAAGAATGTCTATTCTTCTCTTAAGGGTTAATAGTGAATTCTAAATCTGTGGGAGTAGAGTGATACAATATTAAGGTAGACAAGAGTTTATAGAAAGCCAGCTCTTAGCCCCTGAGTGGACTTGCGCCTCTGAATGTAGCACTTTTTTTCAGTAAGCAAAAGAAACACATTGTATATGCAGTAGTGGGATCATATTACCTTTTGCACTAGTGGCAATTATAGGCTGTCTTTTTCAAGGTTGGATTTTATACATGAGAGGTACAGAATATTCATAACATTTTACAAAAACTTCCCTCCCTTAACCGTCCATGGGAATGGACATTTTGAAATGTTAGTTCATACATGTTTTTCTTCATGAGTGGTTATTATTTTGTGAGCGTCCATCACCTCAAATGTTTCTTCAAATCCTCAAGCACAAAGCTGGAAAACAATGACCAGATCTTTGCAGCTATTTTCACATTCATTATTGTCTACTGTAAGGAATAAATTCCCCTACACGTTGAGATGCCAAACTGAAAAATCTCTACAAGATTTCAGAGAATCCCCTGATACCAAGAAATAGGCAGTAGTAAATTGTCTTATGTTTTTCTTCTACAGCCCATGAGGACAGAAGAAGTTCAAGGACCGTTTGCATAACCAACTCTGAGATTAGAAGCATTCCTCCACTTTGGAGGCACCTGGCATTTGAGGTTGCCATGGGGTAATAGGGTTAAATAGCAAATAGTTTAATAAATTTCCTGAAATTTATAAACCTGCAAGTTTAGGCTGGAGAATTTGCTGTCATGCTTCAGAGCATCTGCTGCTTCTCAGGAAGGCAGGAAAGAATTTTTCCCTCCTCCTTTTTTTTTTTCTTTTTTCATTTCAGTTACAGGGACCAGGTTAGGATTTAAGGAGCTGCACTATTTCTTGGTGTCTGGTTTGGATTTAATTGACTAATGACCAGACTGGAGACACTGACCCTTCTGATTTTCAGTATCCAATGTTGGTCATGCTGTGGCTGATAGAGAACTGGCCCTTGGGAGTGGCCCCAGCTTGCGTGACTGTGAGTGGATTCAATTTACGCTGCACGAAGAATAAACAGAAGTGTATCCCTTGCCAGGGCTGTCAGGATTCAAAGAGGGGAATTTTGATGAGTTAAGGAAACTAACAAAGTCATCTGTCCTGAGGAGCTCAGAGCCCAGAGAGTGGAAAATGCAGATTTCTTTCAGGCACAGCTACTAAACCTATCCAGAAATTGTATTCCAAAGAAGAAAATGTTTAGGGAAGGGCAATGCAAAGGTCAAAGGTAAGCAGACAACTAATGAGGCTTAATAAAAAAAAAAAAAAGAAAAAGAAAAGATGACACATAGATGCAGCTGTGTCAAAGCTAGGAAAAGGGAAATGTAAAATGAGAACTGATGAGTTGAGAGATGAGTTAGACCTGACAGATATGAAGTAGCAAAATGTTCTTTGCCCATATGAATAGAAGGAAGAAGGGAAAAAGTGAAGACCAAATACAGACCAAGGATGTTCTAGAATAAAGATCCACGCTTGATCACCTAATGCAGGACTTAAGTATAATTTAAATCCCCAAATTACTGCTTCCTTTCCTGTAAGGACCTGACTGTAGTTGAGGAGTGCTCTTCTGTTTGCTCATGTGCCCGTGCTGCCTTCCCTGCATGCTCTTACTTGCAAGCAGCTGTGCAAATCACCATTTAGAAAGGATTTGTGAGGTGCAGATTATATGTGGTAGGCAGGTTTGCTCAAGATGGCACTGGACAGCATAATAACAAGAAAAAGTAATGCACCTCTCCTTACAGTGGAAAAACAAGGGTTGAGTGTGCAGACAAGGCAATGAAAGCACAGAGGGATGAATCAGATGATACCAGCATAACTTCACAGGCTGCACATGAGGTCAAGACCACAGAAATGAGGGTGGGGAGAGGAGAGCTGCTATTTGGACTGAGATGAGTTTTTAGCAAATGTAATACAGTCAAGGGTTAAGGGTCTTCTCAAAGGCTGGTTTGGGAAAACTATTACTGTGATTGGCTAAATCACTCACTTCCAGATGTTACAGTATAAACCTCACTCTTACCATTTTAGGACATTTACTAAAGAGGTTTTCTGTTGTGATGTGCAGATAAAATGTCCTGCTTCCATTCTCCTTGACAGTTGTGTCTGCTTTTATTCTGGTAGACAATGATCTGGAGACAAGTCAGTGTTTGGGGAGATCCGATTTCCAATGTTTAACTTCATAATAAGACAGAGGCAGTGAGGTACATTGATCCAGAGCCACTTGTCATGATGTCACATCTGCTCTGTTGTTCCTAAGGGCTTGGTCACAAGTAGAGCTCACACTTCCACTGGGGTTGATGTGTTAGGGAGAAGAGTGGTTACACAAATAAGACTGAATTTGGATTGAGATGATCTAAAATCAGTTCTCAACTAAGATTTTACTTTTCTAAATGAAAAAAAACCAAAACCCTCCAGGCCATTCATTTACTGTATAGCATCCAGAGAGAGGAAATGTATAAAATATTTTGTGAACTAGCAAGACCTGCTAGGAAACTGTACTATGTTCCTCTCTGCTCAACAGGCTGGAAAGCCTTAATGTTTCCTGTCATCTTAAACTTCCTCTTCACTTTATAAATAATTCCTGGATGCAAAACATTTTCTAGTGCCTTTGCCCTGCACTCAGGAAAGCGTGCTGAGACAATCTCCCCGAGACATAAAACACTCAAACAATCGTCATTTTGGTGCACTGCCAAGTGCGGTAGATTTTCAAGTAGGTCCTGCATTTTGAAATGTAGCTATGCAGATCATCATCACCTGGAAAAAGGTGATTACTTTACAGGAGGGAGGGTTTGCAAAAGTGGTGAAAATAATTTTCTGTGCCTCATGCTGGTTTTAACTGAGATCCTGAGCTAAATTGCTGTTTGACTCTACTCAGGGCAGAAAATCTGAAAAAGCATAGAAGAGTGCAGAACATCTTCTGTCATACTCCCACTGTTAGGTAAAGGTCACCCCTGGATCTTCCCAGAGAGCATCCAGGACCCAGTGCTGGGGACAAAGGAAAGATGTCTCAGTTCCTGCCTCATTCCACACTCTGCTCCTTGAGCAAACCCCACCAAGAGGCGGGTGAAGCTGGTGGCACCTGATGTGAGCTGCCCAGATCATCAGGACTCCCAGGAGCTTTCTCCTGGTATTTGCTCCAGGGTGTTGCACCTCTGCTCATGCAGTGTGGGCAAGGCTGGGACATCACAGCTGAAACCATCAAAACGGAGCTAAATGTGCTCACTGCAGCAATCCTGCTGCTATTTCATCAGGTCGATATGTAATTGTTTCTCTTGCTGGAAGGCTCCATCACCTCCTTCATTAAAATGCAAATTTCACATTAATTAAAAATGCTGGGAGCATTTGCACAATTTATGACCAAATCTTAGAGTCCAGAAACCCCCACGCTGGGGAGGGGCAGCAAGACAGTTTTGAAACTGCTGAAATAAATCCTTCTCTCAGAACACTGGGGATGTTTTAGCTCATAAAGGAGTTTTAAAATTAATTTGCTCTCCTTAGATCAGGAAACAGACAAAGCAGAAGGAGTTTGAGCAGAATTATATTCCTACAGATAAATGTACCATCTAAAACTATTCACATACAAGAGAAAGAAAGAAGCAAGATCCCAGATTATGCTGTGATGCAACAGTGATTGATCTTGTTTCCACTCAACCTTCCTTTCCCAACCAGAAATTTTACATATTTCCCTGTATAGCTGATCTACTCTTACAGCACTGAGAACTTGCCTGCTGGGATTCCTCAGTTTGATTGGAGTAAATCCCATCTGCTCCTGACTTGTTAGTAATGGTAAAATTTCTCCTGTGATGTGCTGGGGCAGACAGGGAGCTGCTCCTCAGTGGCACATAACAGGCCAGCAAGAAGAAACCCTCAGGCTGTGACTGCCTGTTTTTCACATGTTCATGTGAAAATTGGGAATTTCCTACCTGCTCTCTCCTCTGAGATGAGGAGCTGGAGAGGTGCTGGGAGAGTCTGGGCTCACTGGTGCTCTGCACCTTGTTCTCTTACAGGTACAACTGCAGTGGGGTCCATGTCTGGCAGTGGGGAAGGTGGGATTGGTTGGGGTGTGAAACCCTGCATGCGACCTCGTGATGCATTCACAGCGTGTGAAACCACCCTTGGCCTCTTGGCAGTGACTGGAGCCCTTTCACTCTGTTCAAGGAGGGGAAGGTGTGTGATCTTCCTGCTGGGAAGCGCCTGGGGTAAAGGATCAGGCTGTAGGAAGTCTATGGCTGGAGGCTCCACCTCCTACCTGGATTCAGCTAGCCCAGTTTCAATTTCCAGTTCTTTCACCTTTCCTGAATCCCTGCCAACCACAGCCTGAGGGTCTCATCTTGCCGGCCTGGTACGTGCCTCTGAGATGTAGTCTTTCCTCTTACTTTTCTTAAGCCACTAGCAATTCCCAGCTGGTTTACATCCTTCTGCCTCGGGGGGAAACCTGTGGCAAACCTGATCCCTACTTCTTCTGGGCACAAGCGAATCACGGTGTGTCACTGGGGGAAAAAAACATCCCCACAGCTGCAAAAATAAACCTGACAGGAAAGCACCTTCCACCTTGGAGGTGAAATACATGGCAGCAGAGGGTGGCAGGTCTATGCACGGCCTGGCTTCCTTGCAGGAGCAGGAGAAGCAGCAGTGTGACCAGTGTCCAATGCCTGTGCCTGCTCATCATGCCCAGGCTGTGAGGGGAGAGCCAGGCAGGCTGCCACGGGGATCTCTCCCATTGGAAGTGCCTGCTTCTGCTGCCTCTCATGCCTGTGTTCAAGGTTCCAGTTTTTGTTCTTCATCTCCTGGAAAGAGTAAACACGTGCACCCAACCCCAGCAATGCCTGTCCAGAGCCTGTTTCTGGTACATTTATAAATCAACATCAATTTCTATCAAGGTAAATTTTGTTATTCATTATGAAATTGGTGTAAGTCAGGTCAGAATCCAGCCTCCCAAGGGGCTGTTAATGGGCCCTGGAGAGTCTGGGTATGTGTGTGTACGTGCATGCTTACGTGAGCAAGAGGAAGGCAGGCAGGAACTCAAACTACTGCTATTATTCTCATTGAAATGCCCTGTCTGGGATGAGATGGGCTTCTCTACTGCCAAGCTTTCTACAAGCCAGGAATAAAGCAAAAGTTCCTTCTGCAGAGAGCCCACTCTCTGGTTCACTGACAGAGGTAACAGGTGAATGACATGAAAATGAGGGAGTGTGGAAGGACAGGGTAATTATAGACACTTGCCTTTGCCCAGCTTCACAGTGGGTGCAGTGACACTGCCAGTCCCAGACCACCCATGCCTTTCTGCAGATTAGATTAGTGATTGCAGATTGCCAAATTCCTGCAAATTTAGGATATTGACGGATCTGGTCTGTTATTTACGCAGAGTGACCAAACACAGGCATTAATTTCTGTAAGGCAAGATGCTTTAGGGCTCCCTATGGATCATATAGTGGATATTGAATTGCTGTCCTTCTGGTTCTGGATAAATTGTCTACACGAGTTCAGTAACATCTGAGACTACATTATTGGGATCGTTTCCTCATTCTCAACCCTGGTAGTTAAACACAGTAAAAAAAGAAACAAAAGATTATTTACTTTTCATTCAGTTGAACTATTCCAGTATTTCAGGGATAAAAATAAAAAATCATCCTGATAGGTCCAGAGTTATAAATTGCAACACTGCATGTGCTGGGGAAAATGCTGCATTCCCGCAGATACACAAGAAAAAGGATCAAGAGAATGTGAAACTCATAAAATTTGTGGTGGTCCTTGGCCGGATGTGATGTGTCAGTGGATGCAAGGCACACACCAAACATGAAGTCGAGCAGTCACTGAAGATTTATATCTCCCGGCATCTCTGTCCCAATAGCACCATATGTTTACATGGACTGTACATTTATTATTGGAAATTGAAGGTCTGCCTCATCACTTCTTACTGGAACCTCATGGATGTTTTTTTTTTTCTGAAGGACACCGAGAGTAATCCATGCTCCCACTTATAACCCGGGTCTATTTTGGTTTGAAGTAAAATTTAAAATATGCAATCCTTTTTCTTAGCAAGGAACAGGATTCCTGAAATTAGAAAAGGGGAGCAGGCAGCAGCCAGACACCTCATTTCCGTGCTTCTTTTTGTAAAACCGTGTCTTCATATGTTAGGATTTTACAAAAAATTATATTTTCCTGGTACTGTACACATATCCCATCATTTGATCCGAGTGTAAAACAACACCCCCGACTGAAAAGCTGCCAAAAATCCAGGATGATCCCTGGTCTGCAACAGGAATAGTCCTGGAAATCTGTCAAAGCAGAGGAAGTGAGAGATGGGGGCTCGGGCTCGCGTGCTCCCCCAGGAGCCAGGCCAGGCTGAAGCCCAGTGCCCCAGTGCCCTGGTTTGCCCCGTCGGTGGCAGGGACAGGGGGACAAGGCAGAGCTGCTGCTGGCAGAGCTGTGGTGGCACCAGGCTGGTGAGAAGGACACGCATGAGAAGAGCAATGGACAAAAGAAGGTCCAACTGTGCTGTGGGACATGAAGGGCAGGGGTGGCTCAGTGAGGGCTGCCCAGGACAGAGGCACCACACAGCTCAAAGCCCTCCTCTGAGCACAAATGCGCTGCTGCTTTGGCTACCTGTCCTGTGCAGCTGCAGGGATGAGAGCCATAATATCCTTGAGGAAACCGAACTGTTTTCCCAGGCACTCATTCCCAGGACTGGTGGCAGGTGGGGATGCCCCCAGGACAGCAGCCCCCCCCACCAGGGAAGGGAGGGTCCCTTGCACCCTCTGGAGAGACAGGACTTGCCAGTGGCAGGGAATGATACCTTCTACAAGCACATTCTTGGGTAATTGTGGTAACTAAAATAATATTCTGTGCTCCATGGAGATGGGATTGTTGTGGTTAACTGATGTGTAATTTACACTGTGAGGTAGTTTCTGCTCACAGTGAGGGCTACATTATATTTAATGTCATTTTACTTACCTATAGTCTAAGGTGTTGCTTTTTCTTCTAGTCTAATCCAGGCCTGTGTGAATTGTCCCTTCTTCTGCCCTGCAGGGCTGCTCTCAGGTAACAGCTACCCCAAGGACAGACACATAAACTTACAGGGTATATCCTCACTGAGGAATTTAAGCAGCCACGACCTGTTCCCCCACCTTAGACAGGTGTTCTGTTCTCTTTAAAGTCCTGACCTGTCCCATGAGACTGCAAGGGTAGTGCTGGTGGCCCAAACCTAAACTGAGCTATGTCAGTGCTGCCAATTTAACAGTACATGTGGTCAAGTTTTGGAGCTTAAACCTGAAAACCTGGACCTTCAGGACAAGTTTGCTAGAACAGATGCAACCCTTGTTTTCGTGATGGGGAAAGAGAAGAAACAGGAAAAACTTCTTTCTTATTTACGTAAACTATTATGCTGCTTACCAAAAATGCTGCCTACTAACACATTAACTTGGCTGGAATCTGTTTAGGTTTTGATTTCACAAGAGATAAGAGACTCTGTACATCACCACTGCTGTGAAAGGATATGCAAAAGGCAGCGGAAGGCCACAGGCATCACCCTGGTTAGTCAGACCAGGGCTGTTAGGCGCAGACATGGTGCTTTTAAGGAGGGCAGCACTGCCTGCAGCATGGTCTGGGCCAAAAACATCCCACCAGTTTGACATTTATTACTTAACTTTTTAGCTGAGATGGAACCAAGGACACCTGATTTTGAACTAAGTGGTGTAATTCACATGCTTAAAAGTTACCTGTCTGACCCCAGGCACCGCACTATCAGTAGGGCTGAGGGGGTCTTGCTCCTTTGTGGGTCTGGCCATCAGAAATACACCTGAGATCATGAATGATCATGATATGAAATATTTGGAAGAAGCAGGGTTGGAAGCAGGGCCCACGCTAACCTTGTTCAAATAAAACCAATCTTTTCCTCACTTCACTAATTTTGTTTTTGTGCTGCAAAGACCCAAACCTCTTCCTGATACAAAATGAAAAGGCAGAGAGAGTCACTCTTTAAAATGATGTTTATTCTCCAACCTGGCAGCATTTCAGCCCTTGGACCAGTCTTCTAAGACAAAAATTACCCAACTATCTGAAGATCGGCTTCTGTTTCGGGATTAATGTGTTTGGCTTCTGTTGATTTATGGGAGCTGTGACTTCATGACCCCAACACGTGCTTTGAAGAAAGCGAGTTTGTGCCAGAAACCAGACGTTACCCACTGAAAAACAAAACAAAGGGTGATGGATTCAGACTGTAGCTGTGCACCATGTGTGGGGCTCAGGTGCCCTGTGCCATCACCATTACAGAGAATCTGTAGCTGCTCAGCTGGGAGGAGGGAGAGAGAGAGAGAGAAAGAGAGAGAGAGAGAGAGAGATGACACTTGCCATTCCCTTCCTGAAGTGCTCAGTGCTTTCATTCCCCCATTACCTCACTGGCTACATGTCCTTAGCAGTTTCCAGCATCCTCAGGGGTTTTTGGGGTGGCTGATCCCCTCTGGGCACTGGCTCCCTGGCCAGCCCAGCACAGAGGATGCTGTGCCTCCCAGTTCAGCCTGAACAAAGTGAGGGGCCATGAGAATACGACTTGATTAGAGTTATATCACGGTCCGATCACAGACACTCTGAGCAGAAAAAGCACCAGCTGCAACTCTGCCCCAGTGCAAAGGTAACCCGATTAATCCAGAGTGTCTGCAGTAGGCAAGTCCTCACAGCAGCGGCAGGAGGAAGAAAGACAGACCAGCCATAACAGAGGGACAGCTTTCCACACACACCGAGCTGGCAAGGACACAAAGGACACACAGAGAGGATTCAATTTTTTTTCCTAATTTCATCTGACATTTAGCAATCGTAACTTTTCATTTGAGTAATAAATGGGTTTGTCCTTTCCAGCAAAACTGCTGTGGACATATTATTCCCTTTATGGTGTGTTTTGCTGAATTCCAGATGTTGCTGTTTATTCAAGTCAAAGTTCAATCAAAGAAGGGTCAAGAAAAAAAAAAAAAAAAGAAGTTTTGCTGAAAGCAAAAAAGAAAATGAAAGATTTTGAAAGCTCTTAGTTTGTACAAGTATTACTGTTATATGGAGCTTTACACTGAGCTGAGTTACAGCAGTGCCGTGAATCATTCCAGGGGAGTGGAAATGACTGTCAGTGCTTGCTTCTCCCATTAACCTTTTTTAATGTGAACTTGTAAAATAATATGTGGTCTGGGAGATGAGGAACAAATGACTACTCATTGAGCTGGCCTCCACAGGAGAAATTAGCATCTTTCCTGATATAACAGTGAAAGAAATAACCCTTTGCTTATCCAGTCTACTCCTGTATTAAGTGCCTCTCTCCACAGGCAGCGATGGAGCAACCAGAGGAAACACAGGATCAAAGATGGTGCTTATTGGGGTTATGCCAAGGGGTTTTTTGGTCTCAGATGAGATCCCCTGTGCTAGGTGCTGTACAAAACAGAACCTGATCTTCACTAAAGCACTGATAGGTTAAAACAAGACACCATAGTCCTTCCTTAGAGACAAGAAGATGAAATATCCTTCAGTTGCTTTCTCAAAAATTGAAAAATCATCACTTGCATTTTAACTAGTTTTTAATCTTGGGAACCAATCCTTCTGGGATGAGCCCAGGTGACTGTAGAGAGCAGCCTTGACGTGGTTCTGAATAACTAACCTCTGACTATACTCTTGCTTCTGGAGTGAGAAGATGACATAAAGCTGAATTTATTCTCTCTGCATAACTAAAATGTAGTCTGTGAATTTGCCTCCAATTTTGGTAGATTTTGTCCATATTGCAAAGGAAAACAAGAAGAGTAAAAGCAAGAGGTTTGTTTTAATTGCATGGAAGAAAGGCTTGCTACCTGCTCTTGCTAGCTGAAGGCTGCTGAAATATTTATCAGCCTATTTGAACTAACTACACTCCCTGGAACTGCATTTTAAGTTCAGCCTTTCATCCCTGTCAAGTGGAATAAAACCACCCTTGATGGGTAACCAACCCCTGCATGAGGAGGTTTTGATGTGTGGGTATGTCCTGCCTGCCCATCTACCACTGGGCTGCTTCAATGAGGGACAGAGTTGGAGGGAGAGTGTTCTCTGTGACCAATGGGCATGATGGAGATGTTTTCTGGAGCCTTTGGGAACTGCGAACTGCCAAGAGGCTGATATCTCCCCAGTCCTAGGGGTGGAAATAGAGGTGTGTGGCATCAGGTCTGAAGAGACCTTATGGTGGTATGGAAATGAGCAGCAAGCTCAAACAGTAGGTAGCTTTTCCCTGTCCAGTTTTAATTTTTGGCAAATTGCTGAGCAACCTTTCCCTTCAGTAATCCTTGGAGGGCTCCAAGAGCTTGTCAGGTTCTTACAGAGTTGAGCTTACCCTGTGCAGACCTGAGGGACTAGTCCCTGAGACGTCTGCTGGGGGCCTGCCTGTGCCACCTGTCAGCTCAGACCTCTGCCTCCACCCTGCAGCAATCCTAAAATCATAGAACCATTTAGGTTGGAAAAGACCTCTAAGATCACCGAGTACAACCATTAACCCAGGACTGCCAGGTCCCCCTCTAAACCATGTCCCTACGTGCCACATCTACACATTTTTTAAATACCTCCAGGAATGGTAACTCAACCACTTCCCTGGGCAGCCTGTTCCAGTGCTTCACTATTCTTTCTGTGAAGAAACTTTTTTAACAGCCAACCTAAACCTCTCCTGGTGCAGGTTGAGGCTTCTGCAATCCATCTTGTGATGGATTTGGGGTGGCTTTGATGTGGGTTTCTGGGTGCCGGCAGGAGACTGACACACAGCCAGAAATGCTGGTGATGCCAAGTGAAGGGCTCCTTCCAGGCTAAATCTGGGCCTGTGTCTTCATCTTCATGTGAGACATCACAGGGAGAGGGGAAGGACATGTCAGTGCTGGGAGCGGTCGCCCTGAAGCAGCAGAGCTGAAGGGCAAAAACCAAAGACTAAAATATGAAATGCTTGTGCTCAGACAGATTTTTTTTTTTTTTTTAGTACCTGTGCCCCTGGTCATGAAGAGGTTTGATCTTATTTCCCTCAAGAGCACTTTCTCCCTGCTCAGAAGGAGCAGAGGTACTAATGGGTGGTTGTCCTTATGAACCTTTGTGTCTCCCTGCCACAAAACTACCAAGTCACTTGGCAGCTCCCCAGGGCTTCTGTTTCCCTCAGGCTTGGTACCTTCTTAATTAAAAACTTACGCGTTATCAAACAGATTTTTCTTTTTTTTATTTGATTTGGCTGCCTTTAGGGAGGGGGAAGGGGAAATAACCTCTCCTCTACTTCCTAGGAGGAATATTTGCCTATGGACACAGCCTAATCTAACTTTTAAGCAAACAGATAAATATTTGCTTTTCACTACATCAAACTTTCTGTTAGCATTCCTGAAACAGAAACTAATACATGTTGATGTTAGTTAGGGACCAGTGATTTGGCTGGTGTACATAGGTATAGTCTGCTTCAATTCAGCAGAGTCAACACATTCCAGCAGAGAAGTCATCCTCATATACTTCACAGTTGTATGGAGTTTTGTTTCCAAAATGAAGTTGCAATCAAGATAGAAAAGAAATGATGAATGGAAAATTACTTGCATGAGATCAAACAGGAATCAGCAGGGGCATCTGGCAGGCTGGAGGAGAGATTGATTTTAAGGAGGGGAGTGCTGGTGCAGGTTGGGCTACTGCTTTCTCCTGCCTGACTGCCTAGACCCATGTATCTCAAGTTTCCCAGGTCACAAGATTATTCATTTTTGCTTACATTATAGCCTCTGCTAGGGGCATTTGTCAGCCTGCAGTCTATACAGACAAGGTAAGTAGAAAGTGCGAGATAACATTATTGTTATGCTTATTTATGAGCTGGGAAGATTTAAGGAAAGAGATTAAGGGACATGCCTATGGCAGTCTGTGGCAGATGGAACAGTTACAGACTGATCTCCCAAAATCCCTGTTAGTGTCCTCCTTGTACGACTCTGTTCTCTGAGAACAACCTTATCTCATTGGGATAAATGAAATTTGAGCTATGCCAACTAGCCCTCTAACAGGACCTTTCCAAAACAGGGATGTATTTTGCAAATAGATATATTTTTAATTTGCAACTTAGTAATAAGCACCCAGTAGATCTGCCACAGGTATCAGTGATGCCTTTGGCTTACTAGGCACGTGGGAGCCAGCAGAGCTGGACCAGGCTCCATCCCCAGTGGTGCCTGAGGAGGTGAAATTGGGTGAAGTGCCCTTTCTGTATCACCAAGCCAGGAGTGTTAAAATTAATCACGTCCGCATCTCTTGGTTTGTGTTCAGTCTCCCGAACACAAATCGTCTCCCCAGTCTGCAATAGAGGAAAAGCACAGTCTGCTGACACATCTCAGACATGATGCTGGCAGGTCACTCTCAGTATCAGTTCATGGACATACATGTTCTAACGACTTTTCCTCTCTTTCACACAGCTCTGAACTCCAGTAATAACTACTAATGTCTACCTCTAATAATACGAGTAGCAGTATACTCAATGATGCTTTGCAGGCACCTGCTAGTGAATGTTGTCATGGGTAAGACCAGGTGCTGGACTATCTTCCCTGGGCTTGTAAACACCTCAGTGTGTAATATGATAGCCAAGCTGATATCCTTGCCTTCTTATTTCCTGGTGTATCTCTGTGCATTAACATCACCGTGTCTCATGATGCCATACAGGATGGCATCAATGGCTGTGTGGCAATGTGACTTGGACAGACTGAGAGCTGGCCATAGATGCTCCTAGAAATAAGAGGACAGAGCTATGTACATGTCTGGTGCAAGCCAGGAGGTCAGGGTTCCCTCAGCAGGTCACCTTTGAAATCCATTTTGCTCCTGTCCCTGAATGACCATCCCACATGGTGACTTTTGGTTTAGTCCATCATTAGGAGGCATTTTGATACCATGGTATCACTAGCTTAACCAGTCAGAGAGGGATGTCCTTTCCTTATTCCCAAAATTGCACTTCAGTTCCCAAAATTACCCTGTCATGCCAGTGAAAGGTAGAGATTCCAAGCTGTGTATTTCCCATGGCTGAAGCAGAGGGAGAAGCAAAGAGATGCTCCTTCACGCCCTGCCTGGGGTCACAGAGCTGGTGAGGAGTGGTGGCACAGAGAGACATGGGTTTAATCACCAAACAGAGCACTCAGGAGCTAGGACATGTGCCCTGCACAGTGGTATGATCTGAGAAGCCATTTAAAGTCTCAGCTGGAAAACAAATACAGAAGAGATAACCATGGATTACAGGGCTGTTTGAGATCTACGTACATACACTGTTTTGACAGCAGAAATTATAAGCAGCTCATTTTTTCCTGACCTGTGCCCTACAATCTGTTTGAAAACAATTCCTGCTTTTTATCTGAGAAACTGATGGTGGAAAACATTGCCTGCCTGGAAAATATTGTCTCGGTTATCTCTTGCCCAATGGTTTGTTTCCTAACTCTGATTAACCAAGCTAATACTCACAGTTCCTTGGCACTACCTGAGTGTGAGTCCCCAAGGTGCTGTCATCGACTGTTTGGATGGGTCTGCACCGATGAGTCAGAGCCGACATGTCTGTGATGGACTGATAAAAGGAGGATGACACTTGAGGCAACACAAACCACGAGAGAGCCCCACATATCAGCTTATTCCACAATACTTTCCCCAGTGGTGGAGGAGGAAAGTGGAATAAGAAGATACAGGAAGGAGAAAGGCAATAGGAGGAAAAACAGGGCATGAATCAGACAGGACACAGAAATAAATATTTCCAAAGCAGAGAAAAGTGGCACCCACACAGAAATCTGCTCTGCTTCGTCCTGCTTACTTAACAGAAATGCTGCAGGCTTCCCACACCTCTCTTTTTGTTACTGATGACTGTGTGAGAGATCCAGGCTGTTTCAGCATATTGTTCCTCCTCACTATTGGACTCAACCTGCAGTTCCATCTTCCCTTCTTGGGAGAGCGACAAGGTGGAGGCAGGGAACTGGGGGTCCAGGGCATCCTTCCTTCCAGGTGAGGAAAGGCCAGCAAGACTGCATGCATACAGGAAGGGACAGGCTTGACCAAACTGTTGTTGCTCTGTTACTGCCAGGGTCTGATGCTGTGAGCAAGGCAGGACCTGTAAGGGGAGGAAGGAAAGTCTCTCAGTCTGCTAGAAGTAGCTCCTGCTGTTTAAGCTGGTTTCACTCTCCTCCAAGGTGTGTGGGCAGGAGTCAAAGGTACCCGTGTGGGAGCAAGAACACTGCTGAACCTGTGATGGGTAGAGGATTTTGTTCTATTAGTCTAACAGATTAGATCTCTCTTTACAAATCTGTCTGGAAAAGGAAGATAGCAACTCATTTCACACACTTTAAGTGTGTTTCTCTGGGGCTGAGGTCCAGCAAGCTCCAAGAAACTTCTCATCAGGGAGATGCTAGTCTGTGTCTCCCCAGCTATTGCTCAGCCCAGTTAGCCTCAAAATAGCAACTCATGGAACTATCATTTCAGACCATTTGCTATTCAGGATCAGTGCCCACTTCTTGCATATGTATTTGTCCTTTGATCTATCCTTAGCAATATTGCTGCCAGGACCATAACTGGACTTTCTCAATTGATGTAGTTACAGAAATGATTAAAGCTGCAGAGGATGCAGAGCTAGAGCCAGGCCAGGATGTTTCTCCCCTGAGACTGGTTTTTATCTGCATGTTATTGTGTTAGAAATCTGCATTCAGGCTGTGCTCTGCCTACCTGCTGCTGGCCAGACATGTTGCTCCCAGGACATGACAGCTAAATGGGTGCCAATTCCAATCCGCTTCTTTTAGTTCTAAAGCACTGATGCTGACCATCTCTGACATAAGTCAGTTGTCATCCTCACCTCCCCATCTGTGTGCCATCACTGCTGCCCTGTGCAGGTTCACAAGGCCTGATCCACTCTCTAGCCAGGCGTGCTCTCAACTCCACTGTGCA
The DNA here is from genome assembly GCA_036023395.1 of Myiotriccus ornatus. Classification (NCBI taxonomy): domain Eukaryota; kingdom Metazoa; phylum Chordata; class Aves; order Passeriformes; family Tyrannidae; genus Myiotriccus; species Myiotriccus ornatus. The sequence continues at coordinate 106,133,228 of JAYRBT010000114.1, forward strand.
GTGCAGGACATCATGAGGCCACATGCCCTAGGCTCACAGTTGCAATCTTGTCCAAAAGACAGGGTAGAAACACAGAAAGTCCCTGGTGGGGATAGTCTTTAGTTCATGCCCTGTTCAGCAGTTGCTTGTGAGAGTGTTAGATGGTTTTAAGAAAAAAATCATGCTGGCAATGGAGTAAATATTCTATTGACATGAAAGCCTCCAGGCCTGTGCCCTGGTCCTATTTATTCCCGAAATCAGACATGACCCAAATTATCTAACTTCATTAAGCTATATAGGAAAAATATCAGGCTAATTCATTGTAGAAGATAGGCCTTTACTCTAGGAGTGCTGCAGATCCTACCCAAAGCTCAATAAAAAGCCTTGGGGCTCTTGATAGTGGAGGGAAGACAACAGGCTGCATTCCCTAACCAGCTCTGTACCCACACCAGGGGGGTTTGCACCCACTGGGCACCATTTGTGTTGCTACCTCTGCGGTTTCTTGCTCCCAGATATTTCACAGACATATCAGTTTAAAACTAAGCAGTCACACTTTTACCAAGGCATCTTCTGTCTCTCTGGTCCTTACAGAGCAAGGATCTGGGCAGGAAACATCTGCTTCACTGACTGTGGCAAAACAGGGAGCAAACACAGCCTGTGCATAACAAAGTGGTGTCTGGCAACAAAATGTCCTACCAGAAAGAAAATTGAATCCACTCTTGTTTCCCTGAATCCTGTCTGTTTCCTGGTTAAGCCCCAACAATTTCAAGCATTCCTGGCATGCAAGGAAACACTGCTGACGTCAGGCAGTCAGAGGCCGGGAAGGGGGGATGAAGCTCAGGAAGTCTGGGCCCCTGACAATGAAATGTATACTGTGTGGAGAGTATATTCTGGGTCATAAAAGGGTTTCCCTGGTGCTTAAGCTGTCTGAGACAATTTTCTATTTTAAGTCCCCAGCTGTAGCCTGAGGAAGGGGCAGCAGAGCACCAAGTGACTCATCCATCCTGTCCAAGAGAACCCCAAGGTGGGAGATTTCCTGCCTTTGGAAAGAAAACAAGAAAAACAGTCGCTACTGTTGCCAGAGGGGAACCCACCACCATCTAACTGGGACCTCAGTGAGGTCATTCAGAAATCCAGATGTAACGTTCATCATGCTCAGAAAAGCCTGGGCTGTGGGCTCTCTCACTGACGGGTCCGTTATGCTGGAATAGGTCCACAAAATGGGTGCAGGTTGTCCCACCACAAAGACCAGCTGCAGTCAGGTTGTGCCAGCGGAGGAAGTGATTCACAGCCACTGGCACCATGCTCTTCCTGGCTGCTGGAAGCAACGGGAGCCTCCCATCCCAGCTCTGCCACTCCCAAAGGCAGACTGTGCTCAAGGCGATCAAGTCCATCCCTGCACTGGTTCACGAGCTGCATAGTATGTCAGTATCTGCTCACCTCACAGGAGGACTTCTACAGCAAATTATTCAGCAGAGGAAGGTTCAAGCTACTGTCATTCACTGAATCAACATTGAATCATGTCCATACTCAGCACAAACACAGACTTTAGCCACAGGAATGCTTAAACTGCTGACTGTGATGAGAAAAGGTGTGAAGGTGATAAAATATAGGGCACCATTAGCTTAGCTACCTCTATTTAAACCAAGTTATCAACACCACTCAAGTTTTACATTTGTACTTCAGCCTAGACCTAATGACATTTTGTATATTTAAAATGGGATTAAGGAAGGCGTTTTCAAATTTTTTGGGGTCTCATTTCCCCCTCATTGAACCATTCAGTGTTTCAACGGGAGCATCCCAGAGAGTACAGAAAAACAGTAAGTCTGTGTCTTACCAGAATCACTGCAGTCAGACATACAAAATACTGACTGGCTAAAAATTCAGTGCTCTGATTCAATCACACTCACATCATATTAATAATCTAACTTTTTACAGGAAGGTTTCATATTGGATCAGACAGTTTTTATTGTGTCACTCCAGTTTCATGTTAGATGGAAAAGATGTAGTAGATCACTTCATCTGTCAGACAGAGACAATACAATTTTTGAGAACTTGGTCTATTTCCTAGTGAGTAACATTTGCAGCTATCTTCTGTAGCATATTATGCTAAGCTAAAAACCATTTCCATTTATTTGACTAGCTTTGCATTAGCTCTAAATTAAGCATTGTTTTTAACTATACATTCCATAACAAGTTCTCTTTTTATTTTATTCATCAGATTAGAGAAGTAAATTTCAACTTGAAATATTTGGTAAACAAATAAGGGAAAGTACCTTTGTCTGCAAGTGTGCTGGAGATGCATTCCTCACTGATGGTGTCTTTATGAGCAAAGTTTGTAGATGTTTGACAGAAGAAGTAGGATTTGTTCACTCAGCTCCAGATGCTCACACTGTAAATGTCTGCCTATGAACTAGGAGTCTAGTTTTTGTAGTCAATAGAGATATACAGGCATTTCAGGATGCATTTTCCCTTAACCTAATGTCTGCAATGGCTCTGATATTGCACCCTGAAAGTGCCTATTTCTTTCCCCTGGCTGTAAAGGAAACCTGAAGTGACAGATGCAGGTGGTCAGCCTATGTCTGCACTAGAAAGTTCAAATTCCAGGGATCATTCTTTGGCACTGAAGATGAGGGGCAAGGAATGGCACTAAATGCTCTTGCCCTCAAAAGCAGTGAGGTAGTCCCAAAGTGACTGCTACTGGCCTGACCTGAACTTACCAGGCCTTTGGGAGAGCAGTAGGTGGCCCATGTGGAGCCCCTGGTGGTCTAGTGGTTAAGGACGCGGCGCTGTCACCGCCGAGGCCCGGGTTCGATTCCTGGTCAGGGCC
>JAYRBT010000114.1:106143529-106167979 GCA_036023395.1 Myiotriccus ornatus
CACCAGTGGATAATAGTCTGAGGGCTGAATTAACTTAGGAAGTCTCCTACTAATATCCCTCACCCTGGCCCCAGGAACGCAGCATACTTCTCTCTGGGATGGGTCTGGGTGACATATAAGGCCCTCAGTTCCCCTCAGAAGGGAGTCACCAATATGATATTTTTGGTTTTTTGCTTCACATATGCCTCACAAAATTAGACTGATTTGTAAAAAAATGTAAATGAAATTACCCGGACCTGTAGATCCTGAAGTCCTCTGAAAAACAAAAACGAAATCTGCTTTGCTATGCCTCTGTGTGTCAGAAGAGCAGGGCTTTTGCAGGTGTTCACCACACCTTAAAAGGGGGAGGAAGACGCTTGTATCCCTTGCAGAAATGTGCTCCCCATTTTTCAGTACAGGATGATATGTCAAAGGGTTCAGAGGAGAGAGCAGGCAGTTTGGGTGAGAAACACCCAAATCACAAAAATTTAGTCAGCATTGTTACAACCATTATGAAAGACTGACCAGCAATTCTCACCTTCCCTCCCCTGGCTCTGGCCACTCATTCCCATCAGGTTACCTGTGACACTTCAGGGCCCATGCAGTTGTACCATCAGGGAAAAGATCTGATCTCAGAGGAAAAGAAAATAAAGTTGCCTGCTGGTGGATCAGTTCCCCGAACTGACTTAGTACACACTTTCTCACTTTTATATTCCTCTAGCATGAATCATCTTTTGGTGGCATGGATTTCTCTTCATTAGTCAATACTACATGGGCTTCTCTTCAGTAGTCAGTGCTGGCATGTCCAAATAACTCTTCCTTTTGTTTTGGAGCAGAATGGGAGTACCAAGGCAGAGAGGCAGAGTGACATTCCAGGGTCCCCAAGGACCAGTTTGTGCTTCTCAGCCTTGTGCTGGGTATGAGAGCTTGGCTCATTCTTAAGGCACATGTAAAGACTTCGCAGAGTGAGCTCCTTAGAATCTTCCTTACCCACACAGTCTCAGTCCAATCTAACATCTGCAAAAATGATAAAAGCCTCTTGAAACCCAGCTTCTCGTGGCTGAGGCACAATCTCAGATACCTCAGTGCTCATTTTAATATGTTAACTCTGAACAGGGTGACAGGTGACTGCCAGAGAAAGATAAATGTTTGAAACAAGGCAAAAATGCCCTTGGAAAGGAAGGGAATAATCTGCCTCTGGGCCTGGAAAGGGGTTAGAGACTGTGAACGTGAACTGCAGCAAAAGAATTTCCGTTAGAAATTATGAAAAACTTTCTCAACCTAAAATAACGAAGCACAGAGTGGGATGCCCAAGGCAAGCTGTGAAGTCTTCACACCACAGCCTTGTTTTTTTTTTAAGGACAGATTAGAGAAGCACCTGTCAGGATTAGTTTCAGTGCTGTCAAACCTGTCTTGGGGCAAGGGATCTGCACAGTGACCTCTTGAATTCCCTTTCAGGCTGATTTTCTCTGATGCTATTAACCTGCAGAACTTTGTCACAGAAAGCCATTTCTCCATGTCAAGTCAGATGCAGCCATGGGGTATTTCTGGGTATGCTGTGGCACCTTTGCAGTGCACGGCTGTATTGCAGAGCTGCTCAGAGCAGGAATGCAGAGCCCAAAGCTGGAATGTGAACAAGAGCCTTTAATTAATGGTGCAGCTCTTGAGAGGGGTGTCCTGCAATTCCTGAGGAAAGCAAATGGTCAAGACCTCAGTTTAAGTGCCTGGTCTTAAAGGAGGAGGGGGTGTGTGTATTGATTTCTGCAGGGAAACAATTTATGTGTGAGTTGTGCATTTCCCCTAAAGCTCAAAGCCATTGCAGGCTCCCAAAGGACCGTAAACTGTGTGTCTTGATGATTTATTTCTGTACAAAGAAGACTTGCTCCCTGACAAGACAGTGGAAGCTTGTCCACCTCAAATGTGTACCTGAGCAGTCACCAGCAAATGGAGTTTTGCTCAGTAAACCTTGATCCATGATGTCTGTAACAGCTTTGGAACTCTAACACCAAATGCATTATCTGCCAAATGGCTTTTCTTATTTGGATTACATGGAAATGCATACTCTTTATTGGGGTCCTGCACTTCATTTGCCATCTCTATAGTGATAGATCCTGTCTATGTAATTTGAAAGGAGCATGCCAGAAGTTTTCTCATTGTAAATGCATTAGGAGCTGAGATAAATCTTGGACAAGCCAAGCTCACAGCAAATAAAACAGTAGGAACAATGCAAAGTTTTCTAGTCCCAAAGAGGCAGTGGAGCTGACTCTTCTATTCAAATACACATAGAGAGATACCCATCTGTACAGGTATACACAGAAAATAAGATTATTTTAGTTTGGCATTGGAAAACTCCCCAGTGCAAAAATGATCTGGGTTTATAGATCATTTTTCAAGGGGCACTAACCTGAAAGACAAAAAGGGGACATATCACAACCCTGAACTCTCAAAATCACACCAAATGCTTTCTGTCTATGCTCAGTGATGCATTGCCAACCTTCCTTCATTCTCACCTTGAGAGCCACAGCTGGTCCTGCACGTACAGCTGCTGCTACAGGCTCTGTGTTTCAATGAGCCCCTGCTTCACAGAGCAGCTTTAAAGAGGCCCTGGGTGAGCCTGGGTGTTTTGGGGACCTCTGAGAATCAAACACAATAAAACTTCCCTTTACGTCATCTGTCACATCGCTTAATGTTCACAAGTGGTATGTGCCTCTGCCACAAACAATTCCTGCAGAGTAGGAGAACTAGTCAAGCCCCAGTGGTATTTTCACCATATAATTTTCACTAATATTTCTCTGGTTTTTGAGGCAGTAAACAAAGCTGTTATCTAGCAAAAAGCTGTGGGAAGAAAGGCCATATTTCCAACCAGTCAAGACTGACATCATCATTATCTCAAGAAATTTCTTCTATGCAGGGAGCACAGAGCAGCCCCTCTTTAGAAGGTCAACAGGATTACTTAACTTAAGTGGTTTTACACAGCTGGCCAGGTGAATCTGGCAAAACCGAGGTGGCAGAAACCTCTGTAATTGAGACTAGAAGGGATGAGAGGCCACAGTAACTGTCTGGAGCTACAAACTACTGCTAGCAGACTGATCCCAGTTGAAATAGCTGGTCTGATGGTGTCTTTTCCAACAACTATGTCTGCAGCCTCTGTCATCCATTACTCACTTTGAATGGGAGTATATGCCTGACCAAAAGGCTAGCCAAACCCAGTGCCTCCTATTTGTACCACACACTGGGAAATGAGACCAGGAAAGCCTTAGGAGCCATTCCTGAACTGCAGCTCTTCCAGTTAGCAAAGGTGATACCAGAGGGCTCATCCTGAAAGGAAATCGCTGGATGCCGGGCAGGGAGCGGGTGCCGTGGGAGGGCTGTGCCCGCTGCAGGAGCAGGGTCTGATTGCACATTCCTGAGCCCTGAGTCACGAGGGGCTGCCTGCTGACCCCTGACCCCACTCCAGCTCCAGGCACAATTTTCCTGCCTTGCTTCTGTGGGAGAGTGTCTTCTTAAAGAGGAGTGATGAAAAGCAACCACTGAAGTCTATAAAACACTGCTCTTCTGAGGCTACACTGTGCTGGGAGGATTCTGTTGGAAGGGGTTCACAAAGGGGCTTTTCTCCTTTCCCCCTGGGTGTGGGCGGGTGGAGAGTAGCCCAAAAAGCTTGTTAATTTTGCAGGACATGTGAATGGCATGATGCAGCGATGGCAAACATCTGCAGAGCATGCAATGAGAAGTTTCAATCCTCATAGTTTATCAGGGGCTAATGAATGATCAATAGATGATAATTAGCCAGATGCTCTGCTAGCTGCTGGTCCTAGACAGGCAGCTTGGTATTTTGGAGGCTGCTACAAGCCCAAGAACACCTCACTGAAGTGTTTCTAGCAAGAGTTTCTATAGGTAGAAAATGAGGTGCAGTGTTGACAGTAGCTTCATATCAGCTCAGTCCATAGGTCTGATGTGACTGCTGGTTGCAGATAAAGACTGCACACATGAAAGAAGTTTCCAGTCTCAACAAGGTGATGGAGGAAAGGTCAAGATCCAACTCCTGGCTGCAAATCTTGGGGCTATTTTTTGGTATCTTTCACTTGAATTAAATATTGTGACCTCCCCTGCAAAGTGAAATCCATCAGGAGGGACTGACCTAAAAAGTTGTGTACACTGAGCTGTGCGGGGTTTGCTTGCAGTCAGAGGACAGACCAGACTTCCCAGGGATGAAATAGGGTTTAGAGCACCCAGAGCCTTGTCCCACCATGCCACTAATCACAGCAGATGCTACAGCACAGCAACACGTAAGGACAGGAGGGGAGGGATGCATTTCACCTAAATCTTGATCCATCTGAACTAGGAACCATAAATTCCCTTTCTGGTTCTTACACAGAAAAAGACACTTCTAGGATTTGGTTCGTTTTCAAATATAAATGTAAAATGGGAGAAACAAATTGCTCTCCCAGAGCCCTGCAGCTGACCCCTGGGAGCAGAACAGGCCCATAAAACCATTCTGTATTTTCCTATCTCTCATCTGAAGATCTTCTTGTTTTTGCTATTTTTATTAAAATTAACAAACAAACAAACAAAACCAAAACACATTCCACCCCCCCCCCCCAAAAAAAAAAGAAAAAAAAAGAGGAATACTCTCTTACATTCTTGTTTAAAGAAAGAGTAACAGAAGTAAAGAGAGTTGAAAATTACCAAATTGGCTGTCCTGCTTCAGGTATATGAGTAGTTAGTCTTGTATAAAAGGAGCAGATGTTGCTTATTTCCAAATGACTCTGACTAGGCTCAGGTGCAAATATAACATTGTGAATTGATGGTGACAGGGATGTGATACCAGCAGGGCTGTGTATGTGCAGGACAGTTAGATACCTGCTAAAAATGCTCCAGCAGCCTGCAATCCCAACTGACAGGTGAATGAATTTGAGTAAAAAAGAAGAAAATATAGACTGTGTTTTTCCAAAGAAGGGGAGCTTTAGTCTTCATCCTTCCCTTACTGGCCTAAAAGGTTATAATTGTCTCAGAAGACGAGCAAACCATATTCCAGATGTCCAAAGTATTTTAAAAAGGATGTTTATTAATGACCTGGGGACTGAAGATAAACAGGTTGCACAAAAATAAGCCCCGAGACACAATGGTGGAGTTAACCTCTGCATGCCAGAGGTCTGGGTGTCCTGGGGAGCAGGCAGACAGGGGTGCACAGGCTTTAGAGTCAGCTTTAGGTGCCTATAAGTAGAGCTTCTACTTATAGGTGGTAAAAAATTGCAGTGCTGCAGAGGATGAATGCAGATCTGCTGATGTGTCTTCTGCTATTGTCTGCTTACATGATCAATTATAACGAGAGAAAATTCTGGCCTCATCGCTCATGTCAAAAGGGGCAGCCAATCCATCTTCGTGTAGCAGACACTGCCACTAGAACAAAGGGAGGTTTTACCAGTCCTTCCTTTTGGACACCCATAATTTATAAACCAGCAGCAATATTTCTGCTGGAACAACACCCATGTGAAAGCAGCAACCACAATAAAAGAAATCCTCTTTACTTAGCTTCACATCCCCCCATCTAGCACATAAAACCTCCCTGCTCAAGATCAATAATACATGTTCAGAGCAGGCTGAGATCCAGCTTCCCCCTTCCGCAGACATGTATTCCCGTAGGGAAAGGCCAGAAGACTCCAGTTCCACTTCTGAACTATATTGCACACCCTGAAACCCAGTGAGTCTGGGCTCCGTGATAACCACAGAGGAGAGATACTTGTGTCAAGGACACACTGCTAAATGTCCTTCCTGCCAGCCCAGATTAAGCAGTGTCAGCCCCAGCTGATTACACATATCACAGGTCTGTGCAGGAAAAGTCCAGCAACATTCACCTGCCCTTTTGGGGTGGACTTACTCCATCTGTTCGATGGCTCAGATGGTGCCCAGCGTCCAGGGACAGAGCAGTAAATTGCCTCTACTTAAAAAATTGCCTCTGCCTCAAGAAGGTTTATGTAAATAAATAAATTATTTTACATATAATCTATTAAAAATATATCATATTAGAAAGATGTAATTTAAAAATAAAAACATTAATGTAACATAAATAAAGCTTAAATAAACTCACAACCACAAAGCAGTGAGTTTAAAATACACTGATAACCAGGTGTTGTCCTTCACTGGGATGCTACAGCTGAGTGATTGCTGGGATGGGGCAATTAGCTAGGCATGGATGAACCTCCCAGTTGGCTCGCCCTGCTTTGATGTGCCTGGCTTTAGTCAAAGTCTGCACAGCTCTGGGGTATGTGCAAGGCACTCTGATGTGTGAAGGCTCAGGACTCGAAACAAGCCCCTTCTGTCACCTCTGAGGAGCTCCCGTCCTAGCCAAGCTCCCTGTATCTCCCTGGTCCCAGCCTATATCTCCTGCCAACCTCAGTCCCAACAGCTAATCTGCTCATTTGTTCTATTTTCCTACATTGGCCTTTGACATCTCCCTTCCTTATCCATTACTCACACTCAGCAACTGATATTTTGGATGTGTGGATCAGGGCCAGAGAGACTTCTTGCTTGACCTTGCCTAAGCCACTGAATTTCTTTGTATCAGTTTGTAAACCGAAAAATTGAATCATAATCCCTGTGCCAAACTGTGCATCATCTACTTAGGCTTCAGGGCAGGTCCTTACATCTCTCTGGTACATAACCTGAGAACACAGTTTCCAAGTAACATGTAAGACCTGGGCCAAAGCTCTTTTCTTACTACATATGGGAGTACAAATCTCTGGGGCATGTACAAAACTTTGTGAACCTTGGTCTTAGCTGAGACTTATACCAGGAATTAATAATGGTTGTGCAAATCAGGAATCCCATGGAGATGTGTCAAAACATTCATCCTGCCCACCCACAAGCAACTTCTCTGGCTTATTCCCATGTTCTCCTGTTAGAAAAGGGTTAATATGACCTTTATGTTTCAGACATGCTAAAAGTTAAGATCTAGGACTTTTCAACATATATTAAAAAAATAAAGTTCAGGCAAAAATAAACTGAGAAAAATGCTTGGCACATGGCAGAGTACACTGGAATGACCCACTTGGGAAAACTGCATATTTGACCTCTTCAAAAACGTATGAAAAATACTTCCCTGACTCATCAGCTCTTTGTCTCGTTTACCTGCTATGTGCAGCCTTCCCAGGCTAACAGGAGTCAGCTGGAATTCGGCTGCATTTGCAAAGCTGCTGCTGACAACTAACCTAATAACTCATCATTCCTGCCAGTGCCTTTATCTCATCCAGGAGAAACGATTTCACATTTAGCTGGAGTAAGGGCCTGTTGATTCAGAAGAGCCCAGTTTACCCAGCCTGTTTGTGCACTGCCTGTGGAAGGTCCCCTCAGCAAACATGCCACAGTGTCTGCAGTCTGCTCCGTGTTTACCCAGCCCATTTCTAGGGCTCTCCCCAGAGGAAGCACCAGGCATTATCATCAGTTGACACTAGTTAACTTTTCTGCTTAATGCATCCCACAAGAGATATTGCAAACACACACATATCAGCTGGCATTAGGCTGGAAAATAACTCAGGCCCCCATTACAAGCCATGTCCAGCTCCATACACGCTTTACTGTGGTTATTACCTTGAGGTCAAAAGTTGAAATAAAAGTCTTCTTAGTACTGTATTTATAATGTTCTTATTGGCAATGAGCTAAGCTGGCTGGATCATTGAACTAATCCTTGTATTCACTGAGTGGAAACTCCAAAATGTTGACAAAGTGCTGCTATTTAATCTCCAGGAATGCTTTTTGTTCTAAACCAGAGGCGTCTAAGACATTACAAATGATACCAAGAGGCTTTGAGTTTATCACAGTATCCTGATGTTTGGAAGAGAGAAGATCCAAAGTGGAGCTATTTGAAAATTTTTCACCTTCTGGTTTTTAACCATTGTCTATCGCCTTTTTGAAATAGAATCTTTAATGCAAGTATTAGTGTTGGTTAAATACAGATTTGTAGCTCCACAGTAGGCTCAGTAGTCAGTCAGTCCTGAATGAATATGCTGTTCAGTCAGAAAATTAGCTATTGGATTCAGATCTCTGTTTCTGTTATTCAGTGCAAAGATTACCCTGGAAATGCCATGGTTCAAGCAAGTGTTTCACTAACTACTAGCACAGGCTGTTTTGATCTGTCTTTCTCTCTTAAAATCTAAAAAAATATCACCAAACTATGAATGATCCTTTTCTCCATACACTTGGCCTCCATCCGGACACCAGACAAGCCAAAGGATTCCCCTTTCCATCCAGGGTGTCACTCAAGAGCAAGTTCCCACTGCCCAGGAAGGTGGCTTGGCAGGCTCCCCTCACAGGGCTGTCTTCTCCTCCTGTCTGGGCAGTGCTGAAGAGGATGGATGAAGAAGAAGGCCTAAGTGCTGAAGCAGCAGAGGAGCAGCCTGGAGTGAGTCCACCCCATCTGCAGGGAAATAATTTGCTTGGTTCATCAGTGGCTACCAACATCACCCCCCAGTTCAGGCCATCAAGCAATCTGCCATATGATAGTTACCATTTCCCTGTGATCAGAACCCAGGGGAGGCACCACAGCATAGTGCAGCGACCACCATCCTTTCCAGGCTCACGAGCATTGTGCTTCTGATGGGATACACCATCCTAGTAATGCTATGGCAAACAGTGTTTTGGGGATTCTGATCAGGGGCTGAGGTGTCAAGAGGGAGCAGAGCTCAGACAAACTCGCTGTGCCATCACCCAAGGAAGCAGTCAAGCACCTGGCCAAGAGCACAAGCTCTCTGATATGAAGGAAACTCCAGATTCATGCCTACTCTGTCCCTGGCTTTGTTGAAACCAGCCAGAACAATTCAAATTTGGGGATTTTACGTTCCTTGTGGGCTTCCATTTTCTTTCTCATACTCAATGTTGTGTGAAAACGAGTATCATTGTTTTGAGGAGGCTGCAAAACTGCCACTGGGGACCTGGTTGTCCATGGAAACAGATTACGATCTCAACATGTTTCCAAATGAACACAAAATATCTGGAAACTGAACTGAATCTGTGGTTCAGAAAGAAAAGCCACTAGCCCTGTGCTTTAAAGCTGCCAAGGAAGATTTAGTTTCATGAGGAAGTTAAGGAAAAAGCCTTTCTGATGAAACAAAAAAACCTAGCCAAGAACATTTGCAACATCCCCAAAAGAATATGAGCTGCTTTGTAATTAAGTTCTTTCTGGATGCTTAAAGATGTGCAAAGTGAGAGGGTCCCTGGCATGACAGTAGCAATGCATTTTGTTTGGCAAAATGCCACCTTCAGTGTATTTCAGCTCATAAGTGATTATTTTCCCTGCAGGCATCTTTGAGCCTTGATATAGCAACCTCCAGCACACAGAAAAGGGGGCACCTTTCCGCTGAGCAGATTAGCAGCAGTTAGGAAGGAAACACAATGAGTTCTTTGAACAAATATTTTCAGCTCATGGCTGGTTTCTGAAACCTAAACAGTCCTCTGGAAGGGGAGCACAGCAAGGCTGGCTGTGTTTACAATCCAGATTTAAATATATTGACATACTGCCAGGTTTGGAGCTGTGTGTCAGGCGAAGGTCAGCGAAAGCTCAAACTCCCTCTGCCAGGTTATTTTGTGCTTAAATAAATTCAGATAAATCGTACAATGAGTTTATCTGTAGCTTTCAAAAGACTGATGTGCACCATAGCAAGGCTGCAGGCTGTCAGCCAGCTGGTATAGGTGGTGGTCAGCACAGCTCAGGACAGAGCTGTCTTACTGGAGTGCAAGTACCTGTAATGAGTATCTTTCCCAAAGAGAGGAAGGCTCACGATAAGGAAAAGCGCTGGAATATTGATGATATTATTTACACTTGTAACATAAGGCCTGCTAGTGCTTCCAAGCTGCATCCAAAGGAGCCCAAATATGGCCATATTTTCTCAAATTGTTTTCTGTCAGTGTCTGGTGGAGCCCGCAGAGGAAATGGTGCTCTTCTCAGCCTCTGCATATGGTGATCAGACCCATTAAGCCCCACAGCCCCATGGCTGCTCTTGCAGACACCGAGGCACTCTGACTCTTTGAAGCCCATCCACAGAGTGTGGCTGCACAGCTCAGCCATTTTCATGCTTTTCACTCAAAAAATGAAAGGACTCAGTGCACCAAACCTACTCCCTGATAGTGGTGTGCACTTTCAGTGGCACCAAAGAGACCAGTGTTCAGTTTAGAGCTGTTTTTTGGTTTGGGCAACAACCACCTAGAGACCCCCCCTCCACCAAACACACACACACGTGCAAGGAGAAAATCAGGTTTAGAAGGAATTTGTTAATCTATGGTTCTTCATTATCAGGCTTATTAATTGAGATGACTACTCCAGTGCAGCAAATGATAACATTAATTATTCATCTTTTCACTCCCTCCTCTGCTTTTTCCATTTCAACCTGTTTCTTTCTTTGTCTCCTCGATTGCTTCAATATCAGCAACATAATCTTCCTCCTTTTTTGCAATTCTTTGTAATTGCAGTTTTGCCAGTGTGTCCCCATGAAAATCCTTGCACTGTGAGCAAAAGGAGTCAGTGATAACAAGGTTATATATTAAGCAGAGAGAAAATCTTCATTTACTTGTGTCTTAAGAAAGACACTCATCAGAAGATAGGCAGACATCAGAACTGTTATTTATCAGAACTTCCCTTCTATTTAAGGGAAGCAATCATGAAGTAGTAGGAGTAAACTGGAGAAAAACCCAGCAAGGATCACACAACATTTGTTGCAGTAGAAAGCAGTGAGTTGTGTCAGTGATGTTCAGCTCACTCATTTTTAATTTCTACTCACTGATTTACAGAATTAATTTATACTGCCATTAATCAGGAGTAAGCTGTTGCTCTACAATTACGTGACAGGATTACTAGTTCTCTTGGGAATCAATGGCTGCCTCTGCCTGCCCTGCAGAATAGACCTTGGTAAAATACCTGGGAATCTGGTCTGGAAGAGCGGATGCAATGTCCAGAAGCACTGACCTAGCACGTTGAATCATAGAACACTAGAATCTTTAAGTTTGGTAAAAGCCTTCTAAGATCGTCGAGTCCAACCATTAATCCAGCACCACCATATTCACCACTAACCCATATCCCCAAGTGCCACATCCATGGACACGCCTTTTGAACACTTCCAGGGATGGTGATATCACCACTTCCCTGGGCAGCACGTTTCAAGGCTTAAGCACTCCTCCAGTGATGAAATTTTTCCTGATATCTAATCTAAACCTCTCCTGGTCCAGCTTGAGGACATTTCCTCTCATCCTGTCAAACTTGGTTCAGACACAAATCTTCCCATACAGAGAGGCCTGTTGGGACAGGAAATGAACCCCTACACCTCCTTGGGCATTGCTGCCCCTCAGGAGGTAGGTCCTGCTTTTTCCCAAACCCCAACAATGGCAAAGCAACTGCATTCCTCAAACCCATCTGCTTTTCCAGGCACTGGCAGGGTTAGCTGCAAGGAAGGCTGTCTTTCTCTGGAAGACATGCTTTGGTGTGGGTGGTTGTGGTGTGGATTTTCACCACCCCTGGTAGCAATTTGGGTTAAGCCATGTTAAGGTATGTGCTTCTCGACACCAGAAAGTTACCTGGAGAAAGCTGAGAAAGGTGTGAAAAAAATAATCCTTTTCCTGTAATGGGTTCAAAAAATGTCTTGAAACTGTGGGATTGAAGAGGGGTGACCAAACAGTCCTGGCCTTGCCCATGAGCAGTCAAGGTCACTCAGAGACTATCAGCCTTTCAGAGGGGAAGCCATCCATCTTCTACAATGGCTCCCTTGGACACTTAAATCTGATATACAAGTCCAGTCACATTGCCCACTGGGACAGAGAAACCACCCCACAATGGTTCTAACAATTACAGCTTTTTTCACATGCTAACATTTTGAAACAATAGAGTTGGAAACCTGGGAGGGAATGTTCTTCTGAAGGTGAAATGTAAGACCAGCTAATCCAAACAGCGGCCCCTATCATGAGGCGTTTTTAATGACATAGCACTGTTCCTTTAAGTCAAACATGTTTCAGTTCACAGCACTAATAACAAATTGTATTGATGTTTAAAACTGCCCCAGTCAGTGTAATTACTCCGTCATCCCTTGTGGCTAAGTCCTCCTCCTGACTCTTTATGAGACATCCATAAATACAAAATGATTTATCCAAGTACCACCATGTTGTAAACTTGGTCACATGGAACTGTTGATGAGGGACATCCATAAAGTTTAATTATGCCATTGATTCTTGCTAAAATATTAACTTGAAGCTGGCTATAGGGTACTCCAATCACTTGGAATCAAATGAAAGTATAAAATGTCCTGTACTTTAAAGATGTGCAGCATGTACTTTTCAGGTAGTGACCTACAGGGAAAATCTTTCATTGCCTGCTATAAAGATAACCTCTTGTATTAGGATTTAATGTGAAGAGTTATAAAAATCAGAGCCAGAAAGGATCTATTAATTCACCTCCTGTTTCTCTGCCAACATAAGTTAGTTCCAAAAAAATGTATTATTGAGTGTTATTGGTATAGCAAAGCTTTCAAAAGGGCCGACTAATGGGAATTCCTTAACTCTCTTTGGACAATGTCTCTCAGGCTAATAGACCTTGGCTTTGGGAAAAGAAGTTCTGACACTTAATCTGCAGCTTCTCTTTTTTGGTTTCACCTCATTGCTTCCAGCTGTACCTGCTTGAATCAGCTTGAATTCTGGCTCTCCAACGCTGGTGTTACACAATCTCCAACACAGAGCCCTTCTGCTGTTCTCTGAACAGCCTGGATGCTTGGATCACTTTTTCAAAGCAGGCTCAGGAATTCAGCCATCGATGAAATGGAGAAAAACAGGAACAGACTAGAAGATTCAGCCTTATAATTTTTCTCTTATTTTTGTGGGAGCCATATAGTTGTCACCCAAAATTAACTTTGAAAACCTCAGCCGTTCTGGCTCTTCCTGTCATTCCACATAGTGGACATCCCTCCCAGCCTCCAACTTGATTTTCCTAAGGTTTTTTACTCCTCTCCAATGTTTAAATATTTCTTTAACATCACTGTCAATTCAATGACTAGGCCAGCTTCCAAATTACTTAATTTTGACTCTTAATGTATTGTGTAGTGTGCATAAGTACTTGTATGCACAGACATGTATGTAGACAAATCCATGCATGTACCAGCACAAACCCATGGGGTTGGTCTTGTCTGTGTCTATAAGCATGTTGAATTTCTTTGGACTGACATTTTATGGGGAGATCTCTTCAATTCCACAAAATGACTGGTTTGTTTTTTTTTTTTTTTCAACTGCAGAGTGTAGCAGACACTCAACAGGGTATGATGAACTATCAAAATAGTAAGCCAACAACACTGAAATGGTGATATTTCTGCCTGTTTTACTTCTGAAAAAAACCCACAAAGCCAGATTGGCCATTGCTCCTTGAAGAAGATCAGCCTTTCTTCTGATTAGCTGCTTTCCTTTAATGTCAGTCTACCTTCATCTGTAGGCTGTTTTGGAAGAGCCATAACTGTCCTAACACTGAAAGAAACAGATTGGTTGGAGGAACCCACAGAGATGACGAGCAGCACCCAAATGCTGACTGAGGTCTCACCTGATCCTGGGGGATGAGCTTTGTCTTTCAGTACATATGACTCTGTTACTTTGGAAAGCAGTAGAATAGTCATAAAGAGCTAAAAAATCTCTAACAAATCAGGATTTTTTTTTTTTTTTTTTTTTGGCTCAGGAGTTCACCTTCCTGCACCAAAACAGTAATACTTTAAATTGCAAATTTGTGTTCCTCTACCAACTACGAGAGGAGTGCCCAGCTTCAAGGCAGTGAATTGTGTGAGTAACCTCCAGAAGTAGTTCAAAGCAACCTGAACTCAGAGTTGAGCTTGTCCATCTGAATACACAATTAATTTATCAGGTAGTCACAAGTAAGCTCATAAGCTGTCATTTCTAATTCCTCTCTCACAGTACCATCTGAGTTTGGTCACATGTGTTCAATGATGAACTGTATCTGGACAGGCAGCCAGCTGTGGCTCAGAGATGAAAAGCACCTCTTCTCTCTGATGCAGCAACGTGATCAACAGAGGTAAGAGTCACAGCAAGCAACAAGACAAAAAATGGGAATTTGGTGCTCCTGAAGATTTATTGGGTGTGACATGTATATGAAACTCAGCTCTATTAATCTTGCTATAGACTGAAACAGCACATCCATGCTGTTGGGAGATTCCAATACTGCAGTAAAACATCACAGATATAATTCTTATCTGTTTAGACTTGTATTCTTGAGTTTCACCTCAAGACCTTCATACTGCTTCTGCAGTGATTTCCAGCAAGCAGGGAGGATGCACTGCAAATATGAGCTGTTTGAATAAGTCCTCAGCAGCTCCTGCTTTAATGACTTATTCATGAAAATAAATTGGCAGATGACAGGCCCCCATCTCTGGAACAGAAAGGTTGCAACATTAATTAAACTTTTTAATTGTCATGGCCATCTCCTCCCACCCAGGGCAGACACTGAACAAACACAGGATGCCACTGCATCTTTCTTATGCAGAGACATGAAGCCATTTCAGAAAATCAATGACAATGATTAAGAGAGCTCTCATCCCTTGCTCCTACCTACATTTTACTTTCCACACCAATGTATTGACTAAATGTCTCCTCCCAGAAGGTTATGTATACAGGCTTTCAACAGACAGCACCAGCAAAGTTTCTTGTAGAGGCAGGCAATATTGCTCAAACTCCTAGCAACCACCTTCCTCTGCTTTTGCAATACAAGTTCTGTGGGGTCTGGGCACTGTACGAGCCTAGCAAGAGATATTCTGTCCTCAGAGATCCTCTGGTCTCTTAGACAGACAAAAAGTGGTCAGGGATGAAGAAGTGATGGAAACTTTTCCTGCACAGAGAGCCAGGCAGTGGGTGAGGACATATGACTCCTGGTTGAAGATGGAAACCCTGTGGTAGAGTCTCCCTTCATTATCCTGTAAGCAGAAAACTTCCTTCTTTGGGAGGTCAGGCTATCCACTGTGCCATCCCACAGCTCAGCCAGTTCAGTGTTTGGGAGGCTGTTGCTGCGGTGTCTGAAAAGCAGCCGTAAGAAAAACCCATCCAAATGTGTCAAACTCTTAAGAATTATTGAAGGCTTGTTGGCCCAGCCTTCCCTGTCTACTCCAGCTGTCTGCATTGAACCAGTGATGTTCAGATCTGGCCTTGAGTCTCAGCATGATACAAGGCAGATGGAGCTCAGTGGTGAGTCTGGTTCCCAATACCCCACTGCTACAGAGCAACCTTCTTGAAGAGCACTTTCTTTTTTTGATTTAAATCACTAGTTGACACAGACTAGGAGCTTTTACCACCAGCTACAGTGCTTTGTGCATTACTGCCAAATTACTCAAACGTATTCTTTTAACATCTTAAAAATTTTTTATTTCTTCATCAAAGTTTTATAGATAATTTTCCCCCTAAAGGCCCAGGGAGAGGCATCACAAGCGTTACCAGTGAAATATGCTCCAGCAAGTGGCAGAACATGCCTATATCTTGTTTTCTTACATGGGTTTGAATCTATATCAGGTCAAGTTAACCAGACTTTCACCTCCTCTCTTCATCACTCCAGTGAACACAGAACACTGTAGCTGAGCCTACTTACATGCAAGGCTCAGAAACCTGATGAGCTTATGGCGGCTCCAGGGTTGCTGCACACCAGCTGAGCCACTGTGACTGTGTTGCTGTAATCCAGGTGTGCCTTCCCAGCCCATTCAGGGCCATCTTCAGTCTGGTTTAGAATGTCTCCAAAGACTGAGGCTCCACAACTTCTCTGGGCAACAAATTGTGGCAGCAAAGCAAAACTTGCTTTAATACAAGGTGTGTGGTGACTGCAATACCTTCCACCCACGTGGACAGCACAATGACTGCCTCTCTGCTGTTCTCCATTGAAGGGGACAACTTCTTTTGTGATGTAGGCACACTGCTGAAGTAATCTGCTCAACATATATGAAAGCTCTCATCCCCAGAGCCACCGAAGTATTTAGGAGCCTTTATGCTTTTGAAATCCATCATGTCTAAAAGACATTCACAGTTGTGGAGCCTGTTTGTAAAGCTCCAATCACTGTAGCCTGAACTTCCTATGTTCTTAAGCACATTTTTCCTTACAGTGGCCCAGGATATAGGAAAAAAAACATTTAAATTGTCTGTCCCTGTCTGAGACTCAGCAGGGACAGGGAAAACAACAACTTGCTTCACCTGAGCCCCAGACCTGAAACGCTGGTTTGTTTTCCCTCCCTATTCCAGTATCATGTGGTACAAATTGGTAGCTTTAATGAAAGGGAAGTTAGCACATGCACATGGCTTCAAACTACAAATATTAGAAATGGATTCAAGCTCTTGGATCCAAATATGCAAACTCTGCAGCTGATGCCTAAGAGATGGTAGGGAGTTGTAAATTGTGTCTCAAGAGACATCTCAGAGCTACTGACACTCATACTGGAGGATTTGAATGATGCTGATTATGTCATCAGGTCAGAACTAAATAACAGATAAAAATTAAACTATGCAATGTTATGACTGTTGCATATAGAGGCTGAATGACCTGGCCAAAAGGCAAGTGTCTGAAAAAGCCCTGAAACAGAGCAGCTGCTGTACTTCTGCCTTTCCTCCTCCTCTTCCTCTTCCCCAACAATTGGGGCTTCTCAACTGCTCCCCAAATCCCTGAGAGACATCTCCTGTGAGAGCACAGGAGGTACTGCAGGGCAAAATAATTCAGTTTCGCTGCCTTTTGACATTTAAAGACCCTTCTCCCACTTCTCAAACCACATGGATATCTATTTCCTATCCAGCTGCAGGCTTGTGTGCTGTATATATACAGAATCATAGAATCAGAGAATAGTTTGGGTTGAAAAGGACTTTTTAACTCCTTTGCAACGAGCAGGGACGTCTTATGTCATGGAAACACTGAGAGTGGGTGCAACACCTCTGGGCTTCGTTAGAGAGAGGATATGTCCGTGGACGCATCCATAGAGGCTGGATGAGTTAGAGTTTGATTGTGCAGGACAACATATGAATGCAGTCCTGTTCAGACAAGGCCTGGGGACAGCTGAGCTCTGATGGATAGGAATCTGGACTACTCTGCATCAGAGACTTCTGTTTAGCAAATGTAGGGCTCCTACCACAGATTTCCTTTTCTTAATTAGTTTTTGCACAACTGCTTACAAGTAGCCCAAAAACCTTCCACAATCTGTAGACCACAGGTTGAAAAGCAGTGGTTTAATAAACAAAACACTACTAATAGTTGAGGCAAGGAAGCATAGAAAAAGCAAAAAGAAGTAAATTGGCTGCTCAGAGTTATTGGCCAGAGCAATTACCACAATTTCTTTCCTTCTAGACCATCCTCAGGTGGCAGTGTATTACACAGGCTAAGAAACCTCTTTTTTTTTTTAATTTACGTGTCTTAATTTTTTACATACTTTCACTTCTAATAAAGTGTTTGAGGCCAAGTCTCTCAGGAAGCAACGTGATAAAGCAGCAGTACAAGGGCAAGCACAGCATTTGGCATTTGTGCCTATTATAAGGCTGGTTAGCATTAGAGCCCTGCCTCATCTGATGAACACAGGGCTGTGGTCAATGAAAGAGCTTGATAGAGGGTGGGAACAATTAGGCCCAGCATCACTTCTGGTGGCCATTATTTTCAGACTTTCCTATGAATAATTTAGAAAGAGTCTCTGCTGTCTCTGCTGTCACAAGCCACCATGTCAGACATATTTCCAGGCATGTAGCCCTTACCTCCCAAACCAAGTTTCACTCTTGCCTCCAGTGCTCCTCCTGCACAGTTGCATCTGAAGCACTCTCCTCCAGAGATTAAAAAACTACTTTTAATTTCAAGCCCAAAGTTATCTGTGTCTGACTGACATACATTTGCACTGGTGACAACGTTGCCTATTGCTTACATGTTTTTTTTTATTTCTCTGGTGTTTATCTCCTTGATGTATTAATAGACAGCACAAGCAAATTGCTTCTTAACTTTTGTTTTGTCACACTAAACTGGCCAAATTCATTCAATTCCTTCTCGCTGGACATGTTTGCTGTCCCCTTCAACATTTCCTCTTTGCCGGCCAAACAGCTGGGACTCTGGGCTAGGGGAGGCCACCATTAAACACTTTTTTATTTTCAGAAAAGGTTGTAAAGGAGCAAAAGGATGCCTTCAGAAGCCCCTCTCCTGATGTGAGCTGTGGCTGTGTTTGCTGCCTCACACAAAAGAGCCACAGAGATGCTCACATTTTGTGTTTGATCAGCACACTCTACAGCAAAATACTGCAGTTTCTTAGGCCACATTTACGGCAAGCCAGTACAGTGAGCCAGGCCCTGGCGGCGTGGCATGGCTCGCATCCATGACTCTCCTAATCTCCAAACCAGAGTGACCTCATCCCAGCAGCATGTTGGAAGCAGTCCCTGGCCAGAGCTAATCCCCAAACCATGCCTGGGCATTGTCTAGCAGGGAGTTGGTTGGCCCTGCTCAAACAGTGCCAGGAAGCACATGAACATTTATCCTCTACGATGGTCACAGGACAGTTCATAAACCTGCCCTGGCTCGATTTAATTAATTAGTGCAGAGGGAGCCTCAGTGCATGATGGGGACTTTGAACTCTTCGCTCCAGGTCAGTTGTTCCAGCTCCCAAACCCAGCATGTTTTTCCTTTATGCTACTCCCAAATCACCAATGCCTCTCAACTGTGTATTGTCTGCAAATATCATTAGTTTTTTCTTACTTTTTGTTCCAGAAGAAAACTATCTAAAACTGGCTCCAAGGAATTTCACCCATTATGTCCCTCTGCTCCTATCATTTTCCTTTCAGAAGAACCTGTTGTGTTTGTTCCTGGCTGTTTCCTGACAGACTTTCAGCTCAAACACCAGTCCCTGCTTCTTCCAACACAAACAATAATTTCCCATGTGGCTCTTTTATCAAAAGTGTTGCTGAAGTCCAGACAGATTAGATCTAAACCATTTCCCTTGTCTAAAAAAGCCCATGGAGAACTTTGTTTGCTCTTTTTTTTTTTTTTTCTTTTCTTATCAAGTCAGTCTGACTCAAGTGACCTTGGTAAATCCTGGATTTATTTTTATCATATTTTGACCTTTACTTACATGTCTTCAGTCCTTCCTTCAAAATTAGTTTACATATTATCTTAACATCCAAACAACATATCCATCCCTTTTTTCTGAATTCATGTGAAGTCAGTCCGCAGCCAGTTTGTGTCACATACCTCAGCCTCAGGAAGTCTGAAATTCTCCCTGCTGCACGAGCACCCTCAAGAAATGGGGTTATTTTAGGAAGTCTAACGGGGAGCAGAAAGAAAAGTCAAAGCTGGAGCTAAATCAGGCCTATTGGTGCCGAAGCTGCTCATTGCCTCTGTGGAAAAGCCACAAATTCCAGTGGGAGCAAATGAGCTGTGGAACATCCCCTTGTTCCATGTGCTCATGTGGCATGGCAGTGCACATGCAAAACAGCAAGCACATGGCACAAGTGTTCCCCACTCACCATGACTTTACTCTGCTCATGTCAGTCTACAGCACCACAGTGCACTGTGGGAACACTCAGCCCCACTTGTATGGAGCTAAAAGGTCCAGTTGAGGCAGAAAAAAAATCACTTGTGGGCTAATCCCCTCTGTATTTAACATTTAGGCAAATGCCTCGTTTCTCCATGGGAGGTTTGCATCACATCCTGAGTCCTCAGCTGCTGTGCCTGCCTTGCTGACCAGTCTGGCCATTCTTTGCAGTCCCAATCCACACACATCCCCCCCATCCCAGACACCAACGGGTTGGCAAAGACGGGTGTGTGAGCACATGCAGGGCCAGCACTGATGCTACTTAGCAAAAGGCAGGAAAAAGGACAGTACCAGCTAATTTGATGTGAGTTTTCTGGGAGACTCATCTGGAAGTAGCCTGTTTGGTCAGGACCTGTGTTGCCTTTTCAAGGGATTTGGTTGCTATGCCTGGGGGCTCTGTGAAGTGCTGTAAGGGCTCCTGCTTGATTTATTTCAAGTCCTCTTTACTCAGGTTTCACCTCCTTTGCTGGTAAAACTGTGCCTCAACCACCACCATTCCACAGCCTTCTTTGTGTATATATATATATAGAAAATATATAATATATGTAGATATGCACACATACATATATGTGTATAAAATATATTTATTTCAACCAATCCTCTGTCTCCCTTTCTGCCCAGCCAAATACACACACAACAGTAATGCAAAAATCCCAGCAGCTTCAGACGAGCTCCTTCCCCACAGTCTCCATCAGGCTCTGATCCAAAAGTCTGCTGGTCTTAATCTGGGACAAAGGAGCTCTTTCCCTATTTAGCTGGAGGGTAGCTATGGCAACATGGCACAAAGACATCTCAATAGCTGGCTAAGGCCAGACCAGCCCCCTGTCTAGCAGACAGACTCTGTTTGCTGGTACTTTAACTCTGCTTTTCTTTGACAAAGGGGATGTTTATTACCAAAAACTGGGCCCCTGGCTCAGAATGTCCAGTAGCTGGAAATGAAAGCAAGCGCTGCAACCCCCTCGACAAATGGGACATTTCAGGGGATGTCCATGAATAGGTCTTGCAGTGGGTAATGAAAGTAGCAGCAGAGAAGGAGGGGAGGAAATGAATGAGCCGAGACTGCAGCAGCTAAAGGGAAGCTCGATGCAGGAGACGAGGAAAGGACATTCTGAGTTATGGTTTGTCTGTCTGGGAAAGCTGCACTGATACAGCTTTCCTTTTTGTCTCAAATGAGCTGCCTTGTGGCCACACACAAGCTGTCTCACATGCTTTCGTCCTGCCTTTCAATGGAAATGCTGCGCTTTTTTTTTTATTTTATTTTTTTTGGTGTGTGTAAGGGCTGTTTCCCTCTTTTGTGTTGTAAAGACAAGGGTGCAGCTACAGCAGATCACTCTGTCTAGTACCTACCAGCCTGCATGTGTGGCCATCGCTGGCCTTGGCCATCAGAGGTACATTTAGTAAAGCTTTTGGGACAAAATGCCTATGAACACATCACATGTAACACTGCACAAGGAAGGTCTTCTGGGGAGCACCAGCACTGTCATGAAGTAGCTGCATTTTTGTGTCCGCACATAAAGCTCCACTTCTGCACTACCCCCCCCACCCCGACATTTTATCTTCTCTCCTATTTTTAACTTCTGCAGCATTTTGGGGGATGATTCTGGCAAAATTAGACACTGTTTTGACCTCTAGGCAGTGGTAGCACAAAATGCACTAGACCCCTCTCTGCTCTTGCCGTACCTCTGGCTGAAGTGATCCCAAACACACCAGTCTGGAAGACCAAAGTCAAAGGGTGGTGCAGATGCCTGCCTTTCCAGCCATATGGTGTCAGACACAGAGGCCTAAACCAGCAAGCAATTCTTTCTCCTTCTTCTAGCCACTGGCAGCTTTTCTGCCTCCAAATTCCTGCTGTGCCCTGGACTGTGAAGCTGCCCAGGTTCTACATGTGAACTTGGACATGAAGTGTGTGGGCATGGCCGTGGCATGTGCCCTGTGGTGCCCTGTGGCCCTGGCCTCATCCAGCATGTGCCTCAGGCAATCCCACACATTGTTAAGGAAAGCTTGGTGAATCTCCTGCTCCATCCTGCTCCAAAGTGTTGGCAGTGGTGGCAGAGCCACTGGCAGGCTCATTTCAGCAGCTATCCTTGCTGGCTGGTGGTGTTAGGGTTATAGCATCACTGCCAGTACACACAGGCACTTTACTTACCAATTAGTTTCCTTAAAAGCACCACAGAGGCTGCACAGCCACCAGGCCCTGCACAGGGCCATCTGTCTGGCATTCCTGGCCCTGTCACCTCCTGATCACAAGTACCTCGAGAGTGGCAAGACAGCTGGTGCACGGCGGTCACCGCACTGACAGCGGGGACGTCCTTGGGCACTCTGTGTGCTCCCTGCCTCCACCTGCTCTTCCTGGTCACACACGTTAATCATAAACCCTGAGGGTGGGAGCTGGCTGTGCTGCAGGATGAGCCTCACCTCCCCATGTCTCAGCCCAGCCAGAGGCTGGAAGCACCAGGCAGAGAGTCAGGGAGCTGCCACATGGCCCTCATGCCATGCCAAGTTGGGCAGCATCAGCTGGCAACCAGCCTTTGCTGGTTACGTCCATGCACCAGGCAGCACATCCATGGCATGCAAAACTCTCTGTGCTCACTTGAAGGGGAGCTGGAGGCTTCAGAAGATGGCCATGACCTCACGAGGCCACCAGTCCAACTCAGCCTCCTGTGGGTGTGAAGGTGATACACGGCTTGCTCCAGATCACTGAGGAACCACACATGGGTGCAGGCAGTGCAAAACAGCCTGAACATGATGTCAGCAAATAGCTCAGGTTGTATGTTTACTGCTGCAGAAGGCTGATGTAGCAGCAAGCTGTTTGCAAGGCCACGACCATTCATCACTCAAAAATATGCTAATGCATTAGATTGGGTAGTTTATATTACATCTGTGCTCCTCTGTATTTCCATGTGTAGCATCTCGCTTTGAGTCCAGCAGACTGCAGTCTTATCTGAAGTAAGGAGTCAAATTAACTCACTTGAAGTGGAAAGTTAGCTGCTGCAAAATGTCTAACACCTTGTTTGGTTCCACTTGGCTAGCAGCACTGGTTTTGGGACCAGTGAGGATGCTTGTGTGTATACCCATGTGAGAGCTGCTGACACCCACAGTGCCCTCCTGCTTCTCACAGTTGCTGTGGTGGTTCCCCAACACTGGTTCTCAGGGCCTGCCCTCTGCTGTACACCAATAACTCAGCACCATCTGCTCCCGTAGACCCACACTCCAGCATTCACCACAGCCTGCTTGAGCCATTTCGGAGTGTTAATGCCATTGCAAGCTATTCATTTGCTTTGCTGGATGAGAGTGTTGAGCAGCCTGATGTGCCCCAGAGCTGCAGTGAAGTCAGGGAGAGAAAAGGGAGAAGGACACCTGTGAGACCCACTCAGGCCACCATGAACCAGCCTGCAGTTGTATGAGAGAGGTTGAAGTTCAGCACTAACTTGACCTCTTCTGGCTCGTCAACTTTCTGCTTTGCCCCAGGCACATTCCTGCCTGCATATAGGTGAGGATATTTTTTTTCTGGACGGGAGCAACATTCCTGTTATGTTTTTTCTCTTGCTCCCTATGGGCCCAGGGCCCACATTTTCTGAGACCTTTGCCCAGCAGCTTCAGCCAAATTTGGTGCGGAGCCACTGAAGGTGCTAACTTACAACAAACTCCACGACTGCAAAGCAGTGTAAGTGAGGGAGAGCAACCTTATGGAGAGAAAGACCATGGGAGTTTATGGTTGAAGGCATACCAGAGGGCAGGGTGGGGTCCAGAATACTGGCACCCACAGCACAGGTGTGTACGTGTGTGTTTGGGGTGTCTGGCGTCCAGCGAGATCCTACAGCCATGCACGGGTGTCCAGAATAATTATCCCAGGTGCCTGATGGGATGGCAAAGAGACACATTCATGCTGCTTTTTCAGTGACTGAATGTGTTTCCCACCTCTTCCTGGCAGATAGGAGGGTTTCCAGCCTCCTGGAACCCCTCAGCTGAGCCTCCCGGGGTGCCCGGGGTGTCCAGGGACCATGGACACTCACATTTTTGGCTTTGTGCATCAGATACCCAAGTGATGACATCAGTGTGGCTTTGTGCAGATGGGATGGGGGCTCGCTCCCACCCTCCACATCGTTGCTGTTGAAGAAGCCCAGCACACCAGGGAAGTGAAGCCTTAAGCTGCAGCTCGCTCCCAGCTCGGGCACGTCTGGAGCACAGACCTTTTCCTTTCTGGTGGCCAGAAGTGGGGAAGGCTGCTCTTATCTAAAGGTCAGCAAGGAGAGAGCTGACAACTACTGCTGTCTCCGATCTGTCACTGTGCACATCACACAGATGATGAAATAAGGCTGACTGGGGGTCAGCTGGGGGGGTTTGGAGCGGCTCTGATTTGTTTTAGAGAGAGATGCATTAGCTTGTGCTAAATTCTGAGGTTGTTACAGCCTTTTCCTCTGCTGGTTAGATAAAAGGGGAGGGGAGAAGGAGATCTGGAACTTGTAGCCCCAAATAACTTAATGGTCATGATCTGTATTTTGAAGCAAGATAATAAAAGACATCTTTTTATGCTATTCATTTCAGGAGCCTTTACTCTTTAGCCAGGATTTTTCTGCCTGCTGGGAATCGCTTGATGGAAAAAGTTTTAAAACTTTCAGAAATCCTGTCTGAGACTTTTGCTTTGTTCTTTACCTCTGAGGTTTATGTAGCATTTCAATGGCATTATCTGTCAGACAGGACAATAAACATCAAGAAACTTCAGGTCACGCAGGGACCATGTTGCCAAGTCAGAGCTCAGCTGATCTCTCATAAGTCCCAGATGTTGCACCAGAGCAGTTTAAACATCAGAGAGTTCTGGAATGCCATGGAGAACTAAACTCTCAGTTCCCAATGGAAGGACCAGGTTGAGCATCCAACAACAGGCCTTATGCTGGGCTGCTCATGACTACTGCCACATGCTGCA
>JAYRBT010000114.1:106168079-106199652 GCA_036023395.1 Myiotriccus ornatus
CCCAATGGAAGGACCAGGTTGAGCATCCAACAACAGGCCTTATGCTGGGCTGCTCATGACTACTGCCACATGCTGCAACATCTGATGCTGAGTTCTGGAAGAGATCTAGGAACCTTACACATATGTGGGAGAACTGAGTCCTAAACTGGGGGTTGAAGTAGCCTGTATGCCCAAGAGACACTAAAATGAGACATCGTCAGGAACTGCCTTTTAGGTGTCAAAGATGGGCAGCATGATCCCCAGGAAAGTGTCAGCTATGGTAGCAACCCCCTGAGACATGCAGGGAGGGCAGAGTCACACAAACAGGTTTGGTGTAAGGTGGACTGAGCCCAATTCACGTATCTTGGGACTTCATTAAGAAGTTCTGGTTCTTCAGGAAATCTGAGGTAAAATCCTGAGTTGCCCATGCAGTGAAGGAACCTCCACAGACATGCAGCATCTGTGGGTATATCTGCAGATCTTCAGGTCTAAGCTTGACTAAGACTGAAACCCCAAGTCTGGGCTTCTACATCTTTTACTGGGTCTGTCTCTTATTTCATTAGTCAGTTGGAGGCTAAATGCAGACCCTCTCAGCTCTCTTCCAGACATACCGCTATAATAAGCTGTTCAATTTTTAATGAAGCCAAGAGACTGCTTTTCTAAAGACCTTCCAAAAATCAATAGTGCTCTTTACAACAATACGACTTTACAATGGTAGGTCAATAAGGAAGGAAAATGCAAAGCCTCTAGGGGCAAGGCTGCCTTCTTACCTGAAATGATGAATTTTATGTGACAAATTTCAATTACATGTGTGAATGATTTGAGGAACTTCGCTTGTTCTTTAGAGTTATTAAGTTGGTTTTGTTAACAATTCATTATTCAGAGGTCAGAGACGGTTTAGTGTTTTGGAATTTTAGCACAAGAGCATTACTGGTCTGAATTTCTTATAACACTTCCTAAACTGTTGGGCTGTTGGGGTTTATTATTATTATTATTATTATTATTATTATTATTATTATTATGCTTAAGAATAAAAAACAGTTGCTGAATAGGAACCCTAAGGCATCCTTTAAGTAACCTGTTATTTAACCTGACTATCAGTATTCAGACTTGCCATGTCTGAATAAGTAATAATCTGGAAAAAAAGTGAAACTGTCTGGTAAATTCATAGTAGTAATTAATTTTTTTGTTGATTAGTTCAGAAATGCTTTGTTTGATTAAAAAGTCAGCAGCTAAATTAATCTGAATTCAGTTTGGGAATTCATATAAAACTCTTACCACATATGTCTGCTTCCTTTGACTTCAGTGAGATTGAAAGAAATGCCCAGGGTTTTTCCTAAATTTGGATACTTTCCCAAGCTGAAGTATGGATATGTGAGCTGTCATTCACTCTGGCCATCGTCTGCTATGTGCAGGAAGGAAAAGCAAAAAGAAAAAGCACATTTGTGCTGCCAGTGTTTGGACATCTCTTCTAGAAGCGATTTCCTTGTGTTCCTCACAGGTTTAATGAGGAGAGCTGGGAGCTGCTGAGCAAGGATGCAGAAAGCCTGGATATGCCTTCTGGTACCAGTGAGCCTCCCTTCTCCAGCCCTTCCCAGTGCATTTCTGCAAACTTTGAGATTTTCTCTACTGTTGCTATTGAACAGCCTTGGCAGCTCTTGGCGCCTTTGAGTCATCTGTGTTTATTTGGTCTGTCCCCAGTGTGGGGGGACGTGTGACCTTGGAAAAAAATCTGCTAGACCTCTCCCCATCCTGCCCCCACTTCCCTTTGCACTCTTGGACGGATGTTGTCTGCACTTAATGCCTTGTCAATAACAAGAGGCTCGAAGTCTTCACAACCTATTTTTGGATTTATCTTGCAGACTTCCTTATTTTCCTGCATTTCTCTCTCTCTAGACATCTTATCATCAGTTTAGGTAAAAGTCTGTCCTTCTGAGATATAAAAACAGAAAAACAATGGCCCAATAATTCTGATATAACATTATTTTCACTTTATATTTTCCCCTATATCATTCCTGCAAGGAAAAATCACTTCTCCTCTGTTAGTGACATTAATCATAAGCTTTCATATCTTTTTGGTTAATCCTGCTGTCCTGGGACACTGGCTCTTATTTTTGTCATTTTTCTTTGTCTGTATTTTGTAAATTTGTTTTAGTTTTAGTCCCCTTTCACCTTTCTCCAAAGTTTTTAGGCAAAAATAGGTCTCACACGCTCATGGGTCACCCTGGAAACTGAAATGACAAGGCATTAGAAGCTGAATTGAAGGATAACATTAGATTTGGGTGCTTTGGAGTTTTATCCAGTTCTAGCAGAGTGGGATCGATAGCCAGGAGCAAATCACTCAACAAATCCATCTTGTTTCAGCTGTCTTTGAAATGGGAAGAATTTTTTTTTATTGCATCTTGTTTCAAACATAACACCTTGGTCAGCCTCGGGTGGCGGGCACTGGAGAAGTCTCAGATGAAAATGTAGCCAGGCCCAGGTGAAACACTGTGCAGAGCAGAGACAGTGAGATGGGCAATGAGCAGGACCACGGGAGCTCTCAGCAGAAGGCCCAGAGGGAGTCTGTGTTAGTACAGCTCACGGGCACAGATGTGGCAGATACACCACAAGTCTTCACAGGGGTAATAATGAGATGAACAAAAGTAAAGTAAGTTGGAACTTCTGGGATGCATTTGCTTTACAGAAAAATAATCAGGTCCTCTTTTGATGACATTAATATGCAATTTTCTTGCCTTAACACAAAACCCACAAAACAGTTTACAATTCAGCTGGCATCTTCATCCACTCCAAACTTAAAAAAAGCAATGTTTTCTTTAAAAAGATCCCTGCCTGAGCTTTTTTTTTTATTTTTTCACTGAGCTTGAGACCAGGTTCCTGGAGATAAAATACTCACAATGGATGTGCAGCCACATCTGAGACAGGGATTAAGCCTCACAAGCCTTCCCACAGCACTATGGTAGGGCATAAAGAGGGAAGATAAAGGATTCTATATCCAGGAGAAATCACATTCATCTTGAAGTGACTAGCAAGAGTGAGAACAATACTCTCTATTTTATCCAGAAGCAATCATTTCTCATCTCCTTTGCAAAATACTTTCTGTGACCAACTGGGCTGTGTCCTGGAAAACCCTATTAGCGATTAATTAGTGATGGATTTATAACAATAGTGTAGAAGATACGCACAGGAGAGAAAGATCAGGCAGTTGAATTGAATTATTATACTTCCATAGGTTTTCAGATTGACTACTTTATGTTTTGATTAAATTATTATAATTTATGTGCTTTACAAGTAGCAATCTTCTCCAAGAGATTATTGTCTCTTGACCCATCTCCATATAAAATTATTTCCATGGCAACCATTTGAGTGATTTGAGAAATAAAATTTTGAACTTCCATTACTATCGGGTTAAAAAACTACCAGTACCTAAAAACAAAAATACAGCAGATTTTGGCTTTATAAAAGATAAAGTATAGCATTTGAAGGAGTCACAGTTACTTAAAGAGGAAATTCAAAGTTGATTTTTCATTATTTCTTTGTAGCAAAAATGTTATCTTCAAACACAGTTATAAACATACCATTATCATTAGACCAAATAAATCTAATGTTTATCTGCATTTGAAAGTATCTTTGAAGTAATGGGACATAAAAGATCCATTACTTCTCCTGAGTCAGCAGACCAATAAATCAATGCATAATAACCATTACTTGGTATTTCCCTGCTATTTCCTCAGTGTTGAAATGTTGAAATCAGTTAAATGTTTTAAATGTAAGGCAGAAATTTATGAAATTAGATAAGCCATAAGGGACAGATGAAAATCACCCAAGGGTAAGTGAGGGATCAGCTGAAGCACTGCTTGAAACATTAGGAATTATCTTTGAGTGTCCAGCAAGGGCAGAACAGGAGATCCCAACAGGCTGGAGAATAGCAAACAATAGAAGGAAAGGTAGAAGGATGTGGATGGAGAGAAGAAAGACCAGTCAGACTTGCTTTAGTACCTGGAAGGATTCTGTATGAATTATTTACAGGTTTATAAGCACCAGTACCATAAAATGCAAATATATGAGAAGCAGATTTTTCAGAAACATGTTACATGAGTCCAGCCTGACTCCTTTCCTTGACAGAAAAAGTGGTCCCAAGAACGAAGGAAAAGCAGCTGATGTGTTGCATCTTGGCTGCAGAAATGCTTTTGTCCTGGCCAGATGATGTTCTTACATACAATCTAAGAGAGTGTGAAAGAGATTAAATCATAACAAGGTGGGTGCTGAACTGCTTGGCATATGATACCCAAAGGCAAGGAGTCGATGCTTCACTCCCCAGTGAATTTGCAGAGTTTTTGTTTTTCACTTTGAGTTGAGATGATGGACTAAAGGATACACTTTCATCTGTGGAGGAATGAAGCCTCTCAAGAGAAGTTTTCAAACCTACTTGAGGGATGCAGTAGGGCTCAGAGCAATCTGCAAATCAGGGGAAAAGTACAACAGGCAAAGTTGAATGAAATAAATCTTTATTGATCGAGCATGAACTCCTAGGCAATTGCACTAGCCAGTTGTGCTACAGCCAGAGGTGTCACATGTCCATCCCCAGCATCAGAGAGGGCTCCAGGCAGCTGGTCTCGGTGCCATCACCTCCACAAGGCCCAGGAACAGGCCCAGCCCTGGCCTGGAGATGAGGATCTGGAAGTTCAGATGTCCGTCTCAAACTGATCTTGATCTGTCATGGCCTCCTCTTCACTCTCATTCTGCTCCTTGAGCTCCTCCAGATTGATGAGGAGCTGAAGAGGAAATAAAATCTTGAGTTTTGGAAGAGGAGTTCAAATGTGCAAATACACAGAAGGCAGAAAACCAACACTCCCTCTCCCCCCCAAAAAAATCCAAACAAACCCATGAGTTTGTATTTGATAGAAGATGAAATGTTAAAAAAAGGGAAAATGCATTCTGGGTTGTATCAGTAATAACATCACAGGTATGAGATTTTTCTGCTCCTTGTTGACAAATCTTGGCCTTGTGCACTAAATCCAGTTTAAGAAAGGTTGGCTACTGTCCAGGATGGGCAGCTGTGACAGAGGTTTAAGAAACGTGAGTCAGGAGGATCGGCAGACAAGTTCCTCTGGAAGAGAAGACAGAGGGGGAGTGTGCAGTGACCTCTCTGAAAGTGGTGGGGAGGACAGCAAGCAGCTTTTCCTGTCTCACTGGTAGCACTAGGCAAAACATATTTGATGGAAGCTGCCACAAACAACATTTGTATGAGATAGAAGGAAAATATTTCTAAGTGTAAAGTGGGGAAGCTGTGGAATGAGTGGCCTGGAGAGCTGCTGAACATCTTGCTCTGGGGATCACACAGAGGAGGTCAGACAAGTGCTTCATTCACTAGGGATGGTCTAAATATGCTTGTTCCTGCCTTGAAACTGGCTGAGGGGTAAGTGTTGTTACTGTCACCTGTCCTGGATGGTGCCTGCCTGGGAGATCATCATGGGAAGGTACAGTTCTCCACTTCTGTTTGAAAGTTTTCTTCATACTCAGTGGAGGCTTTTTTGTCCAATACTCAGATGTCAGCAGAAGGGATCTGGAAGCAGGAGAGGAAGCAGGATCATGTTTTAAACCCCAGGTTCACAGGCTTGCCCTGATGAAGTCCTCTTGATGCAAACTCCCTGACTACACTGTCAAAGAGCATCTGTGCCTCTCACAACTCCTCAGAGCTCAGCTCCTATACCCACAGTACACTATCCATTCTGGGCACCAGCCAGACTGATACCACGGAAAACCAAAAAAGGCCCTTTTAATTTTCTGAGCCGTTATTACCTCCCTGCTTTGAGTATGTATTTATGTACTCATATACTTTGCTGTGCAGAGCCCAGAGGAAGAAAAGTAGTGCCAAGAGCAGAGCCAAATTTCCCTGAAGACTTCCTGAGGCATTTTACAGGATTTGCCTGGAGTTTCATTAGCAAAAACACCTCCTTCACCCAGGCAGGCTCTAAGCCTCTAATCTGATCCCATCAATAAACTACAGATTCAGCTATCAAGAATCCTGTATCATGATGCTGTAACTGCTTATTCTTATGCATTTTTACACTTCCACTGTGCCCCTCGGGCAGAGCTACTGCTGAGGTGGACAGGTTTTCCCCCTGTAAGGTAATCAAGGCTTATGCAAAGGCATCTGCTGGGAACACATGCCCTGTGTAATCCCCGACGCTAAACGACAGAAAACAGAACTTCCTGCCGAGCCCATTTAATCCAGACAGATGAAATTCATTTTGGATGGTTTCTGTTTCTCAAATAATAATGAGTAAAGGAGGAAATGTTTTATCAGGTTGTGGAGAACGTCACTCTCTTCTACAGTTTTTAGAAACAGACACTGCCATGTTCACAACGGATCTTTTCCTTCTAACATGTTTCTTCCTTTTTTTTGTAAATTGTCAGGCTTATCTAGGAACTCTTTTCAAATTCTAATCCTTTAATCTCAGTGTGATAGAGTCTTTCTTAATAGTTAGCATTGGAAGTGCTCTTAGAAGTTGTTTGGAATGCACATATGCTTTCAGAAGAAAAAACTCATATTTATGTCTTCTTCTTACTAATTTAGATCATGTTTTCTATGCAAGAAGGCTACAGCCAGGATGGTTATATGTGAATCAGAGAAGCTCATTCTAACCACTGTTGTACTCTCCTGTTTTGTGGTAATAGGAAACTGAAGTCTAAACAATTTTTTGGGGAAAAAAAGTTGGGTATGTGGCAGAAATGTGGACCAGATTGATTTTAATAACAAGACCTTAAATTCATACATTATTTTGCATTCTTCAAGGTGCAGGAAATCCATTAATAGGCTACTTCCCATCACCAGCAGGATGCAGTTCTGGTTTCACAAAAGTTTGTTACTGACTGAGTTCAACCAAAGCTCAGTGGCTTTGAAAATTAAAATAATCTTCCCCAGGGATGTTGCTGTCCTGGCTGCTGCCTGCTCTGGGTCAGCACGTGTTACTCTTTCCCACAGGGAGTCATTAGGGACAATGCTCAGTACCAGCATCTTGGGAAACAGGACACCTCCCACTCTGGGCTGCTCAGACACATAACTTCTTACCCAGCTGTTTTCTTGGCTAAGGAGATTAAACATTTCAAAAAGGGCCCCTGGGGAGTGGTGGATACCTATCACTGGGATGCACAAGCACCGGGATGTTTGCTGGTGGGAGTCCAGGCATTGCTCACAGGCCAACGGCATCACTGGGCTTTGGTGCCCAGGCACTTCCATGCTGGTGGGAAACTTGCCACGCCAGCCTACTGCTGGAGGCTGATCATCTCATGAAAAGCCCATTTTCATCAAATAAAAAGAGTCTACTTCAGCCCAGGATCATTTTTTATTCTCAGCAATGATTTTACCTTCATCAGATTAACTTCACAGCACAAAGCCTTGGATCTAGTCTTGACAGATGGACACTTTCACTGGACAGAAAAACAAGTTCAAGCTGAATCAGCCTCTCCTGAGCTTGCAGCTGATGGACCAGCATGAAAACCAGAGAGCACCTGCCTCTCTCTTCCCTTCCACACTATTTTTAAAAGTCAGCTGGCTGCCGAGGCATCAGCTACCTCTGCAGATGTGGGTACGTAGCACTCCCTCGCATCAGCCTCTGAGGCTGTTACTGGGACTTGCTCCTGCCCAGTGCTGCAGTGCGAAGGGAGGTGAGAGCCTGGTTCTCTCCCTGTCCCAGCCATCCCTTGTGTCTCTGTCCCTGCAGGCATGGCCACCTTGGGGAGGCTGTAAATCCCTGCTGCTCCCAGCGTCAGCAGCAGGAATACCCCTGCTTCTCTGGCTCCAGCCACGCTCAGCAAGGTTTGTCCAGTTCCTCCTGACCTTTAATTTTGTTCTCTCTTGCTACGAGGTGTGACCTCTTTAAGGGCCAAAAGATTTCCAGGCCTTTATCTGACTTGTGTATTTTTAGGCTTTAAAGTTCAGTGGTGATCCTTCTCTCCTCCTCATGTCTGAGTTCTGCCCTGCTGGGATAAGAGGGAAAGCCTGTGCTTCCTTCGACTTTGGTCATCACCTCCTCATTTTTGAGGAGAACAGTCTCATAAACAACATTAGATTCTTGTGTTTCAATTTCACAGGGAAGATTAGGTTTTGTGCTGCAATAGCTGAAGACTGAAGGTGGAAGGTGTCCACAATCAATTCACCAATTTGAAAGTGCCTTTACCCGTCTTCCCTTTGTTTGCAATACTTACTTAGGCATATTAATAACTGAATAGAAATCAAAATGCTCTCAGACAGATTGGGGCAGCAGTTCAATAGCAACAAAGTATTTAATTAAAAAGAGCTCAGAAAGAGGAAAGCACTTTAAAACCGGCTTAGAAGAAAAAGGGCAACAAAACTTTATCCACACCAATTGCAAACCAGAAATAATCAGCGCTTGCAGAGACAGTGGTTTAATCACTAATTGAAAAGACTATTGTTCTACAAACCTCCAGGCAGGAGCTGTGTTGCTGTTGTGGGATCCAGTCCAGTCCTACCACAGAGGCTGATGCTGTAACTTCCCAGCACCAAAAGCTCCACTCCTGGCGTGTGCTCTGCTAGCAAGGGAAACACGGGGGTCCTTCTTGGCGTGAGAGGTGTCACAGCTTCCTCCTGTGCCTCCCTGAGTCCAGAAAGTAAAATACCCATGTTCACAGGCCATTTAGCAGGGTGTGAGGCAGCCCTGCCATCTGCATTCATTAGCATTGTGTCTGGCAAACCTCATGCTGGGGATGAGTGGATTTCTGTACACTGGATTTTGGGAATATGCTTTGAGTCGAGAGGCCTTTTCCAGAAATAGTTACAGTCAATGCAACCCTTCCAGACCATTTTTGGTAAATGGGACGCTGGGTTTCACATATTCTGAGGGGGTAACTTGAGCATCACATGGGAAAATGCCAGGCACCCGTGTGTCTTTGTGCCACTTGTGCTGGTTTCAGCAGTGTCCGTCTGGATTTAAATGGGAGCCTTTCATAGGCAGTTTAAATGGAGCATTTATGGCTGCTTTGTCCTGGAATGGTAAATGTCGGGGACTGTAGGTTCATTGCAGCAGCCTGGCTCAGCTGACGGGTTTTCTTTGTGCAGCCCAGATTTATGTGACCTTGTGTCCTGAGATCTTCTATCCATGGCCAGTGTTTGTGTGTCCCCTGGGACACGGAAAGGCAATACTGCAGCGAGACTGTGTATCCGAAGGTGGCAGCTGGCTCTTTGAGAACTCTGGCAGTGGGATTTTAGTCACTGATTTAGCTTCAACGCTACACGAAACTGCCTGTTGGGTGTTCTATAAAGCTGCCTGAAGTAGAACCTGCATAGTAACTAAATAGGTAGGCATGGGACACATTTCACTTTCACCTGAGATAACTGAGGTTAAACTGCAAATTGCCTTACCAGGAGAGACATCCATGCTGTTGGCCAGTCTGCCCTTATCCCCACGGACCACAGAGGGACAGCACAACTCACTAAGGCAACAGGGAAAGGCTCTCATCCCCCAGCATTGACAAGGCAGGTGTTTTCTCATTCTTCTCTCTGCACACTCAGAGAGTTGAAGGCCTCTATCATTCACAGGCCTAGAGCCTTGTCTCCCAACCTTATATCCCCAGGGGAGTCATGGGGAGGTTTTTCGCCTGACATATCATCATACAGTTGAGGGTTAAAGCATTCCTGCATACATCAGCTGTGGGTGCAGGTTTTGTGGAGTAGGGTCCAAAAGAAGAAAAGAAAGCAGGATTTTTTCCCAAGTGAAATCTCTGACTGCTCTCATGCAGAAGATGAATTGTAGCTTTGCTGGTATGTTCCTGAACACAGACATTGCAGTACAAACACCTGCTGACAGCAACACACATGTTTTGTGCCAGGCATGCACAGGTGGCTGCTGCTGAGGCCTTGGATGCAGGAGGACATGGAGCAGTGTCAGCAGGGAGGGTATTATGTGTCACCTGGAAAAGCAGTCTGGTACCCACAACTGATTATTATATTAATTTAAGCCCGAAACTCAGTGTAAACTGCACTTTAGTTGCATTAATGACATTCTATTTATGCCTCTTCCCAGATTTCTCACTTTTCCAAACTGGAAATTGTTTTTCCAGATACTAAAACACCCTTTGATATGCATTCCTTTAGTGTAAATTACCTGTGAAATGAAGTTATTTAACTGGTGTGGAATAATGCCGGCTGTTTGCTTACATCTCAGAGATGCCAAGCAAGGATAACAGTGGTTTGTCCATCAGGTGCTGGCACTTCTGAAAATGGTTGGCAGTGTTTGCTCAGAAATTGGGAAGGGATTTAACAGCCCAGAACTAATCTAATTTGCAAGGATATTTTACCTTAAATGCCACCTTGAACAAAATTACAATTCTACAGAAGTCTTTAGAAAGGTAGATGAGACTGAGAAAATGGAGACAAACAGAAAACAATGCATATCTTATGAAGGTTGAATTATCCTCTGGAAGTTATGGTGTCTGATGGTGATGTGCTGGGAGCAAGGCCATCCT
This sequence comes from Myiotriccus ornatus, assembly GCA_036023395.1. NCBI lineage: Eukaryota > Metazoa > Chordata > Aves > Passeriformes > Tyrannidae > Myiotriccus > Myiotriccus ornatus. The sequence goes on from JAYRBT010000114.1 coordinate 106,178,547, forward strand.
TTAGTTCTGTTGCTGTGTGATGTTAATAAAGGCTTGGTTTAACAGGTCCCTACTCAAAGTTTGAACAGTTCGAGATGTGGAAATGAGGCCCGTTTGAAGGCAGGCAGCATATTGGAAAAGTCACAGCAACAGCAGAAACTTATAGGAGGTAAAAAGGAATCAAAATAGAGGATAAAATGTGTTGAAGGAGAGGGTTAGGCAAGGTGAAGGCAGTCAAACTGCAGCCTGTCTGCTGAAAAGAGGAGATTCAGTTCCTCTTAGAGAAGAAGGATTAGAGAAGAGTTATTTCTGTCACTGCTTTTTGAATTGGTTGCAACGTAAGTTCTTACTTGCTTTCAGAAAGGAATGGGACTTGGCTGAACTCCTGTGGAAAATCAGGAGGGATGGAGCATAATAGAGGGGATATTGCAGCTTTGCTGAGCCTCTCAGGCTCCCAGGCACTGGGGTGACTGCAGATGCATCTCTGCTAACAGGTCTGCTGCACGTTGTCTTCAGAGAGGTGATACCCCAGTGCTGCAGCAGCGTTGTGCTTCAAAAAGGGCTGTGTCACCAGACTGCTCCTGCAGCTCCTGGGCCCAGCTCTTCACAGTTCTTCCACAAATGTTGGGGAAGACCAGTTCCCTCCCTGGCCTCAGCAATTCCCTGAGTGTGGTGTGATGATGCAGAGGAGGAGGAAGGCTTCAGCACCTCTTCCTACGCAGCCCCTTCCAGGAGTGATGCCCCAGTCAGACTGGCTGTCAAGGTGGTGGTAATGATGGGGAGATCACTGAGACAACTTTGACATCTCTCCAATCCCAGCTGGTGAGTCCAGTCACAGCAAGCAGCAGTACTTGGTATCAGGACCTATCTCATATACCTAGTTTTCTTTTTGTGGGGAGGAGTTAAAGGAGTTAAATGTTCAGTATCATCAGTCACCAGTATCAGACCTCGTTGCTGTGGGTCCAGGAATGGAGGAGGAAAATAGCAGGCAAAGGTTAAGAAGCAGCAATAATCAAAGAATCAAGGAATGGATATTCCAACTCCCACGCCACGGACAGGGACAACTTTCACTAGACCAGGTTGCTCAGAGCTCCATCCAACCTTGAACACTTCTAGTGGCTGTGTCCTCACAGCTTCTCCTCTGATGTTCTGAATGACAGCAGCCTTAGTGGGTTTCCATAAATTTCCCTCTAACTCTCCTTTTTGGTTCTGCATCTTTCACCAACCCATGTGTAATTCTTCATTGCCAGAGCAAGTGGAATGAGGGCTGATTTCTTTACGTAGAGCAGACACAAGTACAAGAGTTTCCTAATCTCTGGGACTCTTCTGATGATCAGGTTTTGATATTTCCCACAAGGGGGATATCATGGTCTGAGGGACACACAGTTGCAATGTAGGTGGGATGCGAATAAGGTAGTCCAGGAGATTGAAAGCAGCTCTGTACACAAGGGTGGGGGGGTAGTGGTGAATGAAAAACTGCACATGGGCTTACAATGTGTACTCAAAGCCTAGAAAGCCAACTGTATCCTCGGCTTCTCCAAAAGCATTGTGGCCAGCAGGTCGAGGTTGCTTCACTCTGCCCTCGTGAGACTCCACCTGCAGTAGTGCATCCAATTCTGGAATCCCCAGGACCAGAAGGACATGGGCCTGTTGGAATAAGTCCAGAGGGGGTCATGAGGATGATTAGGAGGCTGAAGCACCTCTCCTATGAAGACAGGCTGAGAGAGCTGTGGGTGTTCAGCCTGGAGAAGAGGAGGCTCTGGGGAGACCTTAAAGCAATGCTTCAGTACTTAAAGGAGTCTTACAAGAAAGATGGAGACATATTTTAGCAGACCCTGTAGCCTGGAACAGGTTGCCCAGAGTGGTGGTGTATGCCCCCATCCTTGGAAACATTCAAGGTCAGGTTGGATGGGGCTCTGAGAAACCTGATCTAGTTGAAGATGTCCCTTCTCACTGCAGGAAGATTGGCCTTTAAAGGTCCCTTCCAGCCCAAATTATTTTACAGTTCTACGATTCTGTGGTCCTTCCTTTCCTCTTCTTGACTATACACCTACAACACCTGAAGCATGATTTATCCTCCCAGTTCTGGATGGACAAGGTGGGAGCAAGACCAGTCTATGGTGTTGTAAAGGCAATTTAACAAAGGTGGCCTATAAATCTCAAGTGTCCAAGTGTCACCCAGGAAGGACCTCATGGCCACGGCACTGACTGCATCATGTTGCTGCAAGAACAGGTGAGAAAGCAGGTAGTACTGGGGGGGAGAGCAGCACAGTCATCCCAAACCAGTTGCAGGTGAGGATCAACAAAGACTAACAGTCCTGGGTGGCCTGGGTTCAGGCTTTCCCCTTTTACACAGCACCAAATGTCACCTGTAGCTCACAGCTGAGTCTGTGCTGGTCTTCATGTGATGTAGGCACAATATTGGGAGCCAGAGGAGAGTTGTGTGTTTGCTCAAATGACAGTGTGGACTCTGCTGCTGAGGAATAGCTAGCATTTAAACTCTTTGTCTCAGTATTTCAGAAAGAATCCCTTGTTGTGCTTCTTCCTCTTCCTAATTTAGATGGCTGGAGGGTGCTTAAGAGCAGCTTATTGGTGTCCCTGCAGCTCATCAGCTCCAGTCTGCCCGGCATCCTGAGCTTTTGAGCTTCAGGCACTGGCATGAGTATAAGATCTATCAATCACCACAGTGCTGTAGAAATCAAAGGAGATCTCAGCAGAGGAGGAGCCAAAGATGCCAGAAAAACAGTTGTTCCTTGTTCAAACATGCAGGCTGCATCCATGCAAGAAGTCAGGACAGCCAAGAATAAAGTCTTAAGAAAGGGGAAGGATCTGCATTAATCTTCCTCTGATAGAGAGAGTGCCTGCTTTCTTATGAGCTGAAATTCAGCATTAATTAAATCACTCACCTTCCTCCAGAGAAAATAAGTACACTGAAATACTGTATGGGATTTGAATGCAAGTTGTCAGGCCATGGTAGTTAAGTGAAGAGGTCTGTGACAACAGGCAGCCTCTCAATTCAGAACGAAGCTGTGGGTAACACAGCTATAGTGACCAAAATGATGTGCAAACCCCAGCTTCTCTCCTGTCCCTGGTCCTCTTGTCTCCACAGAAATTCTGTGGGAGCTGGCAGGGTGCTGTCATAGTAACTGCAAGAAGGGGTGGCTCCAAAGGAGACTCCAGCACACGGGAGAGGTTCAAGCCAGTGAGCTGGGCTGCAGCATCAAGGGATGGCTGTCCACAGGGTCTTGTGGGCACTGAGTCTTGTGGAATTCACCACTCTTCTTCCAGCTCTAAAGCTGGGTTGATGAAATGTTACTTACACCAGAGGCCATCAAAATACCTCAATATGTGACTGTCCTGCTGCTGTGGGCTAAGGATGGAGACACCATAAGGTACACACTTCACCCTCAACCAGACCATTAATGGAGATGTCAAACAGGAGTAGACCCAATATAGACTTCACACTGGCAGTCACTCTCTTCCAGCTAAACTTTGGGTCACCCATCACCACCCACTTGGTCCAGCCATTCAGCCAGTTCTCAATCCCCTTCACTGTCTGCTCAACTAACCCACACACCAATGGGGATTTAAAGTAAGACAGTGTTGAAGTCCTCACAGATGTCCAGGTAGAAACTATTCACTTCTCTTTCCTCATCTCCAGGCCAGTCACTTCTTCATATGACTTTGTCAAGTTGGTCAAGTATGGCTTCCCCTTAGTGAAACTGTGCTGACTGCTCCCGGTGACTTTCCTGTCATTCATGTACCTGGAAATGGTTTCCAGGGATAAAGTTGAGGCTGGACAGTCTGTAGTTCCTTGGGCCCTCCTTCTTGTCCTTCCTGAAGATAGGAGCAACATTTGCTTTTCTCCAGGCTTTGGGCACTTGCTCCTCCTATTTTACTGGAAAATATGTCAGTCCTTAAAAGCTGTGGTAAAACAGCATCCTCTCTGAAGAGACTGCATGTAAGAGAGGGTTTTTCTGGCCTGGCTGTGGTGGCAAACACTTCAGAGATAAAGGGTGCCTCGAAAACCAGAGGATTAGTTTGACTCTAACCCTCTGTGTTTCAATTTCATCTATGGATTCACAAATAACATCTGGCATGCCTCTGCTTAGGTGATCTTGTGGGCTATAAAAAAGTTGTGAGTGCAAAGATGGGGAAACAGAGGTTCAAGTCCCTGTGGGCATCTCTCCCTAGCGATTCACTCCTGACCTGACATGGAGCTTGCAGCATTCTCAATGAGTGGTCTGTGCTCAAGGGTCCCAGCTTGGGAGTGAACTGTGTCAACCATTCCCCACTTGGCAGAGGAAATGCCTTAATACTCATCCACACAGCAAGGAAAGTAAGAACATTAATAACAAAAAGATAATTAGGAAAAGATATCCAATAGAGATGCAAATTAACCTCCCTCCACAAAGCCCTTTATAGATCCTGGGATTTTGTGTTCTTATTACTTCTATTAAACGTGACATATTTAAAGCTTCCCTTTACCAGAAGTGCTTTTTCACTCTTTCTCTGTGACCTCACTTAGCTAGTTCATGAACAAAAAGGCAGATTAAAGGGGAGATAAAAACAATCTATTAAACACTTGGGACCACTGGAAAAAATGCCATGTACAAAATCTTCATGAAACATACAATATTTTAAGATATTTTATTTTGCTGAAGGTTTTGAACTATTAATTACCAGTAACATTCCAAAATTCAGTGTTTCTCCATCAACCATTCCCTTGCTTGCTAGGAGCTTAACCAGCTCCCTCCACACCACCTCTTCTGCTTCTCCTGTTTCCTCTTTGCATCCAAGCCTGTAGGAACCACTGTTTGGCCTGGGTGGAAAAAAAAAAGCATTAAATGTACCTTGGCTCTAGGTCATGGCTCATCAAAGAAGGGCTGTGTCTTGAAAGAGGACAGGGTACTTGTCTAATGCGGAAGGTTCCTGGCAGGCCAGCTCAGAGCTAGGGCAGTTTTTTGGTCTGCAATCCCAACACATAAGGTGAGGCTCTGGGTTGTTAGGGGCTGGGTCAGTTACTGGGAAGCAGGTTTTGCTGCGTTGAAATGATGGGTTAAACCCACAGGACAGCATCTAATTTCTGACTGATTTCAAACAGGCAGCTGCAACCACTTCCCTCCTTCTGCCCATCTGTGGCTTTGGTCTCATCTCCAAATATCATCATTTGTTGCTGCAGAGCCCCTGGATTTCAGCAAGAACACCTTGTCCTTATACACACCTGAGTCTGGATGACAATTCTGGTGGTGCAGATCTCTGAGGAGGCAGTGCCACCACACGGTGCACTTCCAGAGGGTGCACAGCAATCTCACGTGCCATCCCACGTGTCACCTAGCTCTTTCCAGCTGCAATGGCTGGAGACCAGCATCCTCAGAGGCCATGGAGTTACTGACATAGCTAAATGGCACGAGATATCTGTGAGAACTGGCCAGCCTAAGGCTCCAGCTCATGGTGTATCCACGGCAGGACGTGGAGCTTGGCTGGATCCAGCATTGCTGGATGAGAGCGGAGACAACACCCTAAAATAGCCTGGGGCAATGATGAGAGCATGGGGAGCATCTTGAGGCATGGAAGGCATATTCTGCACAGTAGAGGGTCAAACACGTTTGTTCCCATGTGTGGTGGGAGTTATGATGGTTGCCTGGACCAACATTTCAGCCTTCAGGAGATATGAGGCAATTCAGTGTAGCTGTCTCCTCTCTCACTGCAAGCTAAATGATGTCATACCTAATCTCTGCTGCCAGAGGCTCAAATTAGCCACTTGCTGCTGCTGAGGAGCTGTGTGATAACCTGCCAATCTGCAGTCATGTGACTGAGCCTCTTAATGAGTGCAAATCAGAAGCAACTCCATAAAAGTCAATTATACTGGTGTAAAACACGGGCAACGAGCCTTCTGTGCACTTATCAGTGAGGCTGGGCCTGTTAGTCATGAATTACTCAAAACTGTACAGAAAAAAACAAATGCCTGGCTGGCACTACTGAAACAACTGCTTCAAGCTAAGATTTATAAGAAATGGGCTGTGTAATGGAAAACAGCTCTTTCCTTCTGAGCTCAAGTGCCACTACATAGTTTACTATCTTCCACGCGTCCTTGCCAGTCATCTTTTGTCACGTTGAGCTTTTAGTAGCATTCTTTGGGAAGTAACGGAATTCGGAATTTTTTAATTTAGAAAACATCTTCCTTGGAAAATGTCATGTAGCATAGCAAGAAAAAAGGCAGTTCTGAGAACTGCCGTGCTCTTGCTTCACGTCGTGACTCCCAGTAAATGCCCCCACAAAGCTCCAGTCCCAGTGCTTGGGTTGGACCCTTAGGGAAAGTCAACTGCACCAGCCCTGGGCTCCAGGCACCAGAAGGACTTTGCCTATGAAGCTGTTACGAGGTTCTTGTGAATAGATCCCTTGGGGCAGATTGTAGTGAAAAAAAACACTGAATGACTGGTGTATATATATGGCAGATTTATTTTAGAACAGCTTGGTTGCAATGGAAAGGAGGTATGTAGCTGTTTTGGTTATTATCTGTAGAAATATAACAATATAAAAATATCATTTAAGAAAATATATAAGCCCCCTGAACAAAAAGTTCAGTGGGTTAATACACATTCAGGTCCAGGTGGGAATGCCCAGGTACCTCCCCTTGGGTGGGAGTTTTACACTGTCTGATGCAACTGTGGATCATACTCATCCACTGGTGGAAGGTCCTAGAAATGAGTCTGGGGGCACTTTGAGGGTCTTTGATGTTTTATAACCCCTTCTAAGACATCACATCTGAGTAGCTGAGCCAGTTATGTCTTATCAGAAGGGATAAATATCTTCAGGCCTATGTGTGAATGTCCCAATACCACCCCAAGGGGGGAGTTTTACACCTGAGTCTTCCTGGGAGGGAAGACACTGGCTAGATAAACAGCATTATTCCACGTCACAGGATCTGCTTCCTATCGACCTTCTCCCTTATCTGGCTCGAAAAACAGCTTGTAGCTAAACAAAAGGTTGGTTTGTGATGATCATCCTCCAGTTGTGGGTGTTCATCCCCTCTGCACCTGGGCAGGTCAGAGGTTTCACCATCACATACCGAAAAGCTCTCCTTTTCCCCTTGGTTGGGAGATACAAACCTGACTCCAGCAAAGCACCTGCTGCTTTTGCAAATGGCCGATTGTTTGAGTCACTAACCCTTAACATTTGAGCCTCTCACAGATGCTGAGGTGGTTGGTGGTCCCTGGCACACATCCGTCCCTGATGCTATCCCCAGGTCTGGGAGCCAGCTCACACTTCAGACCACTTCTACAATAACATGACCACCCTACGCCAGCTGGTCTTAGTGCTGGAGGTCCTGTAGGGAATCTTCTGCCAGTAGGGTTGTAAGGTGCTTTTTAATGAACACCTGAGCATGTCCTGGGCCAGCAGAGAGAGGATGTGAGTAGTCTGTGGCAAGAAGAGGTTAGGCAGCACTGCTGGGGGTTGAGAAAGATTGTTCCTCTCATGGCAAGAGGTACTTTCCACATGTCTGACACTTACAGTTCTGTGTCAGCTTTCCTTAACAGTGGCTGAGATTTCACCATCCCAGGTGGGAGTCCTGGAGAATGTACTGTTGAAATGATGTTTTCTGGGAGAGGGCAACCAGACCTGCTAAGGAACAAGGCCATGAAAACGTGGCAGGAAGCAGAAGCCACAGCAGCAGTTTTGAAGGAGAAAACTCTTCTGTACTGTATGGCTCCTCCACCATATTAGGTGGAGATTAAGTGATGCCACCCTCAGTGCCAGCACCTCTGCTGGAACAGCCAGTGCCGTGGTCCCCAGGATATGGTAGCAGTGGCATTTGCTATCCCAGGGATGTGCTGATGCACCCTGGCTGTTCAGTGCTCCCCCAGCTCTGGCCTGATGTGTGATCCCAGACCAGACATGGAGGCGACGGTTTTGTAGCTTCAGGAGAGAACATGTTCATCTCAGCCTGACCTTTCTCTTTCAAATCCCAGTGGTAGAGGAGTTACTTAGATTAGGGACAAAATTGGCAGAATGCAGCAAAGGTTTCTGAAAGGTTTCAGTATCAACAGAAATTTCAGCTTATTGAAGCAATTTCCTGAGTCTTTTAACCTAACTCTAAACCCAGCAGTTTTATTCTGAAGGGCAGGGAAACATTTGGAAACCTATTAGGCTCTCTACTGTTAGCTGTTCCTATGGGAAAATGGAAGTTGGCTATAAAAACAAATGAACAATAGTAATATTCAGCAAGTCATTCCCATTTTTATTGTGTAACAGTACAGATCACACAAGTATTGTGTTTGTCCACGTGGAGGTGTGGGGGGGACAGACTCTGGCATTTCCCCAGCCCCTGTAATGAGAAATATCTCAACACTCCCAAATACTTCAACTAAATTAAATGTCGATCCTTCCTATATGACATGAAGGCAATGCCAAAGAATCACTTGATACACAAAAGCCCCAGGGTAGTAATCCCTTTAAGATCAAAATGTCTGTGGACATTTTTTTCCAAAGGAGTCACAGGTTTTAGGTTCCCTTGACACTTCTGCTCCCATTTGCTGGATTTATTTGTGTAAAATTATACATTTTTCCTTTCGTCTTAGAGGGAGACTAAAATCAGATACGTACCCCCACGTCTATATTATAGAGACATGTTTATTTACGTGCACTCGATGGCCTGAAGAACAATCACTCTTCCTATGCATACAAAAAAGATGAAATAATGCAAATTTGCTTCCTCATCACCATGTTCATGAGCAGGCTGTCCCCAAGCAGGTAGTGACAGTGGGAGTCACTAAAACCAGGAAAATAAATAAGGAACTACTGATTGCTGCCACAGATGAGCAAACTGCCAAAGCAATGACTATGATTTCCTAGTCCTAAAAGCCGTGGGGAGAAGCAGCTTGGGTTGTTGCTAACAGTGGTTCAGCCTTTTTATAGAGAAATTGAGCACTGATGTTTTCCACCTCTGTCTCTCCCACGGTGGCACTGTGTTGGTGTTCACAGCAGATTAATCATTAAAATATTATGTATCTCATTCCATACACAAAGACAACACCCAGTCCTTTGAATCTGCATCCACTGAAACCAGCAAAGGAAACAGGGGTGCCTATACCCAAGTGCTTTGCCTTGGATGAAGTGTGAACTTTTGAAGTTCCCTGCCTATTGCTTCAGTCCACATCAAGGAAAGGTCTCATCCCACAGGTCAGCTGCAGGTACAGTTCTGTTTCATTATTCCTGAAATATTTATCACTCAGGCTTTCCAAAATACCCCGCTAATTCAATGGATTTCAGGAGGCCAGAAGTTGTTCTTCTCCTCCAGTGTTCGAACCTCCCTGTGGGTTTTACAACATTCTTTGCTTCGAGTTTGAAAGGAATTTGTGGTAAATACGAACTGTGCACAAGAGCAGGGTGAAAACCCTCTGTAAAGGTTTTCCAATCACCTTCATGCAAGCCTGAAAAACTGCAGAGCAACAAGAGCTTTCCACCACGCAACTTGGATGTGCCTCCTCTGTGTGCCACTGCCTTATCACATCTCCACTCCCAGTCACACAGGCACCCTCTCCCCTTGCCTGGGGTAAAATGGTCCAAGAGGCAACACATCTGGGTTTGGATTCAACCCTGGCACAGCACTTTCATGATGGGCAATGATCTACTGACATTATACCACAGACTGGTTGCCACCTGATGGGTGAATATTTAAAGGCTTCACAGCCAGAGAGTGGTGGTGTTTTTTTTGTTTTGTTTTTGGTTTTGTTTTTTGTTTTGTTTTGTTTGTTTGTTTGTTTTTTTGTGCTGAGAGGAGGTCTCAGAGCATTCTGCTCTTCTGCTTAGAGAGGCAACTCTTCATATGAGTCGCCATTTTCAAGGAGATGATGCTTGGCTCCCTTTCTCCTCCCAAAGGGTGATTTAGATCACTAGAGAATCACCATAAAATGTACTAGCAAAAGTGGTTTTAATATGATGCCCTAAAAGTGCAACTTAACAAAGTTGGATGGCAAGGTTCACTCTATTACCACACAGCATAATCATTTGAGCAATTATTTAAAACTACCTAGGGACAAACTGAAGTTACCACGACCAAATCAAAGTAACCAAGGCACAACTCAAAGCTACTATACTGAAAGGTTATGTGCTATACTGGTCACTTACTGAAGATCTGCCACTGGTAAAATGTCTCTCTGCCTCAAGAATTAACCTTGAGAGGTGTCCCAGCTCAAGAGGAGGTCACCACCATGCAGCCAGGCTGCCTGGCCAGGAGACCCCAAAGGTTTCCTTAGGCTGTCATATTTATGGAATAAAGTGGTTGGCTCATGGTCAAATTGCCTATGAGGGGAAAGGTATGCATGAGACTCCTTACCCACAGTCTTCTTTGTTTCTTGATAGATGTGTCTTGGAAAAGCCACTGGCTATTCATGTGTTAATTGCATGATCAGTGTGCCAAGCTCATATGCATCGGTGCTCCCTGTGTCACTCTGCTCCTTTGTGGGTTTTCAGAGAACAGACTGAAATTAGAAAAGTCCTTGGCCCAGTCGTGTCTCAGACCTTCATCTTCTTTTCAGCCTGTACCAAACCACTGCTAGTTTGGTTAAGGGGTGCATCCATCACAGGTTAGCAGTTATAACTCTCCAAGGATGCAGTGGCACAGCCCAGCTGAGGTCTGTAGTGGGGCAGGAAAAAAAATTCATTTTTAACACTCAAAATTGAACTCCTATTGAAATAGGACACTGTCTTTCTGAATGAACTTCTGGTTTTCAGAATTTTACTTTTATTTTAAAAAGCTGTGGATGTCACAGACATATCTCATCCCTGCATTTTGGTTCAAATTTAAAATTAAATTATAATTTTATAGTTTTAGGGGAAAAGTTGATACTCCAAATAAAAACTTACTTTGATTGTTTCTGGTTCTTTCTTGTACGGTTTTTCTTAAAAGGTTTTGCCAATCTGTTTGAGATTCTGCCTTTGTGCAGTGATTTGAAACTGAGATGGTTTCTGAAACCTTCTTATTTCCCTACAAATAGACCCACCACCACAACACTTTCAGCTACATTTCTCTCAGGATTAACATGTACGGATCAACTGATCAATTTTTTTAAAGATTCCATGTGAAAATGCACTTTTGCCACGAGGCCAGCCCATGGCAGAGAGGGACAGACCTCTGTTCACCCATGGAAGACGGCCCTTCATGGCTTGAGAGGAGACAAGTCCCACGTGGGACAAGCCACCCTCTCTCCCCTTTCCCTGGGGTGGCTGACATGAACTGCCTCATGTACCCTCTGCCAGTGCCTGTCTTGGCTGCCTTGTCTATTAACAAATGACCCAAAGCACGTGTGCAGAAACAGGGCCAAAATAACGCTCATGGCACGACTCCAGCCGGCGGGTCCCAGCCTGGAATAGCCTCCCAGCAGCTGGTGGGCAGCAGCAGCTCCTCCCTCCTCCACTTACAGCTCCGAGGAGACCCAGTGTGACTTCTGGGGAGAAGGGCTCCCGGGGCAGGATCCCTTTCACCTAAGTTTAGACACTTACAGCTTGCAGCTGAGCGAGCCGGCCAGGGTCCCCTTTAGGGGAAAGCAGACACTTCCAGAGGGAATGTCACCTCACCCCAGGTCAGGTGAAGGTCGGATGAAGCAGCCTGGAAACAACAGTTGTTTCACTGACTATAAGAGGGTTCTCAGCTGCCAGCTCTGGGATAGGATACACCATCCTTGAGGTTTGGTCCTTTGCCGAAGCGCAGATGTCCAGTATCTGCTTGGCCTGCAGCTGCTGACCCCTAAAAGTCTTCCTTGTCCCCAGCTTCAGGCTGATCACTTGCCAGGTGCCACAGTTCCTCCAGGGCGGGACACTGGCGGTCGAGAGATGTGCTTGTAAGGCAAGTCTTGCTCAGCCTTCTCCTGCATTGGGGTTTTGGAGGAGAGAAATGTCCAGTATACCCTTTTAAAAAAAAAAATAAATAAAGTGTTTTTTCTTTTTTTTTTTTTTCTTTTATCCTACAGATAAATTTGGGAAAGTTTAGGCTTTATTTGTCTGCTTTTAATTAATAAACCAAAAGGCACAACTCTTGAAATTCAAGTGATTCCCAAACCGTTCTTTCAAGACATGAGACCATAAAGCCTTCTCATACACACAGTTTTGAGAAAAAATATACAGGCTAAAAGAACTTTCTACAGCTTCTTCATCCAAAGAGTACTGAACTGTTTGAGCTGAAACTTTCTTAGTATCTCTGCAGGAGCCAAATAATGGAGCATGTGAAACGTTATCCTGTACAAGTAAAACCTGGAAAAGTTTAAACAGGGAATAGAAACATAAAGGAAATGGCTAGACATATTTATTTGCAGCAGGAATAACTTGCCATTTAATACTAATAACCATCATGTTTATATTGGTTTAACCAGGTGCCAAATGGGATTATTGTCTCATTTGCAACGTGTAATCAATAGGGCAAGAACAGCAGGAAGTCTCCAATGATTAGAAACAACTCAGATCCCAGGAAACAAGGCTTTTATTCATGCTCCAAAATCTCACTTCTCACTGCCTGTAAGTGCCCTGGCCCCCCCACACGTAACAAGGTGCAGTGATGGCAGAAAAACCTGCTGTCATCAGTGACCCAAAAGCTTCGGGGTTCAGTCCCTGCCCTTGCTTTCCCTTTTAGAGAAGTGCACAGTCACACTCCTACGCAATGGCTCGTTAGTCAGCGTTTCCTCACGCTGTGAGAATTTCCATAACTGTGTTTCTAAGGAGCAGGGCTGTCGTCAGTGTGGTGCTTTCAGGCTACAACAGAACACTCTGCTCAGCCATATCCATTTCAAGCATGGCTACACCCCTGCCTGTGCTGGAGGGGCAGCAGCCTTTCTCTATTTTATTCAAAGAGCAGCCTGGGAAACTGCAAAACCTCAAAAAAAAAGGGAGTCCTTCCCATATTTATATTCACTACCTATTTTTCTAGGAAGTCACAAAGTCTATAGTCCTAGAGCTTAATCCTGAGGAAAGCCACGCAGGCAGTTTTCTAGTGTTTATGCGTCTCAAGGCATCTGTGGGTTTTGCTTCTGACAAGTTGACTGTGATTTAAAAAAAGGTTCTCTAAAAAGTTTTGTCTCACAGTGTTCTGACATAAATCTGACATAAATGCTTTATTCACTCCAATTCTGAGCAGTCTGTAGTGACTGAACAGTGACTGGAGACTGAAGGGGAAGAGAAGGGTGATTTTTGAAGGAATTTCAATTTGGGCCTATTTTCTTGACATAATAAAGAAAACACTTAAGCCTTTCCTCTTTTATTTTTAAAAGTCAGTAATTTCCTTCTCATATTTTATCAGGAAAAAATAGGAGGAAACCCATATTCTCACACCCTTAGTAGTGGGAAAACTCATTAGCAATCCTAACAAACATTGTTTTTATCTCAAATATTGTTCAAATATTGTATGTCATTTTAAAATGAAACAGGAATTCAACTGGAAAAGAAATTAAAACTTGTAATACCAAAACAGATTGTTTTCCCTCCCTTTCATCTGTTGTAAAGTCACCAGCTTACTGGCTGTCCAGCAGCCAAAGCATCTTCATGAATTTCTTGCAAAGCAGGTAAAGCAGGAAAAAATTTTGCAGAGAAAGAATATTTCAGGTCATCCTTATGCAAATCACAAAAATGCAAAACAAATCAGAAAATCCCTTACCCAAGAGATTGTTTGGTTTATATTTTTAGCTCAGCCTGGAGGTTCATGGCCAAGATAGGAAACCAGACAAAACTTCTGCTGGCTCTGCTACAAGTCCCTCTTTAACTGTGGGAAGATTAATGAACCTCTCAGATTTTTCCATGTTCTCATATGTACTATATACATACAGATTATCAGACAGAGAGAAACACGGAGCCCATAAATGACTCCAAAGTCTTAAATCCTAGTCTCTACTGAAGTGTCTAAAATAACTGAATGTTGTTTTCATGAAATGGCTGTCATTAAAATAGCCACAGGAAAGAAAAGGGGGGCAGCAGACAGTCCATCCCCTGGGCAGGAACACGGTGCTGTGCTCCCTCTGTCACCCTTTGGTCACCCTTACCCAGCACCTTCTGAAACGTCCCTGCCAAACAGCACAGTCTTCACAGCAAGGCAAGACAGCTGACTACAGTGATACCTACTATCCCAGGATCTCTTACTGGCTCTCTTACTGCTGTCCTGTGAAACTCCTTGTGGGGATCTCTGGAAGAATTAAACGGAAGTCATTATTCAAACACAGCTCAAGGAAGCCTTTTTTTTCCCCACTAAACTCTCAATTTTTCTCTTTTTCTTCTTATCATATGGCTGAACCATAGAAACACCATGATTTTCCTTTACAAAGCTGATAAATCTGCAGGCCAAGTTGAAAAAATAAAAATAAATAAAAAAAAAAAAGGGGCAACAGAAATTTAAAAAGCTGTGGTAAATGAAGACACTACAGATTTAATCCACAGTAATTACAGGATGAGCCACTGCAGGCCAGTACTTTGAAAGGGAAGGCAGTCAATCTGCTGATTACTGCATAAACAGAAATGGGTCAGCTCATGGCCACTCTGCAGAGGCAGCTGTCATGCACTCTGCAAATAGCAGAGTGGAGCTGGTACGTCTAGCAAGTGCAACACCATTCAGGACAGCCTTTGCCTGTCAGTCTCAGCCAAAAGCACACCTCTGGGCAGAGCCATCCCGGCCCCCTGACACCCCATCCAGGCTGGCTTTGGGGTGCCAGCTGGAAACAGAAGAAAGCGACAGGATCTCGTAGAGACCCCCAGTGACTACTTTTTGAGCCAGGCTTGGGACTGAGTCTCCTGTCGTGTTACTTAAGGAAATTTCTATTTCTTCTATCTTTTTTCCCTGGTGCACTACCCAGAGTACTCATCCAGGAGGGGAGAAATGTGAGCCTTTTGCCTTTTGCAGCTACAGGGACTTTCGAACCTCCATTTCCCATTCTCCAGGAAATATGAATCAAGACAGTGCCAAAATCAAGACAGTGCCCAGCCAAAACTGGAAAGAAACAGGATTCCTAAAAGAAGAAACAGGGATTTTATAGCAAGTAGGACATCTACTTGGGAGAAGAAGGTGTGGGAGTTTGTTTTCACTCCTGCCATCCCCACACAATACAGTTGTTTTTCCTTTAGTTGAACCAATGTTTGCTTAATACAAAACTCATGAACAGCCTGGAGGGAAGAGACAGATGAGCAGAGACCAAGCTGTTAGAGGAAGGGGACCTGGCTGGGTATTGTGAAACCCATTCCAGCACCTGCTGACCAGGGAACACCTGAACCTTCCTATGATTTTGCCCCTTCTCTCCATCTGTTTCCTCATTACAGACCCTTATTGCAAAGGTGGAAGGAAACTGGTTGAAGTCAGCATGATTTGGGGCTCAATTTACCACCAAACATGCCCTGATGGCATCAGCAAGAGCAGCAGCACAACAGGAGAGGATGTGCCAAGTGGTGGTGAGGACCCATTGCCCACATATACATCTGGGGGAAGTTATTTCTACTTCTGGGTCCAAGTGTCTTATTTGCTAATGGAAGCTCTGTGATGGGAACCAGAGTATGGTAAACTGAGCCAGACATATGTGCCAAGAAAATGCTCCCTTGAACTAACCTAAACCACTGATGACGACAACCTCAGATTTCTTTTATCATTCTTCATGAAAAAGGAGAATTTTCCCCATCATTCTGTGTAAATTAGGTTTATGGGGTTTCTTTGTTGTTGTTTTTGGTTGTTTTTTATTTTTGTTTTTGGTTTGTTTTTGGTTTTTTGTTTGGTTTTTTGTTTAGTTTTTTGTTTTGGTTGGTTTGTTTTTTTTGTGGGTTTTTTTGGGTAAGGCACTGCAACTATAATTAGACAGCAGTTCTTGAAAAAAAATCCTTTTGGGGACTGTACACAAGATTAAATATGTAAGCTATGAAAGGTCAAGACAGGGGAGGGCATAAGCAGGAAAACAAATCATAGTAGACTGTAGATTTGATTGCCTAAGGCGGGAGGGAAGCACTAGGTAGCTTTGATTCTCAACATTCAAGGTAAAGAAATGAGTGATTTTATTTACAGTAAGAATTTGTTAACATCCCCAGACATTACCAAATGGACTATTTCTTCTGAGGTAAAATCAGTGTCCTTAAATTATTATTGCCAACAAAGTAATCTGAGAATTTTGTGATCACTGGCACAGATTCACTGGGTGAACTTAAAAAGCAGATAAATTAGGAGAGAAGTAAGAAAAGTGCTCAGTAAATACCCCAGGAATATTGTAATTTTATTTTGTTTGCTTATGTGTTCATCTGAAAACCCATGGAGCTCCTCTCGTCAAAGAACCACTAAATCAGTTGTTGATTTCAGCCCCCCAGCTTTAATATTTCAGAGGGAGTGCAAGGCTCTGGAGCTGTGTGTATAAATCAGGCAGATGCCTTCTTTCATTCTGTCCTGTCGCTCCTGTTTCTCAGTGGTGCTCTCCAAGTTGATCACTCTTGACAGTGGTGTCACATCCTATTCCTTTGCCTTCTCTCCAGCATCAGCGTCACTAGGCTTCTGCTGATCTGCATGGGATTCTGACAGCTTAGATTGACTGCATGATCCTCCCAGCAGCCACAGGAAGCAACGCTTCCATGACACCAATGGCACAGAAACATTGCCCTTGGCAGAAAAGAGCTACATAGCATTCTGAGTGTACTTAATGAGTTCAAGGAGAGAGTGGTTTGTACCCTTTTTTTACCAAAACTCAACAAAATGATGGTTTTCATACATGGTTGTGATTTGTCAGGGTGACTGGAAGTCCCCCATTGAGAGGCCACACTGACCACAATGCTTCCCCACAGCTTTAACAGCTCCAGACCTCCAAATCTGATACTGTAATGCCTCAGTAGTGGTTAATAAAAACAATATATCTGGGTAACAAATGATGGTGCCTGTTAACGCAGCAGGGGCCAGTGGGTGTTAGGTCTTCTTGTGTTTGGTGATGACTCCAAACTCAGGTTCCTCAGCACCTCGCTGAAAAGGATCATGACATAGCATCAGCTGGTCTGTTTAGGGGTTATTCCACTGCAGTTTGCTGGGTGTTGTGATGGTGCCATTTGTTGTCTGGTTACCTTTGGTAAATCTCCTACATCTGACATCCTAGGCAATTTGTAGTATCTACTAACCTTATCATTCAGGGTGGGATCACAGAGTCATACAATAGTTTAAGTTGGAAGGGACCCTAAAGATCACCTAGTCCCAGCCCTCCTGCTATGGGCAGAGACACCTCCACTAAAACCAGGTTGCTCAAAGCCTTGAACCCTGCCAGGGATGAGGCATCCACAACTTCCCTGAGTAACCTGTTCCAGTTCCTCACCACCCTCACAGTAAAGAATTTCTTCCTAATATCTAATCTCAACCTACCCTCTTTCAGTTCGAAGCCATTTCCCCTTGTCCTGTCACCGCAGCTCGAGCCCCTTTCTGGCTTCCTTGTCGGCCTCCTTCACAGACTGGAATGTTGCCATGATGTCTTCACTCAACCTTCTCTTCTTCAGGTTGATCAGCCCCAACTTTCTCAGCCTGTCTCCATAGGGGAGGTGTTCTAGTCCCCTTATCAACTTCATGGACTCCTCTGGACTTTTTTCAACAGTTCCGTGTCCTCCTTATGTTGGAGACACCGCAACTGTAAGTTGTGGTCCAGGTGGGGTCTCAGAGCAGAGGATCTGGATCTGAAAGAGCATGCAAGAAAGGTTGAAATCTCCCTCTGATATCATCAGGACTTTTATTGCTCACTACATGTCAAAAGTGACTTTTGAGAAAGGTATATATTGCAAATCAAAATTTCCACTGACTTCAGGAATCTTTCCTGAGTAAATAGGAGAAATGGCTCTGTTGTTACAAGGATCTTATGGAGGATGCTGGGAAGCGGGATGATAAAGCATTGATGTTCTGTTCTTTCAGTCACCAAATTCTCCCTGAGTGACTCATTTGGTGTGAGCTTTGGGTTAGCCCAGAACAGAATTCCTCACAACAGCCCAAAGCAGATCACTATAGAGAAATAGCATAATACTTACTTGCTAAGTATTTTCCTTGTTCCCAGCAACTTGTAGCTCAAGCACTCTCCAAGCTCTAAGTGGCATAACCACTGATTGATTTCTCCTCCATGAGCCTAACCTGCAGTCCATATAAATATTAAGTATCCATAACATCTTGGTATGAATAAAACTTAGTCCCTAAATATGTATGACTAATCAATCCTTTAAGCAGCTTCACTGACTTCTGAACTCCCACAGCAGCACTTAATTTGACTATTAATTTAATTTACCACCTTTCACTGCAAGTATTTTAACTCAAAGCAGTGCACATGATTTTCCCATCACTTGAATTCTTCATTAGGTTCAATGCATGACATGAAATAACTGTATGCAGGGGGCCATAAGGGAAGATCAGTGATATGGCGAGGCCTGAAAAAACTGGGTCAGAAGGGTTTAAAGATGAATCAAGGAAGGAGTGAGTGCAATACAGAAAGCAACTGAGGGACTTTATTCAGTCCTGTTGTTCAGGTTGAGATGAAAAGTTACAATATATATATAAGAAGAATATAGATAAAAACTCACCGTGAAAGCCTTCTCTCCTCTTGACTTACAAAAGTTTAGACTGTCACAAATGTGTGATCACACTGATCAATATGAAACATGGTTGAGGCATACACACACAGATTCAAGAATCCTTGGTGACATTAGTGACAGTCATGCTTTTAAGTGAAATATCAGTGCTTTCTGGTACTCTGTATTAAATCTAAAAACCTCAGGGTTTGCCCATCCACAGTAGGTAATGCCATGAGTGTGCTGGATTTTCATGACCTTAAGTCACAGGCTGACATGTATTCTGCTGCAGCAAGCTCAGCTTCTTTGCAGAAGCTAACATCTGGGCAAAACTTAGCAGAAATATCAGTTTCAATTAAAATAATTTCTTTTAGACCCAACTCAAATTGCCATTGACAGAACTATGGTGCTATGTGGGAATTAGCTTTCCTAAAAATTCAGCAATTGAACAGACCTGAGCAGATGACCCACAAGCCATCTGTGAAATACTCAGCTTGGTGAAGTAATTTGTTTAACTGTGACCTGAATAATGAAGTATACAGTGTTACTTGTCAATTAGTGCTGTACCACATAGCAAGCAGAAGGTTACGCAAAACAAGAAGCTGCTTGTAAAGCAATAGAGATACCTCTTAGGAGTGTTAATCACTAAAACCCCCATCTTTTCAAATCTTCTGATGAGCTGTATTACTGATGTTAGAAGGTGATGCCTGTCAGCCAAGAACTACATTAGAGTCCATAATTGAATTTCAAGAGTTGTCAAGAGACAGCCTAATCAAATAGTTGCTACTTGAAGTGATATATGAGAAAGAAAAAAAGAAAGTTCTAGTCTGGTAGGATGCAAAGTATGTTGTATGGCTTCCCTATGACATTTCAAATAATATGTTCAATTTCTATGGGCTACATTTGTCTGACATTCTTCTCTTGTATAATAATGATTCATTATATATAATTTATTCAAGGACTGTAACTCACCTCTAAGTGCTCACAAATATTACTGCACCTAGACATTTGCATTGTAAAACAAATGCATAACACCAGGGTTTATGAAGGATCCTTTAATATTAGTTCCCTGACAGGAATGATAGATTTTTGGGAGCAAAACCTTGACCTTAAAATGATCTCAAAAATTTAGCACAGGAAACAATTAACAGCTCCTCCTTCCCTGTGTTTAGATAATTTGACAATTTTAGGGAGACCCTGGTGGCAAAGTATTCCTTGGTCATTTAGAATGGATACAACTGTAATGCTGTTACATCAGTATTACCAGGAATGTTCCTGTGATTATGAGGGTAATATAAAATACACACCCTCCCACTGCTCTGCAAAAGCATCAGCCGTTTCAGAGTGGAGCTTCAGAGGTGGTGGAAGGCAGACAGAGGGCATTGCTCTGAGTGGAACAGTGAAAGAAAAACAGTCCCAGCTGGAACAAAGGGTGTGCATTGTGTCACTGCACTGAGCAGTTTTAATGACAGTGTGTGGGATTCTGGCATCCTTTACTGCCCCTGGTAAACTGGTATGTGGATATGTAATAACTCTTCAACAAAACAGGGGAGAAATCCAGTGCAAGAGGACAATATTCATCCAGGGCATATCAGGTTGTGAGAAGCTGGTACCACAGTAGTGTCCTGACCTGCCTAGCTGCCACCCTCACTGGGCAGAGTTGTTCAGTCTGGAAAAGAGACTGAAAGGAATATACTTTTCTCTGTTTCTGTGGTGATGAGAATTAGAGGTAACAAGATTAGCTACAGGAAGGAACAGTTACGTCAAACAGTAGCACACCATTTCTAACAGGATGGCAAAGCACTATAATGGCACACCCAGGGAGGCTATGACATCTCCAGTGCTGCTCTGTAGACAGGCAAACTTTTAAGGGCAGGTTAAAAAAATCTCTATGGGAGATGGTACCAGCAAAATTACTGCCACTGCAGGAATAATTCAGTGCCCATGTTCAGGTATCCCTCCAGTCTAACTGTTCAGCCACTATGTCCTGCCCTGGCACCTGCCTGTTCTTCCAGTTGTGGCCTCACATCAGAAACACACTATCCTGGCCAGTAAGATCTGCCACCAGCAGGACACAGGACAGATGTTCCCACTCAGGATAGGATCGTGGACAAACTGGTCTCCCAGGGTGCTGCCAGCTCTGTTCTTCATTGATTTCTCTAAAGCACTTCAAGAAATCTTAATCCTTTTCCCTTTTTGATCCCCCCCAAGAGGTTGAAGATCTGCACTCAAGTCCACTGATCATTAATGGCCTGCTGTTTGGTGGTTTTAGCAGTGTTCAGGCTGTGTGATGGGCTGTAGGCCAAAAATACAGGAATGCAAGCAGTGTCCCCACATAGTGCCAAATAAAATGGAGATGATGATTCCTCAGCCCTCAGTTAAATAAACAGTGGCTGTTCATGACAGCAGGTATTGCAACAGGAAGGCTGCCCTGAATTAATTTCTCCTGCCTGCTGCTCCCTGCCTGCTCTCTGGCAAGTCATTTATTTTCTCCCCACTGCTTCTGTTCCCCTTTTGCAAGTTAGGATAAACAGGATTCCTAATTGCACCAGGACACTGTGGGAACAGACAGGATCAGGTACTACCTTTGCCCATGTAT
>JAYRBT010000114.1:106219056-106237952 GCA_036023395.1 Myiotriccus ornatus
TGAACCACACACACACGTGAACATACCACCATCGCTTCTTGTTAGACATATTTGAATATTTTCTGAAAAAACACTGAGCATGAGAATACCTGATGCCTCATTTTCAGAAGCGTTGGGTACACCTCCAAGTTCAGAACTCTAGTGTCACAAAATGGTTTGGGTTGGAAGGAGCCTTAAAGATCACCTAGTCCGACCTCTCTGCTGTGGACAGGGACACTTTTCACTAGATCAGATCACTCAGTGCCCCATCCAACCTGCCCTTGAACACTTCAAGGGATGAGGCAGCCGCAACTTCTCTGGGCAACCTGTGCCAGTGTCTCATCACCCTTATTGTACTTACATCTCATCTAAACTCACCCTCTCTCAGCCCCTAAAACCGATAGTTTTAAAGTTGTCCTCTCACTACAGGCCTTGGTAAAGTCAAGTCAGCAGGACCTGCAAGTGTTTGGTGCCTCCTCCCAGGGACAGGCAGCCTGACTGTTCCACATGTACTTCACACAGTTTTAACTTTGTGTTAACTGATCTTCAGCTCCTCACAACAGAATGCCATCATATCCAGCAGCAGCATCTCCTGCTACCTACGTTTGACAGCCCCTTGGCCTCAAATTGTGGTCCTCAGGAGAAAACCATTTCCCCTGCAGTGCTGCCTCACCTGAATTCCCTCCTCACTGCATCCAAAAGCAGAATGGGTACAGGAGCCCAGACTGCAGGTATAACTCTAATTTTCATCTGTCTGTGAACAGAAAAGCCTCAAAGAGATAACAGAACAAGAAAGGATGCTTGCATCAAAATAGTCTGGCCTCTCCAATCCCAGATGTTCTGTATAAAACTCAGTCTGAAGAGTGCCTTTCCCTTTTTTTGCCTGGTACCCGCACAGACCGACTCTCAACCTACAGAAAACCCCTAGCAACCTGCACATGATGTTCCAGTCTAAAATTCTGCCTGACATACCTGTCACACCACATCTAGAGAGCTCATGAAAAGCCTGAGAAGGGCTGATTACCAGAGCAGTGAGCAGATTCCAGCAGTAGCCAAGCAGGATTTGGAAGCAGGGCCAGATTGCTTCCAAAGCGCAGGGTCTTGACTGCCTGAGGAGGGACCACAGGGCTGAGCCTGCCTCCCTCACTCACATCTTGGTGTTCACAGAGGTCACTTTTTCCTCTTGACTCTGCTATGGGTAAAACAAACCTATCACCACAACTCAGAGATGGCTCTACAGGAACTGCAGTAGAGAAGGACACAGTGAGACACTGTCAGAGCTAAATGACACCGCTGTTGCAGACACAGTGCCCTGCTCCGGCTCCTGCCTCTCCTGATGATCATGAGATCAAACCCTCTTCCATAAAAAGAGAACACAGCTTTCCTGCCTAGAGGTTTCATGTGCTGATTTTTTCATTTTAAACAGAGGTAAGATAAAATTGCTCGGGGTGAAATATTCCCCAGGCCATGGATATACCTACTGCACGAGGTAACTCCACTTGTGATGTTGCAGACACTGCTGGAGGTCAGACTGTAGGAACAGCCACACCAGGGAGCACCACAGACAGCAAACTCTTCCTCCTAAGTAAGACACCAAGGCTCTGCATTGGCAGCTTTTCTGCTGCAAGCAGAAAAACAGATGACATAATTCCACATTTTTTAAATTGGATTCCTATTTATGTTTTTATCACTAATGGGCCTGACTTCACAGCACAGAAGCTTCTGCAACATAAGTAATTTCAAGGGCTGAGCACTGAGCTCAGCGTGCCCTACAACTGGTTGTCAGGATGAAGGGAAGGTCCTGCTGGGGAAGCACCAGGAGCCCTTTGTGGAGCACAGTGGGGCTGGGCACTGAATTACAGAAACCTGCTAAATGCAAGCAAGCCACAACACGTGATTAAAAGAAAAAGAAATAAGCAGTCCTCATAAGTGTTCTGCCTTGTGCATGAGGTCCAGCACAGTGCTGGTGTTATTTGGCAGACGTGACAATATTCTAAAATCATAACCAGAATCATTCCCCTCCTATTGGCAAAAAAACCCTCAGAGCTCAGCCCAGCCAGAGCGACATTTGCTATTCCCACAGCACTTTAAAGAGATGGCATATGGATGATCTCAGCAAGGCCTCCAACTAGCATCTCATATCCCCAGAGAATTATGACTAGACACAAGTGACACAAGCCTGTAGATCCACACAACTGATTCACTGCAGACCCTCCTCCTCACTCCTGCTCAGCCAGTGATGATCTGCTACTGCCCACTGGCCCCTTGGGGCTGGCCCCATTAAAAACACTGACAATTCCTGTGCTGCAAGGGATGCTGCAGGGAAAATGGATCAGGGAAATGCTGTAGTAGAAATGCTGGTATACAACTCAGGCTCTCACGTGCCAGATGACGTGAGAACTCAGGCTCTTGGGGGGACAAAAGGCAGCAAGTGTGTAGTGCTCTTTGAGCACAAGGAGAGCTCTTTCCAGGTTTAGCTGCTGTTGACTCACAGTGTGAGCCTGGGCCAGTAATTTGATCCTTTGGGTCAGTTTGCTGACTCACAAATCCTAAATGCACTCAGAGAACATTGAAGTTATGCCATTTTACAACAGTGAAGAATCTTGTGCCATTTAGTAAGTTGGAGGCATGTGAGAAATTACCTGAGGTTTGGTAAGGGGGATCTTTGATTGAATACATAGAAGGGGGAGCAGAAATTACATCACTGATCTGTGTCAGGAGAGGGACTAATGGAAAAGCGCTGAAATGATGCTGATGACAGAAGGGAGTAACAATTACAACTAACTGCACAATGTTTTAATCTTTTACCCCCTGGTGTAACAGTGGGTATGGCAGTGTTGAAGGAAGAATGATGAGTTCAGACAGAAAACACAGACCGAGGGCAGGTCAGGATTTGGATCCATAAGGAGGAATGCTACAGCAACCTTTCACGTGCCACATAGCTAGGACAGAGAACAAACACTACAGAGTCAATGTGGTCATAATGTCCCCCTGTGCTGCTGAGGGGAAGGAGGTAGTGAAAAGGGGGAGTGAAGTTGAGGCCAGGAAGAAGGGAGGGGTTAGAGGGAAGGTGTTTTATAATTCAATTTTATTTCTCATTACCCTACTCTGATTTGATTAGTAATAAATTCAATCAATTTCCCCAAATCGAGTCCCCTGTTTTGCCCAGGACAGTCACTGGTGAGTGATCCCTCCCTGACCTTATCTTGACCCATGAGTCTTTCATTATAATTTCTCTTCCCTGTCTAGCTGAGGAGGGCAGTGACAGAGCAGCTTTGGTGGGCACCTGGTGTCCAGCCAGGGTTTACCCATCACACCTGCCTGTGGTCTCTCCAAAGAAGAGAAGGGTTTTGAGGCTGCTCACCTTCCCACCACTGGCAGAATTCCACAGCAGAGGTGCCATGAGCACAGGAGGCAGCACACCCACCCACCCTGCTCAACAAGAGGCCTGGGGCAGGCAGGACTGTACCCATACTATAAACCACTTGGCCTTGGTCTTCCTTTGCTATGCGTGGTGTTCTGGAATTATTACTTATTCTGCATCTGATTCTCAGTTCCAGTGCTTGAAATGACATGAGGGTTGTGCTAGAGCTCTGTAAAGTCACAGCCTGAAACAGTGCTTATGACATGGTTTGGGCACAGAACAAAGGCACATGGGGGTGTTTGAAGAAGCAAAGGTTGGTGAGATACTGCCAGAGGACTGTATACAGAGGCAAGTTTGATGCAGTCTTCTCCATGTCACTTTCTGGAAATGGCCCTTCAGAGAGGCCCCTCCAAGGAAGAAGTGATAAGCAAAGAGCTTAAAAGAGACTGTCCTTTGCAATACTGTCCATTTGGCTGTAGGGTTTAAGGGTTTTTGGCATCCTTCATAATATCCATCACTAGCACAGAACGGCACCATGATTACATCCCTCCTCTGAGCAATAGTGCTGTGCTGCCAACAGCTGGAAAATGACCAAGCATGTTCCTCCATGAGAGTAAGGGATACAAAAGGCTGGGTGACATCTCCCACCACCTCCCAAGGGCAACCAAAACAATGCTTATTGCCAACAAACTGCTATGTTTGCCAACAGACCTCAAATACCTCACAACCCTTCAGAATTCACTCTGTCTGCACCTCTGCATATCAGGGCATGCCAGCACTGTTCTTTTACAGATCAGGAATAAAGTGAGGTCCTGAAAACCAGAAGTGAGCTATCTGCAGCCTAAACAGGATGTCTTTGAAATGAAGAATTGAAAACTAATTCTTCTGAGGTCTTGGCCAGCAGTTCTGGACCACATGCTTTTCCTTCCCGTTTCAGCATCCCACACTGTGTGGCAATGCCCTTGTCTCTTGGCAGCACCACTGAACAAATAAAAACAACTCCAGTGAGGTCAGGGTTTGCAGTAACAGCCCCTGAGGGAGGAAGAGAGGGTTAAGCCCTCAGGAGCCTCCTAAAAATGCATTTGCTTTTTTTCATACTACAGGACAGTAGTGGTCATGGCTCTGTCATTCATAGACAAGAAAATTAAGACGGATGACTCGGGAACAAGCTTCCAGGACAAGAGTGCTATACACAACAGCAGCCTATGCTGGCAGATAACACATCACATAGATGAAAAATGAGATGTCTGTTGCAAATGGGTCTAGATAATATTATAAGTTGGTTTTGAGAGCATGACACTATGTTTTGTGTTTAATGAAGCCTTGACGCCTCAGATGCTATCACAGATAAAAAGCAATAGAGGAAGAAGAAAGCTTGGAAGTCTTCCATCCAAGCCACTCCAACCCATTTGTACCAATAAGCAGCAGTTATTAAAGAAAATCGTGGTTCAGAGAGCAGACCTCAGAAAACAGCCTATACTAGCAAAAACCCAAGTCAAGACCTTTTCCAAGGCACCACAGCTCACACCCACGTGGCTGAACTCTGTTACAGTCCAAAAGAGGCAGGCTGCACCCATCCAGTCCCGGGTGAGCTCCTGAGCTGTGCCATCATCCAAAAGAGTGCCAACTAAGAGGAACCACAGCAGCCAGCTCCACACTTGCTGCAAAATGCCCTTGGTGGTTTATGATCACAGAGCATCTTCAAGTGCCAGGCATACACTCATTACCGCCTGCACCAAGAAAAGCCTCATTACAGCATCCCAATGGCTCCACTTCTGACTCCTAAACATGCACTTTCAACAGGCTGCCCTGTTGGCAACAAAAAGCCAACACGTGTACCAGCAAATAAATGTAGTCAGAGCTTGTACTGAGATAATGGCACCCAGTAACTGCCCTGTGAGTTTCTAGCATGCTTCCTGGCATGAACTTGGCCCCAGCTAATTATTGCTTTCCCAGATGATGCCTGGACATAGTTTAGGGATCATTACAAGCTTAGGGCCCTTCCTGTTTTGGACATGGCCAACTTGCTCTGAGGAGCAGAAGGATTTAGCTGTTGGACAGAAGCTACTTTATTCTAGTTGGCAAAAGCAACACTACAGTTCCTGTCTGTTTTTATTTACTAGTTTAGCCACAGTAAAATCACCTACCATGGCTGTTTATTTTACTATGATGATAAATCTTAGCCCCCTTATAATCTGGACATGACTGGGCACCTCAGGCAATATGGAAAGAAAGGTTTCAAGTCTTTCCAAAATTTATAGAAGGTACTGGAAAGCATTTCTTTCGCTTCAATGACAGTGGTCATTAACAACTATCTGAATGCCACATTTTTGTGCAAAGAAATGAAGAATTTATTTTCCCCGGGCAGATCTACAAAATCAGTTTTATTCCTTTTACCAAAGGGATAATGGAGACATCTCACCTTTTAGTACTGTGATATGATCCAAGAAATTCAAGTGCAAAATGAAGAGCTGCTGAGTCCCAGATGTGCGTCTGTCCTTAGGGACATTCCTCCTTTAACTGGCACTTCAGATGATTCCAGACCTAGCCAACTGCTGCAAGGGCAGTAGGAAGAAATGTGATCCCCAGGTGTGTTAATTAGTACTGGTCTATAGTTACAATGGCTAATTCATGCATTTTTGGCAAAGTTTTACAGATTGCCTCCAAAAATGGTTTTCCAAAAGCTGATTCTTTGATCTTTTGAAACAAAGACAGAAATGTCTGCAGCAGATCCATGGGGAAAAGGGAACAATGGTTTTATTAAGTCTGCTGAATTAGGCACCTGACAGCATCAGATGAAAGGAAAAGCAAGTCTCCCGTCTCGATTTAAACTGAGCACACATTCACCCCACAGACAGCTTCTTCTATGGCAAACAATTCTGTTATACTTGGTGAACAGAAAAGCAATAGGGCAGCTCTGAATCCATCCCTCATTAGCAGTCTGTCTCATCTAGGAGCAGTTCCCTGCATCTGTCGATTAAAGATTCCCCCTCGGTGCCTCGGTGAAAGGAGCAGGCTCATCGATGAGGTAATGCTTTTTTATTCTAATTAAGGACTTGAGTCATCCTATTATTGTAAAGTCCATGAAACAAAGCATGTTTAAATCTGCCCAATTACATCATGTTCAATCCTCTTCCAAAGCAGAGGTAAAAAACGACACACTTCTGATTCTGTGTAGTCATAAATTTATCCTCTGGCCCTTCTAAAGGATCTCCCGCCTCCTACGAACCTGTCTCAGTTAAGTAACTGAATATGCCTGGAGAACGGCTCCTGCATGCCTTCAGTGCTGCTTAGTTCTGCTACAAATGCCTGCACATCACTGTCAAACAGGATGGGGAAACCAAAAGCTGAGAGTTCACTCAGAGGACTATGGGAATTATTTGAAAGCTGGTGCCAGCTAGTGGCAATGGTATTTCATTCCAGTTCCCTGACATTACTTGGCTCTACAGTTCTTCTATATACAGAAAAGTGTGTGGTAAGTTTTATTGCTTTAGTACCTTGTAAACAGTGAACCAGGTCTGTTAAAAATCGTGTGAAATCTTCCTTAAAAGCAGACTATCTACTTTAGCAATCTGGTCAAATTCCAGACTGGGTATTTACGCTGATGCAATTCCCTCTGCATTGCCAGTTCAGTTAAGTGTTCTTCACTTACAGTCTGATGCTGCAATGAGGTGTTGCACTAAGCTCTTAGGTCCTTGCTGCATTTTACCCCAGGTGTAGTTACATTTGTGTTCTGCTTGAAAACACCACCGGATGGTACACACAGCTGTAACACTACACAGACTGGAGAGCTATTTTCAGCCCTTTGGGTTTAGGATGATGGCATAAACACAAATTAACTATTTATAAAACCCATTAAAGTATATTCTGTGTTCTAATCAGAAAGAAAATGAAGCACATTAAAATAATTACTTAAACTCCTTCCCAAAGGATCCTTGTGTTCCAGCTGTGTATGTACTGGAATCATTCAAGCCAGTCATGACAGAAACTTACCACTGAAGCATAAGCCAAGCAATTGCTTAAAAACCTGGGGAAATAATGACCGCATAATCTCATGGGACCAAAAACCCAACACTAGACAGGAAAATATGAAAGTAGATAAGGACAATGCTGGCACAGGGAAGGACTCTCACAAGTTTTCCTCAGGTCAGGGAAATACTATTTCCAGGATACAAGAAAACACAGAGCAGACAACTTTAGATCTCTAAGTTATGTATCCACTCCTCTCCAAACCTCTCCCACAGTGTGAGTTGCCTAGCTCTGATCCCAAGGTACAGATCTTTCCGATAGCCAGAAGCAGACATGACAGCAATCACCTGTCCAATATGCTCTCCTGAAGGAGTGGTTATGGATATAACACACGGCAACTACAAACCCCAGGGTACCAGAACACCTCAGTTTTCCTGAGTGCACTTCCACTCAGTTGGCCCTCCCAGAGAATGAGAGAAAAGGACCAAATCCTTCACACATCCAACTTGATTCCCACGGCTAGAAAATGCAGCTAGGAAAGGTTCTCAGTTCCACCCCTTGCACAGGCCTTGGTGGAGTTCTTCCAAGAGAACAGGTTTCTTCTAATGAGAAGACAACACAGAATGAATATGGATTATTCTGTGAGATCCAGCAGCTAAACACGCTTTCATTTTCCATTGTTTTCTTTCAATCACCCTCAACCTTCTATCTGTGAGGTGACAGCAAGATTTCCATTAAAGAAACACATTGGAAGCTGTGCTCAGGAGATGGGATTGGCAGTATAAGAAAAAGGAAAGCCCACTGCAGTAAAACACCACTCACAAAGCACCTAGAAACACAAAAAAGGAGAGAAACTGGAGGGACTGAACGCCTGCAAGGAAAGCATGCCTGCCATCCTACTTAACTCTCTAGCCACTGAGTTAAAACATCTTCAGGAAGAGGCTACAAGGTTGCCCCTAAAAGGGGTTGAGAGCAGGCAATTTGTGAAAAATAAGTGAGGCTTATCCTTTAACTGGGAGAGTAATAAGGACTTCTTTGCTGTCTTTTCTTCTTTCTCCTCACTTTGACACCATACCAGACTATGTCCTTGGTTTTCAGAAAGATTTCAACTGTCAGTAGAGGACCAGGGGGTTGTTTACTGGGATTTGGTGAGTTGCCAATCCAACAGCAGCTGGATTGGAATTGTGACAAATACTTGTGTCACTTGGCAAAGTGATAGTCAAGCATGCCTTGCAACCTAAGCTTGTGACCCAACAACCAACAGAAAATAAAGATCTGCCTGTTCAAATCTCTGAAGGCTTCACAGCTGTGAGTGCAGATACACACACTGCTGGGAAAACAAAGCTCTTTATTATCTCTTTCATTGTTTAAATGATGTGAATTTTGTTAAAGAAAAAATAACCTGTATCTTTTCTCTAATGTTTTGACACCTTCACACTCTCTCAGCTGACCTAGACAAACAGACTAGTGTTTCTACTGCTGCGTATGAATCCTACTCGATTCAGAGGGCAAGTCACACACATACCTGGCTAGACCAAAATGCAGCTGTGAATTTGTGAGTGGCTGAGGAGCAGGAGGATGCCTGAGGAGCACCAGGAACACAACCCTGCCAACCAAGGACCAGCAGGCACAGCAGCTGAACACACATTTTTACAAGTTTGCTCCAGACCGTCCGTCCAGCAGACAGCAGCTGTGCCATGACACCACTCCAGCCTGCAGAAATTCTCTTCCTTGGAGGTGAAAATCCACCAGCAAGTACATTGCCCTCACCTATTACAGCTTTGGGCACTGCATCAATAAAGCCCCTTGGAAAGACGCTAAACACAGGACTCCCCTTAGGCCAATTTCTGCTGCTTCATCAGCCACTCTCAGCAGCCCAAGGTTTCGGGCAGAGGAAGCAAGATCAAATGTTGTCACTCATTTCTCCCCCACCGACAAAAGGCTGAGGCCGTCCTTGGCTCTTTGGCCACAACAGGGAAGAAAAGGCAAGTGAAAGGAGTACTGGGATGAACAGTCAAACTATAGCCTGGCTGTCATTAAGGGGCTGGGAAACACAAAGGTGTAGGATACAACCAGGACCAACTGCTGGCTTGTGTTCCAACCCACCACCTCCTGCAGCCTGCCTGGCTCTGCAGGGCTCTGGCAAGGCCAGGGCTGGCTCCTGGCTGTTCCTTCCCTGCCAATCTGCTGCTCAAAGCCATCACCCATTTCATCTGCAGCCAGAAAAGGCCCTGAGTCCTTTAATAATCTCCTTACCAACTAAACCCAGCAATGGCAAACCTCTGGCACTGGAGGTGCTTGAGCTTGACCCCAGCTACAACCAGCTACAAGGCATTTAAAAACCTTTGGCAGAAGGCCCCCAAAAGGTCAGCCCTCACCAGCCCCATCCTTTCCTAACTATTGTCAGGATTTAGCTGTATCTGCATTTAAACACAACAGATGCAAAGCTTCCACCCACCCACGTGTCTGTCTGTATTCCTCAGGAAAGGCACAAATTTGGATGGGGAGAAGCCATGAGGGGAAATCCTCTGAACAATAGGAAAGGCAGGGAGTCGAGACAGAAACTCCCCAGGACCCACGAGGAGACAAAAAAACTCTTGCCTGGGGAATACCCACCTTTGGACCCTGTGCAGTCTGCCAGGAAAAACCTAAGGTTCAGGAAATATATGCTGTCACTGGAAGATTTAGGGAGGCAAAGGAAAAAGGACGGAAGGGAGGAACCACGTGGGGAGGAGAGGTTCCTGCAAGGGCTGTGGAGAGCTGATGAAGACAAGAAAGGAAAGCACAGGAAAAGGTGGGTTCTCCCAACATAGTGAACAAACATTACCTCAGAAGTTAATTGCAGCTGAAGAAATGCATGCACTGAAAGGGCTGCAGCATGTTTTAACCCATGAGGCAGTCACAGTCCTTTAGCAAAATTGTTGCTGCTTTGTCCAGAGGAGCTGGTTCATAGCCATTTTAATCAGCTGCTCTCTTATTGGAGTAAACTGAATACAAATACTAAGTTGAGTAGTTTTAACTACAAAGTGAAAGAAGAGAGATGCTAAAGCTCTTGGCTTCAGCCTACAAACAATAAAACCGTGTATTTCATCCATGGAGGAAGAAGACAAAACCAAATTCAGTTGCTGTGATGTGTTTTTTAAATTGCTGTAAGATTCAGACCAGAAATGCTAACTTGATCCTGCTTGGATCAAGTAAAAAAATCCACAGCTGGATGCCTGAATTCCCTACATAAAGCAAAACTTTAGGAACCTTGAGGGCAGACTGGAGCAAACACAGCGGCAGGCAGAAAGCTCTGTGGGCAGAGGAGCTCAGGGCCTTACAGTCTTTTCTAGTAATTCCTTCCCACCCTGGGCATGAGCACAGGAGCTCAGTTCAAAAGTTCAGCTGTTCAGTCCCTGGTACCCAGCCTGGCATGGGACAACCTGTCTTTCCTAAGCCGTCCTAATCACAGCCCAGGAGGCACCACAGGCCAGCAGCCATTTCCAGTGGGGCATTCTGGATGGATCAATCCACATTTGGATGACAGGAGAATGTACTGGTACAGACACAGCCAGACACTGCTCAGTCAGGCCCAGCCAGGGCATCCTGGCACAGCTGACCAGACTTAGCGCTGGTGCTGCTCTGGATTCCTGCTTCACACAGCAATCCTCACTCCCTGACAATCTCCCCTCAAACGACTGGCAAATTATTGGCCTTTTCCCACTGCAGAATTTTCAGCAGTACCATCAAGACCACCCTGGCTGCAGGTGACTAGATCATCCAACTTGTGGCTGTCTTCCTTGCCTTGCCCTTCAGAGCTTTAGCCTCTTTCAGATCTATTGCTCTTGCTTCATTCATTCCTAAAGGCATTCCAGTTGGAGAACCCCCTGCAACTGTGACTAGATGCACAGTACTACTTTGCAATTTATGAGGAAAATCTTTTAAAATACAGCAGTGTTAAAAGACAGTGCACCTCTAAAAACCCAGATGTATTGCCAAAGCACCACAGTAGCCTACCAAGGACTTAAAAATATGTATCTGCAAACACTGAGATATATGGATTTAAAGAAGAAAAAGAGCGGTGACAAAGGTAAGTCACTATACCTAACATTGTCCCTACAATGTAGAGTTAAATATATATCTGATTTCCTACATGTAAAGGGAATTAGAACATTTAACAGAAATATTATAATCTATGTGATTTACCAGAAAATAAAATGGAAAAAAAAAAAAAGATGCTCACTTAAAAAAAAAAAAAGTTTGCTATGAGAGCTGAAAAGATTTCTACAAAAGTCCAGGAGAACTTGCAGAGTAACTGGAATGATACATTGGAACGATAATAATCCAAAATATCAAGAAAGTCAGAAGATGAAGAAGAGAAAACCTATTTCAAATGATCTTCAACACTGCACCCCACATATGTAACATAATTTTGAGCAACCTTTATTCTAGGAAGAACCAGGCCTGGGATAAAAAACATTAAGAAGGGGTGTTAAAAGCTGAAAACTTAACCACAAGCATGTATTATGGTTTTTGATATGTTCCTGATTTGGACAAGAAAAAAATCCAGTATTTCTGTTGTTAAGAATCCCAAGATCCCCCTGCTAACACAGAAAGAAAGCTTTGAGGCATGAGAAGCATAGAGCAAAGAAACACAAAGCTTGTAGATCATCATTAATACCCACAAAAGCTGAAGAGCTGAATTGGCAAGTGAGTTGCCCACCTGACATCAAAGAGTAACTCAGACAGCCTTGAATGCGAGGCAGAGCATCTGCACAACTGGGATGTCTCCTCCAGGCAAGAGGAACCAAGCCATTATGAGCTTCCACCTGGATGATCACCAGCAATACAAAACCAGAAAATAAAGGCCCTAGCTTAGCATTTTACCCCTAAGGCCAGTATATTTAACTGGATATCAGGTGGTTCAGCAGCACAGCAGCAGTGCTGGGCTAAATCCAAGTCACAGCCTTCTGGCCCAGGAGGAGAAGTTGTTACCAAATGAAGCGTGCTGACAACATATGGAGGCCTGTGCTACTGGAGCAGTTTCATCCTCATCCAGAAAGCAAAAAACCTGTAAGATTATGCCAAACACATGATTCGGTTTAGGTCTGAGCTCTGCTGCTCAAAGCACTCTGGCCACCAATACTGTATGGGATGGACTGGCTTGCTTCACTGCTGACTTTACATCTTTTCAAAGGTTTTTCAGAGAGGAAAGGCTCATGGATTTTTTTTTTCCTTTTTATCCTGAATTTACTAGGCATTAGAGAGTAGTTTACTACTAAACACATTTATCTGTGTCACTTCCCGTTTTATTCATTTCCATCCCGAAGTAACTTCAAGCACATCTGAAGCACTCAAGCTGTGAGGCCTGCAGCTCCCTCTTCAAAGCATGTAAGCACCTAACAGTTTAACAGGCATAGAACACAGGCTAAAATGGTCCCCAAGGAACTGCACATCACTGACAACTAAGCTCCTGCCTTTGCCCTCTTACCTAGACACCTACTACTAGATGGAACAGAGCTGGGACACAGTGCTTATGTACAGCCTAATCTCCATTGATGCCAGCTGAAAATACCTTCCATGGAAGCAGGGTGAGCTACATGAGAACAGAGACCATGTAAAATCAGACTCAGGATTCTCATTTCCACATTCATGTTTCTGCCTCAACACTGTACATGTGAGATTTGCAAAAATAATAATAAATACATATGCAGATTTCTTTTATAGATAGCCAACCACTGGTTTAGAGTGAAAAAATCTGACTGCAGAACATGTCATGCTGTAGCTCTGTCCCAGTGAAGACCATACTTCTTATATAAATGAAGCTATTTTGATTCAGTAAGAATTCTGTTCTTGAAAGGAATGGAAGCAATAAACTAAATGAGGATTAAATACCAGATCTTGTCATACTTCAATGCATTAAAAGACCAAAATAATCAAGATTTTCAAATGCTATGTCAAACTGTTCAGAGCAGAAAAGCAAACTTCTTGCTTGTTTTGGCATGGCAAGTTCTTTAAAACTTCTACTTGTTTTAAGTTGGAAAATATAACATTGCATCTGCTAAACCAATAGATCATTTTCCTATCCAAAAAAGGACAGCTTCTTTTGTAAACTTACCAACTAAGAACCATTTTGTGGGGAGTACTGCTTTATCTAGCTTCTCCTTGTAAACAGTTATTTAAATTTTTAAACTCTTCTTCAACAAAAGAATGATTTTGATGCTGAGTAATTAAGCACATTCTGTCAAAAGAATAATATTCAAAGTTTTCTGGTGATATGTAAATGACTAAATACTTCAAGTAAAAAGGCTTAGAGCCTAGAGTGAATGACCCCCTGGAAATGATTCAGTGTCATTGGGAAACACCAAGAGAGGGCTCTGGCTTGTTATTATCAGTTACTGCCTATTGCTATGAAGAAGCACTTTGACAGCACTGTCTGGATCCAAGACAAAGAACATTCAGTAGTGGCTGAAACAATTCAGTTGAGTCAGTCAGTGCTTACTGAAGATCAAGAATGGCTGAGCCTTCTCTACTTGGACATCTAAAGCCTGGGGCACCCTAAAAAAGTCATCGGTACTCACGATCTCAGCCACCAAGAAACTAAATTTGCTTCCAGGCTTCAGTAGAAATGGTTTAGGAATTCAGTGAGAAAATCCATCTTGAAGTGAAGAAAATAACTGCCTGAAAATTACTGGCTAGGTAAACAAACCCAGATACTAATATCAGGAAGCTTTGATTCAATTACTGTTTCTTAAGCTGTTATTGGTTGTGCTTTAGTGGCATTAAGCATGTGACACCTTCAGACAAGGGAATAAAGAAAGAAATGCCTATTTGTGAATATTATGATTGAAATGTTGGCTCTTTTGGTCTTTAAGATGGTCTAACTTTACCTCCTTGTAGACACAACTGAGCTCAGAAGCAGTTCCAGACACTGTAAGCACCAGTGTATTCCAGAACAGCACATCCAGTGGATGCTGATCCATTGATGCTTTGTGGTAGAGCCCTGCAGCGCCCAGTAAAGTGCCTCCTGTAGCTGGGATTGTAATCAAGGCATTAATAATGTCCCTGTCATTTGGATTTCCTGAAGAATGCACTGCAGAACAATTACAAAGGCTCTTCCCTATACCAAGGCACTTCCTTCACAAACTGCAGAGGCCTCTCCTCCTCTGTGAATTCAGCTGAAAGTGGTCAATTTAATAAAATGTTGGGATGAGGGGACAGTGACACAGAACAGCCTTACTTAGAAAACTAGGCTAAAATCTAAATAACAAAGGCACTAGCAGCCATACCTGATTATACCAAGGGGGTCTAGAACTTCTTCTTCCTCCTCTTCCTCTTCTTTTTCTTCCCCCTTTTTGACATTCTGCACTGATAAAAGCTGTGAGATTAAGTCAGGTGTCTTCTCCTCTTTGAAAAAATCCATCACCTCATTTTCTTCATCTTCTTTGTCCTTGTCATCAGGCACGTTTTTACCCTTGAAGTCAACAGCACTGGAAGATTTTGTTCCTGCAAGATACAATAACAGATGCAAAACTGAGTACACAGGATAACGACTTAATTTTTTAATACCTTGCACCTGCTATTGATGGTTTTGTTTGAAAAATGAAGGACATGTTGAAACTCTTTCAACATTCCCACTGTTCCCTTTATCCGCTATGTGTCATTATGTGGCTGATTTGTTTACTGACTTAACTACTTTAAGTAGAGAAAGGCAGAGGAAATGAACCTTTATCTGAGACACAGCAGTGCATGTCATATCTACTTATTTATGTTCCCTCTATATCCAACAGAAACAACAGATTTTCCATGTGGTGATTCATCCCATCCAAATAAAGTCTTAAGAGAAGTTTCTCTCTGAAATGCCTTTTTCTCTCCACGGGCTACATAGGGGCTGTAAATACTCTGCTTAGATGTAGATAGCCAACTTCCACATAGCTAGTTGAGATGAAATCCACTTTTTGACATTTATTTAATTCACTTGGGCTAAAATTAGAGCACTAGACAGCAAGAAAAAGTTTCCACGGCAGCTCTTCAATTTACACTCAAAAATGTTGCCTGAAGTTCTAACACCCTTCAGAATGCAAGATCCATCCAACTGAGCAAATTCAGGCAACTGAAACATTAAACTAAGTCTTCTCACCATACTTGTCATACACAGAGCCCAGGACAATGAGGAGAAAACCATTCCTTGCTGTCAAGTCTCTGCATGTCCAGGGAAGTAATTTAAAATAATGAGACTAGGTAAAAAAAAAAGGCTAGTGAAAACCATGATGGAAAAAGTTAATGGTTTCATCCTTTTGACTGTTCAACTAACATGGCATAGGAAACTCATCTCACCCATCTTTTTATGTCTGCATCTGCCAAATTACCCAGGGCAGATTTCACTGACTCAATGTAGGTGTCCCCGCTCCCCTTATAGGCAAGAAAGCACTGGTCAGGGTAGACAGTGAATGTTAGGATGCTGCTTATATTATCCCCACAGTTATCTGTGTTTTACGGCGTTGATTCTCCCTAAGTATCTCTGACTATATCAACCACCTCTCCAGCAAAGCATACACAAGTAGCCTGAGGATCTGCAGTGTATGTACTGAATTCTACCTACTTTGGTAGCGTGAGACACTATTCTAATGCAGAGTTCGATGAACAGGTCACATTACCTGCACCCAGCCTCTCCACAGTATAAAGACAGTCCAGTCTAGTTTACCACGGTTAGGTTAATCAGCATGACAAGATCAATCGACATGAATTCTGAATTCTCTGTGCAAGGGGTCTACCTTCAAAAGAACTTTGCCAGAGGAAAAAAAACAAGCCAAAACCACTCCAAAACCTTATTAGCAAAAGGATTTTACCAAGTATTACACAGCTTTGTCCCCCTTGACTTTAGGAAGCTGCCGGTTCTAATGTGGCCACGCCTGACACTTTTGCAAAATGGGCTATTCACACTTGCTAGCACCTTGCAACTTCACTTCCTTAATACTAACACTCCACTAAGAATCCCGCACAGCACTGGGCTGGAGTATTCCCTGCTCAGCAGCTCTCAGCTGAATTAGAAGGAGAGAGCCCATATGTTCCAATCATTCAGTGACTCCCTTCTATCCCCAAGGGACATAAGAAAGGAACTATATGAATCACTGGAAAAGGCAACAAGATAAAAAAAACCCAAAAAACAGAGGGCCAGAGAATGTGTTAAGCTAATAAAGATTCTTTTATTTAAATCTGTCTTTTATTTAAATCTTTCTCAGAATCAATAATTTGCATGAAAAACAGTCCCTTTAGTGTCCATCTCTCCACTGACAATATACGATTATTTAGCCTTCTAGAGGTACATGTCCTGATTCACAGCAGGAAATCAGAGACAGGACAACACAGTGCTTGCTTTGAAGGTATCTATCAACACCTCTGAATGAGGCATGTGTCCACACAGAGGAGGGGAAAACACTGTCAAAGAGGACTATGAAGCACTGTAAATGATGCACATGAGGATATTTTCTGTGACAGACTTTATTCTGGCATTCTCTCGTTTTTGACTACCTGAGTCAAATGCCTTCATCAAGCACATTCATGGGAGAGGGGACACTCACATCTTTTAGTTACCTAAAAATTCCAGTAACTCAGGACTCGTTGCTAGATCCGCGTCTTTGGAGATGGATTTCATTATATCATTGAACATTGCTCTTCGTTCACAGATGTCAGATTCCCCCACGAAGAGAACTTTTCTAGGCAAGAGTGGAAGAGAAGCCTGTGGATATCGTGCTGTCAGCCTTTGGTAGAGCTCCTCTATCTCGCTGTACTTCTTGGAAACCTGCAATGAAATGTGCTGCCTGGGTATGTTTCTTTACAGGAGAGACAGGAGCAGCAAAGCAGCAGTTTAAGTGCTGTGAAACATTAACCATGGAAACTGAAGTGGAAAAACAAGCAAGGAGCTTTTCATACAGCCCTGTTATGTACCCAGTGAATCCCCAAGCATCGTTGCTGGTCTTGTAGTTCTGTTATTAAAATCTACTGCCTAATGGAATGGGAGTTCATTCATTGCCAGATACCCAACATGCATTTGTCTGACTCATAATGAAATACTGGGAGGGTCACTGCTCCAGATACTTTTCTGACAGCAGAAATCCTTGTCCACTAAAAGTGATGCCGAGTCCTGAGAGACAGGAAGAAAGGTAGGTATGTGATGAAGAAAGCTACCTGAACCTTTTCATCATTAAGCCAGATGTCACATTTCTCATTCCTTGTGGCTACAGTGCCCTTTGGCTGTTTAGGCCTAAAAAACTGGCACATTTGCTGCCCTGCAGAGCACATAACACAGAAACCTAAGAGCAAAGACCTCAGCTGACCACTGACTATTCAGTTTATCCATGAGAAAATAAAACCCAACAACTTGGCTGTGGCCTACAGGTTCTCATACCAGGAGATGATGCCAACAGTGAATGGAGTCATTCCTTCTGCACACAAAGACAGGAAGCCTGAGGAGAAATAAGGCTCAAGGTACTACAAGGAAAGCAACAGCTATGGGAATATTGGGTTAGAAAAGGTGTGGCTTCTATGTCACATTAGGTTTTAAATTCAGTATCTTTAAAAAAACAACACACAAAACCCCCACACAAACAAAACACTATCTCTAAGTGATGTTACAGATGAAAAGGAGACTGACCCTCATGCCATGTGGTATTACACAGATAATATATTCAGCAAGGCCTTCTATGCTCCCATAATCTATGAATGTGTTTTAATGAATACAGAGATGAAAACAAACAATCCAAAAAGCTAGTGCTAGTGGAGTGCACACAGCACAGGTCCTCTGCTAGAGCCCAGCTCTTACCCTCCTGTAGCACATGTTGGTGAACTCTAGTGAAGTGAATCCTCGTTAATACTGCAATGTGTGCAGTATTGCACATACTGAGATGGATACAGAGAGACTCAAGCATCACATCTTGGGATGGAAGAAGGCAGAGTTCTTTCATCAGATGACAAAAGAAAGTGATAAAAGAAAGTCAACCTAACAAAAAGAACAAAAGTAGAAGGGAAATTAATTACAGATTTTTGAAGAGTCCCTAAACTGCATCTATACCAGCAAACTAAATAGTAGCAGGCATATTCTCAGGCACTGGAACCTTAATAGTGTCCTCGGGAACTTGACAATGCCTGGCACAGCCTAAAGTTACCACTCCCCCAGATAACCCTCAGCCCAAGGTTTGGCCTGGTGCAGAAGGACCCCACAGGAGCCAGTTTGGGTACTGACACCCCCTGCAGATGGGTACAAGTCTCATACCATGGATGAGCCAGACTGTGCGAGCTGCCCTCCAGGCCAGAGAACAGGCCCTGAGATGACCAGACACACCTTGACTAGTTCACTAAATCAGATTTAGGCATAAAGAGCAATAACCACCTCAGCTTTCACACTTCCCTGCCTTTTGCAGTAATTATCAACCAAGCTGGCTGATCTGAAAAGCATTTGTGTTTTAGCTCCCTAAGATTGTGCTCTATGGGGAGCTTGCCACTGGCTGCCGCAAGAGAGGAGCCCTGAAGAGGAGATACAAAGACTCCCTGAAACAATCTCTCAGCCTTGGCCATATTGATCATAGCCATTGGTCTACCCTGG
>JAYRBT010000114.1:106238052-106249623 GCA_036023395.1 Myiotriccus ornatus
GCATTGGCCTTTTTAGCCATCAGCGCGCTTGTAGCAAGCGTGGGTAGAGCCCTTCTCAAATCTTCGTTCATGAAGCCCAGCCATGATGATGATGTGTTTCAGCTGTACAATGTTTACTGTGGGTTCAGTGTCCAGTCACCAAAGGCAGACAGCTCTGTAACAAAGATCTGAGGCAGAAAACCCAACCTGAGCCCTCAGGAGAATGAAAAACAAGTACTTTAGACTTCTCTCCTGAAAGCAGTGAAGGTGTCAGTACCACTGTGCTCCACATGCAGGATCTGAAACGCAGTTCACAGCCAAGCACTAAAGTGAGGGCAATAGAGGATGTTCCAGAATATGGCAATCCTCCCTTCAAAAGATACCTCAAAAAGAGAGAGGAAGGCAATTCCAGAATTCTGAACTGCTGTACATTTCTAGTTTGCTAGGTCCCAGCAGCACTCTGAAGAGGGTATGACACAAGAGCCCCTCCCAACAATACTATATAAGCACAAATGTAAGGGCAGTGAGGAATTCACTAGTGCTT
Organism: Myiotriccus ornatus; assembly: GCA_036023395.1. Lineage (NCBI taxonomy): Eukaryota > Metazoa > Chordata > Aves > Passeriformes > Tyrannidae > Myiotriccus > Myiotriccus ornatus. Next base: position 106,238,576 of record JAYRBT010000114.1, read on the forward strand.
TTTCAGAAGAATAAACACTATTACCCTCCACCCAGAAAAAAAAATTGAGTCTGATTTGTGAAAAACATTTAGCATCTAATTAACTTCAATAATAAATACCAAAGTAATGTCTAAAAGTATTACAAGACAGCAGCCAATCAAGACTATGCCAAAACAGTTTTAAAATACTCTTAGCACTGAGCTGAGATACACAAACTTATTTCTTTCCCCATTTAATTTTCATTCCTCCTCTATTAAACTCCGTAAATTATTCATAAATCTCAATTTATGTCTAATTACACCACTGAACCTAAAGCAAATGCACACCCTAATTGAGCCTTTGTGGGTCTGCGTGGGCTTTGAACAACACCACCAACCGAACACGCGACACAGCATACCAAGTGTGACAGCACTGTACCCAAAGCATACTAATGTGCTTCCCCAAAGCCTGCACCACACCATGCAGGCCAATATCCGGCAGTGCCGGGACGCCCTCTGCAGGAATAACCCACACTACCAGTGAGACGTCAAAACTCCAGCTGAAACCATTTCCCCCTTGCCTAAGCCCAGTGCTGGCCCCTGCAAGCCCCTGCCAGCTGAGGCTCCTTGCCCACTGCTCCTGTGCCTCAGATCCTGGCAGCCACTGGCTCCTCAACACCTTTGCTCAACACTGCTCTCAGCTTTTCCTTGGATTTGGTGCTGGAAATGCAGCAGTAAGGCTGGCTGAGCCCAACAACCCCAGACTGATGCATTTAGAATCACAGAATAATCTGGGTCTTAAAGATCAGCTAGTTCCATGGGCAGGGACACCTTCCACTAGACCAGGTTGCTCAGAGCCCCATCCTTGAACACTTCCAGAGATGGGGCATCCACAGCTTCTCTGGACCTGTTCCAGTGCCTCACCACCTTCACAGAAAAGAATTTTTTCCTTTTATCTAATCTAAACCTTCCCTCCTTCAGCTTAAGTTCATTCCCCCTTGTTTTATCACTCCATGACCTTGCAGAAGTCCCTCTCCAGCTCTCTTGTAGCCCCTTCCAGTACTGCAAGGGGCTCTAAGGTGTCCCCAGAGCCTTCCCCAGGATGAACAATCCCAGCTCTATAGGGTCCACCCCTATGACCACTTTTGTACCCATCCTCTGGATCTGGTCCAACAGCCTTTCCTGTCCTAGGGACCCCAGGTCTGGATGCAGCAGCACAGAGGCAACCCAGGGGCCTTCCAAAGTGCTGGCCAAGTTCCATGGGGTGTATTTTCTCAGGTCAAGTCCCACACATCACCCACAGCATTCTCATACCTTTCCAGTCAGGAATCACTGCTCTGCTGTGACAATTTTGTACCCTTTCAATTTGACATCCTCTGCCAGTTTTACAGGAGAAAGGTATATCAGCATGTCAACAAAATCAAATCTTGCTTTTCCTGGTTATCACACAACCCTTTGAAAATAGTTGATGGATCATATGGCCCAAAATGTCAGGATAAAAAATAAACTCTGCTTTAAACCCCATTTTATCAATCCAGTTAAGTAAACAGAGTCCCATTTGATTAATATTAAAATATTTTTCCTTCTGTTGCCTGTAAATCCTTCAGGTCTTGATCCTGCAGTTATCATCTCCCCCTCCATGCCTCTAACTGAACCCTGTGAACACTGTGGAGCTAAACCCCCACCACCTGTAAGTCAGCCTGAGTGCATACACTTCAAGGAGTTCTGTCAAGTCACAGTATCAAAGGCTCAATCTACTTCACTTCAAAAGAGTTAATCATGCAAACACAGCAAAGCATGTGCCTATTTGCCAGGTCAAGACCCTATTTGCCTGTAACAATTAACATCCAACACAGAACTTAAAGAGAGATAGCGATGGGTTGAATATTTTTTTTTTTCACCAGAAACAAATAAAGTTGGATGTGACCAAATATAGCTGGAATGTTAAGAAAACCACCATGAAGTTCAAAGTGAAAGCCTGAAGTTTGCTGCTAATCCCTCAAATCTCATGCATGTGCCTTGCCCCCCTTCTTCACAAGAACCTCACGCATGAAAGTACACACACCGGAATGCCTGTAGGATACGAGCCCAGGACTCTCAGTTGTGCATAGAATTTGATCCCACTCAGTATTAACGGGATTTCATGCACCCTTTCCCTTCAAAGCTCCTTTCAATTCCCTATTTCTGACCTCAAGCTTGTCTTCATATGCTTTGTATCTACCACAAAAGTTTCAACAAAACGGAGATTTCAGAGCTAACTCGAACCCTTTGCCACCCAGTGCAAGCCAGCAAAGAGCACTCTTGATTTTACAGTATTTCATGAAAAACATGGCTACTGTGACATTCTTTTTACAAAGCCCACTTCTCAACACTGTCAGAAAACAGAGATCCAGCAACACTATCCTTTAAAAAAACCACTAGCTTTGGGTACAGGAATCAAACGCATCCCCTCTCCCAGACAGCACAACTCAAGCTTTCACTTGGACACTCCCAGTTCAAGCCATACCAGAATTAATGTTGCTTGGTGACCCCATGGGTATGCATTACACTAGATTTTAATTACATGACCACATGCTGTTCTCCCCATCTGTTTTGCCCAGCAGAAGAGCAAGCATTCAAATATTTCTTTTTAATCAACATGAATTCTTAGGGGCTCCTGAACCCATTGCTATGCTGAGCATTGAGTTGTTTTTTTTTTCAACCCCTCTCACATCACAGAGATTATAAGGTGAAAGAATTTATCTTCACAACACACCTGTATGGTCAGGAAAGAGCAACTCCAATGCACAGATTTTGAGGCCCACAAAGAGAAGGCCAACATATGCAAACAGACAATGATGAAAACATAAATGAATACACACACCCACGTCCTTATACTCCCTCATTTTATGAGAGGAAGACAGTTCTATAGTAAACAACTTACTAAATTATGCTGTGCCTGTCAAACACCAGTAGTTATTTGTTCAGCATTAAGAAATAAATAACTTGACTAACAAACATAACTTGTAAAAAAGAATCAATTAAAATGGGTGCAGATAGAAAGAGAAGGCACTAAAGGCTGGGTGGATTTTTGATAAGGCTGGGAAGAGAGAATTTAATTGCTAAAAAAGGTAAGGTGTGGCTAGAAGAAATGTATGTAAGAAAAACAAAACCTTTTCTTCTTCTCACAGAAAATGGCAGATCCACAGGCAGTAATTAAATATCACCCTGACAGCAGCACCAAAGAGAAAACCAATTTCCCTCTTTCAATAGGGCAAGAGTATTCTGACCTTTGAAAGAAATGTAGTTGACTTTTCCATCAATTACCAATTATAACCTTAAGGTTATGCAGTTCTACAACCCATTTGTTCTATTTTACAATTAGCATTCTTTAAAATTAAAAATCCCTCCAGTTTCTAAGAATTTAGATTGTAAAGTCATCACAAAAGCTAATTTCTTCTTCTGTTAATGTTTCACAAATGTTTCAATTGGAAATGCTATGATACTGATTTTGGATAGTCACATAAAGGCTGGAGAACAGGGAACTCTGGATTGTTTAGATCCATAGGTCTAGTAAAGGCTCCACAGGTCAAATCTGGAATATCTATTTGATGTTCTTCTGGTTTTGGTCATACACCCTTAACATATCTCGATCCTGACAGGACAAGAGGACACAGCTTCAAGCTGCACCACAGGAGGTCCAGGTTGGACATTAGAAGGAATTTCTTTACAGAAAGGATTGTTAAACACTGGAATAGACTGTCCACAGGGAGGTGGTGGAGTCACCATCCCTGGAGGTGTTCAAGAAATGACTGGATGAGGCATTTACTGACCAAGTGGTGATCGGTCAAAGGTTGGACTCGATGATCTTAGTGGTCTTTTCCAGCCTAAATGATTCTGCGATTCGATCCAGTGTGGCCCAAACAGCATCCCACAGATCACAGCCAGATTAGAGGGCGTTTCTGCCTTGCTCACCATCATTTTCCAGGGAAAACAGCAGCACTGTTGGAGCAGCAAAGGCGGCTCCGTCCCTCGCTGCCCGCTCGCTGCTGCCACCTGGCGCCGGACAGGGAGCGAGGCACTGGCACAGGGAAGGGAGAACCTGGACAGGGAAAATCCACTCACCTGGTGCTCCAGGGGGAGGAGGAGCTCTCAAAACACAGACCTGGCTCCCGAGGTGGCCAAAATTGGACTAATGTATGCAGAGCCAGTGAAAATCCTACCACGCCTGCCTGTCGTCTCTGACCTACCTGTCACCTCAGCACTGTGGGGCTCCTTCCTCCAACCTCTCAAATTTGGCAGCTTCAACAAAAGAAAAAAAAAATCACATCTCCCATCCTGCTCCAGAGCACACACAGTAGCTTCTTTTTGCTCCTTCAGGTGACTCGTCTCACTCTGCTCTCTGATACAAATTTGATGTGTTAGATCTGCTGCCCAATGTAACCTCATTCTTCTCTACTGTTCTCCAGCCCCCTGCTCCTCTTACACTTCACCTGCAACTCCCTGGGGAAGGGTGGTGGTTCTTGTTTGTGCTGGTACAGCATCCAGCAGAACAGACATCCACTGCACTGACACTGTGGGTGCAACTCACCTCTCCTGGAAGCACAGGGTTGAGACTTGTCTCCAGTTCAAGCAAACTGCCCACGTGCAGGAGGTGCCCCAGCCCTCATGGCAGACAGATACAGTCACTACATTTTGGCAATATGTCACTGAAATTCAACTCACCTGAACACAGGCAGCTAGTGGTACCTTGGATGATGCCCTGTATCTCACCTCACTCTGTTCCAGGGCAATGCCAATGCTTTTATGTCCCCAGTCACACCTGCCAGCCCTGTGCACACACCTCAGACAATTTAGAGTTTCTCAAATGGTACACCAGCCGTGTATGTTATGCAAAGCGGGTTCCTCCACACTACAGATGCTCAGTTGCCAACATCCTTCCCAACAGCACTACCCTGACTGGGATGGGAGTTTAGAAATCCACCAAATGCAGACACCTAATCGTAGAGAGCAGACTGTTCTGCCTAGAGACAGGCATCCCATGGCATCCAAGGGGCTTATGCGGGGCAGGCAAATAACACACAAGATCTATGGGAGACCCACAACCTTCTGAAGGCCAGGCGGAAAATCCCAGGGCAGCTTTGAGTAAAACATAGTGATTTGTGTGCAACTCTACTGACCCTTAAGCATTTCAGCCTGGAGTTGAAGCCCCCTGCTGCAGCTGTCTAAAATGTAGATGCTTTCCCTTTATGGTCAAAGAAGAGAGACATTTCCAGAGGATGAGTCACCTCATTACCCCTCTCCCCACTGACCATAAAAGCAGGGACAGTCTCAGATTAAAATATCCAACTTAGAGAGATAAGTTAGGACAGGTGAATGCCCCTGTTCCTTCCAGTAATACATACAGACAAAACTCATCGGAATGAATCCATGCAAAGCATCCATCCTCCAACCTCCCAGCTCACGGTTTTAAATTACTCTCACACAACAAACTGTATAATGTATCAGATTTAGTCAGCTGAAAAAAATTTAACTGATGAGATAAATGTTATTCCCGCCAGGCTCCACCAGTTTTCTTCTTCGTGAAGAATGAAATATCAGGAGGTCTAACCAGAGGAGAAATCAGGAAGGTTCATTTCACTTGAGTGCTAAAAATCCTCCTAGAGAGAGTAGACACGGGAACAGACAATCCCAGCAAGCAGGGGGGCCACAGTCGAAAGTTTGTTTATCCTCTTTATAGACAATCAGATTTTATCAACTTAAGTGAAGCAAAATGAGTTTAGATGACAATAGCCCAGTTTAACACCTCAGGTGTAGTCAGATTATATAATATTACATAACATAAACAGGTATTGCTGCATAAAAAAAACAACTGCACATCCCCTTCTCCCATCTGCCCACGTCTGGCCCTTCCCCTGTCCTAAAATAAACTTTAATGGGGCTGTGCAACTCACAGGCTCAAGAAATACGTGTAACTCAGTACTGAATAACAACCCCCCAAATACCCATTTTTAGCCAGGACCAGTTCCTCAGCTGACGTTACGGAACAGCCACATGACACTGGCACACAAAAGGAAACACTGTGGGAGCGAGAACAAGCAGTCAGGGGCCAGGAGGGAGAACAGAACAGACTCTTACGGCAGCACTGCTGCTCTTAAAGTTATATACAGCATGAGGTGTGGAATGAATGAATGAGCTCTCCTCATTAAGCATCTCTTTACAACACTGACAGATGTTTATCTGCAGATCATACTGTGTAAATAACCATTTGTCAACTATCTTCTATGGAGTGTGAGTTACACTACAGGTAATAGTCTACCAGGTAACCACACACCCACATCACTGTGACGTTACAATTATTGCCAAAACATCTGAAAAGAGCACATGTTCACAGCATGCAGAAGGATGGGTCCCTTTATAGTCAATGGACAGAGAAATGCACTTCTTGGAGCGGTTTGGCAGGCTGCTGAAGATCATATAAAACATACCCTAAATGCACCTTTTTCCATCAACTCAGTAGACAGTCCCAGGTGAAACAGCTTAAGGGGACGTGCACATGTTATAGATGAGATTAATTACACCTGGTTTAAGTCATGTGCTATGTTTTCAAGCCTCTACTCTGCAGGAATAATGAAAAAGACAATCCAACTCAATAACGTTTTATATTCCTCTCTTAGGAAGGATTTTAAAAGCCATGCCAAGGCTAATAGATCCATTCAAGTAAGCTATTATATATTTATTTCAAGTTTAAGTACCAAGTCCAAGAGTTTGGAAGAAGCTAATTTTGTAGCAGGACTTATAAAAAGCTTAACTGGTTTCTATTTGTTGACCCATAATGCCAAATGCCTTTAAGGCAACAACAGTCATCATTGCTTGAGCTCCTGTAATAAAAAGTTCAATTAATACATGTAGAATACTCCTATTGCAGAAATAGTACAGATTGTGTTGTGCTACCAAGGACCTTGACACAGAGAGGCTGTGACTGATGACAAAGTATCTGCTACATCAGGACCAAAAAAATCAAAGCGGATTAAGAAAGTGTTCACAATACAGCTCTGATTAAATACTTACCATAAACTGAACTACATCTTCAGGCCTGTGCTTTGCTGATTTGAAGACAGCCAGTCGGGTGACGACGACGATGTGATACTCCACATGGCCAGACATCATCTTCCCGTGGATTTCCTGGTATTCGGGCACTGACAAATCCAGCCCCGTGTGCATATTCTGAATTTGCCTAAGGGAAGAAAATACATGCAGAGTTCAGGCATTGGCACAAAGACTTTTAACTGACCCTCTCTGAGGATCCAGTTCAAAGCACAAGAAAGTCAGTGCAAAGACTCCCACTGCAACAGGACATCAGACAGGCCCTGCCCCAACACTGCTCATACTCTGCATCAGGACAAATTTAGACATGGCTTGCTTTCTATCCATGACTTTCCATCCCAAAGCACCTGCCACTGATCACTGCAGACAAAAGGTCAGGAGCGCAGAATTCCTGTGAAGAGAAGAGGTGGATTCCTTCAGAACAGGACTTCACTCACAGGAGTTGAAAGTGCTCTTACCCAGCAGGACAGGTGAGAGGATACTGTGATCTCTCATCACAGTTTGTTTTGAGGCAAAGGTCTCTTCACCACAACTCATGCCAAGCCCTATCCAACTGTCCTTTGTCTAGGGACACTACCAGGAATGGCAGCAACAATAAGCTAAAAGGGGCCACAAAAGGAAGAAAGAGCTTGCTGGAGCACAGGAACAACATGAGGTTTGTGAAGAACTAACCAGAGAACTAGAATAAAGCCTGGAATACAAAGGAAGCTGCTGGAGCAGACTGATGGGCCAACCACAGTTTCCCTCTCCAAAGGTCATTGAGGAAAATCAGACAGCTATCAGGATTGAGCAAGTTAGAGGAGGACATGATCCCTTGGAGCTGCCTTCTGGTTTTGACTGTCTGACATAGTCTTGTTGCCAAACACCTAAAGGTGCACTAGCTAAAACATCTCAGCTTTCCCACAGAAAATCTTATTGGAAACAAAACTACCTGTCCTTTCATACCCAGATAAACAGACCAATCACAGCATTAACCTCTGAGAGTTGCCAGCAGTCAGAAACACCTGGAAACAGAATGTCTCCTTTTGGAGGAAAATGCAACAGGGGAGCTGCTGCAGCAGTTTACTCAATGCATTGTCTTCTCCTGCCAGCTTCAGATCCACAGAACCAGGGTGTCACCTTTCCCTGGATTCCCATCCGAGGAATTATTTATGGTATCTTTGCAAGAGGAATGCCAGATTTGTATTATATTGCTCACTCATCAGGAGTAAAATAAAGCAGCTGCTCTTGGGGCACAAAACACTGCTTTTAAGGAAATGAACAGTTTCAATAGACTAGAAACCAAAACTGATCAGTGATTCCTTCCCCAGAGTTACCCTATGCCAACCCACACTTGTTACAGCTGTCATTGGAATCAAGTACTCTGTCAGAATCAGAAAGTAGTTTTATCATCCAGAGGGTTGAACACTCTCTGATCACATCTCCAAGTGCATCCTTTCCATGTGTGAGTGAATGCTTTTTATTAAAATCAGAAGGAAACATTAAAAAAAAAAAAAAACACAAACTAGAACCATTAAACACTTTTTCTGCCTTTTTTAACCTTAACTATGTGGGGAATATGAAGTCCCATCTTTCCTGGACTTCTGTTGATTGCAGAGGTCTCTCGTGGAATTCTTATCTTTCTTTAGGAAGTTTAGATTCCTTAACACAGGTGCCCTTTCACCTAAGGATACATGATGCATAGAACTTAAAATACAGTTTCAAAAGGTTTAAACAATCTAGTTTCAAAGTTTCAAAAAACTCCTCTCATCATATTAAAACTTGAGCAGTTCTTTTGAAACTTGAGCTTTCCCAAGAAGGCAACTTCCAAATCTCCAATGCAAAACTTGAATAAGAAGCTCTTTAAAGAGAGTATCTTGAGAGTTCTTGATAAATAGGACAACAACCAACAAGGGCACAGTCCCAATTTTGTACCCAATCCTCTTTGCAAGCCATGTTTAAAACATTAGGGCTTTAACAAACAGCTCTACCATCACCAACATTTTATAGTATTTACCTAAATGCTATTCTGTCTGCTCTGATTCTGTTCTCGTTTCCTGCCAAAATGCTGGCTCAAAGGGCACCTGCCAGTAAAATCAGCTGGATGTGGAGTTTTTTAGAACAGACCTGCAGCAGAGGAAATGCTCTCCAGATGTGTATCACTCAGAAGCTGTGCCTGCAGCTTAGGCAGCAAAAAGGTTTGTCAGCTGGTACTCAGGAATAACACATGGAAGAGCTTGAGTCACCAGTTGTGGAGATATTTAAAGGTCACATAGATATGGCACCTGGGGACATGGTTTAGTAGTGGACGAGGCAGTGCTGGGTTAATGGATGGACTTGATGATCTTAAAGGTCTTTTCCAAACCGAATGAGTCTATGATTCTACTTTTGTTAACACAGAGTATAAATAGCAAATTAACCTGCTTTTCTCCTCTGATGTAAATAAAACAAATAACCACCAGTGAACCATCCTCCCTGCATGGCCTTGCTTAGCTGAAAACATACAGATGTTCTGAGATGACACAACAACTTCACCTTAAGAGCTGCTGTCTCAGAGAGCCCTAACAATGTCATGAAGCTAATAAATACTTCATCTATACCCAGGGGTTTTCTTTTGAAGTTGTTAAAAGTCTGAGCTAAAGCGGCTGTAATGGAAAGCAATTAGAAGGAGGGGCAATAGCTACATTTTTGTTTGTTTGCTTTATGCCTTGTGATCACTTTCATTACCGTCTCTTTCAGGAAACCCACCCCTATTATCTCTTCAACAGCAACAGGATTTTTTTTTTAAATATCAAAATTATTCTAAACAAACTGAAATCAGCAGGGAGGCTGTGACAGACAGAGCGTACTCTTCAAAGTGCTCACTGGTTTTTGTAATGCCTTCGTTTCAAAATAAGCAGCCTCAAGTGTTTTAATTCATTAAATATTGTTATTGTTGTTCAAACAGAAGCAGCACCAGCAAATCCCATGACAGAATATAGTTTCATTGCATTTTTCACATCCAACACAATTATTTTTACACTTGTTCCTTTAAAAAAAAAAAAAAAAGGCAGCAAAAGGAGAAAGCTGGTTGTTTAAATTGGATACACAGGTTTATTGCTTCTACTCCGTATTTAAGTCTAGCTTGTTTATCCCCAAGTTACACTTTTGTCTACAATACCAATGCTTCAGGGGAGACCTGGGCACTTGGCTAACCTTCCTAAGAGGAATCACTTCACCTGAATACAAGGAGACCATTCATACCAGTAACACTGTGCTTGCACAATCAGATCATGAGGGGCTGGCAAGGGACAGAGGAAGTGGAACTTTATGTAAGGGTCAGCTGAACAGAGCAGCTTCCACACTTCATGGAAGAGACAGTTTTTCATTCCTGTCTTTTGATTTGCACGTAATAGTTAAATTGTACTTTAATTAATCTCCTTTCTGTGCTGAAAGGCTGAGATGGGAAGTGGGGAATAGCCACTGCAGGCAAGAAAACAAAGTAAAAGTGCTGTGACCAGAGAAACTTTATTGCAGTGTCTGAGCACCCAGGAGAGTGGACTCTGTGCTTCCTGCCTCGATAAAGTCAGCCCTGCCAGCAAAGCCCAGCTCCAAAAACCTCTGCCCAAAGGGGGACAAAACATGGCATCCCAGGTCATAACAAAAGGAAAAAAAAACACTTGTACAGCTACTTCATTCATTAAGTGAAGGTAAAATATCTGACACAAAGTACCCCTCAAACATTTTATTTCTCTGTATAGTCTAAGTACAAGTATACAGATTACAGGCTCCCCAGGGCAGTGGTCACCAAGCCTGTCTGAGTTCAAGAAGTCTGAACATTTTCAGGCACATGGTGTGATTCTAGAGGTGTCCTGCGCAGAGCCAGGAGCTGGATTCAATGATCCTGATGGGTCCCTTCCAACTCAGCATACTCTAAGATTCTGTGATTTTTATTACCACAACAAACAGGAGTCCTATTCCCAAAACCAGTATGTATAAAGAGTGAAAAAGATCACAACTACAGAGCAATTTTACCTCACAAGAGA
>JAYRBT010000114.1:106250597-106300118 GCA_036023395.1 Myiotriccus ornatus
GAGTCCTATTCCCAAAACCAGTATGTATAAAGAGTGAAAAAGATCACAACTACAGAGCAATTTTACCTCACAAGAGAGAAAATATGCTTATTTGCTAAAGTCTTAATCCCACACATACATATATATCTGATTTTATCACTGAAAGTATTCCAGTATCAATGGGACAATCTGGAAATGGGTCTTTTACAGTCCATAGAATGTAAAACGAGTCCAGGTGTTCAGATTTCCACTTCCAAGGCCAAACCTAATATAAAGTCAGTCCTACAAAATATCTATTACAGAAGTCAGATACATTTGAAGGTTCAAGGCCACTGCGCCAAAGGAAGACAGATATTAAGGGATTAATATAATGGCTTTGAAGTTAATGTGATTGAAATAGCTGTTATTTATGTGCTAGGAGATAAGGACCTTGCTGAATCAACACTTCTTGTCATGACTCATCTGATAGGAAACTGCTTTCATGTGGTCTCAAATATCTTGTCAGGATAAAAGGAAAAAAAAAAAAGAGAGACAGATCTCTATAATGTTTCTATAAAGATTGCCACAAGCATTTTTTTTCTTGAGGCATTTCTCAGTTGAGAGTTGCTTTACCACATCTAGGAAAACGCAGGTTTTAAAAGCTTAATGCAACGGAAAACAGCAACTCTGCACCCACCTGGGGCAGGCTTTCGAGACGGTGGGAAAAGAGAAAAAATTCATTTAGCCCGTCACTGGGCTTCCAGCCAGAGGGGCTCCCGGTGGGCACGGGGATCGGGATGCAGGACACGGCAGCGGGGAATGGGCATTAGCCAAACCACTGATGAAGCCAAAGCCCCGGGATAAATTCTAATTCCTTCTGACCCACCTCGGAATCCCAAGGAAAAGGCGTTTCCGGAGGGCGGGAACACACGCTGCGTCAGCGGGGAAGGGAAGCGACCCCAAGATACCACAGGAGGAAAGGGCCAGGGAGGGATCTCTCCCGGCTGTGAAACGCCAGAAAACTGGAGGATCCGCGCGTATCCCAAATGTCCCGGGGCAAACCCACGCAGCAGCCACCCGGCTTCCCCTCAGCTCCGCCACCCCGCGCTCCTTCCCTTCCTTCCCTCCCTCCGTTCCCTTTCCCGGGACGGCTCCCGGCCACCAGCGCAGCCGAGGCACAGCCGGCCCGGCAGGGGCATCCCGGCCCCGGCAGGGACATCCCCGGCCGCGCCGGGGCCGCTCCGGGCGGTGTCCCCGGTACCTGGTGGTGACCAGCGCGGCGGGCCCCGGGCCGCGCTGCTCCATGGCCGCGGGAGGAGGTCCCGCCTCCCTTCCCGGGGCTGGCCCTGCCGGATATCGGGCGGCGGCCGCGGCTCCGGTGCAAAACGACGCGGGGGGAGGGAGGAAAATGTCCGGAACGCGGAGGCAAAAACAGCAGCCCCGGCTCGTAGTCGGCAGGATTCGAACCTGCGCGGGGAGACCCCAATGGATTTCTAGTCCATCGCCTTAACCACTCGGCCACGACTACACCCACGGGCAGGAAGAGTTCCACGGCAACCCCACTAAGTCATCCTCTTCCCGTGGGACTGAAACATGCCCCGAGTCTCGGCGCATCCCCACGCTCTCCTCCTCCTCCTCCTCCTTGGAAACACCTCCACGCGCCTCTGCCTTAAAACAATGGGCGCGGCGCAGCTCCGGAGCGCTGGCCTTACCCAGCCCGGTCCCGAGGCAGAGCCAGCCGGGAGCAGGACACGGCCACACACCCCACGGCCACTGTGTGCCCCTGATTCAAAGAAATCCTTAAACTATATATAAAGCACACTTTTATTACGGACGTGGAGATGCAGGGGTTTCGACACTCCCCTTCCCCCCCCTCCCCCCGCCGTGCAGTCCACCGAGAAAAGAAACACAACAGCTTTTTATACATTCGAAGGAGCGAGTTTCAAAATTATCTATCGTATACACTCTTTACGAAGTCTGCCTTATCTAAATAGACGTTTGGTTGCCTAACTCCTATTCTTATTATTATAGTTACATAAAGTTTTATCATTTCAAACAGCTTAGGTTTCCCCCACTCCCCTTTTGTCTCCCTTGCGATGCTACATGCTAAAAGTCTTTCCCGCTTTCCCTGACAGTCCCTTTTGTTTACATAAACTAGCTTTATCTTAATTGCCTACAATTTGGGCAGCAACCTTCTTTCAAGCAGTCATAATTTTGCAAAGTCACATTAATATAGCTAAATTTTACTAACGTAGCTAAATTTTAATTTTATTTTATCTTGTCTTTATTTCACAGGAGTGTCCCCAGAAAGGAGCAGCCTATGAAAGAAGTCTGAGTGAGTGGATTAGGACTTTTCACCCCTGAAAGGAACAGCTGGAGGAGTTCGGGATGTGATGGAAATCTGTAAAAATAAAGAGAGGTCCAAAGTGGCATACAGAGAACAGTCTTTTTTGATACTCGTCATGAAACAAGAAACCTGGAGCATGGAACTCATGAGCCAAAACAAAAAGGGGAGGCTTCACAGGTAAGGTTCTTTTCTAAATCCCAGTTGTTTTCTCTCCCTGCCACTGAAAACCTTTTGTTAAGCAGAGTGTAAACACCTCCTCCCCCCACCCCACCGCAGCCTTTCTGACAGGAGTCCTGGTTGCCAGAACTGCTTCAAGCCACCAGAAAGTGTTTTTGGAAGCTGAATTGTTCTCATGTGGCTTCTGAAGGGTTAAACAGCTCTGGGCCAGAGTTCCTGAAAGCATTGGTATATCATGAATAGTTTTACGTCTAAATGAATTGCTTCTCTAATGGCATTTTTATCCCCATTTGGCTTCCTGGATAATCCAATTTATTCGGATAGTAACAAGGAGTAAGCAGCTGGCAGTTAGCTGCCTGAGACAGCAAAAATAGAGCAGGACCTGAGCCATGAATTCCCACTGAGGCTTGTCATGCTCACTGAGCAGCGTCCTTCCAAATATTGCCAAGTGCCTGTGAAGATGCTTCAAAAACTGAGGCTTTTCTCCCTAAACAGAAGTGTCTGCTTAGCCCCTGTATGCTGCCTCTCTTTGTCCTGGAGAGGTTGTGTACACTATATCGGTATACTCATGAAAAAGTCCAAGGGTTGCCTGTTTATCTGATTTCCTAACAAGTCTTATACGATATGGCATTTTTATAACTCCACAGCCCGTATCACTGTAACAAATGAACAAAACAGATGCCTCAGTGGTGCTAAACTCTGAGGTTGTGGAAATAATCAGCTGACTTTCCCATGAGGTTAGGGCAGGGTCTCTTATCAGATGGTGACTGTGAAGAGTGAATCTCGTCATAAAAGGTGCACATAAATCAAACCTGACAGGAGAAAACTGTAATGTACTGATAGAGCTGCCTGATGAAGCTGAGCAACAACCTTTCCTTTTTCAGAAGCAACCTTCCAGAATACTTGAAGTTTGATTCTCATGTTACTTTGGATGCAACAGGGAAAATTTCTTCCACTGTACTAATTTTTTTTTCTTTTTTTGTTGCAGAAATGAGCCTATCGATGAGCACTGGCCAGACCCTGCATTTTGGCCATCAGTCACGGTGGCACTGGGACTTGTTTAGTGTAGCTGGTTGTCAACTGGAAACATGCAGAGGAAGGTTTATGGGAGAATGTGCAGCGAATCTGAGAAGCAATACCACCAAAAGTCATCACTAATAGAGTTATGATTTCCTACCAATACTTGGGGTACCCTCACCTGCTCCTCTTACCTTCATGGGTCTCCCTTGCCTCAGTTTACTTGTGTATGAGTGAAGGAAAGAGGAGTAAACTCTGGACCCTCAACAAACTGAATCAGCATATTTGTGCAGTCAGTATTCAGCAGCCTAACATGTATTGCTGCAGCATCTCTGTAACAAAACTGTTAATGAATTTGCACAGAATAACTGCCCACATACAAACCCATGTTCTTTTTCTGCAGGTATGTGTGGTATTGTTGTAGAGCCTCAGTGGTTTCTGACTAGATGAGGCCACAACACAGAGGTAATGGAGAAGTCAGGCTTTAAAGAGTTTAAGGACAGATGCATATAACCTCTATAGCTTGTGTGACTGTTTCATGAGTCAAGTGGCTGTTTCTGGTTTTAATATCACCATCATAAAAATCTTTTAGCTGTCACTTCACAGAAATAAAAGTAAAATGTGATGAGTTATTCTCAGAACTCAAAATTCAGATCTCACGATTTTCAAGCACCTTTTGAACATTTGGGTTCAGTAATATGGTTCTGCTTATCTGGAAGCACCCACTACATAACCACTTTATGGTTTGTGTCCTGAGCTGACTTCCATGATAACCTTCTTGTCACACTGAAGTAGTTTGCTTCCACTGTATCCAGTGGGTTATCACAATTTGCTATGAAACAAGAGCTATTTTACCTCAAAGTGTTTATGTTCAGCACTGGCAGGGCTCTCAAAGCAGAGGGCTCCTGAAGTCTCATCGGTGACTGGTAAATGAGTTGATATAATTTTTCCCCACTTCCTTATAAAATCCCATGATCGGTGTTTCTACTCTCCTTCCACAGTACCTCTCTGCTCTTCTACCCACTGACTGCACACATGGGAACAGGTCCTTCAGGTGCTTCCTTCAACACAAGGAGAAGCACTGAAAAGTTGTGTAAATGGGAAGGGATTGGGATGTTACCTGTGCTCTGTGAGTCAGCTCTTACCAGACAAGGTGTGCATCCTCTGCCACCCTGCACTGCTCCCGCATCAAACCTCTGCCCTGCAGCCTCACGGATCAGGAAGACCCAGCTTTGAACTGCCCTCCCAAACCCTGCACCCAGACACTCACAACAGGCCCATGGTGTGTGGACATTACAGACCCAGTGCCTCAGACACCCAGTGAGGGTGACTTAAGCTCAGAAAGAGCCTCCTCAGCTGTGTTCACCTCTGGACTTGTTTCTCTGTCTACTAGAGAGCACTCAAATACAATCTATAGACCCAGGATGGGCCACTGGTGCTGACTGCAATCCCCAGTTGTGTCTCACTGTGCTGGTTTTGGCTAGAGTAGAGTTAATTTTCTTCCTAGTAGCTAGAAAACCATGACACTCACCTTTTGGGAGTCAATGCCCAGCTTCTGTCTGGCACCATTCTCTTGCACACACAGTCCCACCAACTCCAGTCTAACCCTCAGCTCATGTTCAAAACCTGACTCTGAGACCAGCAACACTGGGATTTGCTACAGAGCTGAAGTCAGTCAGTGATATAACCACATTTGTAGTCAAGACTGACAGGTAGACCTGATGGAGATGCAATAACCACCCTCCTCCCCAGTGCTCAGGAAGGGGCACAAACACATTTGCTCTACTTTACCAGATGTGGCTCAAAAGTTCTCCCCTTGGCCCTCCCTGTGGCAACCTAAAAAGCATGTGAAAGAATTTTGTGAGGACTGGGGCAAGCCCTGAGGGCCTCGAGGCTGGCAGGTGACTGCAGAGTTTGTGACCTGACACCTGTTGGCTATCCAGGTCCTCTGCAGGGCTTCTGGTCTGATGCTTGTGAAATAGCTGACAACCAGGTCCTGGCCTCTTTGGGGAACAGCTTGGTGTCAAACTGGGGAACTGTTTGGTGAGCGGGCAAAGGGAAATACTGTCAGTGAGGAGTGTGTTGGAGGGCAGTTGTAGTGGAGATCCCAGACCTGAGAGGTAAAGGGAATGGTCCTCCCTTTCCTTCAGCCCTGGCTGGAATATGGAAAATGTAGGTTTATACCAGGTAGCCTTTCACCACCTGTACTGGAGGACTGCCCATCATCCATCTTCTGCAGGCATTGAGGTCCCACAAAGGGTTAAAGTGAGGAAGAAAAACCTCTCAGAGCCTGTTAAAATATGGAGTGATTTGTGGCTGGGGCCTGTTCATTCCAGCCTGCAAACGGACTGCAGCCCTACAGTTTAATCCCTCCCTGTTCCTCTCAGGGGCATGGGGGGATGAGAGGTCTTCATCAGGGTCAAGGTGTGACCCCATGAACTCATCCCAGGGTCACGTCTGTCTCCTGTACACTGAGCAGGGACCAGCTCTTGCAGCACTGCATCCCTGCCTGGGTGTGATTCTTGGCAGCTCGTGGATTTGCTTTTCATCTCCCCCAAAGCAGGAGGAGAACAACAGTGAGTTTATAAGCCCAGGAGGTATTGTCCACCAATTTTTGAATCCCTGGCAGAGGACTCTGCCTGTAATCATGGCAGGATGAGGGGAAACCAGAGCCCTGCTTAGGGTATAGTAAATAAAATGGGAGGGGAAAAGCAATGGCAGAGGAACATATTAAAAAACAAAATAAATCAGCTATGGAAACACAGTTTAAAAGCTGAACATGAAACTTTTTTCAGCCTCGATTCATATGGGGAGAAATACAATATCATTTCATTACTGAAAAAGGCTGCACTAGGATTCCAGTGAGATGACCACTCACTTATCACTCCTAACACTGTTTTCAGATGACAATTACAAAACCCAGATGTGAACCACTAGGAGATTTTATATTAGGACTGGGTTTCTCAGTGAGTTTCAAAGGTAGCCAAATGGTAGATTTAAAGTTCACTCTTGTTATATGATGTGGTAAGTTTGTTGATAGCCTGTCAGGACAGTCTTTTAATCTATGCACCTCCTAAACTCAGTATGGATTTATTCTGGGGAGAAGGGAGGAGAGTTATATAGCTGTTATTAATTATGCCTCATGCTTTCCTCCCCCCTTTAAACATTTAACCTGTAATATGATGAGCCACATGTCAGGAATAATCTAGTAGAAACCATAGGTAATCCCTGCTGAAAGATAAACCTGGCTCTTGACCTGCTGCAGCCCTGGAATTAAAATTCCACCACTCTTAAGTTTGGGAACCCTAGGTAAATCGTGGATGAATTTCATGGTAGCCAGTGAGGAAGAAAAGATGAGATTTCCTGGTTTGCCCTAGTTTAATAAAACCAAGCCTTAAAGTACAGAAAATTGTCTATATTATTCAAAAATCACATCTACAGTAAATAGAATAGAATCTTTTTTTTCCCTGGAAGAAACCATAGTTTTTGGGTAGTTGATTCTTTACATAGGTGCAATGAAAAGTGTTTCCCCAGGTCCAGGAAAAATGAAGGAACAGTCAATAACTGCACAAATTTCCAGGTAGACTCCCAAATGTGATGCCAACTTTTTCAAGTCCATCTTCACCACACACCTGACCAAAGCTGTTGTCGAAGTACTTTGCCTTGGTTTCCCTCACTCCCACCAAATAAGCTCTGGAGGTGTTCATGTCCATGCTAAGTTATTTCGTTGGAGATGAGCAGGAGCCCAAGGCCTGCCTGGCTTTGGTGCTGGCTCCTGGTCTCTCATTACCTGCATGAAGCATGGGGGTGACTCCTTTTATGGAGATTCCTGCCTGCAGGAGTAAAGGCCAAGTCTCATGGAGACCCAGGCTTCTTTGCTGAACTACCCACCACAGCACAGTGCGAGCCAGTCAGGTTAGAGCTGGCCAGGTTTTGTTCCTGGATTTCTTTACAAAATTAGAAAACCTTTCCGGGACACTGTTGGAACAATTCCTCCATTTTTATGAGTGATGCTGGACCTGACTGAAATTCCCCCAAATGGAAAAATTTCGACTCTCTGAATTAGCGAAAAACCAAGAAGGGGCTGGGAGGTGAGGTGGTGTTTTTCTTCATCATCTCTTCCTATGTGTATGCAATTGCTCTGGCTGTTGCTCCATGTATCTGCCAGTCCAGCTGTCTGCTCCCCACTTAATAACGTTTCAATAGCCCAATGACCAATTTTAACCAAATACAGCAGAAGAGGAGATTGCTGGACAACTTTCAGCTCCTCCAGTTATTGTAAAAACCTGGCAGCTCAATAGGTGAGAGGCCTGGATTTGTGTCCCTCTAAGGGGAAGGCTGAGGCATAGACTTAAGCAGATACCTGTTTGATTTGGCTCACCAGTAAGCCAGTCACTTCTGGTGCACCTCCAGTGTGTGATGGAAATAAAAGGGAAGTAAAATGCAGGGATTTTGGTAAACTAGTTCTGCTGCACTCTTTTCAGTTCAAGATAACTGATTTGGCGGATGCCACGAGAGAGACTGCAATCGCCCAACCATTTCTTGGTGACAGCAAGCCAGGATGGAGTTGCCCAGTTGTTCAGGGAGATCTGTAAGTATGCATCTGTCTCATAGCACAGCCAGTACAGCTCATCTCACCAACCAGTCATTCATACATAGCTGTAGTAGGAAGATGAATATCTTTCCAGGTCAGTGCTCTTTCTTACAGTAGCAGAGTTTTGCTCACAGACATTTTACAGGAAGCATTTTAAGTCAGATGCTCTGATTCTTACTTAGAAAGTGGCTGACTGTCAGACTCTGGGTTTCACCAGGTCATGCACATGGGTTTCTACATCCATGTTTTTTAATGATGATATTAGTATTGCAATTGTAAAGGTGTTAAAAAGCAGTAACAATTTGCCTATGAAGCTTCACAGAGAGATATCATTCTTGCTTAAAATTAGATTTTGACCTGCTCAGCATCTTGGTCTATGCTGGTCTGGTAGACTGGCTTTGTAGTCAATGCAGAAGAGGAAAATTTCTGGGAGTACTGGGATCTGTTTCATGTGCTCACTTCAGGATTTGTACCCTAAAAGTGCTTATTTTTCTCCAGTGGCTATAAGGGGATGGCAACAACCAGCTTAGGTGCTCAGGTCTTAATTCAGTTGTTCAGTTGTGGTTTAGTGCCCTTTGAAGAGACCTTGGTATATCCCACATGGCCTCCAGCTGCTGCCCTAGAGGGATTCAGATCTTGTGCTGGTCTTATGCTATGTCTGCGTGTCCAGGCAGGTGTCTTGAATCTCTGGTACATCCCAATTTGCAGTGTCTATGTGTAGACAACAGAATGAGGCCTAAATGGTTGAAATTTGTGACCTTAGAAGCAGGTGTTGGTGCTGTCATGTGCATTAAATATATATGTATGTATTGTAGTAATAGCAAATCAAGTCAGTGCAGTCTTTGGAGTCCAAAGAATGGTACAGCTGATGCGTGTCTAACAAATCTTACATTCTAGATCCAGTGAAATGAATCCACCCTAAATGCTTCCTTATCACACTCCTCCAAAACAGTAACTACTAAAATAGCACTATAAAACTGTTGGAGATTTTATAGAAATGGGTGATTGTCCTTCAGAAAGACAGAGGAAAATACATCCCTAGAGACAGATGTAGCCATTTATGGTACAATGGTGTAGCAACGCTTTGGATATTTTTCTCATGAGTCAAGTTCTCAGCTTTCCGAAATGCAGGAAGAAGCAACCACCACCTGGTGAGAAAAACAATCAGCCTGAGGAGAATGGAAATGAAGCCTCCTTGGGAGACCACATTTTTCCGGCTGGTCCTACAACCAGCTATATCCATTCCCACTTCATATGACTGGAGCCTCTGCTGAGATCAGTCACTCAGGCATTCAAATCTACAGTTACGAAGCCAGAATGGTAATTACTACCCAAATATTCCACAGTCAGGGGAGTTGATCAACTGTGCTAAGTTGGGGGAGGAGAATGGGAAATGCAGGACTTGTGGAAAAACTGATTGCGTGGAAGGTGCTTTTCCTTCCTGAGGCTCCATCAAGAACATCGGTGTGCAACGTTGGAAATACGCTTCTACTATTTCCTTAATCCTTTTCCCAAGCTGACCTCAAGAGCAGGCAGGGACCTGTTACTACAGAGAGGGGAAAACTAAGATGTGAAAGACTGTGGCTGTCCCAGGCTCCCACCTGTGCTGGCTTAGGTCTATCCCCAGGATAGCGCTCTTCATTACTCTTGCTGCCAAATTCTCAGCTCCCCACCAAATACCAAAGGTCTGGACCTTTCTTTCTTCAAGAAAAGCCACTGTTTCTTGGCTAGCTAAGGTTCACCCCAACCATGCTGGAATAAGCTTTTGAAGTAAAGAAGGCAAGGCTGCAGACAATCTTGACCATGAGCTAGGTTTCCTACACACAATCCCATCAGGTAACTGATTGGCCTGATTCTTCAGGGTCTCCAGTGTTCCATTTACATAAGTAAATTAAATAATGCCAGGGAGCCGATGAGTGTTCCTACAAACATTTAATTTACCTGTGTAGATGCAGCCTTGGAGTCTAGCTCTGCTTCCACAATTACGTCTACCTGGAGAGCTTATGTGGCTCAGCCTGGAGTGATGAAACAAGGAGCTGCCAACCTCTGCAAGGATCCCTGGGTGACCAGTGGCTTCCAGGCCACCTACTGTCAGCTGAGGATGAGCTGCCTGCTCATCACACATGAGATGTCAACCAGCCTGGAGCACTACAGCACAGGTAGGACATGATTCGGGGGAAGGGAGGAGATGGCGCCTTTCCCCCCCATGCTGTGGGACTTGGCAGCATCCTTAGGTGAAAAGATGAGCCTAAAGCCCTGCCATGCTCCATTTGTTGTCCCATGTGTCCCCCGGTCTCCTTCCTCCTATATTGGATGCGGATGGGAAACGGATTGTGGGCACTCAGCAAGACAGCAGTGATGGGATAGGAAGGGGAAGGAGCTGGAAATGAAGGAGGAGGAACAAGGAATAGTTGCTTTTATCAAAGTTGAACTTGGTTCTGCAAGAAGCTGGCATCCCGAGCACAGCTCTGGCCTGAGGGAGGAAAGGACAAAGAGGCTCAGCCAGGGGCTGGCATGGGCTTGGGATCCTGCTGGGATGAAGCTGCCTGATCACTGTACTAGATTTTCCCCAAAATTTAAACTGTTGAGCTCCTTTCTCTGAACTACCAGCACAAGCCATATTTCTGCTCCTGGGATCGTGGCTTTTCATGAAAAAGCCAGAGGAACTGCAAAACTTGGAGTAGTGGGGGAATAAATGCCTAAATTCAGGGACTGTGGTACAAGGTGACCATAATTACAGTTGTTATTAGGAGCTGGACTCAATGATCCATGTGGGTCCCTTCCAACTCTGGGTATTCTATGGTTATTCAATCATCATTGAGTGTTTACATTCACAACCTGTCTTACACATACTGTATGCAAAAGACATCACTGTACAGAGGAAAAAAACGTGGAGAAGATTCAGAACTGGGTTCACTTGCACTTTCCACATTGCAAAGTCATCAAGGACCAGGGCAATCTTTCACTGTCCTTGTGCCTTTGGTTCGTACTAAAACTGTCAGCCCAGACTGAATCTGCACTGCAGGATAAGGCCCTGCAGAGACGACAGAGGCAGAATTTAACATCTCCCTGTTCCAAGTGCAAAGTGCTTGTTAAACAACCAGCAGCTGACTACTGGACCATCATTTTGTTTCACATGGGAGCCAGTCATATTAAATAATTTTCAGCTGCACTTTTCCTCTGGACAGAGAACAAGGAGCCCAAAATGGCATATTTTGACTTACGAACCTGGTGAGATCGATGTGTGAACCACAGGAATAGGCAGAGCTCCCTGTACACTGCTGAGGTGATCCCCCCACAGTGCTGTGCTCTTCAAGGATTTCTTCAGTATCAGAAAGTCCCATCTTATTTTTTTTTTCCTACTAAATTCTGATGATCTTCTCATTAGAGCATGTGCTCAGATGCTAAAAGAGGCTCCTGGGGGCTCTCTTAAGGCTACAGGGCACCCAAGATGTTCACATGGAATCACAGGATCTTCTAGGTTGGAAAAGATCCATAGGCATGTTGCTGATCAATGAAGCTGAAGGGGTAGGATGACCCCCCTCTTTTCTGAGGCAGTAGCTGGAGGTCTGGATGTCTCAGGTGGCACAATATGCTCACATTTAAGCATCTGAGATGGGTCAGGTGCCTGAACCTGCACATGAGTGTTTTGGTGTGTAAGAACAGACAAGTGGGCAATGCAAAGCAAACATGTTCCCTGCATCAAATATAAATTGTAGAACCATGGAAAGGTTTGGGTTGGAAGGAACCTTAAAGATCATCTAGTTCCAATCTCCCCACCACGGGCAGAGATGCCACCCACTAGATCTGGTTGTTCAGGGCCCCATCCTGAACACTTGAACAGTTCCAGGAGTGGGAGGCATCTACAGCTTCTCTGGGCAACCTCTTCCAGTGCCTACCACCCTCACAATAAAGAATTTGTTTTTAGTATCTGATCTCAATCTCTCCTCTTTTAGTTTAAAATTGTTCTCCCTCATCCTATCACTATCTGCATGTGTAAAAAAGTTGCTTTGCCTCTCTCTCATAAGCCCCTTTAAAGTACTGCAGGGCTGCAATGAGGTCTTCCCGGAGCCTTCTCTTCTCCAGGCTGAACAACCCTGACCACCTGTCTCCACAGGAGAGGTGCTCCACCCTTGTGGTCATCCCTGTAGCCTGCTCTGGATAACAGATCTGTGTCTTTCTTATTAAGGCAGAAATTAATGTTACCTAAATACTGATGTCAGCACAGCCCACACCAACTTACAGTGTCTGCAAAGAGCTGTTAGGAAGTTGTGAAGACACACCACTATAATGCATTAGGAAATCAAGTTCATTGCTAATAGGGCATTTGACATTCTACCCAGGGATGTGTGTCGGTGACTCTGTCCATTCAGCTGTCACTGTGCAGACGTGTGGCTTTAACTTTAATGAGAGCACTAAATAAATGTACAGGAACAGCAAGATTTAGTACATTGCATTTATCTCCTTCAAATGCATCTACTAAGGAAAAGATATGTGGGCAGAAAGCTTGTTCTGACTTACATAGTAAAACTATGCAAAGGACCCTTAAGTGAGATGTGATTTGCTCTTTGTATTAACTCAAGGGTTCTTTGAGACAGAGAAATACAAAATAGGATGGAGCTTCACCTGATACACCCATGGTAAAACTCTGTAACAGCTGATCCTGCAACTCACACTCAAGTCCATTTAGTGCACTGCCAAAGGAGAATGTATGTGCCCACATAACATATTCCTGTTTTCCAGCTCCCTGTCTTGTATACAGGACACACTCGTACTGGGTTGATTTAAATGTGTTTCACAGCCTAAGAGGAGAGAAACAAGAGTGAGTGCCTTCGAAACTGCTAGTGCCTTCCACATTTCATACCTGCGACGGGAAACACCTTACGCAGAGGCTCAGTGCTATAAATCCCTTCTCCAGGAGATGGTGCTCCTGCCCTGGGAGAGATCCCTGCCCGCACGCTTCCAGACGATGCTCGGTCCCACCGCAGCCACCCGGCTCCTCTGCCGGGCTGAGACGCGATGGTTCCTGTCCTCTGAGTTTCTCTTGCTGCTTAGCAGATGAAGGAGAAAGAGACCCAGAGCATGAAATGTTTTCCAATAAAAGTTGGAAAAGGCAAAGTTGAAAAGGAAAGCAGAAATTGTTGGGTTAAAATGCAGAACTGGACAGGAGACCAGAAGGTACCAGTGATAAGCAGTTCATGAGCTGCTCAGTTTGCCCCATGATCTGTGCTGGTTTCTGTGGGGCCTTTTGGGTGAGGGGCATCTCTCCTGAGTGCCTGGCCCAAACCACCTACATCTGTCATGAAAGGACATGCTGCCCTGGCAGGAGGGGCAGACAGACAGAATCTTTAACAGAAGTGATCCAGACCATGCAAAGTTGCAATCAAACAGGACTTTGGAACACATCCCTTTCCCCACTCAGGCACCCACGTTCTTTCATTCCTGCTCCTCCTCCTCCTCACAGCCCAGCTCAGCAGCTGGCACAGAGGAGTGAAGGGAGGAGGACTGGGCTGGAGTTGAGGGCTGGCAGGTCTGCTCTGGCCCTCTGCACTCCTCAGCTGACACCCATGGCTTGTTGGTGTCCCCAGAGCAACTGTCCAGGAAACCAAAGTTGATACCTCCAACTAGGTATCTTGTGTTGTCAGCTGCACTTCGGTAGGATCCATTCCTAATCAAGATGATATCCCCAAAAAGGAGGGAAATCGGTTTTTGGGGAAAGGCCTTTCTTTGCCAGATCCCTATCACCAGTGGAGAACTATTGCGCTGACCTTAAGAACTTCAGAGTTTAGCTCCATTTGCCTGGTCTATGGAGGAAAACAAAAACATGGGATTAGAGCACTGAAGTAAATGAGAGAGAAAAGAGTGTCTGACAAAGGAATAAACAATACCAAAGGATGGGAAGGTAACTTAAAGGGGAAAAAACCCACTGTCTTCCTTCCATGTTCATAGTGGTGAATATTTGCATGCAGAAAGTTATGAGTGAGACAGAACTGGAGTTATTGGTAAGACTTTGCACTGGGATAGAAAGCAAAGGACCGAGAAATTCTGTCTCAAGTAGCAGAGAAGTGAGAGTGACAACAGTCATGAGCAGCACTGGCTGGGGAGGATGATGGGAAGAGGGCAGAGGACTCTTCTAGGAATAACTGGGAACTAGAAAGATTGGGGTGAGCTACTGTGAGCAGTGTTCCTTCTCTGGCGCTCCCTTGGGTGTCTGCTGACAAACACTCTCCCAGTCGGGTCTCACCTTCAGGTTCTGATACCCCCAAATCTGAGGGGCCTTCACAAAGGGGCTGGGAGCTGGAGGACAAGAAGCTGGGGAGAAACACAATAATGTGGGGAACAGATGAGAGAAAAAAGGACTGAGTGGAGATCAAAAGATTAAATATGTAAAAATAAAGAATCACGGAGCAGAGCTTGAGGAAGGCTGTAGGAGAGCACTTCCCCTGGTGACATCTCACATGGACAGCCAGGGGTGGGTAGGAGGTAGCTGAGGGCTTTCTGCACCTCTGTAACAGCTGTCTCAGCTGGGTTCTGTGTTAATGCTGTAGGAACTGCTTTCTGGAGGTACAGCTCACTCTCCAGTAACTAGTGATGGGAGGAAGGTGATAAGTGAGACTGAGAAAGACGCCAGAATGAAGTAAAGTGAATCCCACCCCTTCCAACCAGATGCTAGCCTGGACTACCACCATAAGGACACTTGGGTGAGTAATCACCATGATCCAGCATCTGGGCTTGGTGCACTGACAAATTACCTGCTGACTCTGCACTTTTCAAAAAGCAAATGGGCTTTTTTTTTTTTTTTGAGCACGCTGAGTGCTCAACTGTGTTTTGACCCGCTACTTTCAGGTGGCTGATGCCAGATCCTGTCGACCAGATGCTGAATAGGACAATTTTCCCCGAGGGGATTGGAAAGCCTGTTTCAAGAAGCTTTTAAGTTTCCAGAAGGATTGAATTTTCAGCAAAACATTTCCATAAGTCTCCTGTCCCCTAGCTAGAGCACAGTGTTCAAATAGAAAGTGATGTGAGACAAGCACAGCTTTAGGCATCCAGGCTGTGGTGACGTCAGGTCTCTGGGTCTGAAGCAAAGCAGCCCACAGGGTCCTTGAATCCATCTGATGTTTCATGCATGGAGTTTGTACCTTGATTTGTCTTATCTTCCCTGGCTATCCTCATGCAGACAACCAGAAAGAATTTAGCTTGGCTTGAGTTTAAGTAAGTTTTGGAAGGAGTTGCTGGAAGATTTGGAAAGAAAATGATGCTGTTGCTTGGTTACTTGCTGAGCTGGCCTTGCTGTCACTTGTAGCCATCTTGCTAGAAGACATTTATTAAGTGAAGCCCCAAGAGACTTCTTGTGTGGTCACTGCATGAAAACACACTCTTCCAAATAGCCACTGGCATCAATATTCTGATCACTCTGAACTTGCTCAAGACTAGAAAAGTTGGTGCAGCCCCACTAACAGAAACAGCCACAAACACCTCCAGTTTTGAAGCGTGGAGGGGGCTTGTCACTCAGTTTGTTTTTATTCCATCACAAAGGGATGATGAAAGGGAAGGGGAGGTGGAGGTGCAGAGCTGTGGGAATATGGCTGTGACATGAGGTACATGGTTATTCCTTGAGGATTTCCCTTCTGCCTCAGTTTCCTCCTTTGCGAAGCGGTCTTCCATGGCTGGTGGGTTCCAGTTAAATCAAATACCCCATTCTTTCCTGCTCCAAAGAGCATCTGTAGGGCAGCCCCTCTGCCAGGCTGGGACCTTGCCCACAGTTGCACAAGAGGATGCAGACATAGTAGGGGAGTTCACCCTGCCCACGACTCATGGAAATGAATTGGTGCTCCACACACAAAGGTCCCCAACCACCATGGACAATGTAGTAGGGCAAGCAGGGCAGTGCTGGGGACCAAGAGAGGGAGCAGAGGGAGGGAGACCACATCAGAGGGACAAGCCTAAGTATCAGCCAGGCAGGAATGATTCCTTCCTGCTCCTGAAGGAATCAGCATACAAAAAATGTTGCCAATAAGAAAACAGGCTTAGTGAGTTGACTGTCCCCTTCTTTCCAAAAACTTGACCAGAGGGATCTGTTCGTGAAGGGAGAGAGAGACCATAATGGGATAAGGCGCAAGCTGTTATGGGAGTCAGGATCCATCCTGGGCACATAGCCACTGGGACTAGTTCTGAGGGAATAATCAGAGGCAAATGGGGCCCTTTATCTTCATCTGAGGTTCTGGCACATTTCTGATTTAATATTTGGTGAGCAGGATGACAGGACAGTCTCAGAACTGTGTTTTTCAACCTGTGATGGAGGTACCCAGAGGATTTATAAGTGTAAAAGCAAAGAGAGATGGAGCAAGTGAGCAGGGCTGGAGCTAGGATCACCACTTTGGTTAAAGGCCCCCATGGGCAGGAGCATATTGCTGTACCCACTGCAGTGGGGAGTGCCCTCAGAAGGAACAAGTCTATTTGCTGGTGGAGCTGAACGGACATAAAATCTCCCTCAGTTATATGGGTGTTTTTTTCTGTATAAACTTGCTAATTGAGTTGTAAAATAAAACTGCAGCCCTTCCTCTCCAATTTCTGCTGCTGCAGCAGCGTGCTAATTTGGTTTTGGAAGGGGGCTGGTAGAAAGTGGCTTTTCGCCAGCATGAAATTATGCACAAAAAGTTTGCAGTGGGAGAGAAGGGAGCCCGTCCTCGGTGCAAGGAAGGACTGGGGGCAGGAGCTGCTGAGCAGGGCTGAGGCGGCTTGGGAAGGTCCTGCAGCTGGGCTGGGCTGGGCTGATGGAAATTCAAGAAAGCCCAGAAGGGTTTAAATGAAGTTGCAATGGAGAACAGATGGGAAAGTTAGTGCTTCTGCACCTCAGTAGATGCTGTGTGGTTGAGAGGATGAGCTGTGGGAATTCACATCTACCCTCCAGCATGCCCGGGCAGGATTTGCTTCTTGGGTCTGTGTACCTGTGTGTGTGTGTGTATGTGCGTGTGTGTGTGTGTGCCTTTGGTGTGGACATGTGTGCCTGGTGTGTGCACACACGTGTGTCTGTGTCGCTCGGGGTGGTGTGGGTATGTGCATGCCTGTGTTGGATCTCCATACAGACTGTGAGGACAGGGATCTGGGTCTCATCACCCAGCAGCACAAGGCTCTGTCATGGGGACAACTGTGCACAGGAATGAGGATGGAGTGGTGCAGACTGATGCAGAGGAACCCACTGCTCAGCTCTGCCGACTTGCACCAGGCAGGGATTTGGCCCTGCTGCCCGCACTGGGGGCTAAGAGGACTGTTCTGTGGGGGAAAAAAAAATAAAGGTAGGGAAAGGAAAAACAGAAGGCACAGCCTGGCTGTCTGTTGCATTGATGTAACTTTAATTTTTGAAAGACACACAGAAAAGATTTAGTGACAGTTCCAGTCCCAGGGTGAAGCCCAGGGTTACACGTGTGGCAGGTACATGCATCCCAACATGCAGGAGGATGTAAAGTCCCAGGGGACCCAGGGCATGGACCACATTCACCATTTTTGTAGCTTTCACTGTTTCACATAAAACTGACTGTGTGAAACAATTCCAGGCAGGAGGCTCCAGAAACCATTGCAAGAAGCCCAGAGGTTTATGGATAGGTTTGCCTGCCCATTTTCTAGAATTTGACAGTCCTTCCTGTCCCATCATCCTTTCACCCTTCTGCTGATCCTTTTGATCCCAGCACTGGGAAGGGAGCGCTGCCATACCCTTCAGTGGGAGCATCAGGAGCATAGTTTGTGACCCTGGAGCTGCTGGTTGAGGTGGAATTGAGTGGGGCAGGACCAGATAGTGTTTATCACTTTTCCCATCTTTGGGAAGAGGTGCCCTGAACACTCAGCCCTGTTGCCACCTGCTCCAGTTCTGTGAGGGCACCCAAGAGGGATCTCAGCACCCTGGCCAGAGGGGAGTGAGGCCTTAGGGGCTGGAAGATCTTGTCAGATGCTTTCAGAAGTGACCTTTAGTGTCTAAACATCATCAGGCTGGATTTAGTAAGGAACTGACAAAAGAATAACAATTATTGAAGCTTTCCTCTGCCTCCCCTTCCTTTGCCTCCTGCCCCAGCTGGGTTAGGGCTCCTGGTGGTCACTAACTGCTGGGTGGGTGCTGCCAGTGGCAGCGTGCAGGGCCCTGTGGTCTGTGCAGAGTGTGAAACTGCTGTGCAAGCCACGCAAGCTCTGTGTAAAGGCTGTGCAAGTCTGGTGAAGACTCCGTGTAAGGGCTGTGCAAACCCTGTGCAAATGCTATGCAAAGGCCGTGCAAACTGTGCAAAGTGTGCAAATGGCTTTGGAGCTGGCCATCTGGCACTGAGAGGGACAGGGATTTCTCGGGATGGGGATTTCTCGGGATGGTGTCATGGGAGCGGTGTCCACGTCTCTGCACAGCGTGCGCGTTCATACCTAGCAAATCCGCTGGTTGGCATTAGAAACCCACTCGTGATACTGTGACAAAGCACCTGTAAAACTACAGCAGAAAGAAACCCGAGAGGCTGCAGAGACAAATGCTCGTGAGAAGCGATTGTTTGGGGGAAGGGGGGGGAGAAAAAAAAAAAAAGCTGTGTTTGTTTTGGCGAAACACCTACATTCCTTCAAATAAATCATCGCAGCCCTTGTTTTTGTATTTGCGGAGAAATCGCAACAGACATAACCAGGGACTTAAGAGACTTGAAATAACATCCTAGTAAATACCCCACTTTGTTATTTTAATCGAGACCCAAGGAAACATCTGAATTTTACCAAGGAAACCCTCCGTGCGAGGGAAAACATCAGCCCGCAGCCCGGCCGGGGCTTTGTTTTGCTCCGGTGTCGGACTACCGAGGCGGAATTGCCGGGGCCGATGGAGGTGCGGGGCAGCCCGGGACAGTCGCTCCGGCTTCCCCGACGGTCCCGGCCCGGCCCTGCTGGCAGCACCACTCCCGCAGGCCAGTCTGAGGGGTGGGAAGTCCGCCCGAAACGTGGGTGAAAGTTCCTCCGTCCGAAGCAGAGCCGGGGTCTCCCACACGTCCAGTGTGGGACCAGTACGGGGTGGTGTGGGACCCCCTCCAATACAGGGGCGCCTTCCAAAGTACGAGACGGACACAACTCCCATCCGCATCCCCCCCTAATTAGGCTGGGTGACGCCGCGGCACGGGGCTGTGGGATGCAGCTCTCCCCGACAAATGAGGGGTGCGGGTACCCCCACGGGGGGCGTAGGTGCCTCCCACCAGATGGGACCGGAGCCTGTGGGGGTCTCACCTGCCTGGGGAGGCGGGGCGGGGACCGGGGAGAGGGTGTCCGGGTTAGGGTCTCACCTGCAGACAGAGGCGGAGCGGGGACGGGGGTTCTCTCACCTGCCGGAGGAGGCAGAGCGATGTCCGAGGGGACGGTCCGGGGGGTCCCACCTGCAGGCAGAGGCGGGGCGGGGTCGGGAGGGATCCGGGGGGGATGGCACCTGCCGGGGGAGGGGTCGGGATCCAGGGGGTGTCAGGGAGGTCCCACCTGCCGGGGGAGGCGGGGCGGGGCCCGGGGCCCGGGCGGCTCCGGGGCGGGGAGGGGCGAGCGGCCGGCAGGGGGAGCCCCGGCGGCGGCGGGCGAACGGGGAGCGGCGGCGGTGGCGGCGGCAGCGGCGGCGGCGAAGACGATGTTCAAAAGCGGGCGGGGAGCGGCGGCGGCAGCAGCTCCGCGCCGAGCCCCGGGCCGCCGCCATGCGCCTCCGCGCCGCCGCCGCCGCCCTCTGCCTCTGCCTGCTGGGCGCCTGCCGCCTCCGCCGCGGGCTGGAGGCCGCCGCCGTGCGCGGCCCGTCGGCGGCCGCTCCCCAGCGACCCTCGGCAGCCGCGCCTTCCTCCGCCTCCTCCTCCTCCGCCGCCGCCGCCGCCTCCCCCTTCTCCTCCCCGCCGCGGAGGGACGGGGCTCTCCGCAACGGCACGGTGGTGCCGCACCACTACATGGTGGCCCTGTACCAGCGCCTGGCCGCCCGCCGCGGCTCCGGCGGCCGCGCCGACACCGTCACGGGCTTCGCGGAGCGGGCGCGCAGCGGTGAGTGCGGGGAGCGCGTCCCCCCGGGACCCCGCCGTCGGGGATGCTTGGGCTTGGGAACGGGCGTCAGGATGAGGATGGGGCTTGGGGATGGAGACGGGGCTGCGCGTGGGTGCGGGGATGGACGCGGGATTGCGCATCACTTCGAGCGTGAGTTTGGGGACGCGGTGGCAACGCGGACAAGGAACTCGCGCGTTGGTCCAGACGCGGGGCTGTGCCTGGGATGGGGTTGTGCGCTGGTTGGGGAACGGGGCTGTGCGTTGGTTTGAGCACGGGGTGGTTGCAGGGGTTGGGGGTAGCTCACGGGATGGAGCTTCGCGGGATAGGGGCTGCGCTTCCCGGTTGTTTAGCGGGAATGGAGCCGTGCGCGAGACGGAGCGTGGGAATGGGGACGAGGACAGTGCTGGTAGTGGGGTTGTGCGTGAGCATAGGGCTGGGGCGACGATACTGACAGCAAATGGTTTGTGTCTGGAGCTGGGAAAAGGGATTGCCGATGGAGATGAGCGTGAGGTCGGGGGTGGCGATGGGGTTGCTCTGTCAAGGATGACGTTCGGGGCTGGGGCTGGGGCTGGGGTTGGGGACGGGGTGCGAGGTGCAGCCAGCCGGGCCGGGGCGGGCGGGCGTGCGGGCGGCTCTCGGAACCTCCCGCCACCTGATGTGGGACCGGCGGCTGCGGCGCAGTTTTGAGGCAGCTTCTCTGCGCGGCATCCCCGGGACCGGGAGCGAGGAGACCCGCCAGAGCCTTTGCGGCCCGAAAAACTCCGCAGGGCCCCGCGACGGGCCGGGCGAGGCTGGGGAGGAAGCGCAGCCGCGGTGCCCCGGTAGCGCTCCGGAGCGGCTCCCGCCGACCCGCCGGCTGAGCTCGGCATCGCGCTCCCCTTCTCCCTCTTCCCCTCCTTTTGCCTTCTTCATACCCGCGGATCTAGTGGTGATAATCAAATAAACACATAAACGCACTTGACGATATATTTTTAACATGTGTACATCGCTCCCTGCCTCCAAAGTTCGCTCGGCTGGGGGAAAAAAAATAATAAATTCCCGATCGAATAAAATTAAAAGACAAACTGAAAAGCAGCCCCAGCCTCCCCGCGGTGCCTATCGCTGGCTGCCCCGGGGTGGGAGAGCGGCGGCTGCTGGTGCGGAGCCCCCCAAGCCCCATCCCCACACCCAGATCGGGCCGTATCCTGCCGGCAGCCTCTGGGGGGAAAGGGTGCTAAAAGCTGATGGGGCAAGGTCAGGGGAGCGAGGTGGGACGCGAGGAAGATGATCCGGTGGGAGGGTGGGCAGTGCCCGGCTTGAGAGAGCCGGGGGAAAACTCTGCACAGGTCCTGGGAAGTTTCAGAGCAAAACGAAACCAGATGAACTCTTCAAAGGGATCTCCTTATCTACTCTTATCTGCTTCTCACAGGAACTTTAGATCTGCTTTTAAGATAATAATTATAATAATGACTATAATGAATAATAATAATAAGGATAATAATAGTAATAGTAGCAACAGCAGCAGATGACAGGGAGAAGATTGTTTCCCCCCTGGCGGGCGGTGCAGACTGCACCCAGCGGGGCTGCGGTGTGGGGATGTCGGACAGGGCTCTGCCGGCAGCGGGTCAAGGGGCTCGGGCACA
This sequence comes from Myiotriccus ornatus, assembly GCA_036023395.1. Taxonomy (NCBI): domain Eukaryota; kingdom Metazoa; phylum Chordata; class Aves; order Passeriformes; family Tyrannidae; genus Myiotriccus; species Myiotriccus ornatus. Next base: position 106,272,328 of record JAYRBT010000114.1, read on the forward strand.
GCAGCGATGTTTGCAGCATGCCCAGGTCAGGTTTCTCGTTAACGAAGGAGAAAATAAATAACAACCCTCCCAGAACTCATTCATTTCTTTTCCCCAATGCCATCTCCTTGGTGTTTTCGTTTGGGTTTTTGTTTGGTTTTGTTTTGTTTTTGTGTGTGGGTTTTGTTTGTTTGTTTCGGGTTTGGGTGGGTTTTTTGTTTTGCTTTTTTTTTTTTTTAAATTCACATTGAGTATGTTTAATCAATGCCAGAAACTGCACAAGTCTGTGTTTGGGCTTTGGATCCACCAAAAACAGTGACAAACTGAAGCTGGGCTCACTTTCAGCCTCTGGTGGTGCCTCTATCAGGCATGTGTCTGCTAGGGGAAAATGGAATTTTTCACAGCTTTTTACTTGGCATGGCTGGGGCTCTGTGTGTGTGTGTGTGACACTTAGAGCAGAAGAAATCGGTGACCACCTCCTGATTGGGAATGGGACTGTGGCACACAGGTTCAGATGGGGTTTCCATGCCGTAACAGAATAGTGGTGCAACTAGGGTCACTGGAACACCCAGGAGGAGGCAGAGAAGCCTCCTTGGGACATGGGAAAGACTGCTGATGAGAAGTCACTTGATTCAATTGATGCCTCCCTCCCTCTGTACCTTCTCCTCCTTGTTTGTTTTTGGTGCCTCCAGCTGGAGTGATGCTCCTGGATGCAGGACATACAGCCTGTGTCCTGCTGGGATACTCAACGAGCCTTGCTGCATGGCAAGATCTTCCCTGTTAGCTCTGTGTCCCTTGCACCTCCCTAATCAGAGCTTGGCTTCAGCTTGCTGGGATTTTAATTTTTTTCTTTCCTTTTTTTTGTTTTTTCCCTTCTGTGTTATCTCTTCCAGATGCCTCCCCATCCGCCTCCGAGCAGCGATACCTCTTCGACATCTCCAGCCTGCCTGAGGCGGAGGAGGTGATGGGCGCAGAGCTGCGGGTCCTGCGAGCCCTCCCTGAAAACCGGAGCTTGGCCCTGTCCCCTGAAGGCACCTTCCACCACCTCCTCCTTTCCACCTGCCCAAGCCAGGATGGTGAGGAGCCCCGGCTGCTGGACTCCAGGGCTGCAGACATTTTGGACGCAGGCTCCTCCAGATGGGAGGTTTTTGATGTCTGGGAAGCCTTGCGAGATCGGAGGGAGAGATCTCTCTCGGGCACGCTGCTGTGCTTCCTGCTGAGGATCGTCTCGGATCAGTCGGGGCAGCTCCTGCCTCCCCGGCAGCTGGGGTTCAGCAAGCCCCAGCCCCAGCCCCACGAGCGAGCCCTGCTTGTGGCCTTCTCCCGCACCCAGAGGAAAGAGAATCTCTTCAAGGAGATCCGGGATAAGATCAAGGCCCTGGGCAGCCCCCCATTCCTGGAGCCCCCCGATCCTGGCCAGGAGGTGTATCCCAAGCGGAGGAAGAGAAGGACCACGATTGCTGCCCGGTCTGGGGGCAGAGGCCATGGGAAGAAGGCGAAGACCCGCTGCAGCAGGAAGCCCCTGCACGTGAACTTCAAGGAGCTGGGCTGGGATGACTGGATAATCGCCCCCCTGGATTACGAGGCGTATCACTGTGAGGGGGTCTGCGACTTCCCCTTGCGCTCCCACCTGGAGCCCACCAACCATGCCATTATTCAGACCCTGATGAACTCCATGGACCCGGAGTCCACCCCCCCGAGCTGCTGTGTGCCCTCCAAGCTCAGCCCCATCAGCATCCTCTACATAGACTCTGGGAACAATGTGGTTTACAAACAGTACGAGGACATGGTCGTGGAGACGTGTGGCTGCAGGTAGCAATTTCTGCAGCTCTGCTCCTCCCCATCCCTCCCTGCCCTGCCCAGCAGCCCTACCCCATTTTATATATATAAATATAGATATATATATAAAATATATATATATACACATTTTGGTGTGTGCCTTTCCAAAAGCCAAGCTCAGAGCAGCTGTCCCTTGCCTTCCTTGAGCTGCCCTGGCCATGAACCCCCCCCGAGGCTGTGAGGCTGATGCCATCTTTGTGCCTTGCCTGCTCCCCATGGGAAAGGGGGGCACACAGAGCCCCCAGAAAATGCCTGTTCTGCCTATGAGCTCTGCCTGCTAGGCTTGATTTTCCCAAGTGGAGATGACACTTTCTTTCCCAAAGGTTTTGGAAAATGTCTGGCCAAAATTGTCTTGGTGGGAATGATGACCTCGGGTTGGGGGGCAGATGGAGTGGTGGCTGTGGGAGAGGAATCTTGTCAGTATCACCCTCTGGCTGTGGCAGTGGGATGGAGGTGAGGTGGGAATGCTCATTTATTTGAGTTAAAGGAGTTCTGTCTGCCTTCAAATTCCCGCCCCCGGTTTTCTGGTGGAAAAACAAGGGATCCCTGGGGGAAGGCAAGGGGTGGAGAACCTGTGGCTGCTGGGGGTTGAAATCATTTGGTCCAGGCCTGCTTGCAGTGGGAAGAGATTTGTGAGTCTGCTGGTGGGGACAGGAAAGAAGGTCCTTGTAACTGGAGGCTAAAGCAAGAGTCAGGTCTGAAGTAGAGCTCGTGCTGTTAAAAAAATGGGAATGGTCCTGGGAGGTGTTAGCTGGGGGTGCCCTGGCTCCATGTAGTCCAAAGTGCTGGCCCTGTTGTTGATGTCCTGCAGGAGGTACTGGCTGGTGGGCCCCCTCCCTTTCCTGCACAAAACCCCCATTCCAAGGCATACTGGGAAGCCGGCATCAGTCCCACAGTTCACACAGCCGTCCTCAGCATGTCTGGAGAGAAACAAAGGTCCTGAGTTCCCCAGGGAAGAGCCATTTTGCTTGAGTTCTTCTTTTTCCAAATAATCTCTATAAAAGCACTAAGCTCCACCCTATCTTCCTTTGGCATCAATTTCCCAGTAAGCTCCATCCCTCCCTGGAGCACCGGCCTCTCCCTGCTCCATTAAGGGGGCCTGGATCTGCCAGGAATGGACCTTTCCCATGCTGTGGGCTGAATGTCACCCTTGGAGACTGCTACATAAAATGGGGTGCTTTGACCCTGCTGAAAGGGCTGCAGGAATCTTGCAACTCAGGAGCTGAGTATAAATTATGCCTTTAAATCAGAGAAACCTCGCATCCATGACAGGGTGTGTTTTGGATGTTGGGAAGCGTTTCTGCTGCACCTCAGTGGCTTTTGGTACCAAACTCCGGCTTCATAGCTCGGTTGGTGTAGACCACAGGTGTATTTGCACAGACTTTGTGTTTGATGGTTTGTTTTTTACTGGTGGTCAGAGTGTTGTTGTGTAAACATCAGTGCTTGTTAGTGACAGTAGTTTGCTTTTGGAGGCGATAAATCCCTGCTGGAAAACATGGTGTTTTCCCTGTATGAAACCAGTTGTCCTCCATGGCAGGGGTGTTCTGCTGGGAAGGCTGGGCCTGGCAAGGGCAGAGAGGGGGTCACCTCAAAGAACTCTACTGGAATCCAAATGATTTCAAGGATCAGAAAAGCCTTGGTGAGGTCCAACAGCCACTTCCCTACAAGAAAATAGTACATAAGCAGGGAGTAAACTGTGCACCCTGATAATGGTGATAGATCCACTGGGCTAATACCCCCCAACTTCCATCTGTCCTCATCCACAGAGGCTTGCTGTGCATCCTCAGACTGTGGGTGGTGGCAACTCAGGAGAGCAAATGTGATACCCGTAAGTCTCATGTAATCCCCTTGACTCCCATGGAGCTCCTCCAACTTTACATGCATGTATCCAAGAGGAAAACCCATCTCCCTACCTCAGCATGAATGTAAATATATATTAATGATGTAACTGTCCCTAGGGGGATGTTCAGAGTTGGAGGTTGGTGGGGCAGAGAAAGAATCAGGTCCATGCGGGTGGGTTTTCTCCCTGCCAGCGTCTGGGGAGGCTGAGGTGCGACTAGTGGGTGAGGAGGGGTCGGCAGGAGGGCTGGTGGCTTTCCTTTGCCCTTTGGCTTTAGCACAGATGGTTTAGGAAGGAGGTTGGCACAGCAGGGCCGTAGCTGCCTGCTCTGGAAACACCGCGCTGTTTATAAAGTTACCAAGCTTTCAAAGTACCTAATTTTTCAATTGTCATGGGTTGTTTGATAGTTTTTCTCACTGCTGAGACAATATTTTTTAATGTTTTTGTTTCTCTTACCTCCTCCTCTTCCTCCAAATATTTGTGGTGGAGGTTTGTGGGCAGTTCAAATATGAGCAAGATACATATACAGCTCCTGGCAGCCCGTGCTGGCTGGTGGCTCTTGTGAGCCTCAGCCAAAAGGGTGGCCTGAGACCTGCTCCCGTGGGACCGAGTCCAAGGGGGTGTTAATACCAGTGACCCTCAGTTCTTGCGGCTCTTGTTCAGCCACAGCTGCAGGGAACAGACAGATGTTGCCCACCTTAGGCCTGGAGGTGGCTGATGGGGAGCAGGGCGATGGGTTGGGTCTTGCAGTGCTTCACCTCGACCCCAGTGCTGTGTGCTGTGCTCTGCTGAGGCTCTGTCCTGAACCCCACCGTGGCTTTGCTGGTTCTGGGGGGGGAAACAGTGACTCAGTCACTGCAGTTTTGTAGCCTGGATCACTACAGTAAACGAGGAGGATTTGGGGAGAGCGCAGAGGCTGCTGATGGCAGTGATGCCATCCATGATTTTGCCCATGTGGGAATCAGTCCTGGCTCTCCTGGCTACAGGTACTGAAGTGTTCAAAAAAAATGTGGGGATAAGGCAACTGAGTGGTGAACATGGTGGTGGTGCTGGGTTGACGGTAGGACTTGATGGTCTTTTCCAGCCTTAATGATTCTGTGACTCTCAGTGGAAGTGGCAGGTGTGAAAGCCTTTTCCAGACAGGGAGGTTCCCTCAGCTGAGTTGCTGCAGCCCTGCCATGCTGGGGAGCAACACAGGAACGTGTCAGCAAAGGGCACAGAGCAGTAAATCCTGCCTGTGGAGGCAGGTAAGTGGGGCACTGGCTGCAGGATGGTGGCAGCCCAGCCCACCCCTCACCCCTGAAGCTGGTCCTCAGCTGAGCATCACCCTCTAATACCGTAGAAATGGTCCAGGAAAAATGTATTTCTGATCAGTTGCCTCTTGCCTGATTTTTGGCCACATGTAAACTTTATAAATATGAGACTAGAGGCTGAACATGGACAAATATGAATTCAGTAGGCTCAGAGTGATTTTAATGGATAATTATAGGTTCTTATTCTGCAGTATTTATACAACCTTTCCAGTTAAAAAAAAAAAAAGAAAACAAAAACAGTTTCCATGCAGTGTATATCCTCCTGGAGGATTTGTTTAACCTTGAGCACCATTTCTGTCTGCAGGATATAATTACAGTGAAACTAGAAATATTAAGCATTTGAAAAAGACTATGTATCTATGCTTAACTGGCTCCCTCCCCTCAGACATGGGAATGTAATCACGCAGGAGCAGGGAAACGTGGAGTGATCCCATTTGACTTGGAAGCACTGGGGCTGCGATTCAGGGAAGCACACCTGGTCAGGAGATAGGACTGGTGTCTGTGCCTTGAGCTCTGCAAGACCAAAGACTGTGCTTAAGCCACTGCCTGCACCATGTCCTGAAGCCCCCTGTCCAGGGAAGCTCCACAGCAGGAATAGTCAAAAGCAAAATGGCTTTATGCCTGGTTTAACTGCCTAGTGACCAGGGGTGCTTCTGGCCTAGGAATAATCCCCCCAAAAAACACCCTTTTTTCTTCTAAGGAATGATTAATTTTTGCTTCTCTTAAAACAGGAGTTTTGTCTATCCACACACCCCATTTTTTTAAAAAAACATATTTCAAATCCAATGATAGAAGGGAAATTACTATCCTCTGGAAGAGAGAAGGGTTTACATATGAAAAAGGGCTTGATTCAGGGTTGTAGCATCTTGTCCCTGGCATAGCTGTGTTGATTCTGGTCAGCACTGGCAGCCAGGGCCACATCTTCTTCGCGTGTTGGCTGATGCTTGGCATACTCGTAAGGAAAAGACTGCAAAGGTATTAAAAGTGAAGCCCAAGCCTTGAGCCTTCTGCTCAAGTCCGAGTGCCAGTGACTCCTGGGTGTTTTTGCACCGTGTGGGTTTTAACTCAGGCTGTGGTTACACAGATGTCACTGGGTGATGCTGCAGTGATTTATCGGTCACACTCCCGTTGCAAAACAAGCAGCTTCTTTTACAGTTTTAAGCCCTTATGCCACAGACCCAAAAATGGTATTTAGGGACAGTCACCTGTGCTGGCCCCCACGTAACAGCAGGCACATGCTCTGCTGTTGGCAGCACTGCCTCTCCAGGGAGGAGACAGGGAGGCATCACTTAGGACCCCTGGGCCACAGCTGGGCAAAAGGAGCAGAGCACCCTGGAAGTTCTGATGAGATGTCACAGCTTTGCTCTCCAGACTTAACAGGAGTTTTGCCACGAGCAAAACTTGCGCTTGTCTTGACAGCAGCATTTGCAGTTACTCACATCAAAACCCCCATGACCTATGTTAATGTGACAGATACGTCATAAATACCAATCCAGCTCATACTCTTGTTGGAACAAACCTGGTGGGAAATGTCAAGGTTTCCTGCCAAGCATGTAGCGAGTTCTGAAATCCAAGTGCCTTCTCTTTTGTCTGTGCTGGAGCAGCAGGGCCATGTGCCAGGGAATACAAAAACTAAGTAGGGCAACGGCAGTGAGAGTCTGGGTATTTCACAGAAGTTGTCACCCTAAGCGGGGCTGTACCACTGGGTTTGAAAGGTGGTCAGACTGAAGGGCTGTCACATGGACCTTGGCTGGGTGGTCCCACCACACTGCTTGCTGTGTCCCCTGTCCTGTGTGCAACTGGAGTTATGGTGTGAATTTTTCTCTCTTCACATCACACTCTGGGGAGGTGAGTGGGTGGGAAAACCTGTGTGGGCAAAACCAAGCACTGGTCTTTGAGAGCAGTGTGGTTCTTCTTTTAAGTCACCATGACCAGCAGATGGAGAGACTGTGTGTGTCTCACTGGAATCAGAGCAGTCAGGGATCCCTTTATGGCTATGTGGGGCCTGAATGGAGATGCTGGGTGGCAGGAGCAGAGTGTAGCAGTGTGCTCACTGTGGGAGTATGTCCTCTCTAAAGACACAAAAGGAGAGGAGTTGGGGACTAACTGTTCATGGATGGGGTGTTCCTGATGGTCAGGAGCTTGTGACCTTGTGTGGTGATGGGAGAGATTTTCTGCCTTTCCTATCTTTGAATTAATGGCTGGTGAAAGAGCAAGGTGTTCCACCAGGCTTGTGCGTGTGTGTGACACCTTCAATTTTGTCAAAAGATGGTTTATGCCTTCCAAGGTAAAACCAGCTGCATTCAGCTTTTTGAAGCTCTTTATTCCTAGTGCAGAGTGTTGTGAGACACATAGAGGTGCAAAGATGTCTTGGAAAATCACTTTTACCCTATCAGTCTGGGCCTTTGAAAAATGACTAAAATTTGGAACTCCTGCTGGTGTAACCCACTGACCATGGAGCCCATCCTACATCTCAAAGGATATTTTGCATCCTTGCACCTCAAGACACAGGTAGCCCATGTGGCTGCTTTTGCCTTTTCCTGGCAGCAGTACCCAAACAGCCCCTGAATTTTCCACGTTGGAGAGGAGCCTGATGTCAGTGGTGGTGGAAAGGAGCACGTGGGCGGGCTGGCAGATGCACTGTGTTTAACTCTGGCTGAATGGACTAGGGTAGGAAACTTGGGCAGCAGAGCATTTTCATGGAGCTGGTATTGAAAAATCTTAAACCAAAGCTTGATTCATTCCCAGAAATGGCTGAAAACAAAACCTTCCCATTTTCAGTGGTTTTTCAGCAGGTTTTGCTCTTCATTCTTCTGTCATCACCACTTGATAGTCCATTTGTACATTTTGTAAGCTTGTTTTTTCTGCTTTGGTACTGGTGTTTATGCTTTGGGTTTTCAGGATGGGGAGTGCAGACTTGCTGTGGTGTTTGGTGAGGGGAGGAGGGTGAGGAAGGGAAGACTGAGCCTCAGCAGCAGGAGGACAGGGGTCAGTCTGTGCCCTCGAGCAGGGGACAGTGAGGGGATGGGTCTGGCAGGGTTGAAAACAGTGGGAGGAGGGGACTTGCTCATGATGGGTCCCACACTCACGTGCTTTGCTGATGGAACGTGGGAGAGTTTGGGTCTCCCCTCTTCTCCTCTTTGCCACAGTGTCAACCTATGCTGGTGCCACCCTGGTCTCCATCATCAGGAATGAGGGGTCTCCTCCAGAGACTGGACCAAGCCCGGCCTCCCTGCGAGCTGTGGCATCCAGTTGCTCCCAGTTTTTGGGGAAACAGTAATGTTCCCTGTGGTGTTTCATTTATTTCCTCTATCCTGCCTTGGTGGAGAGAGAGGAGGGGAGCAGTAGGGGAAATACAAGAGGCAAAGTTTGGGGCTGCTTTGGTCCCAGTCTGGTCATCCTAGGAGGCTGCGTGCCAGCGGTGTGCTGGGAACTGCTGAGCACCAAGGGGCTCACAGAAGCTCAGCCATTAGCAGCAGAGTATGAAATAGCATCCACAGGCCAGGAAAAGGGATGGTCAAACATGGAGGGGCTGGGCTGTGGTCCTTGAAGAGGTGCCAGAGTTAAGTGGGTGTGTAGGTGGTGATCAGCTGGGGATGAGCCACTTTGTAGGGGCAGCTCATCCCCTCCTTGTTCAAGGATGGGAGGGATCATTCTGGTTACATTCATCCCACGTGCTGTGAGCAATCAACCTTTTAAAGAAGGATCTGAGTTCCTGAGGTTTTGAACATCCAGTGCTCCCACATACTTCGTGAAGCCACATTTGTGCAGTGCCTTTGCAGATCAAGCTCTTACAGCCTGAGGAGCAGTTGGGGGCTGTGCCCAACTGGAGTCACCAGCTCCGTCTTGGAGATGCTGCTCACAAGAACTGGGCACATGTCTGTGCAGGGCACACCTGCTCTGCTCGTGGTCATCCCTGTTTAGGATGCAGCAGGAGCAGTGTTGATCCAGCTTGCCCAGTCCCTCCATATCCCGTCACCATGTGCTCTGTTTCTAAAGTCAAGTCAACGCTATCTGGAGTTCCTCTGACAAAACGAGCCTCTCTGCTGGTCAGTCGTGGTTTTATTTATATGTTCTTTTCTTTGATCAGAAAGGAAAATATCAAAAAAATGAAAAAGGACTCGTGTTTCCAATAGCTGTATCTCTAGTAGTTATGAATTTTGAAGCAATACTCGTATCCCTGTGTGTGCCTCTGAACTATCCATTTATTTGTTCAGCTTTTTCAGGTCTGAGTGTGTGAAATATCTCTAAAGAAGATAGCTCTGTACGTGATGGTGTAAATGCATTGTTTGTATGTATCTAAAGTTTAAATAGATTGTACATATGGGATTGTAAATGAACTGTAAACAGCAATCTATATTTTCTTGAATATATTATATAGCAGTATATATTTGTTAAATAAGTATTCTTGTATACTCTTCAATAACCTTTTTAATATTTTGTACAGATAAGTTTATTAAATATTTTATTGATAAATAGATCTCTGCAAGATTTCTTTTTCTTCTGAAGACTTGTCCCTGTGTCCTGAAACTGGATACCGGAACAGCCTTTGTAAGTCACCTTTACTCCTGTGGCTACCTAAGGTGTTAAAACCAAAAATGAAATACCCATTCGTTTTAAACTGTCTTCCTGGGCAGCCACAGGTATTTTGCAATAAATAAAACTCACAGCACAGTGAGTGTGCAATGGATTTATCATCAAAATGTGCATCCCTTTCTGCCTTGTGTTTATGAATACAGTTCACCTGCCTCGACTGCCTTGGGTCTGGTAGTTTCATTCCTGTTAGGTATCACTGGTACACGATACATCTCTTGATGTACCTGAGAGATTAGGCTGCTAATTACCATGGCAGAAAATGCTTTGTTAAAAGTTGGCTTTTCATTGAATATTGTTTTTTATTAGTCCATTATTTCTGCTTTCAGTGTATTTTTTTTAATAGCTTTGTGAAGCACCCTGAGACAGGAAATCCTTTTGCATTTATAGTAGTTGAACTTTAAAAGTTCCCTGCTTTCATCCAGAAAGCAGGGAATCTGCAAGATGAGTTTAATACATCACATTAGATAAGTTTGTCATGCACACTGAGAAATGGGCTGTCACATAATGACACGGCCTTTATCTCACCTGCTTTCACTGGGACATGACAGTGGCAAACCCAGAATTTTGAGGAAGAGTGAGTTGCTTTAGCACATGCTCCTGCAGTGGACATCACTTAAGTGCCTTGGAGACAGTGAGTGAAGGTAATAGGGCTGTGTCTGCCTCTGCTACATCCCTATCCACACGATACTGAGAAGATGCAGGTGTGGAGCAAAGCACATTTGGAAGCATGGAAGAAGCCTTCCAGGCATCAGATTATGTGTTTTAGACAAAGCAGAGCCATCCTCAGCTTTCAAGACCCAGGAGAAACACATGGAGAACTGAAAAGAGACGTTTGCCTGAAGGATTTTAATTCTTACAAGATTGGTATTTTCTAGACCGTCATTTCCTCTTAAGCACATCCACAAACATACGGCTCGGTTGGGGTGAGGCATGGTCATTTCTATTCCCAGTGGCATGTGGAATGACAGACCATGCATGAGTCAATTTTCAGGCAGTTTTCTGCATCCTCATATGCCCATTTATGGTCCCACTGGCTGAAGGGATCTTTTGGTACAAGTTCTCCAGTAGGCACGCACAGGGAAGCAGGATGGCATTTGCCTCCATGTCCCCCTGTCCACTCTATGAGCAGTTTTACAGGAATGTGTTATCTTAACAAGTTACTTTCAACAGAACATTGGGGCATGAGAGCAAATGGTTATCCACAGACCTCCCACCATGTCTTCACTGAAACCAGTGGGAGTGGTGGGTTTGCGTTCAGTGGAGACAGGTTTTTGGTCCACAGCACTTCAGACTACTCCTGATTGACAACATAAACTTGTCAATTCATATTTGAAGAGAAATCAAAGGCACAGCAAAGACAGGGGACATGTTGAAGGTCACAAAAGGGTACAGTGGAAGAAAATGCCGACCATTGTTAAAACAGGACATGGTCCGACTCAGGCACCGACTTGGTGACTTTATCCCTCAAGCAAATGCCTAAGTCCCTTAGGTAGTAAAAGAAGTAGTTGGTGCCTGCCAGGACCTCAAGAGAGAGATTTGGTACCCCCTACGTTTGGATATCTAAGTTTTAGACCAGATGGAATTTAGACATCCATTTTGGGAGCACTGCTTTATGAACTGCCAAGTTAGGTGAGCCAGCTCAATTTTGCTTGGAGAGCCAGTTTTCCTCTTAGGAACTAACCCAAAACCCAGTGAAATTGGTTTCAATGCCTGTAATAACCTCAGTAGGTTTTGGACCAGGCTTACCTGAAGCCTCTCATGTACCATCCCACACTGTTCTCCATAACACAGCCCAATCCAGAGGTGCCTGGAGATCACTGGGACATGTGCTGGTGGGAGGCTCAAGTGCAGTCTCAAAGTATTCTAATAGGAGAATTTCATCTTGGTTTCAATAACTGATACTAGGCAGGCATGTTTTCATTGCTATGAAAACAAATCCGTAGGAATCCAGCTGTGTTGGACTGTCCTATTTTGGTGCAAACTAGTAAGGATATGAGGATAAAGGAAACTCATCTTGCATGTAGTATTTTTGTACTGAAGCAATTTGTTCACGTCATGGCCCCTCTGTTGCCTGAGTCTCAGTCAATCAACCACTTGGGTCTCCCTAAGCCTATGTGCAATTCTGTTGACTTTATTGAGGCAGTACTGGGGCTGGATCACTCTGGAGGCTTAACATCCTGTGGGTTTTTACTGTGGGTGAGAATACACGTTATTTCCTAATAATCACAGATGAGTTGCGGTACCCCTGCATGATGAGAGCAGATGATGTTAGCAATTCAAAGCATTTATAGGCTGTAAATGGTATTCCTGTATACTTTGAGTTAGATTGGAATAGCTGGATCCTTATCAAACTGCAAGGGTGCCTACTGGGGAAAAGGAGTAGCTGAGTCCTGATACTGGGTAAGCCTAGTTTTTTCCAATTCCAAGCCACCTCACCTTCATGGATTTGTCCCAGTGCATGAAGCACAGTGTATTTCAGAGCCTGGGGGCTTTGAGGTGAGTTTGTTGAAGATGTTCACAGACTGGGAGGGCTGGGGGCACCCCCCACCGCCTTTTTCAGTGTGAATTGCATTAAACATCACGGCAAAAGATCTCCTTCAAGTGTCTGACTGTCAAACCCTGCAGTCAGGTACAGTCAGTCAGATGTTTTAAACAACATCCTGTGTTTTATCAGCTGCTGCAAACTACTTTCCACAACACAGCTATTTTCCTGCAAGCACGTTCCTGCAACAGGCAAAACCTAGGCCACTGACTATCAGCTTAAGCACTCTGAAGCAGTTTTTAATCAAACCTCTCCCTGCTTGTCATCTGAGCACACGAGCCTGTTCCGTAACTTCTGCATGATGCTACTGAGAGCTGTGCTCGTGCCTGGCAGCTGGCTTGTGCTGTTACTGCTGTATCTGCTCCTTGCACTCAACCCCCATCAGCTGTTCCAGAAGTATATCCTGTTTTAATAGTTCCTGGTCACTCACAAACGCGCTCTGGATTCTTATTTTGTAAATGTGCCAGGAAAGAGAACATTTGCCTGCAAGTGAAGAGCCTTAGAAACTTATTGTAGCTGGGAGTCTGAGCATGACCTGTGACACAGAGTAAAAGAAGTCTCTTGGGTCTAGTAAGTTTATCCAAACCCAGGAATAGTTTGAGTGACTTTATTAATGATAACACTGAACATCTTTAGTTTAAAGTCTTTGCTGGCAATTAGCTAGACCAAAGAAAGGGATGGGGAGTGGATGCACATATAAACCTATTTTCTGTAAAATAAATACATAAATGACCTCAACTGCAGAGAAGAGATTATCTGCTGTGGCTCATGTATGCAATCTGTCTCTGTGAGTCAAGAATCTGGTGTTTAGCTTGGAGTCCAACTCCAAATTCTTCACCATAAACACTGGGCAAGCACTCATCCAGCTTCCTGAAGGGACAAACCTCACTGATCCATGCACTCTATAGCTCATTCAAAGCAGCGAACACAGAGCTGGAGGGAGCAAGGGGAAACACTGGTTGATTATTTTGGAGGGGCTCTGGATAAAAACGCTTAAGCGAGTCAGGTGCCTACCACCCACGGATTTTCTGTGCACTTGGCAGAGGTCCGCATCGCATGTGAAATTTGGGGTTTGGAAACTATTTTTGTAAATTTTGTATGCATGAAGTAATAGAGAAGGTGAACTATGACTAAACAAGCTATCAAAACAAAGAATTCAAGTTACATTTTACCATAAATGTCTTTATTTTTGTTACTGGAGTTGTGTACTTTTCATAAAAGGTATCGATCTAGCAAAACACTTGCACATGAGTCAAAGTCATTGAACTAGCAAGGGTTACTTGTGTGGTGAGAATTAAGCACAGATGTGAACAACAGAGATTAGGTGCTACAGCATACAGTCAATATATTTGTGATAGGTTTCCCAAGAACTCTTTAAGTAGTCTAAAATAGGCAAGACCCCCTGTGTTTTCATGGTAAATTGGCACATTTGGACCATAAGCATTTTTGACACTCTTTGCCCAGGGTGACAGTGAACACCACAGGCTTCAGAGGAGCTGGATTCTCATTGTGTGGGATCTGCTCCTCTTAGGAAATACAGCTGTGGAAACTAGACCCATGCGTGTTTGCAATGAATAGAGTAGCAAATTTTTAGATCTTAGCCTTACAGTAACAGCTCCTAGGAGGAAGGTAGCAATTGAATCAATATGGTTTTGATAATATTAGAGAAAATTCATTTAAGAAAATTGTAAGGCATTCTCCTGAAGTAGATCTGGTCATTATTGATCAGACCTAGTCCCAGTTTAGGTCTTAATGCAGTCAGTAGGATTTATTATAATGGATTAACAACTGTATAAAAGGCATACACAAGTCAAGTACAAGTATTGCTAAATTAATTCCTCATACAAAGTATACGAATAATGCACTGTAAACAACTGATTCTCTTAGGTGCTTCAGTTCTCAGGCTTTAATAGTTGCTTGTCATCTTTGGTTAACGCAAGATTTCGTCTGGTCTCAGGAGATCCACCACAACAGCTGAACTTCCACAAACTGAGTCCTCGCTCGATTCCCTGATTCCATATACTCTGAAGAACACGTTTTGTTCAACTAGATCAATGTGTAAACTAAAACATCCAAGTGAACTGTAGTTTTTTATGTTGCTGACATACAAACATGTGCACGTGTATATATATGTGTGTGTACATTTATATATCTCCACGTATGTGAACATGCCCCCTGGCTCTGCCCTAGGGAGCACCTCGGGCAACAGATGAGTGGAGCATCTGCCCCAAGGCCATCCAACAGGAATGATGCCAACATCTGGGGGCTATTCAAACACACACAGACACAGACAACTATGGATTTATAAAGTGAGAACAAGGATTGTTTTGATCATGACTGAAAATGGACCTGTAGAAAGAAGGAAAGTCCATGACTCTCCAGTAAGCAGAACCAGTTTCATGGGCACAGTCCCTTCACTTTGAATCTGTCCAGTTCTTCCTCACGCTGCTGCAACTGTGGTCTCAACATTTCTGCCTCACTCGTCAGTACCATTTTATCACATGGCAGTGTAATCGGAAAATCCGGTTGCTAGTCCTAAAAGCTAAACCATTTTCTGATACAAAGAAGGTCACTTAAATCCACTGTCAGTCTGCAGGTTTGAAAACTCGTCCAAAACTGAGCTCTAACACAGGTTGGTCTAAATATCAGTGAAAGGTTTGGGGGGGAGTGTTTAGAGAGCAGTGTAAGGTGTGTATATAACTGTGTAAGAAAAGTAAGCGACTAATCAATCTTTCTGCATCACAGAGAACATTCTCCAGAACCATTCTCACCGCTACCACATCAAAACTCTTAATAAATCATTTAAGTTAGATACCCAGTGCATCATTTAAATTCATCTGTTTGCAAAGGCAGGATCTCCCCTGACTATACTCTGTAGTGTTTTGCTTATTTATAAATGTCTCTGTGAACTCCGCAGGGAGAGCATTTCACAGGTTCATGGCTAGAAAGCTTTTCCTGATCACACTTGGCTCTGATCCCCTTACTTGCATTGTTTTCATTTCTATCTATGGCCTGTAACTTCTTCTGTTATCACAACTGGTAGGATGTTTTTGCTATTTTTTTGCCATTTGTAAAGGAGAGGGATGAACAAATGTGAGAAGCAGTGAACTTGTCAGGAATGTGCAAGGGTCTGGCTCTCAACAGTAACATTTCATGTCATGTCACGGGTGCAGCCATGGCACAGTAACAGATATTTTCTGATGGTGAATTTATCTAATTTGTGTCTTGGCAGAAAATTTCACACTTAGTCCTTAGAGCAAAAAACTGAAATTTAGACATGCATCAAAACTGGTTTAATTCTTTAAAGTTGCTGAGCAAGCACCGTTCTCAGGGACTTCATTAGGAGAGCTAGGTCACCTAGAAGCTGTTATACATGGATTCTGCAATCCATTTTAACCTTTTAACACTGGCACTTTTGATCAGCGTCCTTTCCAGTCTCTACAGTCAATCGAAAAATGAAACATTTGGCTACATTCCAGACAAGAGCTCCTTATGTATTCCCTGGCTGAGCAGCCACAGTTACCTTACGGCATTTTTAATACCCTGTGGAGTCCTGGAGGCACCCTAAACCCCTTGTGAAAATTGGAGAAACTGCATATCTCCTCTACACACCTCCTTTGTACTCATCCTGAACTCAGCATGACCTCGGACCGACCACCAACCCCAACAATGTCAGGGCTGCCCAGGGGCCTTGGGCCGTTCTGCCTGACGTGCACTTGATTTACATGGACGGATGAGACACACAGAGACTGTCAGGTCTTTCACAGCATACCAGGATCCATTGCCAGGATCCTCCACATCCCTCACAGTTCTCCAGCAGGTGAATGAGGTGGTAGTAACTCAGGTACAATTGTATCAGTGTTGTTTAGAGCTCTAGCAGACAATAAATATTCCATCTTTTGCCAAGTCCTGCAGAGTCCTGAAGACACAGGACAAAACTACACCTGCACTGAATCAATAAAACTATACTTTGGACCAGCCAGTTTCTCTTTAACTTCCTCTAAAGCATCTCAATAGAAAACAAGCCATAATCTATAATAAACAGAAAAAAAATAGGACAGACTCTCTCACAAAAAAATTACACGTTCACAAAATAATTACATCATTTTCTTGTTAATCACTGCATCCATGTTTATAATTTGGTCAGATCATCCTGTAGCCAGTCTGTGATCATGGCAGCCATCTCCTTGCTGGCATCCAGCACAAAGGCGTGGCGGAGCCCCTTCTCACAAAGCCGAATGTCCCCGTCTGGAAAATCCATTTTGATCTCATCGTAGTAGTGCTGTGGACACCAGCTGTCTCCAGTTCCATAGTAAAAAATCAGCTAGAAATCAAAGAATAGCAAATAATTAATTTGCGAAGTTACTGGTGGAGCAACCAACAGAATTACTTGGAAATAAGCGATGCTTCAAGTCCCCGAGATATACCATGAGGGATAGCAAATTGGTAGTTCTTGGTTGCTTCCAAGTCTGTAGTTATAACAAAGACAATTAAATGCTCTGTGATTCAGTTTCCTCATCTGTGAAACTGGGGAACATGGAACAGACTTAATTCTGAAAACACAGATCTGCTGAGGGAAGCCTGGCTACCTTAAGAAATTTCTTATTATGGATCAAAACACATAGTTGTCCATGGAGTCACCCCTAACCAGGCCAGCTGCTGCTTTCCCCAAGCTATTAGCTCCTGTCTGTGTTAGCTTTCTAACTATTTAACCAAGCAATGACCAGGGACATCTTCACCTCTATCAGGTTGCTCAAAGCCCCATGCAACCCGACCCCTAATGTTTCCAGGGATGGGGCATCCTCAGCTTCTCTGGGCAACCTGTGTCAGTGTCTCACCACCCTCATTGTAAGAAACTTTCTCCCTGTATCTAGTCTGAATTGATCCTCTTTCAGTTTAAAACCATCGCCCCTTATCCTATCACAACAGGCCCTGCTAAAGTTTGTCCCCATTTATTTTATAGGACTCCTTTAGGTACTGGAAGGTGCTCTAAGGTTTCTTTTCCAAGCTGAAAAACCCAAACTTTCTGTCCTATCTTTGTGAAATGCTACCTGTGTAGAGTGAAGGCACCTCCCAGAGATCAACGGGCAAATTTCTTTTGGGTTCTAATGTGGAACTAAAATTCTGCAAAGTCCATTTTGTTTTCATCTTCCCCAAATGACTTTGGTTGATGACATACATGAAGCAGGTGCCACAGGGCCCACCTAAATGCAAAAGTCATAAATTCCAGGCGAATATCACATTCAGTAAAGTGTCTTTTCTCCCTGTTAGAAAGACTAAATGTCACTTTTTCCCAAGTCACCATTTCCCCCCATTTTCATCTCAGCTTTACATGATATAGCTATGTTTTTCAATTTCTATAAAGTATATGAAGGGAAAGTGATTGTCTGGGAGAGAGTAAAAAACTAGGGACTTAAGAAAATACAGGAACAAGATTAATAAGAAGCAGTCCTCATATTAAAATGTTTGAATGCAGGTACCAGAAGGATGCTGATTGCTCAACACATCACACACACAGCTTGGCCCAATTCCATTACTCTCATTTGTTTCATATTTCATTTCTGTACTTCAGTGAAAAACTGAGTATTACTAACATAAATTAGGGGACAAGAAGTTTTTCTTTCATCACAAAAATCTTCAATTCCATCATTTTTGCATGTGGAATACAAATAAATGGACCCACTGGGGTAGAGGTGGGCTAACAGCCCAGACTGCATTTCACGAAGTATTACAGGTTTTTGTCTAACTTACTTTTCTCTTGTTGAAGTTTACCCAAATCTTGTACATTACTGACTATGGGCTGTATCCAAAACATCTCAGTTGAACAGACACCAACCCAAGTTAAACTTCTACATATCCCATGTTAACAAACATTATTGGTTTCCTTTGTCACTCACTAATTGCTGGAAAACAAGGTGTGTCATTTGCTTTAGCAGAAAATTTCTTTTGATCTTGCCTTTGATTCATCCATCACATGATGTCACACTAGCAAAAGCTCTTCAAAAATCCAATGTAAAATGGCCAGTTGCTTTCAGGCCTTTTGGAAGCCAACCATCTGACTGAATTACATTTAACCCTGGGCTCTGTTACCAACAGATACAAAAATAAAGATTATGAAACCAAGGGAAAAAAGCAATGGAGCAACTCCAGTTTGCGTAGTCCTTGAAGTCATTAGGTTTTTTGAAAGGCCAGTTGCAGAGTCTCATTACATAATGATCATTAAGAAAAAGATGAAAAGCTATTTACAGTTACAAAGGTGGATAAAATACTTGGCTTAGTCTGCATGGACTGTGAAATGGGCTGTTCTCCAGGTAAGGTTGTAAACTTGAGAACTCACAGATTTGGAAATCCCTAAATAGAAGATTTATGTGCAATCTTAGCTCACCTCTGGTATATTTGCATTACAGTTTAATCTTTCACTGCATGATCCAAAGGACCCTTTAATCATTCAATCCACTGACAGGATGATGTTCAGCTGATGAGCTGCTATTTGATAGTATTTTTCGTTTTAAATTCTGTGTGTGGCCTGAGGACTTATTTACTACATATTTCATGGTTTAGAGACAGAATTTATTTTCTTTATGCTCTGCATTCCTCTGGCACACACCACTACAGGATTTGCATGCTCACATTTATTAATTTAGTTTTGCAACACCTTAGTGGCCATTTTTATCTCCATTTTGCAGGTGAGGAGCACAGAAATTAATGTCAAACTACATATATTAATTTGAAAGCATGTAGTGTAGTCTGAAACACCTCGAGCTGGTTTTCCAGCGTGTGTAGCATTACACAGTATTGACTGTACTGAAAAGACAGCACTCCTGGACTGCACTTGCAGGTGCTCTGAAACACTGTCTATCTGTCTGTAATACACATTTCAAGGTCTCAACTGAGAAACTCAGAAAAGTGAGAACAAACTGTGACCATCTATAAAAAATATTAATGACTTCACCATGAGCCCATTCTTGGATGTGAAGTTTAGGTGCCTTTACCATGAAGTTATTCCCTCTCATTTCACATAATTCCCTCTTTTTTTTAACAGGCATTTTACCCCTTCTACCACAGAAAAGGCAGGAGTTCTGCATCCTGTCTCCTTCATTACACAGCTCCTTTGGTTAATGAAAGAGGAAAAAGGAAAATGAAAGCAGCTCTGAGAGCATACACAGAAGGCATCTGAAATGAGACTGGTGCTCCCTAACTGTGAAATGCTTGGTAATGCAATGTCAACTGGTTTTACCAAAGCTTGTGTACACAGACTACTAGGCTTGGAGGAGGTAAACCAAAACTCAGGTGTTTTACATGTGGCACCTTTACATGTGTCTTGTCAACAGTGTCAGCACCTCTAGATTTGCTGCTTAAGGCCATGGTGTAACTGAAAGAAACAGCACTGTCCCTTTCTGGCCAGAGGAACACGGGACACTTCCCTGCTGGGTGTGACACTGGAGGTGTCCAGCACATAAACCAGTGATTTAGTTTGAATCTGTAATGTGTTTTTGAAGCAAATGCCAAGTTTTCCCAGATTTATTATGTTGTGCTTCACATCATGGAGAGGTCTCAGAGTGTATGAACTCCTTTCAACTGAACTAAAGCAAAAATGCTCTGCAGGATCAAACTTAATGAGCTCAAGTCACCAATGGACATTCAGTCCATTGGGACCAGACAACTGTTGGGTAAAGTAATAACCCTCTGAGATGCCTTAATTGGGAACACCAGGTCATCACCAGTTATTATTTATCTCTACAATTTTCTTCTATTGTGCTGTTCCTATTCTTAAGGCAAACATTGCCAATGGCACTTGCTGAGAACAGAAGCAATAAGATTTTGGAAATTTAGGTTCCATTCCCAGCAGAAAAGAGCAGAATATTTACCAACTACTGGCCTTGCTGTCCAGTCATTTGTCCACTATTTCCAAGTATGACTACTTCTGTCTTGTCCTTTTCTGGTCTCAAGACTGCTCTACACCCCCCTTGGCTCATTATTTCAGGTCTATTCTCCTTACCTTATCATTTCCAATTTCTACACTGTTTTTTATTCTAGTCCCACATACTTGCCATGCAAAGTCCAAATTTTAGTCTTCTGGTTTCTCCATCCCATTCTGAGTCTGAATTCCAACTCCAGCTGCTTTTTCTAGAACCTCTATTCCCAGTGCTGCTCCTCAAACATCTCTCAGACTATCAGTTATTCCTAGTGTCATGTTCAGTTCAGCATAAAAACATCTAAATACTGTATTGTGGTGTTTATATGTGTACCAGGCATCCAAATTTCCATCACAGAGTCAGGAAAGATGGGCTCAATAAAGGCATCAGTGCTTAGAAAGCTATTCAGCTGACACAGCAAGTGTTTATTGTAAGGTGAGTGAAGCTGTACCTCAGGCTCCACTAAGAACTTGGTTGCCAAAGTGTGGGTTCCTACTGCCATGTGAGATGCTCTAAATATCTGAGGCACCTGCATGAGACTGGCAGGTATGACAGGTTAATTTATAAGAGACTCACAACTTTCTGGCAAAACAGCTGGAGGCCAGATGGGGATATTTCACAGTGCCCAAAATTGAACCAGAGGTCTACATTTAAGGACCAAATTCTACCTTGATTTCTTCAACGGATTTCTGTTGACTCTACTGGGGTCACCTGCACCTCTAATGGCTGCTGCACCTGTAGATTCCTACAAGTGAACTCATAAAGCACAGTTCAGGTGCCCATACACAAATTTCTAGTCATGTTAGTTAATGCTTGGACTCTTCTCCAAGCCAGGAATTGTTAACATGAGAAAACAATGTATTTTTCCCTGAACCTTATTTTTAGATATTGTAGAATCCTTTTCACTGAAATAAAAACAGTGAAGGTAGGACACTCGTGTTGTATGCAACTAAAGTTTGGGTACGTTATAACCAACTAAGAACAATTTTAAGACAGGAGACCTGGGGCCTTGATTTGATGTTACAGTTATTTTGTCTGTTCATTTCATGTGAAGATGTTGGTGTGTGCATTGTCTGTGTGCCTATGCCTGCACATCCAAAACTTTAATGTGTTTCTGAACAGCCAACAGAATTCAGAATTGTTTTCAAAATGCTTCCCTAGTAATGGTTTATGCAAAAGAGCAGGATTGCAACCAAGGTTCAAATTTTCAGCGATCCAGATGTTGGCCTATGAAACCTGAGAGATACTTCACTGGCATTTGTGACATTGAGGATCTCCCTTTGGATGACAAAATGTGTCAGACACAGACATGAAGTATACAGACTTTAGAATGTCACATACTTTCCTAATATATTAAGACAGAATAATTTCAGACATTCTTCTGAAGCTTCCAGAAGCTTCCAGAATCTAAATCTTCTCATCTTCATTTTCACAGCAGGAGCTTTGCTATTGCAGCAGGCAGGCAGGTATAATTAATGAAACATGTGTAGCCAGAGGCACATGGGATCTCCATCAATTGTAGGGAACCCTGGCATGCACTGTATGGTTTGCATGGATCTGTAAAGTGCATATTTTCCTGTGGACGGTGCATGGCTGTAAAGACATCCTGAGTCAGCACAGCCACTGCACCAGCTATGAAAAGCTGCTGCCAATCTAAGCATTCAGAAATGGTGAGTCAGGCCCCCAAAATAATGAGACTAGCTTAAAAATAAACAGATTTGCAAAACAATAAATAGAAGGTTCTTTCTATTTTCTTCTGGGCTTAAACTTTTCAATATTTGCATTTTTTAACTTTTCTGCCATGAGGGCGAGAGGATTATTTTTATTCTTTTGCAGTATTGAATGCTGAGACTTCCAGGTATTCCTGAGTCAGAAGGGAAATGGCTGCTTCCACTGGACATGAGAAAGACTTTATGATTCCTGATGCAATATCCTGCTTGCTGTGAGTGACTGAAACATGTCCTCTTTCAGGATCTGATGAGAGCAGAGTAAAGGGGATGTGGGCTGTTTTTGCTGGTCATTTCAATACCGCGTTTGAAATAATTATGCGATTTCTAAATTTCAAACAGTTTAAAAAGAACAGCAGTATTGTTGTAAGTTGATTTACCATTAACTGGCTAAGAAGTATGTTCAGCCGTAGCTTCTATAAAATAAAATACAAGTCTGAGTGGGGCTCAGCCTTGAACCCTGTAATATGGTGTGTGTACTCTGACACTGCACAATGATGGCAGCTGCTAAGTAAACATCAGAAGAATCTGAGATTTGTATCAACAGGATGTTTACATTTTAAAGAGTTTCTAAGAAAATAATAAAGATTCCTGCAGTTGACTCCATCGGCACTTGTTATAGTATGTATGACAGTTCACAAAAGTATAAATTACAAGAGAGATGCCTCTTCTGTAACTGTCATAGACCAGCACCGAAAAAGAAATCAGAAAAGTTAAAAAACATTGAGTTTCTTCTATCTCTCTGGAACTCGTTACATGTTTTAACAACTTTAGGATCTTAATACATGGGCAGGCACCACTCCAGCTGATGGCAGAGAGCGAAGGTCTGATCTCCTTGGATATAAACGAGCGGCACGGGTGCAATAGCAGGACTGCACCAGTGTCCTTGCTGAAATCCTTGTCTCTGATACACTGACATTTTATCAGCATTACTCCCACATGCATTCACTGGTTGCCACAGCAGCTTCTCTCTGGGTGACATCTCTCAACAGTAACCAGCGAATAGATTCATTTGTTCTTGGATGAAAACTAGTTTAAAAGGCATTAGCCCCGAATTAATTTTAGTTTCAATCAGGGTTCATAGAAAATGACCTAGCTTCTCTGGAATTATGAAAGTGTCTCCACCTTATCCTGCTAAAAGAATAGGATAAACGACATGGGAACAGACTGGTTTGGGACATGTTTTTTTTTTTTTTTTTTTAAATTTGCTTCAGTTGTACTTTGGCTTTACTAATCTGTTTCTGGGAATTCAAAGAGCTGGAAGCCCTAAATGCTTTGGGATCTGCCTCTCTGATACACCATCTCTCTTCCCTCACTATCCTGGTTTAGATCAGCCAGTTTGATGGCAAAGTCTTTGGAACTTGCTTCTCAGCTTGTTTTACCAGAACTGTTTTTTCTTAAGTTTCCAAGGGCTGTGCAAAACCAAACATTTTCAGCTGGACTGTTTTGAGAAGAGGCAGTTGACAATCTGGGGTACACGAAGCTCTTTTTAAATACTGCCCTGTAGGGCTTGCAGTAAAGGTGTAATGGGTCGTCCAAGTATTTGTGGTGATTTTATTTAACATATAAAGGACAGTGGTCAGTTTTGTTAAACCAACATAAATAATAAACAAAACTCACTTTCCCATTTGGAAAGGGGATGGAGAAACATTTTGCTATTGGAGAAATTAAAATGCAAACCTTGAGACGTGGCCTGACGCAGTGGGTACTTTGCATGTGATTTAAAGTGTGTGTTACTCCTCTCCCCATGTCAGGCACAGTGTCCTACATACTGTTTTCATGCCTTTGTCAGTGTTGAAACTTGGTAAGCTGACAAAGGGAAGAGGGTTTCTCTTTAACTCTGCTGCAGTTTGTTAGCAATGCTACCAGCTGCTCTGCACATAGAACCAGGAGATCATGTGAGGCCACTTTTATTTCCACTTTCTCACAGAGAATGATGGGTCAAACTCAATGCAAAGTAAAACTGTGCTTTTAAAAAAGGATGCACAGGATTTATCAAAAAATCAGGGTGATTAACTTATTTATATTATTGATGTTACTTTAAAGACTTAAAAGCATTTTGAGGGTATATATTTAGATGTGTCAGGGACATGAATATTTCAGAAGTCAAGTCTGTATAAATACCAAAATAAAAACAAACAGACCTGAAACCACTATTTAAGCAATACTATTATTGGGCCAGATTCTTCCAAACATACTGACTGCAAACAGTATTTCCCCCTGAGTATCAGGCTGAAACTGTCTGTATTCAATGGGTCTTTATCTAAGGTGAATCAGCCAGATCTCTCTTGCAGCAGCAGGATCAGCATCTGGCTGCCAAGGACAATGCTGTGCACTGCTGTGGGGTAGCAATTATGGGGTAGTAAATATTCTACTTTCAAATATTCTATATAGGAGGCTGAGGAAATACTGCTGTCAGTGCTTACTGTGCGCAGTACACACCTTATACTCACCACAAAAATGTCATTGCTTCTTTACTAGAACACCACACAGCATGAACGATGTTAACAGGAGATCAGAACAAGTGAAATATCACAGGTAAGTACACTGTGGTGCACTGAACTTTTAAATGCCCACTGGGATCCTTTTCCATCAAGGAGAGAAGCTGATGGTCCCTGATTAGGCATTCTGGGCACTTCAAAGAGAAGCTTGTTCTTGTGGTTAAATGACAGGGCCACCAAAATCCCCAAGCACATGTGCAGCTTCCCTGGTTTCAACTCTGCACCTCCAGCCAAACTGGATGTGAGACCAGACAAAAAAAGAGGTGTTCTTGGCTTGAGAGAGCACTTTGTACCTACTCAGAAAGAGTGTTTGGAAGGTTTTTCATAGATGTAGGCAAGCACCTCACTCAGACTGTGGGCAGGCAAAGTATTTTTAGTATTCTTTTAAGCACACATCTTCAGATCATGCTCCTCTCACTGGGAATAATTACTAAACCCCCGTGGATGTCTACAGAGACTCAAACAAAAACACTGTTGCCCAAAAACTGGGCAACATCAAAACAGCTGCCTTAGGGGTCAAAATAGTTCTTGGTTGCTCAGTTTTAAAAGATTTCTTTAGGAAAGACAATTTTTCAAAAGAAAAACCTAGCTCTTCTCTGTGGAAAGGAAATAATTCATTCTTCAGCTTTTATTCTAAGTCTCTGCATGCCACTGTTTAGTTGCTACTCTTGGAGAAGACATTTTCTTTGGAATTACTGGTGTGATATAAACTTGCATGACTTCAAATTCTAAATACACCATTGAAATAAGCATGAAATAGTAAACATATATTTCATTCAATTAATTTTTACAAAACTGAATTTCTTCCCCACCTAACCATATATATATGGGTGGTTATAAGCTACTTCCACAAACTGAGTGAAAATAGGTTAATGTGTCCATAAACTTCCAGTTCATACATTTCTTCTCAGATAAAAGGTTTTCTTTTTTGATCTTTGTATCTCTCCTTCAGATGTTTCCTGGCTTTTTCCTTATGCAATCAATGTAACTTCTACACCAAACCATTGGCAAAACTAAATTCGAGCATATAAACCTTTTTTGGTCTAAGATGCTAACCAAAAGAATCATGATTTTCAATTGGAGGAGATGGTTTATTGTCTTAAGAAATTATGAACCATTACAGAAAGTTCACCGATTCAAGAATTCCTGAAGTCTGTGGAAGTTTTTCTACTGATTTAGGTGGACTTTGGAGCAGATCCTACACTTCAAAATAGGACTAATGTGTATTAACCAGATATATCTCAATAAATATAAAATCTGAGGGGTGATTTTTTAGTGACTTTCCTCTGTAAGCACCCTAGTTTTACCCTTTCATGCAGTATCTTCCTGATTTATACAAGGATATATTTATTATAACTGGTTTACAAGCTTATTTGACAGAAAGAAGAGTCAATAAGGTTAAGTCATAAAATAGAGCAATGAATGGGGAATGACGCAGACAATAACACATTAAGTGCTGTAGAGAGACTCCATATGAAAATATCATTGTCCATTCCAGGCATGCTAGTGAATGCCCAATATATCTATTTTCCTGTTCCTTTTAATTATTTTTTTAAATTCTATTTGTAAGAGCTCCATGATGCTCAGTGCTGATCCACCTTTTAAGAATACAGAATTACACCCACTTCCTTTTGTGCAGGAATTACAATAAACTTCCTCTAGTTCAGTAGTATCTTTGCCTCCAGTTTCTGTTAGGAAAGGGAGTTGGTGTTATTACAGTGAAAGAACATAGCTCAGCTGCCTTAGACACGAACTAATAGCTAATAATTAACCATCAAAGCCAAGCAAATCTTATATCACTATCCCCTACCTTATTTGTTTGGATTTTGTCACAACCCCCATGTCACTGAAATATGAAGCTCAGATTCCTTTACATTAATATACTGCTTGATCCAGATAAATAGTTTTACAGACAATATTTTAAAGGCTCTATCATATATTACTTTGTTAGAAGACAGGTCTCCATCCTCCTCATACAGCTCCACTGCTATTTAATGTGCACGACTTCTGACTTTAGAAGATTATAAATGAAAAACCTCACTTCATTATCCAAACAATATCCCAGCTCCCATTCTTTCAACATAATCCAAGCAATTAGCATTGTTAGAGTAAGGATCTGGGGTCTGGTGATAAAAATTTCGCCTGGTCCCTAACTAGTAACAATTATATTTAAACCTGGGTATGGAAAGACTGGAATAGTTTTGTGTCTCTTCTTCCTTTTTCTTCAGATCACAGAATGCAAATAAGATCCAGAAATAACTTTTCTATTCCACAGCAGCTGGCAAAGTCAGGTGTTAAGATTGGCTTTTACCATATGATCACAGTGACTACTAAACAGTATAAATTTTTTTTAAGTAATAGCTTGCCAGTTCTATAGCAACTTGGACTATAGTTCCTGTTTTTATAAACTTCCAACCTTTATAAGTTAAGCCCATTTTTATTGTCAATACTCTTCAAATTTAATGTGATGCCAATTCAAAATTTTTCCCTTAGTTCTTACATTCCCAGAAATTACTAGGAGATGAAAAAAGAGAAGCATTTTTAGACCTATTTTTTCTTCAGTTTGCCAACTCTTATAAGCTCACTTCAGCTTTTTGTTTTCTTGAGTATGTTTGCCCCTTTAAAAGTATGAGGACATAGAAGAATCAATAAAAGAAAGTTAACACAGGTTTAAAACAGCTCCAGCCTGCCAAGGCCATGCTTAGATTGACAGAGTCAACAAAAGCACAGATGGAGCAGACTTGGACACCTGCAAGCTCTTACTGTTGGCTATAGGCCTTCATTCAGCACAAGAAATCAGTATTTTTTGTAATGTGAAGCATCTGATAAGACTACCTGAAGTCACTGGAGCTGCAGGTGATTGTCACCACCACCATCCCCACCCAACGAAGCTTTTATGCTTATCTTCAAGCACGTGTGCTTGTGATTAACATTTCCACGAGCACCTGAAGTCCCGCTCCTGCACACTCTGCTTTTGCATCCTGGCTAACAGGGTGACCTCCAGTCTCACCCTCAGCTTCAGGGCACTAACAACCCTACCAGCCTCGCCTGGCACCTGACCCACACTCCCTGCCTACAAATCTGGGGTCTCCAGCTCTGTCCTTCACCTTTAGTCTCTGTCTCCCAGGCTACACTGTAGAGTATCTGTCTCCAGCCCTTGCCCTGAGTCATAGACTGACACTGGATCCACCTTATACACAGTTTGTTGCCTGGATAACCTTGCATCTTGCCTTACCTCATGTCTTTGGCAATCCCTCTTGAGTGAACTTTGGGCCCACGTTGAAGCCTTGTTTCCACTCCTGTCTCTGGCCCCATACCCTTTTGATCCTGACTGGATTCTCTGGAGAGATGCTGGAGCTGGTTCATTATTTTGTCTTGTCTGGGACAGTCAAAGGACCCTGTGTCTGTACCCTCTTCAAGTCCTGTGGGACTGGATCCTGCTTGGTGAGGGAGGGCACTGCCTGTGTGGGATCACCCTTGGCTCCCTTTCCCTCAGGGAACAGGCAGATCCTCCAGCTCCCTGGCACTCAGTGATCCA
>JAYRBT010000114.1:106300218-106316329 GCA_036023395.1 Myiotriccus ornatus
CTGTGTGGGATCACCCTTGGCTCCCTTTCCCTCAGGGAACAGGCAGATCCTCCAGCTCCCTGGCACTCAGTGATCCAGTCAGTAACATCAAACACTTTCCTTAAATTCACCGGGCTTTGGATCAAGCCATGAAAAGTTTTGTTTAAGATACTGGGAATATTCGCAGTCTACAAGATCAGCCCTTCAGTCTTTTCCCTGACATTCCTGTGAAGTTCAGGAGAACTCTGAGTGTTCTGCAGCAAAAATGTGAAAGCCCAGGCACTCCAGGTGCAGTGTAGGGATCCTTGTTCACGTGTGCTATTTCAACTCCTCTAAAATACAAACATACCTTTCAAAGTGCAGAGAAGGCAAATGGGAAAATAAAAAAAAAAAATCTATTTTTAGCCAAAAAAAGAAAGACTGATTTATGAAATGAACTTTGTACCATATCTACTTAAAAGGCACAAAGTAATTTCACAGAAGACCTCTGTCCCAGAAAATTCCATTCTCTGAGGAAAATCTCTGCCAGTGCAAAGTGGTGGAATCATTCTTCCAGCAAAAAGGCAGGGATGATACAAAAAAATGGAGTGAAGGAAGGGGACACAGTAGAATAATATGTTATACTGATTATCTACTCACACAGAGGCTACCCCAATAGAAGCTTATTAAATGTGACAGTTTTCTGGCTCATAAGCCATCTGGAATTGTCTGACCATGGCCACACTATTAAATTATTTCAGCCTCCAAAACAGGGTGACCACATCAGAACTCCAATTAGGAATAGTTCCTGGCCTGTGTCAACCCCTGAACCGTGCCTGGGAAGTGCCTGGGAAAATGCTGTCAGTCCAGACAAAAACTTTACAAAATCTCTTTTAACAATAAACTGATACAGACAAGGAAGTTCAGTGCAGGAGAAAGGTCCCTGAAAAGAATTAATTTACCTGTAGAGCAGTAGCTCCAGCCTCTGAGGAATTCCTCTTACTCTGCAGTTCAACGGCTGACATGGTGGAGTCGTAATTTTGCTG
The DNA here is from genome assembly GCA_036023395.1 of Myiotriccus ornatus. Taxonomy (NCBI): domain Eukaryota; kingdom Metazoa; phylum Chordata; class Aves; order Passeriformes; family Tyrannidae; genus Myiotriccus; species Myiotriccus ornatus. The sequence continues at coordinate 106,301,223 of JAYRBT010000114.1, forward strand.
ACTCCTCTCTATTATCTTTTGACGCCATGGAAAAGTTGAGCCTGCAGAGCCCTGTGGTATTAACTGACAGCCCACAACAGAGATGTTCTTCTTGACCTGTTCAGCAGCAAAGTCAAGGCATTTGGTCCATCAGCCTCCTCTCATTTCCTGGCTGGCCATCTGCCTGTCTGATCAGAACCCAGGCCTCACTGGGAACCACATCTCAGGCTCAGCCAGAACACAGGCTGTTTGTCCTCCACGAAGGCAAACATACCAGATGGTTTGGAACACCTGATAGTGGTGAAGGCTACAACTACAAAGGTGTGGATCCCTACCAGTGACCCCTTTAATGGCTTCTCCAAAGTAAATGAAATGACACTCCCAAAAAAGCAGAATCAAGCCTGCAGAAATTCTGGTTTTGCACAAATATAAGTGCACGTGTCATCTCCTCATGCACGTGAGCTTCCTTTGAAAACTGAGGATTAAATAGTTACCTTCTTTAAATTTTGCTTTATGGTTGTACTGTCTCTCTCCACCACCTTCATCATTTCTTGGCTTGCCATGTACAAGATGTTGGCTGTAGAAAAAGAAACATGCAAAAGTGTAAGTACACAGCAAATTTTTTAGGAAAAACAAGATGGGCCCAACCTTGAAAAAAGGCAGAGCAATCAGAGCAGTCACTGTCTCTACAATCTCATGGAAAAGAATCCCACTGAGAGAAAGAGCAGAATTATCTCACCTAACCAAGTGAGTAAAAAGCCATACAGACTAACTTAAATCACCTCTTATTAATTAATTCCATAATTAATGGAAAGGGAGACATCTTTGGAATATAACTCTACCCTTACAGACTTGTGAATCAGCCAACGGTGATGACTCTCTCTCTCTCTATCCAGAGAAGAATCTCTGATGACTAGCTTTCCCTACGTGCTTCTAGAAAGGTAAAGGTAAGTATGATAAATCATCCATGAAGTGTTTGCAAAGGTGGGCTTTTAAATACAAAGTATACAATAAAAGGGATTATTAATCAATAGATGATTAAAATATTGACATCCCAATATGCAAGTCACTCAAAAATATTCAACATAACATATAATAAAAACAATGGCAACTACAAATGTCATTGAAAACTGGAGTTCTGCATAATACTGAGAGTACCTACCGAGCTAAGACTGGACACCAAATGTCTAAGTCTTACCTTCCAGGAATGTAAAGTATTAAAAATGGCTCAGTGCAATTTATTGTGAGTTGGTCTGCAAGATACTGTCTTAGAGACACAAATAATTAAGTCTAACATTTGGACACCCAATTCATTTTATGAGGTGTTGAATTCTGGCATGTCTCAGGTATATTAGACAGCGATAGGAACTCAGCACTTCTAAAAAAGTGAAATGGTTTGTCTGGATGCCTAAATATTCACAAATTTAAATGTTTTGACCCAGAAAGATCACACTATGTCCACCTTGCCTGGCCTCTGTTACAACAGAACCTTCAGAAGGTGAAGGTACAATGCAAGATCTGGCTTTGAACAAGCGCTGTTGGATTATAAGTTTTGCTGCAGAACAAACCTCATGTTTTCAACTGCAGAACCCAGAGTTGCTACATGACCATCAATGTTGCACCTCCAAAGGGTGTTTTAATCCATTTCTGACATCAGAGCTGTACTGAAGAAATGCACTTCTTTAACCCTTTTTTTCTGCTCAGTGAGCTTACTGGGCTCATGATGGCCAAGCCTCTCCTGACCTCACAATATGAAGCCTCTATGCTTGTGGATCACAGAGACATTCATAACCTGTATGTGAAAATTAATGACGATAATCTTCTTTCTCACCAGTTTGCAAAGCCAATGGAAGACCCTGAGTGGCTAAATTGCCTTAAAGCATTTCAATTTCGGGGTCCCAGACTGACTGAAAGTATTTTAAAATACTTAATCCTCTCTTGAAAAACAGGAGAAAATGGAAAGACTGACTGTTTTTAAAATCTGAAGCAATGGAGTTTTGTGCACAAGTAGTTAATGACAGTGTTGGATCCGATGCTGCTTTGAGACAGGAGTAATACATTCTCACACTGTGAGACAGGAGAGGAAATGGTTATCACACAGGTCTTTGGTGGCGACCAAAACATGTAGTTGGCTGAATTCCAGCACTGCTCTAAGGAAGCAGAACGCCACCAGATAGATGAGTGATGGTGCCGGCGATCGAATGTTAAAAGACAAAGCCAGTGCACTCAAGTAAAAAAAAAAAAGAGAATTCCTAGAAAGTAGTATCTACTTCTGAGCCAGCCAAAGAAGATGTAATTCAGTTCTATGCCTGCAGAGCTCTGTCTTCTTCAATTAAACACTGAACATAGCTAATTCAAGTTCTTCCTTTCCTAGGCAAGATGAAAGGGATGCAGATGTGACACTGAATGGACAATCCAGCAAATTTGCTGGTCCTATCCTACTCTGCTGGGCAAAGGGGTCTCTGTGCAGTTTTGTGTCTAGCAACCTGATATCTAATCCCTTGGTGCAGCTGGCAAAAGTCTGTGCATCTACAGCATTGTTGAGTTCATACCTTGACACTGGTTGTTGATTTCTCAATTCAGCCCCAAACACTGGTGCATTATATACACATCTCAGAATGTACCTTCAAAAATCATCTGGGAAAACCTTAAATGAGAGATACGAAAGGCAACTGGCACAAGTCCACAGGAGAGTCACTAAATTGATCATGGGGTTGGAGCACTTCTATGCAGACAGGCTGAGAGAGCTAGGGCTGTTCAGCCTGGAGAAGTGAAGGATTCAGGGAGACCTTACAGCACCTTCCAATACCTAAAGAGGCTACAAGAAAGCTGGACTTCTCAAAAGGGCATGGAGGGATAGGACACAGGGGAATGGCCTTAGGCTGAAAGAGGGCAGGTTTGTATTAGAAATAAGGAATGAAGAAATTCTTTACTGTGGGGGTGGTGAGGCACTGGCACAGGTTGCACAGAGAAGCTGTAGATGCCCAGTCCCTGGAAGTGTTCCAGGCCAAGTTGGATGGGGCTTTGAGCAACCTGGTCTACTGGGAGGTGTCCCTGCCCATGGCATGGAGGCTGGAACTAGACGATCTTTAAGGTCCCTTCCAATCCAAACCACTCTGCAATTCTACAAGGAAGTCTATAGGTATTTAATTAATTTCAGATTGATTCCTGTTTCTAATGTGATAAACATGACTTTAGTGCTCAAAATTCCTACTTATAATGAATTTGTCTGATCTGTCTGTCAAAAGCCCTGCTCTGTTTCAGAAGGCAGGACATGGAGAGCAGCCCTTTCCACCTGAGGTGCTGGTCCTTCAGGTGTATGTGGCTCACTATGGATTTACAAGATTTCACATAGCACTAAGTGCACAAGCCTGGATTTGGCAATAGGACTTGTACAAAACACCCTATGTGGGGATTTTAGTACGTCAAGTTTTCAGCTTTCCAGTCCAGAATGAGGTTGTTGTTAGTAGGCCACAATTTTTTACTGTACCTGCAGTCAGAACTTCTGCATTATCTTGCAGCACCAACAGCGGATGGTCGGCAGTGATGAAAATACTGGTGGTCATCAGTGCAGAACCTGACACATAGCAGTTCACTCAACACCACTGGGATTCTGCAGGCAGCTCTCCACCCACAGTTCAGTCCTACAGTGGGAATAGCAAGTACTCCCCTGCTCCCCTTCTCCCATCTTACTGGTTCCTCTGTCCTGTCTCCAGTTCTTGCTGGGGTTTGCTCATATTTCCGACGTGCTTGTGCTTTTTTTCCAGTAAACAATAAGAACCGAAGTGGAATCCACACACTTACTAAACTTAGATTAGCCACAGAGATCCTAAAAGTAAACCAGTAAGACAGCAAAGGCAATAAGAGGAGTACTTTGAAGGCTTAGGTACTGTGCAGGAAAGAGAACCAGGAAGGCAGGATTAAGCTAAACCGGATGAATGGGAAGGTTCAAGAGTCTATTTCAAACCAAAAAAAAAAAAAAAAAAAAAAAAACCTTAAAATTTTGGAAACATGATCCTAGGGAAAACAATAAACAGGAACTTAAACTTCAGCAGGCATTAAGTAAGAGGAAATTGCAAAGAGCAAAAGTAGGTTTCCAAGAACAAACATTAAAAGATTTAAAAATAAACAATAAAATATTCCTAGGTATATCAGAAAAAAGAGGTCTACAGCAGAATTTGTACAGCTAAAGGAGTAGCTAAAGAAGATAATTACGCTGTTTGGAAGGTAAATGACTCTCCTTTATGGCAGCCAACTATCTTGTTCAATACATTCAGGAGGTTTCTGCTCTCTATATTCTTTTTCTGGCAATTACAATTTCTCTTTGAGTAGTGAGTATCAAAAAGCAGCAATACTGGGGAATACAGAACATATCAGGGTATATTCAGGAGTATTAAGAACCTTAAATAGAGAATTACTGAGTTAGTAACTATTTTGCTATGCAAGACTCACCCTGTCCTGTGGCTTGGAGAGTAGAAAATACTGTCTAATTGCTACTGATTTTACAAAGGAAAATAACATTTTACTGATCTGTAAGTTCTTCAGTAAGCACAACCAGATGACAAAAATTACAGGTCATCTAAAAGCTCTCTCTTATATATCACACAACAAACATTGGCTGGAACTAAACAGCTGTAAAATGAAAGGTTGCAATGTATTAAGGAGGAGTCTGGAAGCATAGAGTAAAGATTAGGATTAGATTAGCTAATCTGGTTTTTATAACAGCAAAGAATAAAGTCTAGATTCATCACAATTTTACCCCCCCATTTATAATAATAAAAGTTAAATAATAATAATAATAACATTTGAAATTTTATTTTAAAAGATCTAAATAATTATTGAGCACACCTGGCAAATTGATAATTTTTGGGATGGATTAAATCACCTCTCAAGAAAACTCTCTTTTTAGTGATGAGACCTTTAGACTTACACTTAAGTGCCTAAAAATGCAGGTGGAATGAATGCTGGCTTAAGATTCTAGTCCAGCTTCATATTAAAATAATTGGTAACTTTTCTTAATGATCTTGTCAATGGATAAGTAGTTTATTGACAGTACTTGCATAGGACACAATACTAGTCAGTTTGTGAGGAACCAGCAGGGAGAATGTGAGAGACCCAAAAAGAAGAGAGAAAAAATCAATGCACTAGTAAAAGAAATTCAAATTACAGAAAAGGTAAGCAAGATACAGGCAGAAAAAAAAAAAAAAGAGTATTTTTTTCCATTACAAGCTTAATGCAAAGAATGGAATCAGAAACCAGAGACCCTTAAGATGACTGCTGTTCACTGTCCACATTAACTCAACATTCCAACTAAAGCATTTAAATTTCATATATAGCAGGAGGAGAATTCTGCAGTACCAGTATAGAAATCACACAACATGCCCACACCTGAAGAGCTGTATATGCTGAGTGCCGGGAGTCACAACCCCTGCAGGACACTGCAAAACTAAGAACAGGGGTGAGAACAATCAAAGAAGTACAATTAAAGATATGTTGCTGTCATCATGTTCGTGATATTTTGGGATGCACTGGTTTTCCCTCTCTTACAGCACAATACATTTAAATACAAAACAATAAAAGGAAGTACTTTTTAATGCCATATGAAATTAATTATGAACCTTGCTGCCACAGGAAACATGCACATATGTATTCGATGCATTCACATTAAGTGTGTTCCCCTGACCTCCTCTAATTGCAAATGCAGTTAATACAATTAATGTTAAGACCTCTTCATACGTATGAAAATCACGTCCCACTTTACAACATGACAGGTTAACCCATATCAATTTGTGATCATGATATTCCCAGGATTTTTTCCTGCAGAACTATTGCTTAACCAGTAATTTACCATTCTTGTATGTAATTTATGTACAAAACAACTTGTCTCTTTAAGGAATGACAGCATTCTCCTCTCCTTGCCCCCCAAACACTTCTCTTAGCTTGTGAAGGTCACCTTCTAGCACAGTGCCACCTGTAACCTCAGCAAACACACGCTGTATTCCACCACTCGCATCCCTAACACAACTACTGAATACTAAAGGACTGAAGATAAAATGTTTACAAAACCCTTCTAGCTACATCTTTCAAGTTTCAAAAATCCTCCTGAATCCCATTTTCCATAGTCACACATCTGTCTAGTAGTTGTTTCAGGTATGTCATATTTCCCAAACTTTGTTATAAGAACATAATAGGAGACAGTGTAAAAATCTTTATTAAGGTCGAAATAGCCTAAATCCACTGCTTCCCTCTAATCCACATTATACTGTAAGAAGTTTAATGTCTATGGAAAGCTATATTGAAAGAGATACCATTATAAAGCAGGAACAGTAACCTTCTCTCTTGCTGCTGTGGAATGTCAATCTGGGCTTCTTCAGAAAAGCTATTTTTCTCAAAAGCTAAGTCACAAGTTCAGGGAGAAATCTCTCTGCTATTTCCTAATGCTATACTCTGCTAACCTTGGCATTTTTTGAATATTTAGTTCTTTCCTTTTCAAAAAAACTTGTTCTGTTTCCCTATTTCATGAATACCAAGCTGCTTTTTCTAAGGAAATAACTCAGAAGAATTTACTTACTTTTTTTGTGTGCAATTAGAAAGTCATCTCAAAAGGCTCTCAGGGACTGTTTCTTTGAGCTTTTCAGCAGCTCTGAAAATCAGGCTGTGAACTGGGTACAACCCAGTTGCTAAGACTTAGATAATAAATGGCCTCTGAGATCTTTCACTAGGCTTTAAAGAGGAAGGTTGTCCTGTGAGATCACCTTCTCAGTGCTTGCTACCTGGTGTTACAGTCTCCGGAAAGATTTCCAACCCATGCCAATGCTTACTTTAGCTGAAAATCTCTAACGATTCTGAGAATCATTATCAAGAGTCCTGGAAAAAATATTTATTGGGTGGTGTTGTCATGATTTCAAGTAGAATATAAAATGCAACCTAGAGCCCACGTGCTGAACTTCCTGAGTAATGAAATTGTCTCACCGAAATCTGCAGAACTAGTCACTGCACAAAATAAAGCACATCCAGAAATCTGCAGGACCCTGGCTCAAAATGCAAACATAGGGAATGCAAACAATAGGCTGTGTGGAAGCTGTATTGGAGTTGTGACCTCAGTGTCCACACTGACTTAGGGTGAGATGTAGCTTTGATCTGTTCGGCATTCACCAGTGTATCTCACTACTCACTAAAGAGAGAAATGGCTGGGGTTTAGTAAAGGCAAAAGGAGACTGAATTTAGTATTCTGAAAAATCATTAAATGTGAAAGATAAGACTGTGGGATGAAGGGTCAGGAGACCTGGAATTTTTCTGAACTATCACTGAAATCCTCTGAGACTCTGTGCAAATTACAAAACCTGTGTGTCTCAGTTTCCTCATTTTAGAAACATGCTTCAGGCTGCTTTGTCAAAAAAACTGTATTTTGTAGACTGTAAGTACCTGTAAGTACCTAAAATCAAGACACGCCTCTGTGAGAATACTGTGCTTGCTACATTTAAAATCTTTCTCTGAACTGGCTTAGTGAAGCCAACACAAAAGGCTTGGAGGACACAATACACACACACTTATATGATGTGCTGCCTCTTTGCTTTCAGCAGGAATGCTTGAAGTGACAGTGTTAAATATCTGAAGGATCAGAACTGTCCTGTAGTTTGAAATAGGTGTGTCTTCCATCAGTCCCTAAGTGGTACTTGGCTCAACTGAAATGAGTTGCTCCTGCCATAGGCTGCATGAGCTTTATAAAAAGTTGTGCACTTGGTACAGCTTCCTACTGAAACCAAGTCAGTTCTATCTGCTTGCCAAAGGAGGGACTTAACCAGTTATAAATCATGACAACATTCAGTGTCTGAAGAACCCCACCACAGCAGAGTTACAATGGGATGTGTAAATGAGATGAACACCACATACTTTAGGTAACTTGGATGTTCAGACCCCAAAATGAGAAGGGAGTTCTCATGGACATGAATGTGAGTGCTTCAGAACTCCAGTCAGAGACCCACAGTGGCTTGAAAGCACTTTACTTAACAAGGACAGTTTGCAATATCAAGGCTGGAGCTGAATCCTAAATCCTGCCTTGCAGAGATTTGACTTACGAAGCTATCCCTACCCACTGAAGGTACATAAAATGCAGTTTTCTCCTGAAAAGACTGTGGAAGAAAGGAACAAAGTTTATTTTTTTCTTATCTTTTGATTGTAATGCAAAAGCCTAGTACATCTGTGCATTTAATTCCCATTTAGGAAACAGGCTCCTAAAGACTTGGTCTTGAACCAGCCTAGAATTTCTAGGTAAGGAACAAACAGAAGCTCTTCAGCTTTTCCTGTAAACTTATTCAATTTGTTTAACAGTCTAGAGCCAATTTCAGTGGTCTTTGTTCTTAATTTTCATGGTATAAATCCATTTCTTCAAATCTGTATTTATGCATATGCTGGACTGATGCATTATGAGTCAGCCTGGGTCAGTGGGATAATCCAAAGCACAGAAAATGAAGCTTATAAAACAAATCTTTGCAGTGTCATGGCCTTTGTAACTATTCCTTCATGTGAGTTTTTCACACAGCAACTAGGAAAGGAAAGCATTTCTCAAAAAACAAGGGAACAAAAAAAAATTGGTTGCAAACCTACAGAGACTGGCCAGCGTTGCTGGTGACAGCTGTAGAACCCCAAAGCATATTTATTATATTTTATTCCATCTCAAGTTTTGCTGATACCCCCTGTAAGTCATAACCAGGTCACCAGAGTTTAATAACAAAAAAAAAAATCTATAGTTTATTATGTATCATAAACAATTAGGCCTTAGAGCTTAAAAGTGAAATCAAAGTTCAAAAAGACCAATACTATGCTTATTATGCTTTTAACATATAAATATCTTCCTAAAATATCGTAACTTTTTATATGCAGATCTTTTACATACACAGGTTACCTTGAATACGGAAGCCCCTCATTTATTCCCCGGTCAGGCTTATGAAATTTACTGCCAACTTAGCTTCTCCCCATGATCCTGGCAATGACCTTTTTCCTGCCCTGGTAAGATCATTCCCTCTCCATGGATTAAAGGTGATTAAGGATCAGTGTCAGTTTAGTCTCATATATTTGCTAAGCAGAGACGACAAACTGTGCCAAAATGTGCTAGATTTATTTGTGGGGGTTTTGTGATAGAGGAACCCCGATTGGGCTCAAATCAAGGATCCAGAAAAGAAAAGACTGCTTTATATCATTGGTAGCTCTTTAACCCAAAGTGTCACAGCAAGGACTTAATATCCTTCAGCTAAATTATTAGTTTTCACGAACAATAATGACTGAAATCAATCAAGCTTTTCAGTGCTTAGGGTTATTTAACCACCAATTCAAGCAGCCAGTTGTTAGATGAATACCTGTATCTACTGAGCTGAACTTCAAACACATTGATACAGCCCCTAGGCAGCCAAGCAAATAATGCGTGAAACAGAAAATGTCCTGATTTTGAAGAAATACATGTCTAGCATTATTAGTATTATTTTTCTAAAGATTTTAGAACTATATTCTAAACCAAAATGTTGTATTCTATTCTATGGATATCAACAGATCTATGCTGGATCTTGGAAAGCTATGTAGATTTCAGGGAAGAAACATATTACTAATTCAGGACAGATAAACTTTATACTTGATTTGTGAAGCAATTCAGAGAACTGCTTAACTTGGATTTAAATATGTGGTTTTCCTCAAGTCTTTAAATTTCTTGCTTGATTATCAAATATCCAAAGATGTTTTGATTGTTTATTTTCAAGAAAAAGATTAAGCCTAGGTTAATTGTACACTCACACTAAAAACTGAGGGATCACATTATGTTGTCTGTGGAAAGTCAAGATGAGTTGGAACTACGTCTGTATGTAAAGAAATCTTGAAAAAAATCACTTACATATGGTGCACATACCTGTAAAATATAAAAGAAAGTTATGTATTTCTGACTTCACCCTGATAAACTTTGAGATATACACATGCCCTTGATCAATTTAAAAATCAGCTCTGTGTTGTGGTGCCATGTCTAGAGCTCATTCTGTGTGGGTTTGCTCTGCAGTCTACATCTTAATTACATAAAAATGATACTATGTTCTTTGCTGGCCTAAGGAGACGAAGTTACTGTGACAGAAAGAATAGACAGAAGGAGATGCCATACTAATGAAACAAGAGAAAATAACAAAGGGAAAACCCCCACCTTTTCAAATTCATTGGCTAATGAATTTCAGGAAATCATCAGAATAGTTCCTTTTCCAACAAAAATGAGTGGTTGTGAAGATAGCCACAATCTAGACGCTTTAATGGATGCACAAGCACATTCTTTAATAGCTTGTTCATCAGACTAAAATAAACATGAGGCTACAAAGGGTTACCCGAACTCACTTCATTTCCCCACTGTTGCTGGCTTCAGATTATGTTGACTCTGTCAACAAGATTGTGGCTGTAGGTGTAAATTTATTGAGTCCCACGCATCAAAATATTGTTCTATCTTCTAAGTTAGTAGGAGCTATGCTCTGGAATGGGTACAGGGAGAAACACAAAGCCAAATTTTTACTTCAAGGTCTAGATAATATAGTTTCAGCAGCATCAGCCTTGGAAGAACATACTATAAGAGTTACTAGAGTGAACGAATTCAGAGGAAAAGACGACTTCATCATGCTTCCCAAAAGCAAAGCCGTTGCTGCTACTCATATCAACCAACCCCTTGGCGGATGAATAGAGGGTGGAGAGACTTCTTAGCTGTTTTACAAAGGCCACACATTCTAAGGTATTGTCCTTTTTTCCCAAGAAATGAACAAACTTTCTTTAGGTAAAACTGGAGGGGGTTTGTAAGAGAGCAGTGATCCCCTGGTGACTGTGGTGCAGGCTGTGGGCATTCTCTGTACTTCTACAGGGTATTCTGAGACCCTGCAGCAGGGCAAGTTTTATCACCCCTCCTGGCCACCCTCACCCATCTGCTACTTCTGGCTCCCTTGATTCTGTTCCCCACCTACAGAGAACCTCTGCTTTAGATACCTTTATTTTTTTTTTAATTCCTATGTATTCCATCAGCTTTATTTTCACAGGTTTAATGTCACTTAGTTAATACATATATTTTTCAAACATTTTCCAGCTGGTCTCTGTCCTCCCTGGTGTTTGAGGCTTTTATTAAAAAACAGCTCACTATGATTAAAAAACAAAAATCTAAAAATGCATCCAGGCCCAGACGAGACCCCTTTAGTTCTTAAAATCTTTTGCAAATCATTTGTAGTTCAGAGGAATATTAATAGGTAGAACTAATCACAACTTGTAAAAGGAATTTAATTTTATACCACATAGGATACAGCCCATGATAGTAAAAACCTCTCAGGATCAAGATATTAGCAAGTGAGGACAAAGACACTGGAAGTCAAGAAACATTTGAAATTCTCTTAACAAACTACAACCAGAATTTAGAGCTATGTAGTACAGTAAAAACCTCAGTCTTTAAACCTTTACCTCTAGGAATGATGTCTTTACTAACTGGCAGACTTTTCTATTGCAGCATTTTTGCCCGTTTCTTGGGAGCATTTTGTTCTGACTATTGTTGGAAATGAGAGACTGGACAAGATTGACTTTGGATCTCATTTTCAGATATTAGCTCCTATGTAAGTCAATAGTATTTCTTAGTATGATAATGATCACATTCATCCAGTTTTGAAGTAATTTTCCCACAATATTTGCCACCATCTATAAGAAAATAGCCTGCTCGATTAGGACAGTATTATCAGGGTCACAAGTTCTACTAGACTCAGGTAAAAAAACCTGAAGAGTGGTTAAAACTTGCTTATTTATTCCACATTTCTTACATAAAAGTCTGATCAAAGCTCTTTATTAGTTTTTCTTCTCTGACGTTAGAGACTTAAAGCTTTGCTTTCAAACCCGGGGTATAGTATAGTTCTTCCTCGCATGGATTGATGGTTTGGCAAATGACAACTGCCTTGATGGTTTGCTTGATGGTTTGGAAAATGATGGTGCCTTTCACTGTATCATCATCAAGTATTCACTGGTTATGGAACAATCTACTCTTTTTCCACAATGCTGTAAAGCAGGCATTTCCACATTGGCCTGCTTTTGTCTCTTCACTGATCAATATCTTTGTAAAAAGGTATTTCCCAGTCTGTCTTACCCTCTTTCCACCATTAAATGCATCATCTTCTGCTTTGACTTATCAGTTTCTCAGCTTCTGCATTGACAATTGTGAAATCAAATTTCCACAGTCTTGTTTCCTCACAACTGCTCTCCTACAATCAAACTGTTGCTGCTTTTGCAGGTATAAATACAGGTTATATCTGCACCACTGTAGGAAATGAAGCTAGGAACTCTTCTGTGGCCCCAAGGCCAACTGGAATAGAATGGCTTGTTTTCACAAAATTAATTTTTCCTCTACTCAAAGTGCTTAGGGGGAAGATGCATGGCAGTACCAATTCCTGAACTGTGCCTGAATACTAGGAGAATGCTAATTGAAGAAGGCTAAAACCATACCAGAAAATTCATTAATGATTAAACAGTATGGATATCATACTTCAGTGCTACCACAAGTCCTATACTTAGCTGATTTCTAGAGGTAATCTATCTATCTTTGCAGGTCCTACTATAACATTTCTGTATCCTGCATTCAACGTGCAGAATGCAGATTCATTCAGACATTCAGTCAGACCACATTTTCTGAACTTTCAGATTTACTTTTAACTAATGTCTGACATTTTTTTGCTGTATTTTGGTTTCCTCAATCATTTTGTGTTTATCTGTTTTGTTTGGTTCTCCTACAGTAAAGTGTTCCTCATTAGAGTTCTGGAATTCAGGGTGCTATTCTTGTATCTTTAATTAGTGTGTATGAAATTACAGGGCTGGAAGGAATCTCCATTGGTCTTTTTGTCTTAAGGAGAACCAATGATACCGTGTTATTTTCAGCATACACTTATGCATCCTGTCATTGGGAATCACAGATGATGAAAGATTCATTTTCTTCATAGGGAATGCCATCTAGAGTTCCACTTGCAACATTAACTAAAATCTAGTCTGAATCATTTTTGTTGCAATGTACTCCATTACATATTACCTTGTCTATGGACACATAATGTAATCCATGGACACATGGATTTAAATTATTGTCGTTTACTTGAAAACTCTTACCATGTCCTCCAGTTGTCCCTTGTTTAGTCTAAATAACTCTATTTTATTTAGTTTTCTTCCTTGAAGTTCATAATTTCTTCATATCTGTCATGGGATTCACCTGATTAAATGTGGATATCTAAAGCTTAATTTTCTTCTTTCATGGTCAATAGAAAGTACACAGTTCATCTCATCCTAAAGTAGTGACCTAGACAGATTACATAACTGTTACCTATATATTTCTCCACTGACTATGGCAGGATTTTAAGGGGATTAGTGAATGAATAGAGTTCTATGCTGTAAACATGTTAAGTATTTCTGTTCTAGCACAGGTGTTACCCTTTTGTGAAAATACGCAGCCAATATGCCTTCCATCTTCAAATTCTTTGTTTCAAACTGCCATATACTCTCTGCCAATTCTCTGCTTTATTCAGTGCATTATGAGAACTACCTGAACAGCCTGTATGTTGATGGATTCCTCCCTCTACAACTACACTGCATACTGCACTTTGGATAGCTCAGAATTTCTGATGGACATAATACTCAGTAGGTCTCCCTGCTCTTCTTTCCCAAGCTTGTTAAGTCCCTTCATATTTATCTTCCAGTTTTTGTCAGTTCTTTCACCTGTGTCTGTTAAGACAATTAACTTAGGATTGTGAGGTTTTTAAAGGCTTGGAACAGTACTTTATTTTCCATACTTTTGAAATTTATATTATCTGCACATCTACCTCATCTACCATCTCCCTGCCAGGAGTCCCTAGTCTCTAATGAATTTCTTTCCCTACTGTAATTTTAGATCCTTCATAAGTGCAAATTTGGCCACAGTGATACAGAGGACTTTTTCATCTTTCCCCTTAAACTCATCATCAAGCCTTCTTTACTATATGTTTCAATGTTAATCACCTTTTCATGGTTAAGGAAGCCAAAGCTCCCATGACACTGGTCTGACTGAAAGTGCTCCAACCTCTGTACACCTGTGCATACTTGCAAATATTCTTTTGAGGAACCAAAACCAGCGGCTTTAACAGCCATGTCTCATGTCCTGTGAAAAACAAGCAGCCTCATTACCCTGTCATTAGTTTCTCACTCTCTGTTTCCATACATCTTTCTTTCCTGTGTTGACACTGCAGCTTCCCAGGACAGTTCTGATGCTCTGCCTTACAAAACTATAATTTAATGTCAAATTTTTCACAGAACTCATCTGCTTTTTCACCATTTGCCATTTAACTGCTATTACTGCTATTACTTTAGACTCTTGCTTGTGTTGGCTAAGGACCACAGTAGAGACTGGGGACACATTCTGTCAGGTATCAGCAGTACTGCACACAGAAAAGCCTGAAGTGATCCCTTCTTCTGTCACACAAGGGTATCCCACAGAACCTCCACAAATTCTTAGTCTCCTTCCAGAACACTTCTCTGATGCCTCCCTTAGTAAATCCTGGCAGCAGGATAATTTCACAATAACCAGTTATTATAAAATGCTTGGGAAGTATTTTAAAATATGCAAAACATTGTCAACTCTAAATTCCCATTCCTGGCCTCCGTAAAGGTAAACTGGTCAATATACAATTTAAATTGACTATTTGCTGCTAGTTGCAGCCAAAGGAAAGAGTCCTAACTGAGTGACAGATTGGATGTTTTTGCATCTAAGAATGAGTTATACTGTGTGGGAGTGTTAAATGTCCAGTCAAGAGATGGCTTCAGAGGCCATTCAGGCCACCAGAAAAAAAAATAATTTCTATTCCACTGATTTTACAGTTTCTCTCTAAATCCATGACTGCTCAACATTGAGTTGCAGATACAAACAAAGAGGTTTGCTCATCTTTCTGAGGGACTGCAATAGGATGATAGGATTTGGTTGTATTTTAGGAAAAATTCTTTACTGTGAGGGTGGTGAGGTACTGACACAGGTTGCCAAGAGAAGTTGTGGATGCCCGATCCCTGGAAGGGTTCCAGGCCAAGTTGGATGGGGCTCTGAGCAACCTGGTCTAGTGAAAGGTGTCCCTGCCCATGGC
>JAYRBT010000114.1:106321770-106351514 GCA_036023395.1 Myiotriccus ornatus
TGGGGTTGGATCAAGGGTTGGACTTGATGATCTCAGAGGTCTCTTCCAACCCAGTTAATTCTATGATTCTATGATTCACCTGTCCTGCTTTAGATGCCAACTATTTGGACGGCATAATGGCCATAGTGGTCAGAAGAAGACCATTCATAATGTTGTATCTAAAATCTCTCTGATAAATAAGAAACAACTGGAATAGAAACAGATCTCAAGCCACGATAACTCCCAAGGTTGGGATAATTCAAACCCAGAATACAATTTTCCAGTTGGCTCCCTGGAGATACAATTTTAAAATAACTTAGTCAGTGTAAAAGCTTCCTGTTCCATTTTCATAGCACTTGGAAGCTTATGTTTCACTGGTTTTTGATGTAAATTTATCTCCCAGATGCTATTTGATAGATCTGCAAAATTTATCCTATAAGAAAAGTTTTAATCTATGGCACTTCAGGGATGTAATTCTGCCATGCTGTACATCCAACAGAGAGAAGCAGCTACTGCTGGGAGACAAGCCTCAATACCTCAGTTGGGATTTCCACTTCCTATACAGTCCTGGGGGTGTAGAAGTGGAGTGCCTGAAACTGCCTTAGCCCTTTTACCTCTGTAAAATGAGGGAAATGTAAACACTCCACATGAAATCTGAATGTCTTCACACTTGAGATGAATTTGAATCTGAACTCTGGAGTTTAATCTTAGTTCTTTGCCTTACAACATCTCTTGGGTGCTTCAATTAAACTAGGAATTTATTGTTTCCAGCCCTCAATTGTGTGACAGCCTAAACTCATCTGAAAGCCCAATTTCAGAGTCCCCTCCTTCCCAACCTGACACAACAGCACAAACCAGACCTCCCACTGCCCCTGCCCCAGCCCGCGGTGCTGCCCTGACTCCCCGACCAGGTTAAACAAACAGGGAGATTCCTCCAGGGAAGTCACAGGTTCAAGATCACAAAGGACCCACCTCGTTTGGGCCAGTTGGAGCTTTTTCTTGCTATTGTGCTTATCTGTATCTTCCCTGTCATCCAGACGTTAACCCCTGACCTGTGAGCCCGCCTCTCGAAAGAGCCGCGCGGTGTTTACCCATTATGTAATGTCTGTGCTTTTGTGGAAATTCTACAGAAACAAATGGAGGAAGTTTGCCAGTCAAATGGCTGGACAATAAATCCTGTCCTGTGTAGATAGAATGGTTTACTGTCACTGTAAGTCTGCTACTGGCATCTGTCACCAAAGAAATGTTTACAAATTTCAGGGCACCGGAGTGCCAAAGTATTCCAGCACTGCAGGACTGTACGTGATTTGTAGAACCACCACCACCACTGTGCTAGATATGGGTAGCCTTGTTTTGCTAGCCTGAATAAACAGAGTGACAATGTTTCAGATAACTCAGGGTCACTAATGTTCAATTTTTCTGTCTATTCATCTCCTAGATTCAGGACTACAAGTACCCAAATGCTTGTTTTTTCTTTGTAATGCTTTTTCTGCCCTAAGGTATCTTTACTATCCAGGTAAGCAAAGCCCCTTCAGCCCCTTTTTCTTATTTCTTATAAATCCTTTAATACTTATACACTATATCTTCCCATCCTTCCTTACAATCCATTTTCTTTACAGTCCGTGCTGTCTCTCCTCTTTCTGTACTGTTTCTCCCTTTGGGAGAAGACATTATATTATGTTCCCTGTCTGCAGTGTCATTGCAATCCCTCCTGCTGTGTGACTTGGGCTTCTATGTGTCATCAACTATGAAGTCAGGACAACAGAAAATATTCCTGGGTAAGAAGCAGGAACAAACATAATTTGGAACAGTGGGACAGATAAGTAAAACAATTCTTCCTTCACAGCCTTTTTCAAACAAGGGCCTGATCCTGCTGCCACTGAACAGAGCTTTTCACTCTCGGTGTCAACGGGAGAAGCACTTGGTCTTAGAGTTCCGCTCTAATTAAGTTTTCAAATCTCATTTCCTTTCAGAGGAGAGAAAACATTGTTGTGACTAAGCTTTGGATGTGGTAACAAATCCCTGGCAGGTTGGTTTGTTTTAACGGACGTACTAGTTTTAAGGAAACTTTTACCATCTTTTCTGCTCTTAATCACAGCTTTTATTACAATTACAGTAATGCAACAGAGGTACATGCCAAAGGCAATATGTGTATTTTTAATGAGTTGACATGCAGCCTTCCTGGAGAGGAGAAACAACTTCATTTGCTGAACATTTCTGAACCATATCTAGCAATTTATTAAGGGACAGGAAATGTTCAAAAAACCACCCACCATAAATTCAGAGGCTTCAGCAACTCACAGATGAGCAGTCCCATAAGACAGACTCAGTTGTTGTGCTAGGTTTTAGCAAATTTTTGCTGAATGGTAACATTTTCTATTGTCCTCAAACAATAAAAGAGAAGGTTAACAGGCAATATCCGGAAAGCCCAAAGATTATTAATCCACACATGTAGTCCTGAGTCACTGGGCTGTAAAACATCATCAGTTTCCAAAGATGAAACCAAAGGGGAATTCTGCTTGAGAGAGATGATATCACAAGCCCAAAAGAACTAGTTGCATCAATAAGGCCTATTTATGCAAGTTTTACAAGACACTGGCTCCCAGGGGTTTTCATTCTGGTATAATTAATGCAATCAATAAACTGAACATAGGGAGAGATCACATCGTAGGAGTGAAGAACCTTCACCCTGGTTTCTTGCCTCAATTTACCTTACAGGTCAGACACAGGTCAGACACTTGTGCACACGGAAAATTACAACAGGCTGACAGGCACACATCAACTGGGCTCATTCACCTGGGGACTGAAGAGCTCAGGGAGTCAGGCTCCAACAGCAGCACACAAAATCCGTTCTGTTCAATTATTCCTGCCACTGGCTGTGGTCTGGGCCAAACAACACATACGAACAATGGCTGGCCATGCCTTTTTGGAGGTTAACGTAGGCCAAGGACCATTTCCAATAGAACCCTGGCCATGTATAACCTGCATTTTAGAGGTAAAAGTTTATCTGTGAGGACCAGAGAAGGATTCCTGGCTTGTGGAAATGTGACCCCACAGTCCTCCACATACCTTTTCTCTGAGACACAATTATCAAAGGAAGATGCTTCAACACCTAGTGTAGGTATGACTATATGCTTGCTTTCTCCTTTGCCACCAGGAAACTGACATAAATTAATAGGAACTCCAGCAACAAACTACAGAACTTCTATCAGAAATCCACATTCTCAATCAGGAGACTGATTTTGTCAGGCACAGGGTACTGCAGTGGAGTGACTGCCATTATGTTCAGTTTGTACAACATAAATGGGGCTGTCTGGGTTGACACTAATAACCCTCCCTGCCCAACCTTCTTCCAGTCTCTGTACAGTCACCCAGAGAGCCTCCCAGACAGACCAACACGTCCACAGATCCTTGAAAGGTACAGGACCTTGCTGCAAACCCAGTTACTCTGGCACATCTGTTTGGACAATTAGTAGGCAAAGTTTAACTGATAGAAGACAGAGCCCAACTGGAAATGTAGGAATGTGTTTTTATTACTATTAATGCAATCAAAACTTCCTTCTTGGTATTATTACTGCGTTAGCACGTCAATTCTATTCCAAATTGTTTTGAACTGCTAACTTACCAAAACACCTGGAGTATAGCACAATTCACGTTCTGGTTTTCATTCTAAACTTAACATAATTTATCCAAAATTACTCCCCTTCTTAAATTTGTTTCTCTTTCTACAATGTGCAAAATATGTGTACGATAAGCACTGGAGGAACGTTAATCTTTCTCTTTATGCCCAAAAAAGTGCTGAAATTCTGTGCATAAAGTAACTTTTATGTGTCGCTGTAGGCTGAAGGCTCTTTTCTGAATTTACCAATATTCCAATTTAGATGACAGAGTCTATACAGCTGGCTAAATCATAGCTTTAAAAAACAGATGCAAAGAACCCTTTGTGAAACTGATTACTGATTTATATTTGCCATCCAGTATAAATGAAACGCAAAAAGTAGGCAGACATAAGTTACATAAACTAGATTGTAAAAAGAGTGTTTCGGTCACATGAGAAATCATGTTAGCAGTATAGGTCAGTTTTCTTAAGAAATATATATCCTTTGGGAAAATATTTTGTTAATTTCCCCTTATGATTTTTTTTTTAATTGACTCATTTGAGATTTTCCTGTACCCATGGTCTTAATTTCAGAAAAGGTCAGACCTGTTATTCTTAAAAAACTTACGCTTTAATATTAAGCTTTTTGTCCACAAAACTAAATCAACTGACTAAACGAGAAAAATAGAAAAGACAGTTTTAACACAGAAAAGGTGCTCACCGATGCAGTCGACGCTGAAGAGATTTATGGAGGTTGTTATGGAAGATTCATCGCAGGTCTTCATTCCTCGCAGCGCGAACCGCACCAGGGAGGCCTTGACGCCCTCAGGCAGGAAGGACAGCAGGTAGACGGGCATGTACAGAGCGTAGCGGAGCTTGCACAGCAGCGGGGTCATGAGCTTCCCCTGCGGGGACTGCGCCATGCGCTCGATCGTCGGGAACAGCAGCACGGAGCGAAGAACCTGCCAGGACACGAGAAAACCACTGTCAGAGGAGTCCTGCAGCACCACAGCCCGGCCTGCGAGGCTGAATTTGGAAATGAGTCCCCCACATGAAATGAAATTGGGTTTCCAGGCATTTGCACCTCAGATACGCAGGTGGGGTTTGTGGAGGGCCCATGCTACATTTTTTAAAAGATGAAGCAAACAAGTATATGGTTATGAAATGCTCAGTTTTATGATAAGACGGGGAAGACCTTCAGGGATAAGTCCTTTGGGGATCATGATGTACCTGGAAGCACCAGCACCGCTGGCTCCAGCAGGAGTAACCCCAGCAGAGGGCAGCAGGCAGGAGCCCTCTGCTCCGTCCCGGCGGGCTTTACATGTCAGGAAAAGTACACTGCTTTTTATTTCCCCTGGTAAACTACTTTCTCCAAGTAAACTAAGCAAATTAAAATGTGTCAGCCACTGTGACGGTAACTTTACGGTTTGACAACACACAGGGTTTTCAATTTGCTGTTCAATACAGGTAAACTCAGTCAGAACAAGCGTAAAAGCACACAGACCTTTCTTTCACTATGGTGTGTACACTGGCACATAATATTGCTTTTTGTATGTTATAATGAAATAGATACATTCTATAGCTGGTAATCAGTTTATGTTGTGATAATAGAATATACTGTAGACTTAAAATACAAAGAGATTAATTAAAAACCCACCCACACTAATCAAAAATTAATTAATATACTACTCTCAGCTATATTTCAACGTTAAGATCAAGCAAATATTCTAAAATGATAGCTGCAACATTTTTCTGGAAGTAAAAATATAATGTAATAATTCACAAAGGAATAACTATCAAAGACACACACTAACAGTACCTAACATATGTATCACTAAAATAAAGTAAGAGAGATTATGGATAATGCATTTGCAAATAATTAGGTATAAACAGCTGGGCTTTCTTGGTGACTCAAGATAAATAAAACTGATGTAATTACATATGCCTGCTTACTGCACATGTCATTCTACATATTGTGGAAATGAGATGAATATTTTTATAAAAAATATTTTAAAATAATTGTCTTTACTCTCAGATGAGACTCAGCTAATGTATGCCACTACACCTGTGTGCAGCACCCTTGGTCTCAGCAGATTTCCAATGGAAGGCAGGGCATGTCACTAAGAGATGCCTATAAGATCTGGGCATTGTAACATAGCAAACAGCAAAAATTCAGGAATTATGATAATATTACAGAATCCTTTAGGTTGGAGAAGGCCCTTAAGATCATTAAGTCCAACTATTAACCTGGCACTGCCACATCAACCACTAAATCAAGTGCCACATCTACACATCATTTAAATACCTCCAGGGATGGTGAATCAACCACTTCCCGAGGCAGCCTGTTCCAGTGCTTGACAACCCTTTCCATGAAGGAATTTTTCCTAATATCCAATCTAAACCTCCCCTGGCACAACTTCAAGCCATTTCCTCTTGTCCTATAACTTGTTCCATGGGAAAAGAGACTGACTCCCACCTGGTTACAATCTCCTTTCAGGTATTTGTAGAGAGCAATAAGGTCCCCTTGAGCCTCCTTTTCCCCACGCAGCTCCCTCAGCTGCTTCTTAACAGACTTGCACTCCAGACCCTCGACCAGCTCCGTTGCCTTTCCCTGGACACCCTCCAGTACCTCAATGTCTTTCTTGTAGTAAGGGGGCCCAAAACTGAACACAAGATTCCAGGAGTGGCCTCGTCAATACCAAGTACAGAGGACTGATCACTGCCCTCGTCCTGCTGGCTACACACATTTGTGTGTCCAAGTTGTGTAGCTGATCACCAACCACTTCCTCTCAGATAACTGGGGCTTCAGTTTGCTTACCACCCCTGTCTTCCAGCTCAGGGGCCTGGATACTTGGAGAACAACTGGTCAGAGTAAGGTATTGATCTGCTGGCTCTTCCTGTTTCTTCCCTTGTGATTCCCTGTAGCTGGAAGACAGAGGAGAACACTACCTGTGCTCCTGATTCCCTAACCAGTTGTCCCACGGCCCTGAAGTCTCTCTTGATTTCCCTCAGACTGCTTGTTGCAATTTCATCACTACCTATGTGAAAAATCAATAACGGATAATAAGCCAAGAGCCACACTGGGGTGGAAAGCTCTCTCTTCACATCTTTATCCTGGGACTCAGGGAGGCAGCAGCCTTCTGTAAGAAGTGGGTCCTTCTTTTCCCTTCAGAAGGAGTCTCCTATGAAAATGACCGGTCTTTTTCCTTATGGAAGCCGTTTTGATGTGGGGTGTAGGGTGACAACCTCAGCGACACCTCCAAGCCAGGTGAACCATTGTCCTGATTACTGTACTTGCAGAGCCTCACCCTGTTATTCCAGAGCACCTGGAGAGGTGGGGCAGTCTCAGAGAAATACACTGGCTGTGCCAGGCAGAAACTTATTGCCATTGCCCCCTGTCCCTTAAGTCACTGTGTTCAGCCAGGCAGAGAGAGGGCAGGGAATCCTCCATGTCATGCATCCATCATGAGAAATTTGCCATACTGTACTTTTTACAGTATTTTAAAAGCAGACTTTGAAAGAGCTATTTATATAAAATATAAAATTATTTTAAGAAATCCTTCTACTTTCCAGCTGATCCTACTTTGGTTTGAGACAAAGAAAAATACCTTCTCAGGGAAATCAATCCT
The DNA here is from genome assembly GCA_036023395.1 of Myiotriccus ornatus. Lineage (NCBI taxonomy): Eukaryota > Metazoa > Chordata > Aves > Passeriformes > Tyrannidae > Myiotriccus > Myiotriccus ornatus. Next base: position 106,328,977 of record JAYRBT010000114.1, read on the forward strand.
GGACCTCTATTTATTAAAGGCAACCAGCAGCTGAAGTATAGGAATGCAAAACTTGTAGTAAATTGTACGGTTGTTTTGTGATACTTCAGCTAGGAGCTGAACCCAAACTCTTGTGATCTAAAGCAGATTTGACCTGCGTTCCCAGGCACACTTTAATCCCTCGACATTGTAGTTTATAGGTATAGGATTAGTTGCTTGGAGGGCTGTACTAAGCACTGGGGAAGCTGCTAAACCTTGGAGAAAAAGGACAAACCAAGAAAGTTGTTGCAATGTCCTTTGCATTCCTGCATTTTGTAACGGCACACTTATTTAGAAGATAGTGGTAAGACGGAGGATAATCTAATTTATTTAAATCTTTTTCTCTTAATAGAGAAATGTAAAATTTGTATTTTTTAAATGCTTATCAACTATTTCGTACTTTACTGCTACATTCTCAAGCCAGGATTTTGAAAAGTGCATTTCACTGTAGAATTGCTTAAAGATGTAGTTCAACTTCTTTGCAACAGAATTGCAGATACAACAGATTTAACCCATTTTATTATAATGATGCATATGACCATAAAAAAGTATGTCATATTTGTTTCTTGAAATAAGTGAAGTAGAAATATTCAGGTAAAATGAAGGAAATTATTAAGATGCAAATGGTCAACATCAGTTAATCATTTTTTTACTTTTCAAATGCCTGGATCTTATCTATATGAATTAACACCAGCTGAAATCAGGCAGATGGCACGGAATTATATTCAATTTAAAACTTTCAGAATTATTATAAGACCAGTGAAAATATAATTAGAGAGAGAAATCCAGATTCACCTGGTTTAAACTACTCCCAATTCAGTGTCCAGTGATTTTTATGTGTTAAGCACATGGAAAAGCAGAGAGCTGGGTGAACAGAGACACAGGTCACAGAGATTCAAGTGGATCTGGGGATCACAGAAAGTTGGCTGGTGAATCTACTGAAGGCAAACACATCCTGTGTCCAGGAGTTGCTGAGAGCTGTGAGTTGTATCACCCTGCTGTGCTTTGGTCTGTCCACTAAAAATAGTACATGACTATGAAGTTACACTGGAATTGCCACTGTTGATTGTTGTGACAATAAACAGTATTTGTAAATCTGTCACTCAATTTATTTACCAGTTATTTATTTATCATGCTATTAACTGCAAGATTTCAACACTCAGGATGACGCATATATCAAAGTTCAATGTTCAAGGCATAGATGCTCTTTGGGTTAGTCACTAGGCAGCTGCTTCTATTTCATCATTAATTTTTAACTCTAAATTTCACAGGGTTCAAGACCTGAATGGTTCAAGCATGTATAATATGATTCAGTGTCTCAGAAGTTCTACATCTTGTTAAGAACCAAAAGCTAACATTACCTGCAAACTCTTCACATAATTCATGTTGGTGCCATGGCAGCTCCTAGTCCTTAGTCAAGCCGTGTGTGTATATATATATATATATATATGTGTGTGTGTGTGAAACTGCAAAACTGAAGTGGTGCATGGCCTGAGCATGTGTCCAGAGAACAAACTGCCCTAACAGCCCAGAATGTTCTGCCCTTTATTCCTTCAGCACACACCACAGTAGGAAGGTGTAGGGACTTCAAGAATTTCCCTCTTACCACTGTTTTTATACTTTGGTATTTAGAGCAATCAGTCCATCAACTTCAAGAATGTATGGCCTGCACAGTAAATTTTAGAACACAGAGGGAATAGAAACTACTCATTTTACGGGAAAAGTGAACCCTCAAGGCAAAGCTTATTAAATACCCATTCCCTGAAAGCATGGCATTGACCAAGGTCCTTTGCTTAGGAAAGATCCCTAAATGAATGTGATTCACTTCCATGTGATTACTCTTTCATATAAATGTTAAAAATACAACAAAGGGTTCCTCAAAACTACCTAAGTAAAGAACACATACATTCCTGTACATCTGAGCTTTGTATTCAGCTTTTCACCTATCTAAAACAAGATGACAAGGTGACAACTGCGTACTTTCAAGACTTCACTGGATAATAGTTATGTCAACATGGTTTTACAGAAGCAGTTGGAAGTTTTTTTACTTTGATTAAAATGAGAATATAGTACAAAAAGCCGAACAACTAAATTTACAGTAACTTGTTGTTTATCACTGCACAGTTTAATAGTCTCAACCACATCATCAAAGGATTTTTGTGAAGTGTTTAAATGGTTTCCTTACAAAAACACTAAAAGTATGCAAATCAGATAGAGCTAAAAAAACCCCGCACGGTAATATTTTTCATTAGTGCCCTCTACTGAAAGAGTTTAAATATATTCATCAGCTATGATTGAAAGTTTGAGTGGATAATACTAATTGTACAGTAACTGGTAAATGACAGTGCTGAGGAAGCAAAGCCATACTTAAAAACTACATGCCACTCACAACCAGTATTCAAAAAAATTGACTCGATTTTCAGAGCAGCTAAGTCCTTTGATGCCAGCAAGAGGAGCTTGGTACTTTTGAAATCACCCAGTTTTGATTACACAAGAAATGCTGGTTACAGACTCAGGCACCCCAAGTGTGTGCCTTCCTGAGCTCACACAGCTGAGGGCCCGAGAGGGCTCTCACTCTGCCACCTGCTCTTAAAACAGAGAGATGTTTTGCTGAGAGAAGTAAAATGGGAGAGAAAAGCAGGGAGGATGTGAGAAGGCAGACAATGACTGACAGAATGAAGCCATTCCAAAGGTTTGTTTCAGAAGAGATCTCAAGTAAGTGGATTCATTAATTTACAGCCAGGCTTTCTCAGTCATGTCCCTTGGCTCTCAATGGAGAGACCTCCACTGCCCATGACAGGGGTGGTCATGCAACCAGAGCTGCAAAACAACAAGACTCTGATCCACTGAAGAAAATATCAGAAAGTGAAACTTCCTCAGAAATAACCCACTGATTCACTCTTATGGTAAAAGCAGCAGTTGCTGGGGGCTCACACTGGATTTGAGCGGGGACGGACCCATCCCATGGCTCAGTAACAAGGCACCCAAGCACAGCTCTGCAGCTCACCCACAGCCCCACAGCCCCAGCACCACTGTGTGCATGGCTTCAAAGCACAGGGCTGGGAAGTTTTATTAAAAATTCCTTCAAAACCTTGCAAAAAGCAAAAGCTGCTTCTCTGTTGAAAGCAGCACTTCTTTTGATATATACTAGTTCATCACATATATTAGTGTGTTATTCCTCTGTTGTGTTGGCAGAGGAAAAGCTATTATCTGTCAGTGAAACCTAGCAAATTTTTCAAAGATAACATAATGATGCACTTAGTGGTAATCTACAGTCTACCCTTGACAAGGAATGCCACATTAATCACAATTTCTTCTACTCAGTATGCAGAAATCTGTAGGCAAAACAACGAGGATCAGGGAAGTATTCCCTGCTTTATTGCCACAGCTGTGCTGAGCAGATTTCCAAGAAAACACACAGAACAAACCAGACAGTGTTGGCTTCAGCTGTCCTCTCACCAGAGCAGGACTTGCTGGGCTTGCCCCTCCATTGTACTCCGTTGTGAATTATACACAATACAATAAACATAAAAACTATATATAATATAGCAGAATATTATGTAGTATATAAATATAATATAATAAAATATATATAATACAGAGTTCTACTTTAAAATTTTGAATAATTCTTCATCTGTTCAAGATGCCATTTGGGTTGCTGTACCATCAAGCTGTCTATCACAGCTCAGTATCAACAAACCCACAGGATTTCGTGACAGCAAAAGAACCAAAGAATGAACAGAAGTGACAAAAAACTATTTTTCTCCTGGTGTGAAGTCAGAACATACTGTGTGCACTTACTTCTATTCTACCTTATGGATCTCCTGTGATTCTAAAAAAATATTTGGGGATATTAAATAAGCAACCAAACAAGTATCTCACAGTTAATAGAGAACTTTATAACTGGTGATTTCAAAGTGCTTTATAAGAAATAAGCTTTTTATGGACAAATAAACAGAAGTTAGATGACTCCACATGAAAATATACATTGTGAAAGCAGGAATATTTAAAATGACTGTGTGGTAATTCACAATACTCCGCTCTAACCAAAGCTTACTTTTCTGGGTAACCAAACTGTTTCTGTAAAACAAAGTGGTAAAAAAATGTAAATAAGAAACATTTTGCAGAAAATGTTGTAATTTTTATTACAACAAAAGTCATGGTGGTTTAGTTCCTTAGTAGCTGCTTAGTGAAAGGGAATCTTCTGTTATCATCCTCTACAGCCCGCTCCCAACAGGGCAGGGGCATGTGCATTTGACTTCACACTTTCAACCTAAATTTTCTACATTTCCTACTTTTTAGTTCCCAAATTTTCCCTTTGGCATCAGATGCATTTAATTTTTTCTATTCCTTTCATTCCAGTCTTCTCATTTTATTACATATAATCTGCAAGACTACGTGACAGAAGGAAGAATTTTTTTAATTTGCTATGAAAAGCCTTTGTATATGAAGAGCATAATTTGCTCCCTGCAGAGCTGAGTTTGTTTTCCAAACAAAAGCACAGTTAGTGTATGCAACTCTGTGAACCTGCTGTTAAAACTCTAAATAATGCACTTAAATTTTCCCTGATGGGCTGAAGGAATTCTTGCTCCCTAAGAAAAGCCAACTTTTTGAGCGCCACTAACAGCATCACAGTGATGTTTGTCAGCTCAGATTCACTAAAGGGTATTTGAATTTTCCCAGTTTGAGAACAGATTGGATCTAGGATCAAGGATTGATCACAGGACCTTTTGGTAGAATTTTCACAGGCATACTGAGTATCCAGCTAGGGATCAAGTTCTTTAGGGGAACCAACACATGCAGGGCTGTGAAGACACATGAAGGATGTGCAGACACTCACAGGCAGAATTCCTCTCACAGTATCTGAAGAAATTACGATTCAGTTGAGCAGAACTACTTAATGCCATCTTTAGACATACAATGACCCAGTCAGCTTTCTCATGTAGTTGAGTAAATGCAACACGACAAAAGCAGAGAGCAATGTGCTTAAAGATGAACATGATTTACAGCCAGGACGCTGTTTTCCTTTTATATAGGGACAAATGCACCCAAACTGTAGCGCCAAAGACACAAAACACCAGTACATAAATGCCGAATGTACTTTTAAGGACTGAGCAAGAAAACACGCAAGCAGTCCCCAGATGCATTTACCAAATAAACTCTGGACTGAATTTTGCTTGACAACGTCAGTGCCGTTCCCTCTAAGGTGCTGGGCCTCGGTACTGCCTTGGGCTCGTGCCAACTCCAACAATCGCACACATGCACACACACACGTGTAGATAACATGCTCCTAATTCTTCACTGAATAAATACAGCAATACCTAGGGATCTCCATCCAGCACTCTGGCTACATGAATATTAATGACATCTTACACTAAAAGAGCAAATTCATAAATACAGTAAAGCATGCATATATGCACAGACCTGAGCTATGCCAGAACAGCAGTTTGGCAAACAGTTCTCTTTGTCAGTGCAGCAATAAGCTAAGCTTTGTCACATCAGAGGCCCTGATTTTTGATAATCCTGCATGTTTTTTTTTCCCCTTGTATGGCTTCTGTAAATAAAAAGAGGCAAAACTAGTAGAAAATTTTTATCAGCTAAAATATGATAAAAATTGTGTCTACTAATTTGCATTGTAACCTCAGCACTGGTAAGTGGAACTGGGCTAGGACCTAAGCTCCAGGACCAACACCTTTTAGTATGCTCTCTGACATGATTTTGACCAAAGCCCGATGTCCTGAGATGACATCTGGGCACAGGTTAGAAAACAGCACAGATCAAGGACTTTCCCAAATACAGAATGTGTGTGAAGTGATCATGTTTGGAGCTAGGAAGAAAGGAGAAGGTTTTCACTATTGGAATCTAAGCTATGCTTTGCCACTTGCTGTCAAGAGCCACAGGATGGGCCCTGGTTTGTTTTATACAGAAAAATAATTCGAACACTTATTTTAGTATATCTGTCTTATTAAATCAGAAACACTTTGAGCTGTTCAGAGATTTATTAATCAATTTTTCCTACATGACATTCTAAATACACTGTGTGTCATCCTTGGCAACTACATACAGATCCTCCCTCTGTTATCAAGAGATCATTCATTGGATGCTCAGCAAGGAAAGAACAGCCAGTCACTAACTCTGTATGTCTTTACATACAAAGGTATTAATGGTATCTGCTGAAATCACACCATGAAATGGTGGGAAAATAACTGAGAATAAACCTTTGCCCTTTTCAGAGCTCATTTTGGCCTAATGTTATCCAAGTTCACTACTAGTTTTTAGCTGAGGTGCCTGAGTTAGGAGTTAAATCACCCCAAGACTCCCAGCTGAAGTCAGTCATGGACAGATCCTCAGATGGCAAATGAATTAAACCCACTTTCTAACAGAAGCTTCTGATTCCTAATAACTACAGAGGACCTAAGATTTCTAATTAGGAGTTTTATAATATAGAACAACACAAGACTCCTCCTCCATGGGAGAAGCAGCAGAGCACACTTTCAAATAAATACTTTGGGAGAAACAAATGCTACTATTAAGCAGTATTTGAGCAAGTGTTCTCTAAAGAGGCCCACTCATAGCAGCGTATTATCTCCAGCACCAAAACCACTATGTAAATATATTGACACCTCTTAACATGGCAATGTGAAAAGACCAGAATTTAGTATTTAGTTCTGTAAAAGCAGAAGATATGCAGTAATTCCAACATTTGGTCAATGTTTGAAGATCTGATTTTTCAAATTACAGACAGGCAGTATAAGACAAGAAGCTAGAGGTATTTCATACTGATTGTCACTACCTCTTTTGTAGCTAGACTGCAGTTTCCATGGACATAAGTGCTTCAGTACATACCAAACCACCTTTCTGAGATCCAACTTGGGTATCTGCTTTATGATGCTTAAGGCAATTTTTCCAAGCAGAAGTATAGAAAAACCCTCACTTACAAACAGAATGCCCAAAACAACACCCACCTTCACTCCACCCCCCAAACTGGAAAGAGATGGTATAATGATGAGGTTCTGTTAAGTTAAATTTGGTATTTTAAATATTCATCTCACTGAACTCAACTCGGAAGCTACTCCTATCCTTAAATATGCCCAGGAAAAATAATCTAAAGCATGAATGAGTAGGAAAAAATGTGGCAAGTAATTCAGCTGCAAGGGTATGTGGGAGATGGTGATATGCAAGCTTACAACACTATATGGTGCAGAAAGCAAATGAGAGAGAAGCTCTGCAACTTCATGTTTGTTACACACAGTGAGGAAACACAACACAAATGCCAGAGGTAGCTCTGCCTCTGGGAGACAATGCATATGGCATTCTGTGCTCTACATCCTAAAGGGAAAGATTTCAGCCAAAATGTCAAAGGTTTTACCGCTCCTCCTCAAAAAAAATCCGAAAAAAACCTGAAGTAGAGAACTCTATGGAAAAAATATTTCTCTCTAATTCAAAGAATTCTGTTAATAAGATGAGCTTTTCAACACTCAAGTGCAAGACTGATCATTAAATCCAGTCCAAAACCGTTCTGCATTTCCTTTCCATCAAGCTGTAAGAAATCCTCCAGCACCCAATGATAAATTTTATGATGCTTTGGAAAAAGATCCAAATCCCCCAAACTGATGACCCAGCACAGGATGATAAGAAGGCAGACTCACAGCACTACCCCTGTCTTGGGTCCCCTTTTCTGATATGGAACTCATTAAATTAAAATGGAGAATACTTTTGTGATTTCAAATCTTTGATGAATTTTACTGTGAGCATGTAAACAAGGTTTTCAGTGTTATGGGGAACACTGTATATACTGTTCACCTGTGGTCAGTCTTTACTGCTTCCAAGGAAGGCAAATGAGGGCACAGAAGCTATAGCTCAAGTCAGGGCAAAAAATATTTGTTGGACAACTACGGGAAAGTTCATAAACAGTTTAGGTACTGAAATATTATGCATACTTTACACTAATGATTGAATTTCATACACATATATATGAATAACATTTAGAATATTTACATGTGCAAAAATGACAGCCACCACAACAAATGTACTCTCTTAGCTTTTTCTATACTCCATTAACTACTCATTCACTAAAAACAATATAGTTTTCTTATCTGTAACTTATTTGGATGGTTACTTCAGATTTAATATTTTCATGTCCAGAAACCCATTTCAAATTTCTGAATTTATTTATACCTATTTGATCCTATATAAATATTGCATTTTAATATAACACAATAGATAATCACATGACAATTTTATTTTTCTCTGTATTTATTCCTATTAATGTTTATAGAAGGCACTCATATACACATAATGAGGTTAAACGAGCCAAGATACCCAGAGCTTCTCCCATAATTTAGGTTCCTCATTATCTTCTTAGGCTTTCCCTCATTCCCTCTACTTACTTCAGTCTGAATTCCAATACAGTTGGCTGGAAATGACCTTGTATGATATTACTTACACTTTTCTGTCCTATAAACTATTTTACACTGGACTAAAATGTGACATGTATCATTCATCTTCTCAAGAGCACTGATGGACACCCTTAGCCTTAGCCCTTTATTTATACTTCGTTACTCCACACACCCTGGGAAAAACAGGTTCTTCTTAAACCTTATCTGTGCAAATATGACTTGAGAGATGAATAAGAAACCGTAAGTGGAGTGAATATGAAGAAAAAGCTTTTAGTCCCATTCCTGCACACCCAGACTTCTAATTCTTACAATATGTGTACAGCAGACAAGGCTGCCTCCTTAAAGTGCTACTGATGTGGATGTCTTCTCAACACTCTCACTCATGTTCCTTGGCCTGGCTGTCACTCAAAGATCAAACTAGAGCACAGTCAGCAAGAGCTGAGGCATGGGAGAAGTGGTAGCCAAGCTCTAATCAATGTCTCCCCTAGAGATCTGCAAAGCAGCTAGAAATTCATAACACACTTTTAACAAAACAATATTGCCTTACTATTGTGCTGCATCACATCCCAAGCTCAGCTTGGCTGTGTGACAAGGGCTGTCTCCTGTCCGAATGCTGTTTTATCTTTGATGTCAGGGATGTCTCTGCTTTATGGTATCTGGTGTATTCTCCTTAGTTCATACTTAAATTTATGGTTTTATAGATAAAATTACTTATAGCATACTCTATTAGATTGGGATATTCAATTCAGTGAGAAGAAGAGACCACTCTTGTTTCTTTGTGAGCGCAGGGACAACCCACGCAGCACTTTCTCACCTCCAAAAAACTTCACTATTCACTGACCTTAAGGGAGCTGGTCATGTTAGGTAGGTCTCCATCACTTTGAATTACAAAAGAGAGAACTTCAGAGCCTACAAAAGGCTGGCTGCAGGGTAACAAAAATTCAAACAACCACATATCCCACATTTTTAGCTATTCCTATGTGGACCTAGCAGAAAGCATCAGCTGTATCAGTTCTTCAGTAAACACTGTACCTAGATATATACCTCCTGAAAGGTTTCTCTAAGAAACAACATACATACAAATCTTCCTGAACACCTCAGAAATGTATTGTTTCCAAACATTTCAACAGCATTAACTTCATTCAAGATACAGGGAACACTGAGACTCATCTTGTAAAGTTGTGCACAGTCTTCACAACTTCACAGTGTTCTACCATGGTACCAACTGTTGCAAAATGTAAGGTCATACTAAGATTTATTTTTTTTAAGGGAATATTAAACTTGTATGGACAATGCTGTCCTCAGTGATATCAGATAAAGTCACTATTTGTAAATGGAACATAAATATATGTAAGTCAAGCAGCAGTTAATAAAATCTAAGGCAAAATTCCCTTTTTGTGTAAAAACTGGTTTGTATTTCTCAACCATCAGTTTTCTTGTATCACCCTTTTGAAGTTGTCAAGTGTAATACAAGGAATCACAACGAACTGAATTTTTATCTTATAAGTTATTTAACTTATAGTTACTTCCATTCAATATATCCAGTATTACCATATAAATGACACTTCCTTCCACATCTGAATTTGACCCACTATGTTCAGATATATATGAACCCCACACTTTTCAAATAGATTAAAACCTCAGCTTATTTTTTTACTGTTTTCTTTCAGCTTCTACCTAATGATATAAATACCAGGCAATATTCTCATCTGTTTAAAATACTCTACAGTGATCACATGGTTTTTCCATGTCCTGGCACCTTCTTTATTTAACATACATTATCCAACTTTATTTGAAGTACATCTTTAGGACCCCAAGCCTCCAGTGCTTCCTGGCAGTTCCACTTGGATGGAAACAAAATTCAAGGACCAGCATTTTTGTTAATGTATTTGTATTTCAAACTGTAATCTCCAGTGTAACGACAAATACAGTGCTGGGTACAATGATTACATCCTTAGGTATGTAGACCTGAGTGTCATTTTGCACCAAGGTGAGGTGTGACTAAATTTATGTCTACTTTAAGGCCACTTTCCACTGACTTAGCATAAATTTGATTCTGTGCCTTATAGGTTGCAGTCCTCCATCCAAACTCATTGGACCAGCCATATGAACAGTCTTGTTAAAACACGAATCACAATCAGGCTTCTACAGTATTAACTTTTGTGCTGTATTATTAGGAGAATACTAGAAATTGCCCTTCAGACTTTTAATTACAAAAGAACTGAAATGGGACAAAACCAACTGAGGATATAGCTTGCCATAGCAAGAAAGTGAGAGGCATGGAAATCTTGGTAGTATCCAACTTCAGCTGCTAAGAGCAAGAAATCAGCTTTGTCAACAGTGGTCACAAGCAGAGTAACTAAAAAGGTAGAGCCCTAATGAGACTTCACTGCATCCAGTACCCTCCTGAATAGTTCTGGTCCTCTGATTCCTCCTATTGCACAGTGGGGGTGTGTTCTTGCTCCTGCTGAAACCAGCAGCTAAATTTTCATCAATTTAATACATCTTACTTCTGCCCCATGAATAAATTCTGCTCTAAGGATTTATTTTTCAGTTATTAAATGTGACAGTCTACAGTCAATGTAGATCTCACCAAAGACAATATTCCCAGCTCTAGAAACCAGGACTCTCTTATCTATTCTTGGATAGACAGATGAAGACCATGGTTGCCATAAAACACCGATCATGATAGTTAGAGATTAGCAAGTAGGTGGAGACTTTTCACAATTCCCTTTGAAATCAGTATGCTTTCAATCACACCCTTCAAAAGGTGTCAATATTTTCCCTGTACCTGACTTCCAATGGTGAAACCTGTTTGACAGTAACAGGAGAGGGACCATCCATACCTCACCTTACAAGTGGGTCACAGCACAGGAAAAAATTATCTGTTGTTTCACATTACTTGAAATATTTTCCAGTAAGAAATAGTCCTAGAATTTTTCCAGCTGTAGCCCAGAATTCTGCTAAATACACAAAAGACTCGGAAGAGTTCTCTACAGACACTGCAAACTATTTTTCAACAGGTCAGCTCTACATACCGAACTATTTGCAAATTATTAAAAATATAAAAAATATTAAACACACAGACTGTTCATTACATTTACAAGTCTCACAGGGCTGAAATGCAAATTACTCTGTACTACAAATATTTGGGTAACTGAAAACTTGCCCAAAATGTTTGAATTTAAAAAAAAAAAGAAAAAAAGAAAAAGCCTTTTTATGGGTTAAGGTAATAATGAGAAAACTGTTCTCCCAAAAATCTGTATCTTATTGTTGGACTGAAAATAGTTTAATAGAGAAAATATTCATTGACAGGGCAGTATTTTACATAGAGAATTAAGCCCCATCAAAGTGGGCAATGTCATTCCATCTACAGGGAAGTGCCAAAGGAGACAGCCAAAATTTGCAACGGTGTGATAATACCAGCAGGGATGGATTTGTTGCTATTATGATTAAAGCATATAAACAGAAGAAGATTAGGAGGGGTGAGAGTGAAAAGAGAGGAAGAATAGTTTATTGGTTGGAAGAAGGGCAGGGAGAAGCTTATGTTGGAATGCAGTGTCACAGTTACACACCATAAAGCTTTCAGTTGCTCCCATTACATGAATGTCAGAACACAGCTGCCACTTTCCAGGAGAAATTCTTTCCGTTTTCATTTTGGAAGTACAGGGTGGGTTTTTTTTTTGAGTGTAGCACTCCCATGAGATCACTGCATTGCATCTGCAGGTACCCTTAACAGCACATGGACTGGTAAATGTGATCCTTGTAGACATGCTCTGGGACATTCACCACTTAGGATGAACTAGCAATATGTCCTTAAATTGGAGAGGTGGCTCAACCTAAACAAAGCACTAAGAATCAGATTTTGTGTTGTCTTGAACCAACTGCTTTCACAGTCATCAATGTACAGCCATAAATAGTAATAAATCTCAACGGCAATCCACTCAGTTTAAGGAAATGTGGCTGAACAAGGTGAGTGAGAAACCAGCCTTACAATTTTAATCTCATTTTGCTGATGAAAACGAAAGGCCATAATTTTCCATCAGTGCCTTGAGATCCTTGGACTTCTATTTTTGTGCTCCACTCAAGACATTTGGAAGGGGTGTATTTTACCACTCACTGAAGTCAGCCCTGAAAAAGGCATCCAGTCAACCCAAGCAGTCAGACAAGAAGAGATGAGTTGGCACTGAATGCTGGAAGGAGTTCATCCCACTGCCATTTTAACCAGTTAAAGTGGCTTAGTTAATGATGTGCTTTGGAGGAAAAAGAACAGTCAGGTTCTGCCTTGTGGTATCAGTGAAGAACAGAATGAGTGTGTCAGGAAGTATACACTGAGCAGAACTTTGTATTTTTGTGAAAGAAAAGAAACCAGGAGTATTTGAGATTCAAGATAGAACTTATATCCCGAACTCTTGTCAGGATATCAGGAGAATAAGAGAGAAGACGGAGTGGGGAATTCTCTCAGTCAGCTCATTTTTCCATCCTTGCTTTGACCTTTCCAGAACTGTAAGCATTTTAAATAAGAAGGGAAAAACAGAAAATTCCTTCCTTTGCAATACTACAGAGTGCTGCTAGCCTTAATTATTATGACAAATGGAATACAAGCAGGAATCTGCTAAGAGAGCGAAATTATCATATCTAATTTATTACACAAATAAAACTGGTCATCGGGTAGTAAGGGCTTTAGTTCAACTGAAAACAAGAATTTGTAGAATATCTTTCAATTGCCCAAGCCAGGTAAAAAGTCTAAACTCTGCCAGATGCTCTTAAAGGTCACAATTTAACTTATATTTATTGAGAACTGGGTTTTGTACCATTCATCTCAGTAAAATACACTTACAGTAGTCATACTACTGTTCTAAAATATAGGAGCAGAAACTCAATATTTTCAAGAACAATTAGGACTCAGTGAATTCTGCTCCCTAAACAGAACTATGCTTTGTTTTGGAATTTTAAATGGAGCGGAATGTTCTTAAAATTTTCCAGTGACTAGAAATGTTGTAACAAAGTTATTAGAAGCATATTTTCATTAACATCAATTGAAATTTCTTACAGGACTCCAAAGTTAATAAGTTTATTAAATACATTGCTGTTCCTGGACTTGCGCTCATATGTATACTTAACACCGAATTCCACATGAAAGACCAAAATCCAATGATTTTTTTTTTTACAAAATGCCACAGTTAAGTACATTTGCATCCAAACAATAGCAATCAAGTATTTAAAATACTTACACATTGACATAAATAGAAAATGAAGCAGACTTCTATTACATTTAATTTTGAAGATAACCTTGGTCATAAGAGTACACAGGGGGATTCTTAAGAAGAATTCTAGGGCTTGATTTAGTTCCCTAAACATAGGCTTACAGTCAACACATCCTCAGGTTTCTGAAAAGATTCATAGTGGCATTGGCAAAAACTCCCTAAATAATCAGCAATCACAGAAATAATAAAAAGACATGGGAAAAAAATTCTCCAGTATTTGCCTGAACTTAATTTTACGGAGTATTAGAAATGCCCTAAATGCAGTGAATGTACTAAGCTCAGAGATATCGTAACTGTTCTCTATAAAGTTTGTGTCCTTTTCTGATTCCTTTCACTCCTGCAATGAACTCTTCAAACAGGACACACCATTCTTGGGATAGAAGCCAATGCAGCAGAAGCAGCCCTAGACTTCACCATAAACCATGGGGAATGAACAAATTAATAATATGACAGAGTAGGAAATATTGCAATTAAAAGACTGTCCTTTCTAAGTAACCTCTTCTAACTAGAAGATCCAAGACAAGTCCTTCCCCACTGCCTGAGTAACTATCACGTACGACACAGGCAGGAGCTGACAAAGCAGCTCAACTTCTTTGTTGACGACTCAAGATTGACAAAAAACATCAATTTTAATATAGAGCTTCCAGGAACAAATATTGTTTATTAGAGTTAAAGCCATGTTTAGAGTTTACCTACATCTTTGCAAAGTCAATGTTCAAAAACCCCACAATATCTCTTCAGCTGCTCCTTTCACGAACAAGTCTTTAATGTCCTAACTGACTGCTTTCTCCTTTTCTCTACTTAATATTAAAACAGCATGAAAACTAGAGATTTCTGGATCTGTTTTCTTCTGTAAAAGCACATTAACTGCACTAAAAAAGAATTAAAAAAAATTCAAGCTATGTGCGACATATACTGAATTCCAGTTGTTTGGTCCAACTCTCCAAAGAGATGAGTCTCTCATTTTCAAGTGCTGTGCACACACATCTGCGGGCAGGATTTCAAAAGATCTCACCACCCAGCATAAAAAGTCCTTTTGGAAGTCTGGCCTTTGAAATGTTGTTGAGTTCTTTTTAAAACATATGCCATAAATCCTAATTGTTTTTGAAACTCACTTCTTATTGTATGTTTGTGATTCATTTCTATCAAATCAGTTATTACAATATGAATATAAATTTCTGGAGAATCAAAATACCAAAATTTTATGAACAAACCTGTAAAAATTCCCAGCACTTAACAAATCCTGTTATTCTGCCATTTACCATTTTAGCCATCTTTTTATTTTTACACCTTAATTTCCTCTTCATTCTGATGTTTTCCTTTGCATTCTTGATGAATGATCACAGATTTTGCTTTTCAGTTTATTTTTCTTCCTTTTATGTTTGTACATTTGGCCAGTTTAATGTCTTTTAACTTCCTAGAAAAAAATAATTTTTACAGGTTTATCTGAATTTTGACTACATACATCTGCAATCAGATGTTTCATTAGCAGTGAAATAAATACAGTGTTACTAAAAACCCCCAAGTCTCTTGAAATCAAAATTATTGTTCTTATGTTTTCCTACTTCGAATCATCATGGAATAAAATCTCACTTTTCATATTGTTTCTATATTCCTCTCAGCAGTGGTGAGGAGAGGTAGAAGAGAATATGACTGGGGCCCTAAGGATTAGGGTCTGTCATCAAACCACTGAAAATAATGGTTGCTGGCAGTCTCTTGGGTGAGCTGACACTCTCAACCCCATTCTGCAGTTATCAGCCTTTCATCGATGGCGTTCCCAGGGTTTGTTTAGCTTTTAAATTCAGGATGGTTGCTTTTTATAGGTGTCTGAGTAAAAAAACAGGATCTCTCTAACAGCTTTTTGCCATGAACTCACCACCTGTTGCTCTTTGCTTTGCAGCCTCCCACCCTAAAGACAGAACCTTTTATGTTTGTCTTAGGTTTTCATATGAAGGTTGGTTTAATTTGTTTTCCTCTTAAAAAAAAAAAAAATCTCTCCACAAATCTTCACAGAAACTTTGATGCTTCACAGTATCTCATTTATTTTATTTGGTTAGATTTAACAAATCACCTGTATTACTTCTCCCTTTTTCCACGTAAGTGAGCTGCAGAACGTTTGCATGTGCCCCAAGTTCGTATTGCTGCTTTGCTGGCTGTTCCACCAGACTTACTGATATTGCCTGAAGTGTCACTAAGAGTTGCAAGGTGGATTTTTCAGACTATGCAATGTGTATGCTGTCAACTAAAGCAAATTTTAGTGTAATTGCTGCCTCAGACCACTTGGGCTTCCTTGTACATACTCCCAAAGACTTGATATATCAAGAACTGATAGAATTGCCAAAAAATGAAAAAAAAAACCCCAACCAAAAAAACCCCATAGAAATAGTCCAACCCAGTGATCAACTTAAAACATCCATAAAGTTAATAAAGTTAACACACACATCTCACTGAAGGCAGCTGAAGTTAATTCATGTTTAAATCTGTGCAAAATTGTGTTAGAGTCTGTTTCTTTTTGCTTCCTCAACACTTAAAGTGGGATGAAGGTGGGTTTTTATGAGTCCAATGCTGTTTGCTTGGTTTTTTACTATGTAGTTCATTTGTTTGGATGGATGGACTGAAGAAGAAAAATATATCAGTTTTATATATTAGTTTTATATCATGGCCTAGAAATTCATAGCCTTCTTCACAAGACACACGTTTATTTGGAATGTGCATCAATTCCCACATGAGGTCTGCTAAGCATAGCCATCTGTTCTTCTCCTGCATAATGATTTTGCAAATGGTGTCACTGGGTTGGTGTTACTGTAAGTCTTTTAACCACTTTAATTTTTATGGTGATTTTTTTCACTTTTCATTTAAGCCCGCCACAAACATGAAATTCATATAAAAATAGTGTTTTTCCAGATCATGATCCCTACTGCTAGACATAACCACTTGTCATGTATGCCACCCATCACTCCAACCCATTCAGGAACCAAGAGCAAACAGTTCTCAGCAAGGACAAATCCAAACAAGCTGCACAAATCAAGAATATTTATTTATACTTCTACCATGCTGTTGGTTACACTGCACCCTGGCACATTTTTACACAAAGTATAGAGAGAAGACATCGTCTCTCTTCAGAAATCTTCTGGATATTTTTTCTGTGCTTCTATATGTAAGTAAAGAATATATATGAAATATATATTTATTACTATCTCTCTATAGAAATATATATTTCTATAATATTTTTCTATTTTATACAATCTCACTGTACTCTTCAAAAGATCTGAGATAAGCTTACTTTTGTAAGAGAGAATGAGAAGTGGTAAAAAATATATTTCTTTGCTAAGCATATTTTAAACTTCATAATCGGCAAGATCACCAGAGGTTAATTTATCTAGACAACAGCTATGTAAACTGACTTTGTTTAAAAGTACTGTGACATTTACTTTAGGTGATCAACACTGGAATTACATACTATTATATTAAATGAAACTTTCAAAAATGCAATAGAAATTTATATTCCTTTTTATCTTTTCATCTTCTTTCTACTTCAAAAATGCACTAGAACTTCTAAGGACATCAGAGCCTGTTACATTACCATCCTTTCAGAAGATGTTTTCTGTAATGGTGACACCATCAGTCTTAGATCACATACACAGTTTTTAATCTCAGCGAAATAGAAACTGAACAAATGTCATTTCCTTCATATGTTCCTTCCCTCTTCCATTCATGCAGCTGAAAAAATTGCCTATTATCTCAAAGGTCAGACATGCTTACTAGTTCCTGTACTGTTAAGAAAATCTCCCTCTTTTAATCTTACAGTCTCACAGATCCTGTGGATCTCCAGTAATTCCATAGTAGAGACTTTTGTTTTCCTGTAGAAATACCCATATTTAAAAACATTGTGAGGTTCCTCTTTCCTAACATTATGAAAGCGCTTCCCAAACTCATAATCAAGTGTTCAACTAAACAATTAACATGTGCACAGAAATTATGTGACAGGGAGCCTAATCTATGAATTTGTTTCATACACAACTATTTCAAGTTACTGGGTTTTAGCTGTTATTTACGAAATCAACCAAGTTCTAGCAATGCCCAATATTGTTTCACATCACTGAGACATAGTAGCAATGCATGGGTTTGAATTATATATTACAGAAATTTTATTTGCTTAAACTAATACATACTCAGAGGTTTTAAACTCTTTCTGACCAGTGAGTTTTACAGGAAAAGCAATACTTACTTTGTACCAATTAATAAGTGTTAATTTATTACCACAAAGGTGCTGGCATTTCAAAAGCATCACTGCAAACGAAAGACTAATGCTGTAACAGACTGAATTTCATTAGCAAGGAAACGTGTCAATCTTTGACTAAATGATCAAAAGAGGTGTTTTGGGAAACACTCAGTAGTGCCGCCAGTAAAGCCCAAGGAAATTCTCCAAGTAAGGATTTGCATTTTAGAAGAGAATGCCTGGAGCTTGGAGCATATTTATGAGTCAGGCTCATGTTCCAACAACTGAGAAAATCATTTTGTCACTCAGTCTCATTTTTCAGTTCTGCTATCTGAATGAAGAGCGAAGATTATGAGGTTAAGAGCAAGAATCAAGGAAGCTTGCTTCCAGTTTTCCATCTCCACAAAGTGAGGCTGATCTTTTTCCTTCCCAGTGTCAAAATTTTTTAGCAGTCTGGCAAAATCTGGATGCCACATTTGAATATTGTCAGGATCTGAAGCCCACCGTGACAACTAAGAAGTGTTTGTGGTTACACGTGAACCAGAAAACAGACCATCCAAGAAGCATTCCCTGGCCCTGTCACTGAACAGGGGGGCATGGGATGGTCTGTATCCACATGGCTGAATCTCCTCCTGTCTCCAAACAGGATGTCCTCATGCAAACTGACTCCTGGGAATGGTCCTGGGCCTCTGCCAAGCCCAGAACCATTCCAGGTTGTTTCTGGGAGTTGCTGGCTCGTTTGGGCTGAAAAGTCACTTAAAGGCAAGTTTAAAAACATTACTAGCCCAGTACTCAAATCTGTACAGTAGCCCCACTTAGTTACAAGTGTGTATGTAACCTGTGTGCTCTTCCTCTACCAATCAAACTTAGTCAAAGGCATCAACTTAAGACTAAGTTTGTGCTAATGGGTCTCCTGAAAGAGTCCTTAACAGAAGTCTCCCTGAGAGTCAATAGGAAAATAGGGATGGGGTCCAAAAGTGAATTTATGCTGGAGAAAACTGGCAATTCCTGTTCAATTTCTCTTAATGAAATAAGAAAGCATACTTTTACAGAAATTTAAGAAAAAAATGCAGTACCCCATTAACTTGCAGAGCACAAGGGCCCAAGAAAACCAGCAGCATTCGTGTCCAAAGGGCAATGAAGCTGGTAAAAAAGCTAGAAAAGCTAGAAAACAAGCCTGATGAGGAGCAGCTGAGGGAGTTGGGTTTTTCAGTTTGGAGGAGAGGAGGTTCAAGGGGGACCTCACTGCTCTCTACTGCCTTAAAGAAGGCTGCAGTGAGGTGGGGGTCAGTCTTCTGCCTTGTCTCAAGTAAAAGCATGAGAGGAAATGGCCTGAAGTTGCACCAAGTGAGTTTCAGATTAGATATTAGAAAACCTTTTTCATTGAAACAGTGGTTAAGCATTAGAATTAAGTTGCCCAGGGAGGTGGTGGAGTCATGGTCTCTGGATCTGCATGTGCCACCTGGGAATATGGTTTACGGGTGTTTATGATGGTGCTGGGTTGATGACTGGACTCAATGATCTCGAAAGTCTCTTCCAACCTTGATGATTCTGTGATTTTGTGAAAACCAACAGCTGAACTAAAAGAGGAACAATCTAGCCTGTATTTGGCTAGACTAAGGCAGGGCTTTAAAGTGCGCAACAAAAATTTCTTTCTGAAAGGGGGTCAGGCATTGGAACAGACTGCCCAGGGAACTGGTGGAATCACCAACCCTGGAAGTGCTCAAAAAATATGTGGATATGGTACTGTGAGGGCAGAGTTTAGTGGTGAACATAGAAGTGCTGGGTCAACAGTTGGACACAGTGACCTCAGAGGTCTTTCCCAAACTTAACGATTCTGTAACACTGTGACTCTAAAAATCAAATCTGCTAAACACACATTCCAAATATAAATATTTACCAGATTATTTGAACAATAAATACAACATATTAACCTCTAGCTCAGAATAATAAACTGTAAGCTATGAAAGACTCTTAAAGCAGTCAATTTAAGACCTAAATGAAAATTCATATAATGAAAGAATATCACATAAGAACTACACAAAAATAAAATCAAATGATCTAGCTACTAAAATACACATATGTGCTCAAAATCTTGTGGGAATTGAATATTCCAATAAAAATAAAGGAAGAGATGGAAACACAAGTTTCTTATTATCACACTTCATATGTTATAAAACCTAAGAGTTAACTTATTTTTGGCAAAGAGACAAAGGTTGCACAATACTCTGGCTAACACAAATATTTTCTATTGTTAAATGCATCTTAAATGTAGCTTGTCATATATTAACTTTATGTACACAGTGCACCACGCAGCCTGAGTGTCCCAAAGATCCCTACGTTTCAAAACACTGATGAATAGCAAGCTGGCAGCGTCCAATGAGCCAGGTGTAAAATAGTTACTCAAAAATTTATAGTATAACTGAAACCAGATAAAATCATTTGAGCAATAAAGACTGTACACATAAAATCATTTGAGCAATAAAGACTGTACACATTTTGACCAAAGTAAGTATTTTTGGACAAATTACTGCACGTGGTATTTTCTAGAACACTCCTTCCTGAAAAGATAAAACAGTAATAAAAGTTCTTTTAAAAAATGCCCTTGTTTATAATCACAGAGTGAAATATGCCTGTGGAAATACATCCTCATGTTTCACATTTTTAGTTGCTCTTTCCTTTCAAGGAAAAAAAGAGTTAGATGTGCAGTGGAAATAGTCATGGAGAAGTGGATATGCATATATTAAACACATGCATATATTAACCACAGACTTTATGCTAACACGGCACTTCCTTCCACTGAGGGTTTTATAATGTAAAGGAAGAAGCAATGATTTAGTAAGAGTGAATGTTTAAGAATAAAATTTCTGTATTCTTTATTCATCATCCACTGATGAGTTATTACTGGGTAAGTTATTACTGAGCACTAACAGTTGGCCATTTCCAGAGGACAAGGACATGGTCCTGCCTCAGCCTTCTTATTGCTTCACAGTGATAAAGGAAAATGTTCAGATACACAGAAGATGCAGTAACAGCTTTCACTGAGTTACACAAACCAAGACTGAGTTGCAGAAACAATGATATTTGCATATGTATTAAATTTTAAAAACATCTTTCATAATATTCATCACAATTTACATTAATAGTCATTTCCATACGTTTCCCCATGTCCATCCAGCAATCTGCTCGCCTCAAGATAAGAAACCACTATTAAAACCGTAACCAGTCTTAATTCTTGGTGTAATATGTAATATAACTGCCAAATATCTGGTGATCTACTCAAAAATTACTTAAAGATGAGAGTAAGAAAGCCCTAAATATATTTATCTGTTATTAATTATTTACATTACAAGAGCATGAAAGGCCAAAATTCAGACTCAGAACTTATGTTTACAACAAACTACTATATTTTATATTAGTAAGATTAGCCATTAACTTTTTGCTTCATTTTAATTGAAAGTTTGTGTATAGCAGAACAGGAAACCCTTGGCATTACCCACAGCCTGAGCACATGGCCTGCTTTGCTAACAATGGAACTCCCATTTGAGAAGGCTGAGGTACCTGAAGTTCTGATGCTCGCTTCATCATCTCCAGGGTGATGTAGCAACCAATAGAATGAGCAATCAGTACCAGCTTTATATCTTTTGATACATTCTTTTTGAGGAAGTTCAGCTTATGCTCTACTTGTCCGTTAAGTCCAAAAACATCCTCTAGCTCCTTAATATCTGTGTCTGAAACATAAAAGAAAAGAAGTCCTTTGGTTCAATGACAGAAGTCTCAAATATCTCTCTCCCTCCCCCCAGCATCACTGCTTTGTAAAACACTGAAATAAATACACATATTAATTAAAAAAAAAAAAAAAACCAACAAAAAACCCAAACAACTCAAACCACCAGACTTAATAATTTAAAGTTACCACCACTGGCTAATATAGGCTGATGAATCACATGCACAGGATGTGAAGCCTTATGTGTAGCTTGCAAACCAGGGAAAGATAAGGAAACACGTGGAGCTTCATGGCACATCATCCAGTACTATGATCTCCTTCATGCAGAACAAGACCAAACTCAGGGCATTGGATCAGCTCAAATCAATCCAACTTCACACTGAGCAATCAGGACCTACAACAGCAATGCTGCCCAGGAATAAGAGTCCCTCCTCACAGAAGACAAACTGTCATGTATGTCATCATGCACTAAAATTTTCAGATATTCAAAATCTTCTGTCTTAAAATATAGATGCACAAAAATGTCCCACAGAATGAGGAAAAATAGGAAATGCCTATGTGTCAACTCGGAGCATTAGCACCTACACAAACTACCCCTACTTATGCAGGTTCTTATCACTGTCAATTCAGCCACAAAGAAGATCAAGTTAGAGCTCAATGGTTCTAGGTTATTGTGCAATTTGATCACTGTTTTGCCAGAGACCTCCTAAGGGAGCTTGGGCAATCCCTTATTGTAGCAGTTTAGGGGGGTTTCTGGAGGGGCTTTTCTCAGCCTCTCTGTGAAGGTTTCCAGGGCTGAGATCACCCCCCCGCCGCCCGTCCCTCGTGGCAGGGACAGGCGGCAGAGGCACCTATGCCAGGAGACAGAGACCACGCAGCACGCAGGGAGTCCAGCAGCGAAGAGAGCT
>JAYRBT010000114.1:106351614-106405845 GCA_036023395.1 Myiotriccus ornatus
GAGACAATACAATAACTATGGCAACACAGAAACCAATGATAGACCAGTGAGTTAACAACTTCAAAACCCCGACACTTTATGATGACAGCTCGGATCATTGCTTCCTGGCCAGTCAACAAGACAAACTTGAACTGGTGTCTGTAAGAATATACAGCGATTTGGGCATCTTTAACTCTTGCTCATGAGGTGGTTGACATGGACCTCAAGTTCCACAATCTAAGGGGGTTCACAGCTTCTTCATCTGCTAGAAAAGTGCTCTACCCACTAAATGCTATGCTGAGGATATACCACTCCAGTTTAAGCTGGACTACTCCACTGAAAGGATTGTAAGAAATACTAAAATAAAAAATCAAAGAAAAGAGGCAGAAAGCGTGAAGGAATGTCTGCCTCTGCCTTACCAAAAGGAAATGTAGTGGCACTAATATCACTTAACCTCTTAAATCCATACTATTATCTCAGGATTCAATTTCATACTCCAATTTAAAACTTTGATTTTTCTACTCCTTGCAGGCTGACTTGCAATGCAGCTTTAGTCTGAAATAAGCTAAATCTTCTGGCAGAATTGTTCAGACACATGATAAGGACTGGGTCATTACTGATCCATGGTTCTAGAGATGGCATCTAGGTTCCTGGCAAATGCCACACGCCTTTTCAGGAGCAGCACCAGAGATGGTGCACACACAGCCCTAACCAAGTATTAGGTGTGACTTCCCACTTGGTTTCTTTTGATGTGCCCTGCAACAGTTCCCTGCGTGAAAAACAGATGTGGAAGAAAGCAAACATCGATACTTAAATACATTAAAAAGACTGAAATGCACTGAAAAACTACTGCAAGAGAAAGTCAGATAGTATCACAGATCCATTTCAGATGGGAGTTGGTTTTGCACCTGCTTGGAGAAAGCGACAGCTATGAGTGAACTGTCTAGGACTGTGAACAGTGTTAACCAAATCACAAAGGCTGATGAGACTTTAATCCATATGCAGAAAGTTTGAAGGCAATTGGACAGTAACCTCAAATACTAAAAATTACTAATGCTACTGTAGTGAAGCTATTGGAAGGCTGACAATGACAGTACTAATTAGTAGCCCAAGTGGGCTGGCACTATATCACCTTTTTTATTATCTGCATGAAACTTAACCTTTAGAAGCAAAATAATTGCTCAAGAACATGTTCTGATGGCTCTTTTCTGAGTTTAAATTATTAGCACAAAGGTAGCAACAAAGAAGTTCTTCAGTTAAACCAATATATTTGCTAAAACTATTGACGGTCATATCCCAGCATAAATAACAGTAATTTACTCAAAATGAAAAAAAAGGTTTACTAAAACACACTCAAGGAATGCAAAATTACATGAGAAGTAATATTTTGTTTATTAGGCCTACATTTTATTTAAATTTTTAAATGTACTTTAATATAATTACACAGCAGCTCAGCCACGTGAAGGAACAGGTTGTCTATATCACAAGTCTAATTACAGGTATATGTAACACAAAACTCCCCAGAATAATTGAAATACAAGAGGCCACTGGGTACAGAAACAAGTAATAGAATAAGTTATATTGAGTATATGCACATCACCATGTGTTGGGTTGTTTCCTCCTGCAAACATCTGCTATAATTTCCATACTGTTTTAGTCAGACACTATCTCAGTAACTTATCAGTATGTCTCATAATGTTTGATATTTCATTTTAACTCTTGAAAATAAGGTTTTTCACAAGAATATCAGCTTATTTGCCAGTTAGAACAAGGGAAAAGGTAAAGTAGACATATAAATCTTCTAGAGAATTTCTCACGGTTCACAAGACCCCAGAAACCAAGCAGGAAACAAAACAAATTTTTATTTGCATTATTCAGTCTCTTGAGATTAATGGCTGCTTTTCACTATATGAATTCGGTATCTGCTAAAATAGTTGCTGAACATTGCTGCCATGCAACTAATAAACAATACAGCAGAGACAGTCTAGCCCCATCCCAACATTTTCCAAGTTTAGATAACTATGTCAGACAAATACAGTAAATTATTTTATTTATTTATATTTATATAAATAAATTATACACATATATTTATATTATTTATTATATTGCTATTTATGAAGACATTAGATATCCCATTTATTATTTAGTTACTTAATAAATAGCACTGTAGAGATTCTGGCCAACATATTTATAGCTGTTACTGACTTGAGCAGAGATGTGCCTGTTCAGAACCAGTTGTGTTGCCAATGAGGAAGGATATGGCTGGGGACTAAGAGGAGAGTGAAAACAAGGGCTTTTTCCTCCTTGCATTTGCCCAGATTTGAGTTTAGAACTTGAGCATACTCAGCTCAGACCTGTGCACTACTCTTTCTTTGTGGGAACTGGGGAGAGCAGAGATTGCAGAAGCAATTTTCAACTGGATGGGTTAGTTGTGATCGATGATGACCACAGACACCCATTCCACTGTGCTGAGCCGAATCATCCTCAGCACAGCACATTTCGCACCACTCAGAGCAAGGATGCTCCAATTCCCATGGCTACTGGGCTGTGTTACATACCCATACAATCCGTCTGAGGCTGCAAGTCCTGACAGCCAAGGCTGACACCAGAGAATTGTTTCTGCAGTTTGATACAACCTTTCCTTTCCTTCCGAAATCCTGGTTTGTTGCCAAACCCAATCACCTTGGGACTAGTCCTGGAGAGCGACACTGGACGATGAGTGTGCAGTGTGGGGTTTGGTGATCCACATGCAAAGCTTTCATCATGGACTGACCCTGCACTCGTAAGGTGAAACTCCAGTAACCCTATATTGAAATACGTATCCTATTTTGCATCTGGACAAATATAAAGTTGTCCACGCCTCATGTCACTTCATGTTTCCCCAACACGAATGCTACACTTCTCATAGTCCAAAATATGTGAGAGCTGCGCTGCGTCACAAGTTTGGAAGATTTATTTCTTTATTTTACTGAATAAAATCGCCCAGGGATTATCCAAAATCAACATGAATTTCTTGGGTGGAGAAGCTTAAATGGGTTCTTTGTATAAGCAAACAGACTTGCAAAAACACACTGGCAATCAGCTCTCCAATGGCTCCACATCAGAGAAGGGACCAGAGTGACTTCACCTCAGGTGTGGAATACATGCCATGGCTGAAGGACAGCTCATTTAAGCAGTTTTCAGATAGTAGAAATTATACGACTTGTACCTTACGCTGCAAACACCCCATCTGAGCCAAGACATGTGATTTTAAGACTTTATTTAGCTGAAGTGTATTAAAAGAAATACTGTATTTCTTTATTTTCTTTGGCAAAGCATTAATCTTCTGATGTGCTTTCGGAAAAACAAATGCGCCATCACTTTAATGAATCTCTTTCTGACCTCTGCTAAAACCACAGGCAGAGAACAATGATAGATTAAAATATAGTGTTTGCTCTAAGATTAGTCGACAAGTTAATCTTGCTAGGAAAGAGGACTTTGGTTTTCAGTGAAATAACAGAGAGTTGTGTTTGTTTGTTTTTTCTGCTGTGTAGGCAAGGGAAATTCTTAAGCAGAAAAAAAAGCACAGCAGTTATAAAAGCAGACTTTGGGCTGACAATTCACAAAATTTAGCCCATCATTAAAGAGGCTCCAAAAATCATATACTTCTTTTTGCTGGATGATTAAAAAAGATACTAGAGGCCAGATTTTCCAACATTACCCTCAAATGTCTGCGTGCTTTTGTACTTTCTGAATTTCAAAAGGAAAGGCTTACATGTCCAAACTCCAAACTGCTCTGGTCACAACAGGTGGCTGAGTATTCGAGCTCAGTACATACAGACACTTGTTCACTTGTCAGGGAGCAACTTTGAAGTCTGTCCCAAGATCTGCTCATACACAAGGCCTCCAAATTACTCATGAACAAGTAACGGATTATGTGAAAAGGTAACTTGTGATTGCATGTCATGAAGGAACGGGAGGAAAAAACCTCTGGTCTACCTGCATTGTGTCTTCTTCCCTGGACCATTTACTCTAGGAGGATATCTAAGGACAATCTCTAATGAACCCCTTGTATAAACTCTTCTGGTCAAGAATTTTCAGAACTGGACCTTTTGCAGGATAAAGACAAGTAAGTATCTGCAGACTGAACCAGGGGATAGGAAAGATACACCTCTCCTCTGAAGATGCTGCTCATTTCAGCTGTGTGACACATCACTGTGCAGCTTAATCTTAGCAGTAAGGAGAAACAACAAGTTTTTAAACAGACGAAAATGCAGTAACATCACAAGAAAGTATCAAGAGGAAGGAAAGCAAAGCAGGAGAAAATACTGACAGGTCAGTGATGATATCAAAGCGTATGAAAAGGCACAAAGCAGCCAGTACAACCAATCACATGGTTCAGGAGAGTTAGCTCAGCGTCATGTTAAGTCTTCTGCATCTCCACCAAATACCCTAAGTACAACCAGCATACTGGGACAAGTGTTTTACACTTTACACACCATGTCCTTTTTCCACTGCAGACACACACACAGCCTGGTGGGAGGAGCAGCAGCTGTGACTGAGTAACTTCTGCTTAGATGAAGGAACCTCTGAAAAGTTTTATCTTGTGACAGGCAGAAAGCAACCCCACAACTTCATTACTCAGAAGGATTAGCTGTTAAAATGGTGTGCATAATTGGAAGTCTAATTCTGGAAATTAAATAAATAATTTGACTGGGTTTGTTCTTATAGCAAAAGACATTAATTTCTTACAACTGAATGATGCCTCTTGAAACTGTTCAGATGGAACTGTAAGGTTAAAAACCAAGACTTAAGGTGGGTCTATTATGGGCATCCCCTAAAGAGATATTGCTTAAAGCCTGAATGTTTCACCCAATCTTTCATTTGACTAATGAAGCCTGGATAATTTGTGAGAGCACGCAATAAAAGGCCAAAGAAATGGGATGGAAACCGTGAAAGAATGTTCAATAAATATTGAAGAACTCCTCCTGACACCAGGAACCAGGTCTTAAAGCATTGTGTTTTAGATTAACCCTTAGACCTTAGGCTGGCCCTAGTACCCTCAGGAACTGTTCATGCAACTTTTAAGGTAAACATACCACTCATTAGTGTTTATTGGAGCAATTACTTTTTGTAAAGGTATCCTCCACAAATAAATTACCATTTACTCAAGATACTGCAGTGGTCATATGTATTATTTTCTTTACTAGAAAAATAACAAGACCTTATTTTACAAATTAAACTACTGATTTTCTTTGCTATCTGCATATCTATTGATGGGACACTTGTTTAACACCTAATCTGTTTTTCAAAGGAAGCTGCCTTATAATTAAATTAGTACAAGTGTAGTGTGACAGAATGAACTAATAATAATAAACACGACAAATATTAAACCACAATTTTGTATTAAAAGCATACAGGAGCATACTAAACATTAAATTTAGATATCTGTTAGAAACTTATTTTATTTTGCATTCGCAGCCTTGCTTCCCTCTGTTTAGAGTAACTATTACCAAGGTATGATGAGGTAACAGTACAAACTTTGAAGCAGAATTTTGATGGTTGTCGCCAATTTTGGCAAGGCAAACACCATTAAAGAGTATTTTATTATGCAGTTTTACACCAATCAATGTCTCCATTCCAACCACTCTAACGTGCATAAAGCCAATATAATATGGGTGTTTTACGCAGATGGAAAAGTTTTCTGTATTTAAATGACTCCATTTTGCAGTCATTCATTAAGCTGAACAACTGTAGAAAGTACAATCTGTAAGAATTTTCAGCATCATATTATAAAGAGAGAAAACAAATAGTAAAATAAAAATTAAAAAACAACCACTTAGCAGGGGAGAGATTAGAAAACCATCACTCTGTAGGAGTAGATCCGAATTTCCAACATGAAGTGACGCCAAGGAGCAAAAACAAGGACGTCTGAGCCCATGGAAAACTGATTGCCCATGTTACATTTTCTTGTTTTCTGGACACACGGAAGCCAAGTGCAAGGCTCTGTGAATTCCTTCCACTTGCCCACACAAACAAAACTTCACACTTCAACAAAACTTGCTTCTATACAGTTTAACAATGGAAGAAAACCAGAATAATGATGTTCTGCACATCACCAAGACTGGGTAGATATAGGATAGATGGTAAAGAAAGGACAGTGGAAATTCTGTGAGTGTTGAAGGGAACAAAAACAGATGAATATCACTTCACAGGCACTGATTCCTCTGGTGTATGACAAATGAGGTGCTGTGCCGCAGTAGGCAAGTCCAACAGTCACACCTACTGAAAACAGCACTTCAAAACTTTGGGAAGTTTAAACAGATACAAATAGAGAAAGAAGGACTGAGAGCAAACAAGGGAGAGACAAAATTTGGAGCAGAGTAAGACAGCTGGCCAAGGAAGACAACCCATGTTATTTCACAGACAGGAAATAAAAACAATTATTTCCAAAGTAAGAGAAAATGAGAAGGAGCACACCACGATGTTAAGAGGAGGAAAAGGGAAAAAGCAAGGAGCTGAGAGGGGCCGGTATGGAGTAGCCCAAGTAACAGTAAGAATTTTTACCTCACAGTGACCAGACAGATTGATGGGTGACATTTTATGAAGTGTTTGATGCTTCTACTGAATTCAATGTATAACTTTTAATTTGTTAGGCTAGTCCAAATTTTTCTTGAAAATCCTTCCCAAAATTTTATTCAGAACTGCAATACAGACCAAGACTGAAATATTCAAATAATTATGACTCTTCAGAACAATATCAAAATAAAACTTATATTGACAATAACACTAAAATAACACTAATAACACTAATGCACTTCCTGCTTCACTAGCTCCTATAATGGTATTAGGATGGCATTGAGTAAACTTAGTCCTTTTTCTTTACTCTTGTGTATATTCCTCTTGGATGATACTATTTCAATAGAAATATAAAGGAAAGTGTAGGTTTCTATGTTCATTTGTCCATGGAAACATTAAATTTAATATTCAGGTCCAAATTATGTAACAATACCATCTGCATCCTTTTTAAGGAGTAAATGATCCACTTAGGCAAACCTAATATTTTTCCATCTTTGATCCTTCAGAAGTTATTTATGGTTTATAAGAGGCTTTTGAAATTTTTATCTCATATTCCCTGCTGCTGTAAACTGGTGCCACAGTGCTGACTGAAAAGAGCTACGTCAGTTTATTCCAGCTGAGAACTTGACCCCCTGCTACCAGTGCTGAGGGCTGTAGCACAGCATGTATAGAAAATATTCTGCAATGCAGTGCTACCTCACAGCACTCAATCCATGCCCCTAAACTGCTACCTGGCTTGAGAAGCCCTATACTCTCTGTGTGGGCTCCTCTTTGCACAACGAGTGTGAGCTGACAGCAAAGGGAACCAGCCACGGCTCAGTGACTCCCAGCACTGATCCCCGCTGGCAAAAGAGAAATGGACAAAACAGTATATGTAAAAGCCTTTATTTATGAAAATCATTTCACCTTCTACTTTATATAAATTTAGCAGGTTTCTTTATCAGCTGCTGATGTTTTAAATAACCATTTGCATGTGCTGTGCAGTGCAAGTTTTGTATGTTTCAGGAGGAAATACAGTTTTGTCAAATGACAACTTTAAATTCTGATTTCTCTCTCTTCTTCTCCAGTGTTCTGTTACATTATTTAAAAATTACTTCTCTATCACCAAAACAGCAATTTCCTTTTTAACCTTCCTGAAGAAAATTCTGAAGGTTTCATTCTTAGTCACTGGCCTGAACTGCCCAGCACGGCAACTATGGCAACATGCCCAAGGTACTGTGATGGTTTTATTTTACTTGGAGTTTTACCTGATAGCTGAAATGGAGACTTAAGTGAAACCACTACAAAACTGAATCCTAACATGGCTACGAGAAAGCTGGAGAGGAACTTCTACAAGGTCATGGAGTGATAGGACAAAGGGGAATGGTTTTAAACTGGAAGAGGGCAGGTTTAGATTAGATTAAAGGAAAAAGTTCTTCACTATGAGAGTGGTGAGGCGCTGGAATCAGGTTGGATGGGGCTTTGAGCAACTTGCTCATATGAAAGGTGTCCCTGTCCATGGCAGGGAAGTTGGAACTAGATTACCTTTATGGTCCCTTCCAGCCCAAACCATTCCAAGATCTGTCATTACAGATGAATAAGGGATTTTTTGATCTTCATTTTGTACAGGTGAGAGGTCCTACATGGAGAGTAAACCAATTCACCACAAGCAGTTCTAGAGTCACAGTTGGACAAAGTTTGGTTTTCTCACTCATTTACATTAGCAGATATTAAAGGAACAGCTCAATACAAATGCTACGAAACTGCCTGCAGCTTTACAGTATAATTTATATAAAAAGACAGCAACTGAGTTTGACCTGCACTCTAGATATAAACAGATCCAAATATGATCAAGTAGAGTTTTATAATAAAATGAATTCAGAAATACTGAAATTGCTCTCTTCATGATTAATTGAAGAATAAAACTTCTTCCTCCAAATCATGTAAACACTAGTATAGAAGTCAGTGGAGTGTCTGACAGCAAAGACTCACTACTGTAGCACTATGTTTGAAAACATAGTTCTGCTGGGGAAAAAAATGACACTACAATGGCAATCCCTGAGAATTTTAATTATCTCCTGTAATGTTTAACCCAATGGGGAATCATTTGACAACTAATCAGTCACGTGACCATGCCAATAATTTAATAGCTAAATTAAATAATTTTAATAGATGTATTAATCCAGTAATCCTAAAATTCAGCCTTTAGGAAGGTAAGAATGTCTAGCTTAAAGAAAGAGAGCAGTGCTATGTGGTATCAAAACTAGGAAAAAAACAAAAACTCCTTCACCCAGCCAGCAGCTTTGGGAGCCCCTCATTCAACCTGGGTCCACAATACCATATCATTTTGTTCTTTATCATTTCTCTAAGCACTCAGCCTCTACTCAGATCTTACTGAGAGATTTAAATAGATACACTAGAGGTATGAGTAATTCACTACTGATTATTTCAGAATGAGGCTATTTGCAGTTACTTCTTCCTGCACATTCTGCCTTACAGTTTTCTGTATTTCCCTGAAATGCCTACATTGCTCCTTAAAGAAAGGGAAACTCCCAAAAACAAAACAAAACCAGAAGGGGTCCACGTTCCAAACCTGACTGATTTTAGAATCTGGAATTATGTTGTGCATTACTGATGATTCCTCAGTCTTACAGCTGCAGATCACTGTCAATTAAAAATAAAAATGCCACTAAACACTGGACTGATCCCATCAACATCTGCCCCATTTGTTGCAAGCTTTGTGGGTATCAAATGAAATGAAATGTCTCTATCATGAAGTAGAAATCCTTATTAGTAAATAAAAGTATTGATCTGCTTTCTTCCTACAGCTAACCTATGAAGGGAATAAACTTTTTTGACTCAACTATAAAAACAAATCCAGACCTCTTACAACTTCAGATAGGAGGAATTATTCTCTGCAAGTGGGATACTTTGTTTTCATTCTGTTAGCAGCTGTAAATATATCTTTCAAAGTGAATTAGGTTAAAAGATTCTTAAGTATTCTCCCTTGGAAAAATAATCTGAATCATCTCAATATTGTGTTTATTAAATTATGTTACTTTTTACTTTCCCTATAATTCTATGGTAAACATTTAAACAAGTACTCTGGAACATCACAGTGCTGGTCATCCCTTGAAAGTCAGGACACCTGAAGTTACAACTGTTACCTCTTCATAGGGTTCACATACTTGAACATTTTCCCACCCCCCAACAGCCATCTGCATGTAACCAGAAATTATGGTATCAGTTGGAGAACATTTCTATGTCATGGGGTGAAAGGCAGAGTATGATCCATCCATAAAGAATTTCAAAACCTACATCCAAAGTTTCCTGGAATGCAGTAAAGACATTGTACTTTGCAATGGGTGGATTTTTTTTCTTTTTTTTTTTTTAACATCTTGTTTTCCGGATAAAGATCTAGAAGACTGTATCAGGTTTTAAAAGCTATTACATCACCACAGAATATGCCAAGCTGGAAAGGACTCACAAGGATCATCAAGTCAAACCCATCTTTATAAACAGATTTATATTACATTTGTAGATACGGATGAAAATTTCTGGTTCTTTTAACCGAGGAATTAGTTGAATAAAGGACTAGAATTGGATTAGAAAGCTCTTCACGGACATTTTTAAAAAATATGCCAACAGGTATTCTGTTGACAGACTGAGGGAAAAACTTTGAAAGAATCAGAGAATACAGAGAACCTATTTTTCATACAGCCATAAGAAATGTAAAGACAAAGTTCTATTCTTAGTAATGTCAACAAAAATTACTCACTACTCCATTGAAGTAAATGGAATATAGAGCTATGCATTAAGTGGTACTAAAATGAGCTTAATAGTGTTTAAGTGATCACTACAAATAAATACATGGCTGCTAAGGTATGATGCTATGAGCAGTTAAAACTGTTATCATTTTGGATGGCCAGAAAAGAAAACAACTGAGCAACTTAGAAATACTTCACATATGCCAAAATTTTACTTTCTTAGATTTGATTTTGAATGGAACAGGACTTTTAAACACATGCTTAAAGTTAAGCAGGACTGATAAAGTCAACAGCAAATGCCAAGATTTCACTCTAAGGATGTATTTGCATAATTATGGGCATGATTATGGGACCTCCATGAATAATTAACTGAATGTGGCTCGAAGGAAAGAAGTAAATGGAGTACTACAGCATCCCCAGGGCTGCTTACTTTTCACACATTTAGATTTCAAACATTCCAGTGGGTTCATAACATGAAATGACCATTTGTTTCCTTAAAATAGACATCTAGCTCTAAAACCATACAGTAAAATTTAGATCTTACCAGGCAAAGACAAAAACCTCAACATTTAAATACCTCATAATAAGTTTTACATATGCACACATACTTCCTTCCTTAGGCTGCCTTTTCCGAGACAAGGAAGGAATATGGTTTCTGGGCAACAGAAGTTGCTGGATCAGGAGGGGCAGCAGGACTGCACTGCACTGAGCTGACAGTTCCTGTCCCATCCTGTGAAAACAACCAGTTCCTCTGTGCACACCCCGATGTGGGATCCCTTGCTGTTGATGAATACCATGCGAGGAGCTCAATGTGATTAATCAGTGCCAAGGCCAGCTCCGTAAACAGGAAGCTTCTCCTCTCTATACATTAAAAAAATCACCCTTGGCTATGAAATAGTTATGAAACTAGCAAAATTCTACCTGAATGGCATGCTTGAAACTTGGGGGTTTTAATGTATCTACACTATGATACCCCTAGGCTGGGAGAAATGTCATATAATTCTGCATTAAAATTAAGC
This sequence comes from Myiotriccus ornatus, assembly GCA_036023395.1. NCBI lineage: Eukaryota > Metazoa > Chordata > Aves > Passeriformes > Tyrannidae > Myiotriccus > Myiotriccus ornatus. Next base: position 106,362,917 of record JAYRBT010000114.1, read on the forward strand.
AGAATTTGAATGTGGTCTGGGACACAAACATGACTGCAGAGTTCCCTGGGTCGGTAATATATAAACATAACTGACTAAACCTCAAAAGAAATTACATTACAGATAATCCATCTTTCACTGATTCTCAGGTATTTTAATTTATATGCCTAGGAAGCAGAAAATGTTATTGAAATAGAAATTAATGTGAATTAAATGTGTGTAATGTGAATTAAATGTGTGTATGCGTAAGCTTAAAGTATGCATGTGAGATGCCAGCCCACCTGCCTTCCTTGTCTCCCTATATATATGTGTATATATAAATATGCAAGACATAAATGCCTTTTAAACCTGGCTATCACTGTGTACCTCAGTGTGGCCACAACTCTGCTGTTGTTACTGACCAAACAGTGCTGCAGCGCAGATAAGGATTTGCTAGTCAAAAAAATTTTAAGTACTATGAAGATTAATTCTGAGGTGTTTTTGTACTGACCAAACAGATTGCCAGTAGCTCTGATTCACCTGATTCAGCAATGTAGGTATTCTCTACCATCAGCAATCCTCAAAACTATATATTTCATTTAAAATACATGAGTCACAAGCCAGTGGAAACCACCAAATATATATGGAGTCCCTGTGCCTGTGTAACTTCTCTCCCTGGAAACATTTAAGGCCGGGTTGGACGGAGCTCTGAGCAACCTGGTCTAGTGAAAGGCGTCTGTGTCCATGGCAGGGCTGTCGGAACTAAATGATCTTTAAGGTCCCTTCCAACCCAGGACATTCTATGACTCTATGATACAAAACAACAAGGATGAGTCCCTATTTTTAGGAGCCCAGTTCTTGGAACACCCAACTTTCATGACCTCCTCCTCTCCTGTGTGCCACAGTACAGACCACAATCCCAACTGCTTGCTCTCACCACACATCTGTGGTGGCACAGCATCTCTAAGGGCACTGCAGCAAATGCTTACACAAAAGAAGTGTTATTGGAAAAGTATTCTTAGTTACTATTCATTCTGCTTAGCAAGTGGAAAGCGGTGAGAGCGCCAACTCCATCTGATCAGCCAGCTCTTCCTGGACCACAAGCAAGTGTCCTGGGAACCACCAGTGCCCCACAGATCACAGCCTGGGAATCACTGTCCTAAATAACTCATAACCCTCTTATTATAGAACACCATGCTCCTTGTCTTGCTCAAGCTACTATTTTAGTTTTTTTCCTGCCAGCACAGCATATCGTGATGGTAGAAACTTACAGCTCATATCTGCTAACCATGCTCACACTTCTATCTGACATTTGGTGGACAACTACCTAGCAATTAACATTATTGACTTGCTGAAGTAAAAATTCAGTTTTACCCAAACAATTTCAGCCATTTTTTTGTAGATTTATATCACTTGAGCTAGAGGCAGACTCTCACTCACAGTCAACTCTGCAGTTTCATTAGAAGCCAGAGGGCTGCAAAAGCAAACTCCATTCAGATGAATTTTAACAACAGCCAAGAAGCAATATATCAAATAAATTCAAGCTGCTCACGGTTTCCAAACTTTCCTGTAACACTAGAATTTATTTTTTTCTTTATACACAACTTAATTTCACTTCAAAACTTCACACTGATGGTACATCAACATTTTGGGGTCACATAATCAATGTCTTCACAGATAATTTATTATCCCTTCACCACTTTTGTGCTTTTTCCATATTCTTTCTTAAGGATGTAATGCACTTTCAAAATGGCCCTACCCTCCATATGTAAAGAGAAAGCAATGGAAATACTCTTTTGATGGACCAGAAATCAATCATTACCTACCTCTTTTTATCACTAACTATGAACTAAGGCTAGCTTAATAGATTTTAAGGACACATTATTATCTTTTACAGTTCATAGAACATAAAAGATCAAATTAGAATTTTATCTAACTACAATTTATGTACAGTTTAGAAAGTTCAAGAGATTTATCTGTAATATAATTTATCATTTGACCAAATATTGTATCATTAAGAGATGACTGATGACTTTGTTAGGTATACGACATTTTAATGCATCAATTGTGTCTCTTTAATCAATTAAGAATCACATGGTTCCGTATTTCTGTAGCACTTGGCATACAAAGACTATTACAACAAATAAATAAATAAATTAACTTTGATTTTTCTTTACTCTCAATCTTACTTCACTATCAAAAATAGTATCTTGGCAGCCCTAAGGACAAACCAAACCAAAGCTGTGTCCTTCTTCTTGAAGGACACTGACATGCTGGAGCATGTCCAGAGAAAGGCAACAAGAAGGCTCAGGGGGGATGTTCTCACTCTCTACAACTCCCTGGAAGGAGGGTGTAGCCAGGTGGTGGTCAGCCTCTCCCAGGTAACAAGTGATGGGACAAGGGGAAACGGCATCAAGTTGTGCCAAGGCAGGTTCCGGTTGGATATTAAGAAAAATTTTTTCACTGAAAGAGTGGTTAAACACTGGAACACACTCCTCAGGGAAGTGGTGGAGTCACCGTCCCTGGAAGGGTCCAAAAAACGAGTAGAGGCATTTTGTGATATGGTTTAGTGGGCATGGTGGCATTCAGTCAAAGGTTGCACTTAATGATGCTTCCCAACCTTAATGATTCTATGATTCGACTTTTACTTCTGTCTGAGATGTCTTATTTCCTATTTCTTGTCAAGCCACAGCAGATGTCGACAGAATTAGACCATTTTAAGACATGCCTATGTATGTACACGGGTTGTCTATCCATTTTTATGCCAATTTTAAACAAAATAAGAAAGAACTAGAAAACTGTTCTACTTTCTGTAATTTTGCCTACACCTAAGGATTGATGTGGGCCTGTTTTGCAGTCACAGCAGTGTTCAAAACAATTTTTTTAAAAGATGAGGAGGAGGATAAGGACATTGAAATTGAGGTATAATTTTTCATTGCATTCACTGACTAAAAATAAGTTTCAAATCATTTTTCATGGGGGATTGATTGCTGGAAGCAGAATTACAGCAATGAAATGTTCAATTAATGGTATGTGTCTTTGTGGAGCAGAGCCTGCATGAGCTCTCTGAATAGAAGGATATCATAGAGAAGTGAAAATGAAGGGTGTAGCTTTGTTTGGTTTCTAAATTGCTAAGTGATATGCCTCCAGTCAATTAGGAAGTAGTCTGTGATTAATGTCTGCTGTTGGAAAACTTGTTTTAGTCTTTCTGAGACTTTCAAAATTTACCTGATCTATATATAACCAGGCATGCTATTCCCACACAGTTTGCTTCATTTTAGACCCCTTTACAGCATCATCATTTACAAATTAAGTGCACTATTTAAAGGCTCGAACACTCTAAATCAGTGGTCTCCGAAATGGGGTGCATGCACAGTGGGGTATAGGAAGGAAATGCTACAAATGCAGAGGAACATGTATGTAATTTAAATTTTAAAAAATGATATGTTAAGGGTGTGTGCCCCAAATTGTTTTTTTACTGACAGTAGTGCCTGAGCAAAAAAGTTTGTAGATCATTGTTGTAAATGCATCAGTATGAATTGTTCTTTTCTGCTATCTCCCCCTCTTCCCCCACTTCTATTTGCTATATTACAATCTGAAAAATCTCAATAATCAATGGTGTCAGAGGTTCATATGTTTTCTGCATAAATTTATGCCCTCACTCTTGTTATCAAGAAATACTGAATTTCCTCAGAGGATCTGCATGAGGCTATTTTAGATGAAGCTTTACGAAACATCCATAGGAAGCACACAGGAATACGTGGAATTTTTCCAGAACACCTTAATTTTTTCAGTGCACCTTAATTTTTAAAAAACCCTTTACTGGGTCAGGCATGTCAATCCCCTGAATTCAGCAGTGGCAAGAGGAGATGCTATTCAGGCATCACCAAGCCTGGACACTTTCTGCCTCCCTTCCCCTTGTGGTGATTCTTTCAGGCTCCCAAGCCTGCCACAGGAGAGCACTGGGACCAGGAGCAGCACAGAAGTGTGAAGGTCTGTGTCCAAAGCAGGGACAGGAGTGCACCTGCACATTAAAGAACCTGACTCTTTCAGCAGCTGTTTATGAACCACTTGTCCATCAGGTTGTTTCATCCTTTAAGGTCTGCTCATACAACTTGCCCACAACATAGTGCTTTGGCTACTAATTCCCTAAATTTTTTACCTGATGTATAAATAAATAAATACTTTCTCTTACCTGTTTTAAATCAGCTTGTACCACTAAGTGATGCTTAGTTCCACTACTGAATTCTGGTATATTTTATCCTGCATTTACCTTATTTATTGTCATGATTTTGGATAGTCAGTCATGCTCCTGAGAAGCACCCTACTCCCCAAATCAAAGAGTCATGTCATCTCTCATAACAAGAAAGCTGCTTTCTCTGTGTTGTTTTAGTTGTCTTTCTGCATTCACTCACCAACTTCACTATTGAAAAGTTGTCCTTGAGATGCTCACCAGAACGGCACTCTAATATTCAAGGTGTGGGTCCACTATGATCACATGCAGTAACAAACCAATAATGCCCCCTGCCTTGACTGTAACACTCCTTATGGCCAATGCTTTGTTGCCTTAAATTTTTGTCTGCCACTGCGCAATGAGGGATGACTAATATTACAGAACTGTCAGTGACGACACCAGTATTATTCCTGAGTTTTATAAATGTATTCAAAGTTCAGGACTGCCCAAGCAGAGTTAAAGCAGATCTTTTTTGTGAGATGCACTACTTCATATTTATCTACCCTGAAACTTGTCTACCATCTTTTTCCCCAATCATTAACTTTTGTGAGATGTTTCTGCAGCTCCCTCACATCTAATGTCTTCCCAGTAATTAAATGCTATGAAGTGCCATCCACAAACTGAGAAATTTCTTTGTTTACTCTCATTCTGCAAGTCATGGGTGAATATATTGAATAAAACCTGACACAACACCATCATGGTACTTCATTTCTGACCTGTCCATCCTGAAAAGGTACCACACTCTTGAAAACTCCCCCTCTCACTGGAGCACTGTCAGTGCAAAAGGATACAGTGAAGTCAGCTAAAGGTTTGTTTTCAGCTTAGATCTATCAGCTGCTTTTACCTACTGGATGCTCTCCTTCACCCAGATTTACACTTTTTAGTAGTACAGGGACTGTCACAGTGGAAATGGGACAACACCCCTACTGACTCAATCTAAAATCCTTCCCCCTTTCAATTTGCTCAGCCATTTCAAGTCACCAAACACATCTCTCACTATCACAAGTTCTTTTTACTAACTACACACTTAAAGACACGATCACAGCGCAGACCTTGAAATGTTCCCTGCAAGAAACTCAGCTCCTCTCTGTTGCCGGACTTCTACCTGTTCCCTGTAGCTACTACTGTACTAGAAATTATAAACCTAAGGATTGCTCATCTGTCAGGAAAAAATGCTAGTATTCACTAGCTTGATGCTTGAACACAATGACTGGCAGGAATTTTACCAAAGAAATATGAGTTTCATATTTAACTTTCAAACTTGAGATTAAATAAACCAATAAAAAGACTTAGAAGCTCAGGTGCAAAGGTTAGTGAGGGAAAGATACACTAAACAGCTAAAATGGTTTGTTCCTCAAAATTTTCAGGTTAATTTACATTGCTGAACTTTTTGGACCTAAGGAATGATACTGATTTACTGCTACACTACTGCAGCCTGACCAAGTCCACAGGTATTCCGACACTAAGCAGCTTTCAGGACAGTATTTGCTGCTGGTTCCCCCTGTTTTACAATGTTGTACATAAAGAATGTCTGTTCAAGTTGGCTACTATGTCTTGCTGAAGATCTGAATGTCAAAAGACTCCTAACAGATATATTACCTCCCCCCTCCAATCATCCCATACCCCAGTCTCAGAAAGATGTACTTGCTTCCAGGAAATTCACTAATTTAGTACAGCTACTACTAAATTCAGAGATAATGAAATCTCTCCTAACGTTCTCAATCTTTGAATTGGACATTTAATTTAAAAACGTACTTTTCTAAACTACTCTTCTCAACATAAACACATTCTAGACCCTCTTCACTGTAACTTGTCTCTAACAACTGCCAACAACTCTAACAACAGCAAATTCTTATTCTCTTAATAAGACTTATTTGTCTGGCAAATCTAATTTACCTAAAAATACTTTTTTTCCTCAGTAACTTCTCATACGACTGTTCTGTGGAAATATAATAGAGACACTTAAAACTCACATCCTTCTGTTTTTAACAGGTCAAGTTCTGGTAGTGAAATGGGAGGGGTACAAACATTTGTATGCATGAGTTGCAATACTGTACCTTCTATCATTTCCATCCCACTGGGAGGTTTACAATGTCCAGCATGGCTCACAACCCACACGGGATACTGCTGGTTCAGTCCACAATATAAGGCCTGTATAAAGGTCCTGTAATAACCTGCCAGTCCAGGGTTACCTGCCAAAAAACAAAACATAGAAGCACAGTCAATATTAACCTTCCTACAGCAAGCATTCTGCTTCAAAGCAAACTAAACAGCATTATACAGCGATTCGTTAATTTACTTTCTCTAATGCATTTCCAATTTTTGTTTTCCCAAAGTCAGAGGTTATGCTATTCAACTGGTTTAATTCCATTGATCAGTGGCACTCATGGGAAGCATTTTACAGGTTGCACTGAAATGGCAAAACCGAAAATTGAAGTCCAACACAAAAGAAAATCTTTTTCCATCAGAGGTCACTCAGCTTGCTCTATCTATCTATCTATCTATCTATCTATCTATCTGTCTATCTATCCCATCAAGTTACAGAAACATGAAACGAAAATATCACAAAGTCTACAGCATATATCACTTGATCCAGATGCCTGCCCTCCAAATATCTCAGTGTTACCACTTCCAAATATCTCATCAAATACTCTATCTCATCAAATACTGTAAAAAGCTCAAGATAGTAATATTTCTTTGAGGGAAAGGGGATTTGTATCCTGTGATAAATATAATATGTATTTTAGGCATGTAAACATAAATGCAAAAGAAATGCCACTTCTGCACTCTTATCAATCATCTGCTCATGGTAAAAGACATTTTGAGGGGTCTGAGATGTTAGAATTGCTACTGGCACTTTAAAATGCCTTGAAGAGGTATGAATGAAAACTGCTGGCATAAGCAAAAAAGAAAATCAACAAGAATTTGAACAGCAAAGACTTCTATAGAGAAATCATCATGTGTAAAGCAGGTCTAAATTTATTCTTTATTGAACTTGCAATTCCAGTGGAGTTACTGCAGACTTGCACTAACTTAAGTAAATGCAGATTAACAGCCCTTGCTCTTGAAAGCTGGCATCTACAATATTTGTGTGTGGAAAATGTTTATCTCACATTTCTGCAAAGTAATTCTATATGTTTTTTACTTGAGCTGCTATCTGTCAAAATACTTTAAAGGGGAACAAACAAAAAAAACTTGAACAGATGAAGATTTTTTTCATACAACAGAGTAATAGTAAGAGCTCATTGAAATAACTGGGGTTTCAAACGCACAACAGTCTGTGATTAATAATATTTTGGGCTCATCTACCCCAATTGAAATGTGCTCAATTAAAGTATTTTATTTTACAGACCAGGTTAATCACAAAGGTGCCCAGGCAACAGAGTGCTCATTTGTGCATTCGACATATTTCCCAGTACATCAAAACAAAACTGCCTATGCTCTATCACTCAGCAAACAAGTGTCAAAAAATGGAAACCATAAGTAAATTCAGTGTTAACCTCCATGATTTGAAGGTTACTCCACTTATTTGAATACCACATCAATCCCTAGGCACCTCAGGGCAGCTGAATCATTCATGCATGCCAGCAGCTCTCAAGTTGCAGTCATCTGAACCAAGAAGCACATTGTAAGCAGTTACTCTCAACTGTGCTTAATTTTCAACTGCATTTATGTTGTTTCAAGAGTCTTTTAAACAACAGCTGTAAATGGTGACCATAACAGAAAAAGACACAAGACTACAATACACTGAGCATTTGCCTAATTTACAGAAGATTTCTAAGCATTTTGTGGGAAGAGAATGTCAAATGGACCATTCATACAGTGAATCAGGACAGTGGGGGCACTTTATTTGGTGTACTCATAAGCTGCAATAGCCAAGGGACTCCCACCACATTCCCTGTTCTTCTCTGTACCACACAACATTTCACCCAGCTCAAAGTCCTTCCATTTTTAATTTGAAAATGGGAATCTACTCGTTCCTTTTCCGATCTGTTTAACGCACAGCTAATACAGAACAACTGAGTGCAGAGGTTTAACCTTGAGCTCCAGCAAAAGGTAAATATTGTCCACTTCTACATACCGCACATATAGGCTTTCAAGAACTGGAACTACTACCCTTAAATTATCCATGCAATTAAAAATATGAATATTATTTATAAACATGCATTTTCCTACCCTTCACTTTCAAACACATTCTTGTTAATGCTTTTTCCATCAAATCAAGATTTTGAATGTCATCTGCTTCCTTCTTAAGAAGACAGCTAGAAGCAGAGAGAGAACAACTTATACAAACTGAGTATCTACCCCAGGGTATCACTGCTAAAGAATAACCTCTATCCTGATTTCACAGGATTTCCTACATAATGCATCATAAAGTCAAACTTGGCCTGTTTTAAAATTAAATACATACTAATATTTGAGATGCTGCACTTCCAAACAAAGAAGTTACTCAACCTTGGTAAGTTTAAAGTTATATATGGTATGCCATCAGCACAATTCAATCAGCTTAATTCTGAATGGCAAACAACAAACACATCCTGTCCATTTAAAAAGTCACAGACCGCAGCTACTGCTCACAAGCAATGACAGCTTATAAACTGTCAAGCATTTTGAATTCTTCGGGAACAGAAAATATTCATGTAAAAGGGAAATTATAAATAAGAGAACACTAAATGCAAAGGTGTTTCAGATATTCACCAAACCATGACAGAAGAGCCTTCTGTCCAGAAACGCATAGGTCAAAAATATATACAGCCTACTGAAAAGAAATTTAGACTAAAACATAAAATTAAAGTAATTCTTAGCAGTTCTGGAAGGGATAGCTGAATTGAAAAAGATTTATTTGAGTAGTGTAGAGTAAAAGCCAAGAGTGAAGGGGAGTGAAGGAGAAGAAATTTATGTCTAGGTAAGTCATCCCAAACTTTGTTTGGAAACAAGCGATTGGGTTCCATGCACTGTCCAGTGAGATGTTCCCCAGTGTTTCCAGTTGTGTCTCCACGAGCCTGACCACCTGTGGGAGCAGTAGCTGGCATTCATTCGTGGTGCTTTATACACTTCTCCAGCAGTTGCCTTCTGCCTGCTCTGGGACCTCAGCAGGACCATAAAGAATAAAGGCAGCTACATGAATACAAGAAGGGAAATACGCAGCCAGCAGTGGGTTTACAGAGAACTTTGAGGAACTGGAAAATATGCCAGCAATCACCATGTGTTTAATTTTAGAAATAATGCACAGTTTCAGAATTAAATGTGTATGCTGCAGTATTTACATTACAATCTCCTGCAAGAAAAAAATGAATGCAGACTTTTAAAATGAAAAAAAAAAAAGAGCAGCCATAAATCAAACTTGAAATCCAGGGGTGCACAGCAGGACCACACAAAAATAATTTTTGTGGCAATGATTCTCACTGCCTCTTCTCAGAGCTGCCAAAGCTCCCAGCTCCAGCTTGAAGAGCCTAAATGACAAGTTCCTTGCTCAAGGAAACTTAATCTGCCTTTGGCGTTTGACCAGCCACCATGGAAGAAGATGCAACTCCCCTATGTTAATGAATGGAAAGCAGCCCACACAGATGTCAGAAGGATTTAAATGGAGCATGCAGAAAACACAATGATGTTCTCACACTTGGGAGAAAACTGCAGAATCTGACACCGTGGCTGATGATCAGCCCTTAAAAGGCAACACACAGGTCTCCCTGACATGCAGGGTCAAGGGATTTCAAATAAAACCTGTCAAATAACATCTGAATGACCATCATAAACTCACACCAATTAAGCCTTCACCTGTTTGCACATCTAGGGGACTGGCATTCTTGGTCCTGTACCTGTTTATAGGCCCTACACTAGAGACGCAGTATCAGCCAAGGAGCAAATAATTACAAGGATGTTATAGAGAAACACATGTGAAAGCTCTGTTTGATCCTCTCTTAACTCTGGAATCTTGAACTTGGCTGGAAAGTACCTTAATATGTTTCCTTGGGTTGTGAAAATAGGGAATCTCAGAAGGATTCAGCCAGGTGTCTGTAACACAGCTTATTAGAGAGGTTTTTCAAGAACATTTCACATTTTCTCCCTATATATACATATACAACACACACTGTTATTAGTTTCATACAGCTATAAAACTTACATATAGGATTTTATAATACACATTCTTTACACACATTTTGCAAAGCCAATAAGCTTGCCTGCTGTTCTCTAACCCTGCTCCACCTTTAGGATAAATGTGGGTTCATTTACCTCTAAAGAAATCCCGCAGACAGTCTGATAAACCTGAATTAATCTAACACAGCTGGTTTTGCCCAAGTGACAATTGTGCCTGAAGTTTATGAATAAGATTTCCCAGCAAAAAATTGTGACAGCACGTGCTTGTTTTCTCACAGGAACGATTAACAACATGTATCCAGGCAGACAAGATATGAAGTCCAAAATGCTGATTTCACCCAATGCAAACCTACTGGACTTTGTGATTAAGCGATATTGCACAGGCTATAAAGTCCACAGATGTATTTCAATAGTTACCTATAATGCCTCAAGCAAAATAGGTATATAAACACCAAAAAAATAGCCTAGATTTTATTTTTTTATATTTGTAAACTAATATTTATTGGAAGGAAGTTAAGATCAAGATATAAAACTAAAATAAGAGTTCCTAATAGAATAGCAAATTTTTCACATTTTTCAGAGGTAGAACCCAAGATTTTCTAGTGCTTACAGCTAAATAATTTTTGTTCCACTTTGTCCACAGCAAATGAAAAATTAAAACATTTCATTAGATCTCCTAGTACACTACACATACACAGTCTTAAACATCTGCTCAGGCAGATAAAGACAGATATAAGTACTTTTAACACCTCAGAGATGGTGTCTGATCCAATCCATCCTAAAACAAACCAATGCTGGCAGAGAGGTTACTGCAAGTTCTGCACTGGGTCTAGAATTCCCAGTGGGAATTTTTCAGCCAGCTTCACGGACCGAAGCAGAACTGGACCAGCAGAAAGCAAACCTCCTTCTGAAAGAAAGAGGGAGCACAAAGGAAGTGCACAAAGAGAAACACAAGACTTGATGTCAAATGGGTTCACAGGAACGCCTATGAAACATCCGAATAACACAACCCCGATGAGACAACAGCAGCAGGAAAAAGACAAAGGAAAGAAAAATAAATAATTCAAACCCAAGATAACCACAAATTACTTGTTTTGTGCAGATACACAGCTCTGCAGATTTGATCACTTCTGAATAATATGCAAGGAGGAAGCAAACAATACACTCCAAAGGCACCAGAAAGAACATGTTCAAATATGTATCAGAGATTTTTCTATGCTGTACCACTGATAATAATTACAAAAAAAAAAAAAAAAAAAGGAGCATAGGTTTGAGAAGATAGTAACAGACAGGAGACAAATACCAACACAGAACACCAAGATAACTAATTTTAGAAAAAAAGACTGAAAATGTGTTTCTGCATTTTTTGTGCATCAAGACTGAAGAGAACGTCACACTTGCAAACAACAGTCTAAGGTGATTTTGCAAATGAATTTTGCATTTGAATTTTTGTCAGTCTTCAGAAACGCAAGATGAAAGAATAGACTGTTCTGCAGATGGATAAACCAAGATTTACCAATCCACACCCTTAGGAAAAAATTCTTTGCATTGACACCTGATTGTATTTCTGACTGAAGAAAAAAGCCTCGTAGTTGGGGTATTAGTACTAGTCCTAAGTAGATGCTCCATGAAAACTTCAACTGAAACACTTCATTCATGAAAACACAAAACACAAGTCACTTCCCAAGCATATTTGTTCAGCTATTTCAGGCCTGTTATAAAGAGTTTCTGCCTCTTAAGAGAAGGCTGTGATAAGAGATATGAAGTATCTAAAATTTAAAGATGAAGGGCAGTATCTACACATCACTATACATTTACTTATTCCTATGGGAGATTTTAAATCCATCATGAATAACCAAGAATTGTTTTCAAAAATGGAAATCAGGACAATGTTAAAAATTTTCCATCATGCCCATAACAGGAAAACAAGAGCAAGAGCTACGACTTAATTTTTGATTCTACTGTTTTCCCTAATCCAGATATTGAACAAAATGGGTCATCTTTACTTCTAATATAGATTCAGTGATCCATAAGAGTTACTATCAGGACAGAAATGAGGCCCTATGTTAACTTCAGTTGAAAGAGGACTTTTATTTTTCATTATTTTCAGATATAACTAAGTCAAAATGTTTAATATCAAGGCAAATCTGTAGCAGCTCAGGTATTTCTGGTAGCAGCTCCCAGGCAGGCAGTATACACTGCTGCTGTAGCTTTAAACATTTTATTTGAATTATTTGTACATGATGCACATGGAAACACTGGATTTTCTTCATAAGTAGGTCCTTCAGTAAGTAATTTCTTCTTCCCTCCTGCCTCAAGACACCCCATGAAGAGAAAGAGATCCTTTTTTAAATTGTCAAATCAAGCAAAATACCCTAGAACACAACTTTCCCATAACTCTGGCCAACTCAAGCCACTGCATGCTGCAGGAGAGGGATCACTTCCTCCCCTGATGTTGCTGCACAGCCAGGCAGGAAGGATCCATGCTGAAAATGCCTCATTAGCAGGAAGAGGACACCGAGAGAAGACTGCGGATTGAGAAATTTCAGTAAGTCACTTCAGTAAGTCACATCTGCCACCCAGATTTAGTGGAGGGAAATACTGTCAAGCACAGCTGGATGTTCAACCATCCTGTCATTACTCTGCCTTCTCAAGCTTAACAAGCTCAACTGTGCCAAGCCCCCACCAGAGGTACTTCTGCAGCACTGGGACATTAACAAAAGTGGCACATTTCAAGCTTAGATCTGACATACAGGCTCCTCTTGGCATGAGGAAGCTTTTATTTTTAATGAAAGATTATGTTTTTGTCTTCTCTAAAGACAATGGAAGCTGGTGGGCTGACCCAGTAAACAAAGCTCAACTGTCAGCATATTTTAAAATATTAGCCACAAACAAGCAGTCCATATGCAACAAAAATAATGGAGAACAGTGTCCTAAGAACTGAATTTTTTAATATATAACATGGGGTATGACACACACCTTTCCTTCAGGGGGTACTTTACCAGCACGCATGTCTTCCAGCCAAACTCTTATTATTTTGGTAACGTTTTGACTCCCCTATGTCTCAGAAAATAAGTTGAAGAAAATTGACTGAGGTATTCAAAGTTTTAAGGGGGTTAAAAGTAGAAATCAAACAGGTACAGACAAATTAGTTTTATCTGCTACAAATAATGTTCTCAGGAAGTCAAACTATTTAGCTCAGTAAATAAAGGGGAGGGTCATTCTGTATTTATTCCCATTTTACCAATAAGAAATAAACCAAGTAATCTATGCATAAAAGTTAAAGTATTGCTAGCCACTCTGAGCTCCACCAGCTTACAGTACCTTATACACATTGCCATCTGAGAAAATATATGGTCAGCTGAACACAAGACTGATCTCATCATCAAGTCATGAATATTGGTGCTAAACAAATGGCTAGAAAAGTTAATAGAAGTGGAAATATCATAGTTGATGACTATTTGGAAACATTAGGAAGATAGGGTTGGGTTGTTTTTTTGTTTGGGGTATTTTTTTTTGTGTGTGTATATGCTTTTGCTCCTGTTCAAAGTGTGAATATAAAAAAATATTGTGATACACATCCCATGCAAGCATAAGAATAAAATGTTCTGCTGTGTTCATGTTTCACTGAAATCAAAAATGGTGCTCTTACTTCCTTATCTGCTGGTAAGACCAGCTGTAGTTATAGGAAAAGGTGGAAAACATTATTTTACTCTACATAAACCTTTCTACCTGCTTTGCTATGCTACACAAACTTTTAACCCTACAGCACAGTCCGTTCTCACTGATTCTTTTATACAACATATACCAGTCACTGAAGAGTAGGAAAGCTCCTTTCCCATTGCAAAATCTTTTTTTATTTGGGAAAAAAATAATAAAAAAAAAGAAACGTAAAATACAAATTCTCCATGTTAGAATCTGAGAACTCAGGGTCAAATGCAAAGAGCTGGCAGCTTCATCTGGAGCTGCAGTGTAAACAAAAGCAGAAGCCCCGAGGGAGAGGCATTCTCAGCGAATCACTACCACCTGGTGAGGCTGGTGGGGTACCAGCTCCTTCCAGAGCAGTCTCCAGACAGAGCGTGTGAACCCACGTGCATGTGCTGCATGTTGTGGACTGACACCGTCATTTATCAACAGAAAGTTCTGTGGCAAGTCCAGCTGAAGCAACTCCCACCTTCTCCCTTGACTGCCGTTCCCACCCTCCTACCACGGCTCACCAGCCTCTGAATTACTCTGGCACAGCTCTGTGGGGCCCTGCTCCAGGAAACTGTTCCAGCTGTAGAAAGACCCCAGAAATAAATTTATGTATTTATTTAATTCACAGCATGATCTCTCAAGCTATTGTTCTGGCATAACTGAGGGGTGGAATGGCACAGTGTGGTGGGAACACGAATACCTTATGCCAGCATTGTTGACAAACAGTTTGGGTTGTGAAATAATGGCCTTAGGAAGTTTTTTAAGTGCTCCAAGCACTAGTCTCTTAGATTTTCAGTATCTAGTCACTCTTAATATACACTCTAGAAACAGTTTCTAACTTTCACACTACTTCAAACTCAGGACCATCTGCTTTAAACCCAACCTCATGGTACTAAGAACTGTCTGAAGGCAAGAGCTCTATGAACAGCCCAATCCTGCTACCCAGTCCCTTCACAGGCTGCCCACACCCAAACAGAGGTTCAACTACTTAAGTAAATAAAACAGCAGGGAATGGTAGAGACTTTCCAGGAAAACTGCCCTTACGTGATACTGATCCCATACGATCATAACACAGACAGGTGGGACACTGAAAGACACTCCTGAAAATTTTAGGTACAGCAGCTAAATTTCCTGAGCAGCACAGTGTGGAAGTAATACATTCTAAGCCCCAAGTTGCTTCAGTTCCTGTGCTGCAGGTGAGACCATGATAAAGAGCATGGCATTTCTCTTCCTCTCTCCAGGAAAAGGCTGCAGATTCACTGTCATCCTCTCCATGCAGTCAGGCAGGATGTTTTACAGTGAATACTCTGCTCAAGTATAGTATCTTCAGTTTAATTTCAAGGACTGCAAGTCCCATAAAACAGATGAATGCTCCTGCTAATCTAATATGTAAAAGAGCAATCTTTCTTAAATAAATAGAGTATTTGTGCGCACACAGAGGGAATTCTGCTTAGCTGTTTGGATACGAACAGCATATAATCAGGACAGAATTTTAGATGCTGATTAGCCACATGTGACTCAAGTGTGCCAGCTGGACTAGATGCCATTTTGAGCTCCATAATCCTCCACATGCCTTGTCAAAGGAGCCAATACTCCAATCAAACAAGATTTATAAGTTGATTCCCTGAACCAGGTGTGTTAAATAACACCATCTTTACTTTTGCGCACCTAAATTTCCTTTTTCTCTGCTCCATTGCTTCAGCTGAGGATGGACAACAGTAGCACTGCTCCCCTTGGGATGGTATTGTCAAAATATGAAAAGCTAGGAGAACCCATGAAACTTCTTTTATCTTACACTACTAGAGGCGCACGAAGATAAACACATACGGCACAATGTTAATATGATGGAAAATAAACATCCACATAGGAAACAGTTTTCAGCATCAGCTTTAGGTCATCAGAACTATGTGATACAGGATTAAGCAAAATAAAGTGCAAATTAGTGTGAAAACAGGGGTCCTATGTAGCTTATTTCAACATTAGTACTACACTTACTGTAAGTAAAGCAGTTACACTTCATGAGTTTCACCTAAAAACTCTCATTGCATGTAGAAGCATTACTTAATCCAAACCTCCAAAATTCAAACTTAAATGAATGATTCCTTTAAAAAAGGAGTACTTTTATGTGATGATTTATTTTCCTTAATGTCCTTTGGGTATTTAGTGCTTTACACTAGAAGGTGACATACGCCCTGGCACAAGAACTTCTCATGGTAAGAAAGAGTGGAGCTGCCCATGGAGCTGGTAAATGATTTAAACATTCCAGGAGAGGAAGTATTTGTTACCTCACTCTATGGAGCTCTGCTTTACTGTTAATTTATTTACTTAGTGTTAGCTGATTGTAAGTGAATGCTACCTTAGAAACTTGGGCAATTGTATAATTACAAATGTTGCAAATGTGAATGAAGATTTGTTTGGTGGTTTGGGACACAATTTGTGAGGATGACTGGCTATCTACTGAAAAGCAATCCAAAAGCTGGGAACAGAAGCCCCAGCACTCCCAATTCTTATAGTCTATGCTCAAACTGGACTTACTTTATCTCACTTCTCCTAATGCAAGCAAAAGGCATTTTTATGATCCTCAATGACCAACATAACTGCATATTCACTGTCACATGGTCTAATTAAAGTAATAATTTTTTTTCTGATACACAAAGTAGAGAAACAGTCAGTGCTTACCTGTGCATTCAGATGAGAGCCTGAAACCTGTACATACATGATATAGCTGGCTATTACAGAAATAAGCTTGCCAAAACCCACTATTTTTCTAATCTTTAAAACAGCTCCCTCTTCTGGCATACTCTGACCATACTGTGTTTAAGTACCATACTTTGTTCCTTACCAATTTTTAATTGGATTC
The DNA here is from genome assembly GCA_036023395.1 of Myiotriccus ornatus. Taxonomy (NCBI): domain Eukaryota; kingdom Metazoa; phylum Chordata; class Aves; order Passeriformes; family Tyrannidae; genus Myiotriccus; species Myiotriccus ornatus. The sequence goes on from JAYRBT010000114.1 coordinate 106,379,764, forward strand.
CTAGCATTTAACAAACCCACTTTCAGTGTTAAGGCCCTCACTGTGCAGTGTGGCTGTGAAGGCAAACTACAGCTTTTGAAAGGGCAGCTAATTCTAGTCAAGTACTTACCCAAGATTATCCATAGACTTACCTTTACTACCTTTTGAAGGTACCCCAAATCAATCCAGATAGGAACCCAGACCTGGACAAGGAGCTTGGGTGGCCAGTCCAGGGGTCACGTTTGCAGGATCACTGGATTTGGAAGGGATCACCCAACATCTCGCAGCCCAACCCCTGCTCACACAGAGTCAGAGCAGGGTGCCCAGGTTTGCACACAGTCAAGTTTTGATTATCTCCACAGCTGGAGACTTCACAACATCCTGGGGCAACCTAAACCCTCAGCAGGCAGAAATGCTCATAGGAGTACCCATCCCTACCTACTGGTTCTACAAAGTACCCAGAAATTGTACCAAGTGACAAGGACTCAGCCTGACCCCTCCAAAAAATACACCAATGAAACACCAAGAAAAAAGCAAACAAATGAAAAAAAAGCTCAAAAAAAAAAAAACCAAAACAAACTACAGGAGACCCTCATAATCATGATGATAGTGACAAAACTGCAGAGGTAACAGATGAGGACAGACATTTTTTCTTACTGTTGATGCTGTGGTACTATTCATTCAAGAAAAACTCAAACCACAAAAACAGAAGGAGGAAAAAAGCAACTTTTACTGCCAATGCATTCAGATAGAACAGGTTCTCAACTCTGTTCACAGACTTGTTGCTGGGGCTCGTTCAGTGACTCCTTGCCCAGGAGGTGAGAAGTCATCTTTCCTCTTAACCTGGCTGTCCATTGCCAGCAACATTCCCCTTTCCTCCAATTTCAAAGGCAAATTCTGAACACTGCTGTTCAGGGCAGTTCACTCCTGCTGTTCACTCCTCCTCAGGGCAGAGAAGATCCTGGCTGCTGACTTAGAAATAAGTGTCTGAGAAGATAAAGTACCTTCCTTGAGTAACTCAGTGGTCTTGACTCCAAAATCGGATTTTGCTTCACATAAACAGTTCTGATCCATCCATGTTAAGCGCCAAGATTCCATATAGGATTCTGGATTATATCCTGGCTAAGGTTGCCAGAAGCTACACGCTGCAACCTCATCTGCTGATACTGAAAGTCCTTACTAGATCCAACTCAGTTCTTGCAGACAGTTATAACACAGAGATTACATATCAACAAGTCCATTTAATCACATGAACTTCGTATAAATCAAAGCCATTGTAAAACCAAATTTAAGAGAAATTGGAGTAAACATACTTTACACTGTTTGTAGAATGAGGAAACAGATTTTTTTATTATTAAGCAACCCCCTTGGTCTCAGTGGTTACAGTAGAGCTCTGAAGAACCATTCATTCCAGCAACTGCTGAGCAGAGTAAATGATTAATAACTTTCAAAAAGCTGGTTTAGTGGGAGCCAAAAAACAAAATACAAAGGAACTAAGCTTCAGGGCTATACAATTAGTTTTATTGCAAAGTATTATTATGTAGTGATTCTTATTATAACTTTTCTTATGCAAATATTGAGGGTGATGACTGTTAAATAACAAAACAGCAGGTGAAGAAAAAGCCAGATAATGTATTGAAAGCTTTTCAAAGTCCCTGTATTACAGTCAAAAATAGAACTTCAAAGATTTTCACAGTACGTCTCATCTCAAGGGAGAACACATTAAATATTTGTCATAATGCAGGCAAGTTGTTTGCACTGTTTTCTCTGCTGAAAAATAGCTAAGTAGTCTTCAAGTGAAACTGAGTTGTTAATGTAAGTACATGTAACTAGTCTTAGGAGAAGATGAAAAGATGAGCATTCAAGTCCTCACTTTCTGTTGTGTATAAACAATTCTTGACTCAGGAGATAAAATCTTTATATTTTAACAAAAGTGTTGGGTTAAGTCCTCATAGCCCTTAAAAGTCACCAAGTCACCACATGAGTTGGTAAAACAATAAGATGATCCAATAACCCAGCAGCAATCCAACTGAAAGCAGGAAGATCAAGAAACTTGGCAAGCACAGGGAATACTCTGCACACAGGCCAAAGAACCAGATTCTGCAATTATTTCTGTATATTAATGAATGAAACTTGTGTCACATGCTTCACCACAAAAAATGCTATTTACATTACACATTATCAACTGTGAACTAAGTTTCCCAAGTTCAAGAGTGAAAATAGCAAAATTGCTTTGTTTTTACAGCAATGGTAACACAAATTAGGAACCCTGGAACGAAGGTATTCCAACAAACTCATGCAATGAAATGCAAGAAAAACTTTGATGAAAAGCAAAACATCATGAACTAAACAGCACAGTGGTTTTAAAATTTGTACAGTATTTATTTACAAGGTTAAATGTTTCATAAATATACAGACGTAAATAGACAGATACTCTTAAAACAGCAACAAAATATTCCATTACACTTTGTGGATTCTGGTTTTCAATGAACATAAGCAATGTTAAATACTGCTGTAGTAGATTTTCACTGCTAATTTTACACTAAACAAACACTGCAAGAGGGAAAACAGACCTTTAGGACACAAGAGGAAAAACAGTTTAACTCCTGTGCTTTCCATAACGCCTACATTTCCAAAAAACCATGGACATGATCCTTTAACTGCACACATTTAATGTTACTCTCATGAATAGATCTCATCAATTTTAATAGAAAAGAATTCATAATAAGAAAGACAAACAAGTATACACATATATTCTGGACTGAGGAAAATTTGGACCTTTTACACAGTAATTACTTTAGTGAACACATTATTGCTCCTATACAGAGGTTTTGCTTACACAAGGAAAAAAATGCATATTAAATATTTTAACTAATAGAAGTAAAACTTTACTTAAATTCTAAGTTCACACAGACTGCCGTTAATAAAACAACATTAGCTTGTTGCAGTTAAATGAGACTGAACTCTGCTGCATGTTCTGTATTCCAACTGCTTCAAGCATAGCGAGCTGTCAGTCCTCAGGGGACAGAATCCTGCCTCATTAAAGTCAGTGGGAATTTTGCCATTGATTTCTGAGTAGAAAAATGTTTTTGAGTTAGATTTCTCTCTCTCTCTCTCCTGTTTTTTACAAAAGTAAGTCAGACCAGAGAGAAATCCTCCCCGTTCCAATGAACATGACTAAAACACAAAAAGAAAATAAATATACAGGATTTATTCTGAAATCTCTGGCAACAATTCAATTCCAGCAGAAACTTATAATTTTATCATCTTTCTTTTCGGTAGCCCCCAACAACCCAGTTTTGTCTGACTACATATTAACAAAATCATATGCATGAATTTCGTTAGGACTGGAAAAGCCTGTACCAGACCAGTTTAATACGCAGAACAGGATAATACATGCAGCAGAACTAACCACCTTCAGTTCAGATCACTCAGTGCTTGGCTGTGCATACTCTCCTTTTTTTGAGCCAGAGTTGCCCTTGTCTGGATATTTCTTCCCTTGACTTGTCCCAAGTTGTCCTTTTGCCCCTCTTTCCTTCATTCCATAGAGAGTCTCAACCAAGGATACATGCCTTTCGAGTGTGAAAATTGCTGGATTCTAGAAGGGCTCCACAATGCATATTTGGGAAGTTACAAAGGGGAATGCTATCTAACCCTGACTGTTTAGCTACAGAAACACACTGCCAGATGACCCAAATGTAGGGATTTCTCTAAGGCTGTGTTTTTTGTGTTGGCAGATAAGCCTTCCCTTGAAGGCAAAAATTAGGCATATACCAGAAAGGAAAAAACCCAAAAATCTGATTTATGAGAAGCAAAACTGGACTTTGTTATGCCAGGTCCTGGCAGCCACAGCAAGAAGCTTGGGTAACTTGATTCACTACTGAATTTGGGCATCTGAAGTGAAGATAGCATTATTGTGGTTGATGCGGTTTTAAATTGTGACAGAACTTCCAGTTTGTTACCAACGTAATGCTGAAATAATAGCAAAACCATAAATCAGCTGTTTGCAAAAGCTTGCAGACCATGGCAAAAGCACACTGAATATTTCACTGATGTCTGTTTCTGGACACCTACCTAGTTAATATAGGATGTTATTAAGGAGTCTTCACAGAACTGTTCTGCAGGAAATAAGCTCCATGTAGCCCTGCCACTATATTTTCTTGCATGAAAAGTTTCCTATGATGAATATGGAGACCATACAGCGTGTCTGATTTGGTATAGCTTGAGCAGAATAATTTACATGCCTTCTAGAGCTACCTTGTCTTGGATGCTCTTCCCCTACATATCTTTCTACTGATATGTTACCTTTACAGATTCACCCTTTTTACATCCTCTACTACCAACCTAAACACAAGGGCACCACAATCTGAAGACAGGTGAAAGCTCCGGAATGTGGGTGAAAAAGAAACTCTTAAATTAGCTGCTCAACTAAGCCTTCCAGAAATGCCTTAACTGGAAGAAAGCAGCAACTGAAAAGCATTAAATTAGGCTTGTACCTCCAGAAAACTGTTTGGTGATCTGGATCTGTACAAATAGTCTTTTACCAAAGAATTACACTATGCAGTATCTGGTTTAAAAGGTTATTCCAATGAAACAGGAACAAGAGGTAATCATAGGAGGTTCATTTCTTCTTCTCAGTTAAGGAGAGCATTTAAATTTCACTGTCACTGGGTTAAAAGTTATGGTATTATTCAACTCAGACGGCAGGGACATAAATTCATTGTGGCCAAGGAAACTATAATAAAATATTCCATGGGCCTTCCAAAGCCTTGCAAAAAAACACTCTGAAAAATTGAACCTGTGCTCACTTTCACCACTAAGTAAAGCTCAAGCCACATACTGTCCCATAAACAGTAACAGGGTACACTAACAGTGAGCCAGTGTTGTGGATAATCAAAAAAAGTCATTATTGGCACCACTCATTCTGTGGGAAGTAACAACAGTATCCAACACAGTCAAATAAATGATAGGAAGCAATAAAAATCTGCAAACTCTAAGGCAGTGAAAGAGTCACAGTATCTGAGCTTGAGCAGGCTTGAGCTCTAGTTTGCTAAAGGCAGAATTCCTACTGTTCACTGGCAGACCTCAATGAATTCAGGACTTCTCCATTAATTGTAACATATGCTACATACAAGTTTAGACCTCTCACTTTAGGATGGCCACATTTAAATAGAACTGTACAATGCTCATTGAGTTCAAACGGCTCAGCATAAAAATTCAAGTGCAAAAATCTAAGGTAAAAAACCATTTACTATTCAAAAAAAAAACCTTAAAAAAACCACTGGATCCAGAATTTTTCCTCTAATATTGTAACTTTCCTTTTTCAGTTGGCACACAGCTGAATTGCAGTAATGCTTCAATGTGTAAGATATAAATGGAAGGAGAGCGACGGAAAGAAACAAACTAAAAACTGCAATGCTCCCAGCAAACCACCACCACTGAGAAAATGAGAGAGACATCCTAATTTCTCAGTACTGCCTTATGGCACTGTTACAAGTACAGGTAACAGCAGTAATTGAATTTAACAAAAAAAGTCACCACTGCAATCTTAGTGATACACACGAGCCAAAATCTAGCACTTAACACAATTAGATATTTCATACTGAACCTGAACATCAACACGCTTCCAGACTTAAACAAAAAAAGACCCTTACCAGGAATAATCATGAATAAGAGCCGGGGTAGATTTTTACTTTCATCTTTTGAGAGGTCTTTCCAGGGCCCACACTTTAGGACATGGGTAGCAGCTCCACAACAGTAGATAAATTCTTCATGTAATGGGACTGACTCTTCTGACGGCGACCTCATGTTTGCTGTGAGGCAGAACAAGGTACTGTTATAACAGGTCAACAGACATTTACATGGTTGGCTCTTTGCTATTGTACCTTCCCACAGAATAATTGCAAAAAAAAAACCCCACCCAAACCACCCCTCCTCCCCTGAACAGCTGTCTTATTCAGTAAACTGAGGTCTAATTCATTATTTGATGTTTGAAGAGACTGTAGAAGGTGATACGTATTACTACTGTATGAAGGTACCTTTCAGTTTTTGTCACAGAAATACACAGCAATGAACTGGACAGTAAGATCTATTCTACTTTAACGGCAAATAATTTTAAATTTCTTAATTCGTGCCATCCACTGAAAAGATTTATCTGAAACCCACCTCAAAATAAAAGTTTTTTTCATGACAAAGGAGAAACTTTTACTACTTCATTATTTGCCATGTTGTTGTCTTAGAGCAACTAAAAAGCAAGTAAAGTGAATTTTGTCAAGCTATTAGAAGATGTATTCTTAATGCATTACTCCTGCTTTTATTTCTTCATCATTTGAAGCTGAAAGAAGCTAAGAGCAGTTCTGACAGAGAAACCCAGTTACTCCAAAAACCGCAGTAAACATTAAGCTTCTCACCCTTTTCTGAGGTTCACAATTCAAGAAGCAAAAGTATCCAGTCCTTACACAATTAAGTAGGTTCTATACAAAGTTTCTGATCATGAAATCTGTTGCAAAGTTTCATTTTGAATTGATATCATGCAACAACTACAAATGGAAATCGCACTGACAACTCCTCATTCACAAGAAGTATTTGCAATGTAAGTCAGAAGTTTAGCAAGGAAGGAAACTCAGCAATACATTTTGGACTGGAGTGGTAGGATTTTCAGGTTCACACAGATATCTTGTACTAGCTTTGGTCAAGTTTTTAACGTCTAATTTCAATACACACAATGTTGCAGTACCTGAAAGGAAGACTGCACACTCGAAAAGAAATGGTTCTCTAAAAACCTGCCCATCTGAGACAATCCCAAACAGTTTCATAGTACTAACTCTATGTAATATGTGAGGGATTTTTCATTTATTTATTGTTTGGTTTTTAATTTGTGACTCTATGGCCTTTGGTAATAGAGATGAACAGAAGAGAAAAACAGAGAAAAGATAGTGGATGTGCTCCCAAAATACTGCTCAGGTCTGTTTTAAGATAAAGTCAGTAATACCCAAAAATGCCTCTGGATCTCCTTCCCTCTTCATAAATGAAGCTTTGAAGAACAGTTTTCCACTAGAGGCATCTATCTTTGGCATGAATTGCCTGCATTTCCCCTAGAAATATCTTAAGATGGCCTATCAATTTCCAAACAGATTTAACAGGCAGAGGTCTCAAGAGATGAGGTTCCTACCAGCTCTGTCAGGTGGTGGAGAGGGCACAGTTTGTGCCCCAGCAGCAGTTTCAAGAATACTGAGGAGAAAACAAAACAACTTGACCAATGAGAGTTTCATATGAATCATCACAAAGAGATGCAACTACTTAGGAAAACAGGCCTTATTATGTCCCATGCAGTTTTTTTCCTTCTCTTCAACTCCTCTTCGTGAATTCTCTAAACATATGTGGGAAAAGTAATACAAGAAATGCAGCTTCTATCAACAGTACTTAATCTCGTTACAAAACTTTGGTTAGAATACAAAAATATGGGCTTTGACTCACAGGGCTTTAGCGCTAGATTAACACACCCTTAATGTAGGTGTCTACCTGAACGCAAACTCCTATTACAGGACACAAAGATTCAGGTGTCAGTGTATGGCCTGATCAAGGAATAACTGTCCTCTTGGTTTTCACCTCAGGATGAGACAAATCCTCTCCCCTGGTTTGCAGAGACTACAACGAAAACTGAGACACACGCTTGGACCAGCAAACCAACACATATATTTAGGCGTCTTACTACTGATCTGGACGCCACCTTACAGTTATTTTTTTCAGACAAGAATATTTGAAAACAGAGTTATCCACACAGCAGATTACTTCTGCCATATGACCAAGTCTCTTCATATTCATCTTTGGTTCAACTGACCCCAAAGTAAAATGCTGACAGTAAAACTAAGTTTCCTTTGCACACACTGTGCTATTTATGCAACTCTCCTAACAGCATATTTTAACTGCTCCATCCTAGGCTATTACTCGGACTTGGCATTTTATTTCAAAGATAGCCTGGGAATAGCAAAATCTGTGATCTGCATTCAAAAGAATACTTAGTGAAAGAATTGTCACAAGCTCAGACTAGCACAACATAATGTAGTTAGAGAAAGCCAGTTGACAGTTGGCATATAAACTATCCAATAACAAGACAGGACAAGCAGGCTGGTGTACCTGAAGCGAGAGACAGAATGGTAACCACAAGGGTAAAGTTGCTAAATCAATGATGAAACCAAAACAAAGGAGAAAGGACTACTGAGGCAGATTTGACATATGTGATTACAAAAAACCGTAAGAAATACATCCCAGGGTTTCCATGGCCAGGGTTACTGTGAGACCACTCTCTACGCTTTCTGGTAAGTCACAATAACATTGGAAGAAGCTACACAGCAAAATGGTGGAATCACTACTTCTGGAAGTATTTGAAAATGTCTGGATGTGGCACCTGGGGATATGGTTTAGTGGTGAACATGGCAGTGCTGGGTTACCAGGCAGACTTGAGTCTGACTTAGAGCTCTTTTCCAACCTTACTGATTCTTTGACTGTGAGATGTGCCTGAAAACTGCAAAAAGGCAACCACCATGTCCATGTTGGAGTGTGTAGGGAATTCTGGGCCAGTCAGCCTCAGTTCACAGAAAGTTATCAAACAAAATCACCCCCAAAGTTATACTCAAGCACATGAAACAGCCATTACTTACCAGCAATGTCTTTCAAGGATCAGTGTTGGGCAACAATGTTCAATGTCTTCATTAAGACTTACACAATGGGACAGGAGGCACCCTCAGCAGGTTTATGAATAATATCAAGGGAGGAGGACACACCAACTGAAACACTGGAGGGTAGGGCTGCTATCCAAATGGACCTTGGCAGGCTGGAAAAATGGGAACTACATGAAAGCCCAGGGTAAATGGAAAGTTCTTGCACCCAGAGCTCAGTAATCCCATGTAGCAACACGGCTGGGGGCTCAAAGGCTAAGAAGCAGCTTTCCAAAAAACACACTAGTGATTAACAAGCTGAAAACGAGTCAGTAGTGAGCCCTTGCAATCATCCAGCCCACGTGTATACAAGATTGCACAAAAAGGAGTAGCCAGCAAGTTTTGGGATGTGATTATCTTCTCCTGCTTGGCATTGGAAAGACTGCATCTGGAGTACTGTGTCCAGTTTTGGACTCCTCATACAAGCACAACATCAATATAATGGAGAGAGTCAATTAGATGATATGGACCTGAAGCATGTGATGTACATCCAAAGGACAAGGAAAAACAGTCAAAAGTTGCATTGAAGGTAATTCCAATTGCAAAGGCTTCCCCACATGCACACTGAGGATTATTAAATAATGAAAGAAGTTGCATAAAGAGGCTGTGGAATCTCCAACTGGAAAATGCCTTCAGCAACCTGATCTACTTTGCCCTTTTTGAGAAAGAAGCTGGACTACAACCTAGGGATAACCTACAGAAGTTGGAATTTACAGAAGTAAATTCCTGAGACTGAATTTAGATTCACCTTAAATTGCCAAAATAATTGGTTGACGCAATTTCAAGGTTGTTGCTTATCAAAAATCACTGTAAATCATGGGGAGATCTTCATGGATAGGAAAAAAAAAAAGGCATCTAAAATTATAGTCATTTTCCATTAAAAAAAAGTAAGAAGGAGCATCCAGGGCACTGTAGGCTCATCTGGCTCAACCGAGTCCACAGAAAAATCACAGGAGTATTCATTCTATATGTTCTTCTAATCATATAAAGGGAAAGAGGTTAATCTTGAATAAGAGATCAATTTGCCAATGGCAAATCGTGCTCAAGCAATGCAATTGCCTTCAGTGATAAAATACCTGGCTACAAGAATGAAAGAAAGTATGTGGACGTAATGCACGTTGTCTTACTAAGAATTTTGGCACTGTCTCCCACTGCATTCTCCTTTCTAGGCCTAGGAAACACAGGCTCAATAAACTGACTTGCATAATTTGAAAACTAACTGATTAAGCTTAAAAGACAGTCTGCTACTGGTTGTCAGCTGAATATCAAGTAATCTTTAGTCAATACTAGAGCCTACAAAGCTCAATGTTTTCATCAGGAACCTGGATGGAGAGACATAAAAAGCAAACAATGCTACATCATCTGGAATGGTGGAGACAGCTGGAGTAGAGCTTCAGTTCAGAGGGTTGTTTCCTTGAGAACTTTAAGGACTGGGCCTATGAAGCTCAAGAGCAGAAAGCACAGAGATCTCCCCTGGAGCAGCCATGCTTCAGAACCAGCTCAGAAGTAACCGGCTGAGCAACAGGCCTGCTGAGAAAGATGTTTGTCATCATGGATGACAAACAAAGGCAGCAATGCACTCTGAACAGAGCAAGGCGAACTACGTATCAGATTGAAATTTCAAAAGCGAGGCCAGTAGTTGCATGGAATTTACTCTTCCCTTCTATTCAACAGGTAATTAGGACATACCTGCAACACTGAGCCCACCTGTGTTCACCCGACCAGGTTAAAAACACAGGGAAACTTCAGAAGGTCAAGTAAATTTCCAGGCCAGAGGTTTAAAGGAAAAGCTTTATGAATTATGCTTTTTCAGTCTGCCAAGCTCTAATCAAATAGCAACATAGAGCCATTTGAAAGAAACCTGCAAAAGCAGGATAGCCCAACTTTGCCTTGCAATGGCAGATGGTTAAATAAGAGGCAACAGCCACAACTTGTGTCTTGATGGTTTAAGGCACCACAAAAAAAATGAGTTGCTAAGGAGGGAAGATTACTAGGAAGGCAGCAGAACTTCTCTTGTTAGAGGTTGTTAAGATTCAGCTGGACAAAATAGTAATTTTCATCTGAAGGACAGACTAAATTTTCTCCAGTTTTCTTGAAATCAACAGTGTTGATTATGGCCCTAAAACATCAGAAAGAATGCAGCATATGAGATACAACAAGGATCTCAGACAATTCTTCTAGTACCTGAGCAATTGCAGAGTTTCATGCATACAATACATGACAATAACTAAGTATATACGTCAGAGAAAAGGAATCTAAACTAGCCTAGTCCTCCAAAAACATAGGAAACTGAAGTAGATGTACTCTGTGGATTAGCTGTACCACTAAATAAAAAAAGAAACACTGACCTAACAGATGATCTTACATGATTGAATTCAACATCACAATGCAAAAGAATAACTCGAAAGACAGTGAGATTCCTTCAGCTGCCTGCTATGCTAAGGCTCTGACAACTTTTGCAACAATATCCCCAGAGGAGAACCCTCCAGACCCGAGGTAAGCTCCTTAATTAGCAGATTGGAACTTAGATGCTCATAGCTGAGACCCAGAAACAGAAGGGACACACTGACCGACCTGGTAAAAAAAACTGCCAAGAGGAACAAGGGAAGCAGAGGGAGAACATGATGTGTCAGACCAGGGACAGCACGACACAGGATGCCTAGCTCTCATCAAGGATTTATTTGGATGAACTACAAACAAGGGATGCCAGATTGTCTAAGGGAAAACAACAAACACGGGCCAAAGACTCTGCAAGCTGTTGTGACACTAGCCACAAATCTTGACCAATTCTGTATAAGTAAAGCAGCAGCAGCAGCCAGTAGCATATAAAAATGAAACATTTCTTCATTGTACTTTCCAGTACAATTCTCTGTCAAAGTCATATACTAATTCCTTTTGCACTAGCTCTGAATTATGTCAGGAGTTATTTGTAAAAATGAGCAAAGCTAAAAAGTTAACACCTCAAACGAAGCAATGTAGTTATACAATATAACCCAATAAACCTCAAACATCTCTACGTGGGGCAGTTCAAAGCAGCAGGCTGCTTTTCTCTAGAACAAGGGAAATAGACAGCCTTGTTCCCAGGGATCACTCAATGACCTAGCAATCTGGTGTTTTCTTTTGTTTTGTTCCTGTATCATCATCCACATGCCCCTCCCTCAAGCAGTATAACAGCTGAGGGAATTTCACTGATGACTGTGCAAAAATATCAGTGAAACAGCTTACTCGAACCTTGGGCTGTAGTGAAAAAAAGCTCAAGTGCAGAACAAAAAATGGAATCAGTTTTTCATCTCTGAACCTTGTTCAGAGACAAGATACAGGGGACTCTGCACAGACCTAAGGAGAGAGAAACCTAGTTTTAAGAACTGCATCTACCCGCAAAATCTTTGTATCATCACAAAATTTGGATTTTATTACCACTAACAACCTTGTAGCAATGATCAAGAAAGTGAGTACTGTCCTTGAGGAAGGGGAGCAGGCAAAATGATTTCTGGGTATCAATTTTGTACAGGACAAGTGGTCCCTTGTCAGTGCCAAACATTATGAAACCAGTTATGGAGACAGCTTTTCAGCAAAGCAGCATAGGACTCACAAATCAAAAAACTGTTAACTTGAAAAGGCCCATTTGTGGGTTCAAATCAAGAACAGATGGATTCCCCACCAACCTTACTCCAGCAAGGTACTTTGCTCTGATATGAACAATTTGAAAGGGGTTTTGGGGGAAAGGAATAATGAAATCAGAAAATATGTTCAGATTACACAATTAATCACATCTACATTGGTCTGGTATGAAATTATTCAACAGAGAGGGTAATCAAAACCCTGGGGTAATGGATTAGGAAGGTATACCACAACTTCTAACCAATATTTATATCTCACTGACAATTTTGGATTTAAGAAGTTCAGCATGTACTAATGACTACCAAAAAAAAATGGAGCTCTTGTAAATTATCGTAATAGAACTATTACAGCACTCTTGGTCTCAATATACACACTACTCTCAAGAGGATGAAACAGTAAATGAAAGACTTCCATGGGGATCAGGCACAATGGCAACCTCTGTGAAAGCAGTCTGAAAGCATCGACTGTTGGTCTACAGCACTCAACCATCAATAACATCTGACATTTCACTCCAGTTCTGGCAAAAAGGCACTAAGTTTGATACCTGGTCTCTCTTTCTCCTTTGGTAATCACAGACTTCAGTTTAGCAAAGGTCCTAAAACCCCAGTTATGCTTATCCAGTGCTCAAAGAGCACAGTCCATGCCCTTTGTTATCAGGTGGATCAAAGCTCCTCTCTTTGCCATTGCAATTTAACACTCAATTAGAAACACAGATTGGATGGAGTCAGAGTGAACATAAGCAAACCCTGAGAAGTCACTTCGGTGTGGCTGAGGGTCCCCGAGGCTTCATACAACACCAGCAACTACAAATGTATCCAAAAAAACAAAGACATGACATTCTAAAAGCAGAATATGTTTTATCAAACACATTTCAGCCTACAGTGGAAGAGGTCCTACATATGAAGTCCTGAATCATACCCCGATGGTCACTTTCACTCTTTCAAAAGAGCTAAAGCATCACAAACTGGTTGTGAACTGTTCAGAGCTACACCAACATGAAAGTCACCCTGAAAGAGTTCAAGTTCGTCTTGGTTTGTTTGTTTCTTAAAGTAACCTCATAAACATAATTAGGTTGGGAACTCCATGGATTACAAGAAAGTGGTAGCTATGCTCCCAGGAAATTCCCAATTTCCCAGTCAATATGCAGGCCTGATGATAAAGCTAAGAATGTCCATGACCTAAAAAAGAAATGAGCATGAAAGTTGTTGCTTAAAGAAAAAAATGAACTGAAGGAAGTAATGACAGTTTCATTTGCATGAAAGCAAATAGGATGGTTTAATTTAGTGTAATATGAGGTATTTTCCAGAATAGAAAGTGGGATTTTGGGAAACTTTTTAGTCCCAAAAGAAAAAAAAGCTTGTTCATTTGCACATAGTATTGAGATCTACTGGAGAAATTAAGTAACTTTCAAAGACAGCTTTCCCTCTAAATACTGTTTTAAAGTATTGGATCCAGAGAAAAAACTTGTGGATTTTAAAACTGAAACTTCACAGAGGGATAAACAGAAGGTTGTGGGCATGAATAACATGTGGATATAATAAATATACTCTAAGTATATGTTCTGAGATTAAACTGCAATGCTAGCAAAACACTGGTCAAATAAAGACAGACTACCTACGAGAAAGAACATAAAAAGCTGCTGCTGAAGCACAATGTCTACATGCTAAGAAAAGTTTCCAGGGGAAAAAAACTATGCCAGGTCTCTTCTGACCAACAAATTTCAAAGGCACAGCAAACTCCTGTCAAGAGAATCTTATAAACAAACTTTCCCAGCTGCCTGCTACATTAGAAAGTCAAAGGCTGATAAATCAGTTTGGAAATCTAACTCAGTTAGCACGACAAAATTGTCACAAATACAGTAAAGTTTGTAAAGTATGCAATTTGTTTATTTATGTTGAACATCAGTACTTTGGGAGCCACCGGGCAAAACTGAAATGTAACACCATGATTACACACTGGGTTAAAATCTGGCTGAAGTTAGAGGTGCGAATGTAATACTTCTCAAAAAAGAATCCATCATGCTTAAGTCTGGATACAGAGAAAAGTAACATCAGTGGCCTTCAAACTTCAGCACATATCAACACACAAAACAGAGCATATTATATTTTCATGTGTTCTTACATCAACTGTTTATCCCACCTTTAACTTAGCTCTCCAGCTGTTGCCCATTTTCCTGCTTTCTAACCAGGACATAAAGGAATTAGTCAAAATCTCATCTACTCACAGTAGACCAACTTACTAGTCACAACAGCATTCTCCAGTAACCTCTCAACCCGTGTTACCACCTCCTCCTTTTGCTTACTGCAGCAGCTGTACATTCTGATATTAATTTACCCACCTAAACATGTCAGGAAGGCACTGTGAGCAGAGGCATGGAAACAAACTGTATGCAGCTCCGTGGAAAGGACAAAGGAAATCCAACAGGAGAACCGATAACAGGAGACAGGAATAAAAACAGGTAGCATCAGATCCCTTTCTGAGTAACTACAGCAACATAACTGTCTGTACTACTAATAGGAGGTCTGGAGTCTATAAGTCGTTCTCAGTAAGAAGCACTGGGGATGTTCCTCCTTCTGCTGACCAGGGAGATAGGACAGGGAGTTGAACAGTCAGGCTGGACACAGTGGTGTGTGGCCAAAAGGTCTGTCTCAGAACCAGTGCTGCAGGAAGGCCTGCACATGCCAATGCCCTGACATACAGACCTACAGTTCTGGTCAGAAGAGGATCCAAGCCATTCTGGGAACACTCCAGTGTGCTTCTCACAACACCAGTAACCCTGGTAATTACTCTATTACAGCATTTTGCTCAAGGGCCCAGCTCCTCCCATCAAGATAAATACTGACAACACATGACTACATATCAATACATACATGAATAAAGCCTGTGTTCATCACAGGTGCAAATAAAAATCCAGTTATTTTGGGAGGTAAAATTTGAGGAGTCAGACTTCCATAGAAAGTTTGAATCACTAAAGCATTCCTTTAAAACAAAATTAATATTTGAGTAAAGAATTGGTCAAAATAAAAGACAGTGGGAATGAGATCTAAACAGAAGCAGGAGATGAGATGGAAAAAGGAAAGAACCAAATGAACACCATGGTTACTGATAGCAGAACGAGGAAGCAAGGACACTGAGGAAAGAAAGAAGGATACTGACGAAAGAAACCCTGACAAACTTGAAGTTATTATTTCTGATTAGAGTTGTTCTGGCACATCAGGATTACCTAACATATGGCAACAGGGCTCTTACCACACAGTGCAAGGCTGTGTGGGTGGCTGTGCAATCCCAGGTAGATAAACAAACAGTTCTCTCATTCATTTCACTACTGACTAGGTACTCAGGCTGGTATTCATGTGAAAAGTCAGATTTGTTTCGAGCTTAATTCTTCATTAAGCTCAGACCTTTCATATTACACCTTTTTTTTCCTGCTATGAATATTCTTTCATCAGAATAATTTACTTCTCCTAGTATAACCTGTTCACAAACCTTACCAGACATCTAAATGTCATTATTCAAAGTGTAAGCAGGAATCCAGTTCTGTCAAACATTTCACTGAAAATTCACAGCGTTACACAGTAGTATGTCAAGACCAGAAAAAACATACTTATATTGCTATTAGGAGCATGCCTGATTTAAATAAGTTAAACTACCCGTCCTCCATATCCTGTAAACGTGTTTTCTGTACAAATGCGTGCACAGCTGAAACCTTGAAATTCTGCTTCTAATATTTGGTAAAAATAACCTAGACATTATCCAAAATGGGGATCATCCCTTTTTCCAGAAAAAGGTGCCTTAATTACAATAAATCAGAATAATAGAAAAAAGCGTCATTTTAAAGAAATCAAAGCTATCAATAAAAAACAAACAAACAAACAAAAAACCACAAACAACACAATAGAGAGAAGAGTGCAATTAGGAAGCTTTAGAGTAAATCTTGTCAAATTTACTGGTAAATTCTTTGCTTGGCAGTCATATTGGTAATTTTGTTTTACCATTTCCCATACACAATTTATTGTAATTGCCTTGGTGAATCAAATGACACAGATAAATAGGTAATGACCGATCAGTATCTACTCTAATTTAAAAAGTAGGAAATACTAAATAGAAGTAGCAGGAAGCATACTGAAAATCAACACAGGTGCCTCCTGAGTTAGTGGATATTTGACCCACAGAACTACTTAAGGCTGGATGTTGGGAAAACTAGAGTTCCACGTGGGTCAAAGGCAAGGATGAGTTGATGGATAGATCCACTATGGATCTCTAAGACCTCAATACATCTGTTCCAGAAAGTTCCTGGGCTGCAGTTTGTTAAAAGCTGAGTGGAACTACGTAAAGTATGCTTGCCTTTTTCACAGGCATCTGCTTAGGATACTGTCAAAGACTCTCGAAAAAAATCCCTGACTTTGATTGCTTTTATACAATCCTTGTAGTAATTCCATGATGGAAAATATTCTCAGTGCTGTTGCTTACGCAGTTCTGTAAATGTGTGACCACTTCCCTCACTGACATCATATAAGCAAGTGCCACAAGAAAAAAGGTTACTGCAATAATCCCAATTAATAATTGAATGCTTCTAGTCTCTGAGACACAAAGAATACAGATGCATATCCAGATTTTGTCACAGGCCCATGCAGATGGACTCTCACATTTAACTGGACATCACAAAGTCCCAGAGGGCCAGGAGTATACAGCACCTTAAAAAATAAGCATCTGCATCATCCAAGCCATTGAAATCTTCTCATGATAAGGCTTTATCATTATACTTCAGTTGCAGGAAAAGAAGCTGTCTCATCATTTTTGCAACACAACAAAAAACCTACCGGTAAGAAAGCTCCCCAACAACTGTCACGCCTCAACAGCGCTGATCATTAGCTTTGTTTCTTTAACCACACCTTTCCATACCAGCATTTACACTGCTTCCCTGAACCTGCTGCTCACCTCCTGTCTGGCACAGGCGTTTCTCCTCTTCTGTAATAAGCACAGGCTTGAAGGCAGGTGCTAACGCTGGCGATGCTCTGGGACCAGTCCTGAGAGCCACCCTGACAGACAGCGGGTTCCTGAAGGGTGTGTGCGCCTGCCAGCCTCGCTGCTTCTCCAAACCAACAGCTCCTCTACTGAAAGACACTTCTTTCCACCTAAAAAATCTCATCTCACTTCTAACTCCTAAAAATTCATAACCTTATTTTCCTCTTTTCCTACTTACAGGCCCTTCAGGTCACAGACTTTTCCTTCATTTCTTGTTTTATAACGTGCCACTCAGATAACAAGCACCAGTCAGGCTCCGAGAGATGCTTCACAGAAACACGTGCTGACACACAGAAAAAAACCCTACAGCAGCATCACCTCAGTTATTTTCTGGAAAAGGAGACACCGCTTAAGGACTCGTTTCCTGAAGTCTCCTCCCAGTCCGTGACAAAACAAGCCAAGGTAGCACGTAAGAAGGGCTGCTTACTGCACGGGCTGCGCTACTCCATCCTCAGCTGGAGATCACCAGCGCTATTTTGGTGGAACAGGGCTCTACAGACCTGACACCCGACACAGAAGGGATGGGGACACCTCCCCGCCGGGCGAGGCCCCGGGTCAGCCCCGCGCAGCGGCGCGGGGCGGGTGAGCGGCCGGCGGCTCGGGGAGGCCCTGGGAGCCGGCACAGGGGCAGGGGACGGCAGGGCAGGGCTCCGTGGCACGTACCTTCCCCGTCCGCAGGCTCCCGGCACGGCGGCGGCCGGCGCTGTGTCTGCCGAGGCCGGGCGGAAGCAGCGGGCGAGGAGGGGCGGGGGCGGCCGGGCCGCTCCTTCCGCCGGGGCCGCGCGGGAGCGCCGGGGGCGGGCCCGGCCCGCCTCCCGCTGCTCCCTGAGGGCGTGGGTGCGACCCCCGTGAGGGAGGGCAGAGCTCTTCGCTGCCCGAGCCCGGCGTTACCTGTGACCCGTCACCCGCTTGGGAACGGCGGGACCACGAGCGACGATCCCCCGAGACGCTCGTCTTGGGGTGGAGGGGCGGGGGGGTCCTTCAGCCTGTCGTTCACGCTTGCCCAAACCTCTCAGTTTCTTTGGGGATTCTGGCTATGAAAAAAAAAAAAAAAAAAAAAGAAAGATACTTTTGGAAGAGCAAAATAAGCCAGGCTTCCTAAGAAATGGCGTCGTCCATTCATGTTCATCCCTCAACGTGTTTGAAGGATAGAATCACAGAATCACGGAATCATCGAGGTTGGGAGAGACCTCCAAGATCCTACAGTCCAAGTGTCAGCCCAGCACTGCCACTGGAACACCTGAACCACTAAACTACAGATGCCTCTTAAGCACCTCCAGGGGTGGTGACTCCACCACCTTCCCAGGCAACCTGTTCCAGTGCCTGATCACACTACCAGTGAACATTTTTTTTTCTAATATCTAATCTGAGTCTCCCCTGTCTCAGATAAAGGCCATTTCCTCTTGTCCTCTCACTGAAGACAGTGAGAGACCATCCCCACCTCATTATAACCTGTCTAGTAGTTGTAGTGAGCAATAATGTCCCCTTGAACCCCCTTGAGACTAAACAAACCCAGCTCCTTCAACCATTCCTCATAAAACAGGTTTGTAGACCTTCCATGAGCCTTGTTGCCCTTCGGTGGACACCCTTGTGAGGCCTTGGAGTCAGAACAGACGCTCTGTGAAATGCTGGTGCCTTGTGTGGTCAAAATCAAGTAAGACTTAGTAGCCATTTGGAAATAAATGCCATGATTCTCAGTCTGTGTGATGGTTATGTGCTCACTGCTTTTCTGCAGTCTGAAGGTTTAGCAATTCTCACCTCTCAGAAAGGGTACAGTAAAACTACAAAAGATCTAGAAAGTGTACCAAAGTTTTTCACAGATGTGCAATTCTTCCACATAGTGAGCACTAAATAAAATGGAAGTTGGAAGACAAGCTGATGAGAGAAAGAACTTGGGGAAATAATGAGAGTAGTTTGTGAAACCAAGTTGAATGGATAGTGATTCCTCATTGCAATTTCTAATGCAAAACCTGTGGTAAAAAAATTAAGCTCATAGGCAGCGGTTTGAAAACAAAAAGTACTTTAATGTAGTCTTAATTGGAAATGTCACAGATTCCTAAAATTTCACAGAAATTTGCAAAAAGATAAGGCAGATTTATGAGAAGGAAATACATCAGGGATTATTAAACAGGAGAATACTGCTTAGTATACTTAAGGTAAAGGAAGCCCTGATAGCTGTCATTCTTCTGAAAGTTGTACCAGGCAACGTGCTTGCCTTTTCATTAGCGCAGCTGCTGGACGGAATGGACTGTTGGCCTGATCTAATATAGTTTCCATGTTCCTATTTGCAACAACATTCACACCAAATCCATCAGGTCATTTGTTATTCCAGAACTCAGTTTGTCTAATGTGCATTTAATATATCGAAGAATCATTTAGGTGCTTGAGCCACTGTTGATCAGACTACAACATTTTATTAAACTCTTTATGACATTTCATTGTTAGCAGCAGATAAGCTCGTGTGAAATTAAAATAATGACTGTCTGTATTTAATTTTATATGAAGTTGGTAAGTTCTCGTAGTGAAGTAAAAAAAAATATTCTTTTTCACTTTGTAGAAGAAGCACTTTACCCTGATCTGTGGGCAAAAGGAAACTTAAGTAGGAAAAGGTCATTGTTCCACATCTCTGTGGAAAAAAATTAACTTGACATAGTGTTGTTTGTCTCATTGTGCCCTATTGTGTGGGTACATGTGGACATTGTGGTATGCCTTTGAGTATGTTCCTGACATAAATGGCAGCATATTTTAGTATGTATTCCTCTATTATAAGACTAAAAAAGCCAACTGCAATCTTTTGGAAATGGAAGTTGATTGGAGATTGTATATTTTAGGTATCATATATATAGTATTGCTCTCATGTGATTCTTTTTTTAAGTATATCAAGTCATAGTACAATAAACACAGAACTTTGAGCATGGGAATGGTCTAACATAGAGCACTGGTCCCAGAGTTTCTGGACATGCACAGTCTTTGCTTAAACAAACAGCACCCTAGAAAACAGTGAGCTTAAGGTGGCTCACACACATAATAATTTTGCTGTATCAGGGTGGAGTAGAATAAGTACACTTAAGTGCTATTTTAATTCAGGGATAGGGAAAAAGTAGAATTTGTTAGGACAGCTTGGGGTAGTGCTTTATAAGGTCAGATTTTCATGAGTATTTTGCATTACTTTCCTGGTTATGTTTTTACTGCTGCATAAAACAGGACCAGCGAGTGTCCTTCAGAGCTGTCCTAGCAGCCTTTGCACTCTCACCCATCACATACTCTCACACTGCATTCAATCTAGGTTTTGTGAAATGGAGAAATCACAGTGGATTTTGCAATAGTCTTTACATTTTTCAGGCACTTATAAATGAAAAAAATTCTACACAATGTAACAATTTTGTCTAATGGCCACAGTGGTACCACCCGTGTCCAAAAAGAAAACTGGGGCCAAGTACAAACAAGTGTAGATGTGGCCCGGCCGTGGCCACTTGGCTGGTTAAGGGTCCCTGGTGCTGTTTCATTTAACTGCAGGGTCAGGGCCTCTGACAAGGGCCAGCTAGGAATATTTTATATAGCCAGGTACCAGGCCTTGAGGAGTATTGGTGTTGAAATAAACAAGCCTGGAATATTTTTGCTGGCATCAAATGAGAGGCACAATGGCATTCAAGCAGCTTTGAGAAGTTTAGTTGGTAGTATCTCCAAGCACCAAATAAATCTGCAGGAGATAGGTTCTTCTGGCCAGGGCCCTGGAGGCCATCTGCTGTGGACTTGTTTAGTAATGTAAATAATACAATAATTGCTATGACCTATATATTTAAGGCTCTTTTCACAGTTCAGTTTAAAATACTGAATCCAAAGAAAGCACAATTAGCGTCCAATCAAAATATAAAATGCCCTTTACATGTCAACAGTTACAGGATAGCAAATCCTGTTCAGGAACAGATGGATGTGTCTTTGTTAGTGTTGCCCCACAGATGAGTGGAAATTAGTTTTCAAGCAGCAGAGACATAAAAAAGTGCATATATATACAGAGTTCACTGAAACTGCGTAAATACGTGAAAAAAAGTGGCTGGCAAAACTTCCTGAAGAGGCATTTGGTACTTGAAAGTACCCACTGGTGTAAAATGTATTTGTAGTTAGCTGTTAATGCAGCTGTGTGTACTGGAACAACTCACACGGCAACTGCCTCATATTTAATAGCTGCAAACTGTAATATGAAATAAAACATTGAATTTCATGACAGTAAATTCCATTTATAAGTAGATTTGAGAACTAGTTGAATAATTTGTTGTTTCTTTTTCTCCTGGCCTTCCCCTGTTGCTATCTAAAACTGACCATGAGAACCATAAGTCATGAGTCACACCAGTGTTTGGCCAGAGATTTTCTGGCGTTTCAGAGAGCGCAGGCTTCAGCTCAGGTACAGAATTTAGTCTCTTGCAAAAAGTCAGCTCTAGCCCTAACTATTGCCTGAATCCCATGGATCCCATTTTTGCTTAGTCCTTGCAGAATAGTGTATTTTATTCTGAACTGTTATTTAAGATTACTTGTATGTGGTCTCTCTTGAAGCAGTCATAGACCCATATGCAGAGTTAGAGGGAGACAATGAAATACAAACCACTGGAAAGTGTTGAATATTCCAGACACCTTTCTATGCTTTTTCATTCTTGTTATTGATGGGACCAACTACTTTACCCTTGAGGTCAATATGCAGCAAAAACCTGTTGTGGTACTGTTTGTGTTTTAGTCCTTATGCAGATAGTGAAGTAAAATTATTTTTTTTTTAAGCCATTTTAAAGATATTAAATTATTCTTCTTTACAACAGGTTTTGCATAAGTTTGGCTACATTAAATCCCCTAAAAAGTCATGTATATTCTGACTTTATCTTTGATAATAGCACAATATTCTTTATGTTCTAAAACTCTGTTGTTGTTGAAATAAAATCTGTGACTGACTTTTAATTTAGTGATGTCTTATTACTTTCGCTTAATGTATGTCAGTGTTACATGAAAAAAAGTTTTAACATTTTGAAACCCTTGTTCTCCCTTATACTGGTGCTGTGCCATTATACTGGTGCAGTACTTTTTAGGGCAGAGTAGGTGACTTTGATTTTCTATTTGCTTGTGTAATTCTGGAAAGAGATGTAGTTCCAAAACAAACATAAAGTTTAGACATCAAAAGAAAGAAAGGTCAACCTGTCTGCTACTGAGTGTAGTGCAAATGGGGGACAGAGTACATGGACAAGTGTAGGTACATAGGATTATGTCTTTTCATGGTGCAGTGATTCATATTTTTCCTTGTGGAACTGTGTGATGTTTCTCTGTGCCCACCTCTGCAACCCATCAAGATTCCTTTGAATAGCAGCACCTCCACCCCACTCATCCCAGTTTTGCTGAAGCTCTGCCCTGTTATCCCAGTCATGAATGCAGTGGTTGAACTGTGCTGGTCTCAGTATCAACCCCTGAGTGCACTGTTAGTGAGTGGCCTTCAGCTGAACTTGGTGCCACTGATCACTGGCCTCTGAACCCAGCAGTTGCTGATATTTTGCCATGGTTTCTGGCAGTTTCCCAATTTGCAGCGCATCAGATTTTCCTCAGACTTTGCGTGAAAGTGCCTAGGATGGCTCATCCATTATCCTCTGATTAATTCTTCTGCCTTTTCATTTTACTTGTGTTTCTGACTTCACAGGACATTTTTTTTCCCCTGTACAGAAGAAGGGAAGCTCGTTCTGGCTAATTTCTATTTTCAGTCAGTTAGCAGTGGTGGAGAAGCTTTTCCTGTATGCCTCCCTCCAGAATGCTACCTGGGCACAGACTTTGCAGAGTCTCCATTTCTATAACATTACTCTATTTTTTCCCTGCAAGTTTCTAAAAGATGGTAGACTTTCCTTCTGGCTTGTAGACAGACACATCCCTCCAGTTTCTGTTTTTATCATTCATGTCCAAGGCAAGTGCAGTTACTCTGTAATTTGGAAAAAGGGAGGGGAGGAGGTGGTCTTTGTTTGTTGCATTGCCATACTTACCTATTTAAAAATACAAAAATATGGCAATGATACAAATGTTAGTCTGTGGGTTGCTGGCACATGACAAAAAAAGAGGGTAGATTACATTTAAGGAGTAAATGAGATTGGTAAAACACTGGAACGGGCTGCCCAAAGAGGTGGTGGATGCCCCATCCCTGGAAACATTTCAGGTCAAGTTGAACAGGGCTCTGAATAAAGTGATCTAGTTGAAGATGTCCCTGCTGATTGCATGGGAATTGAACTAGATGACCTTTAAAAGTCCCTTCCAACCAAACTGCTCTATGAGTCAATGTTTCTACGATAGACAACAAACTCCTGTTAAGTTGCAAGGTATATGGAAATAGTAAAACCAGACAATTCCATTTCAGCAATACTCTGTAATGTTCTATGGTATTTTCCCTTATAATCTCGGGGAACCTGTTGTTTTGGTTTCTGTTTTTTTTTTTTTGGTTTGTGCTTTTTTGGGGGGGTTACATTTCAAGTAGTTGCTATTTTCAGTACAATATTTTTTAATATCACCGAGGTTGGGTTAGGCTGTTACCACAGCTACTGAGCCCTCAGCTGTTTTGCTGTTGTGGCCAGTTATGCTGTTCACTGTATTTGCAAGGTCATTGGAAACTGGATTCAGGTGTCTAAAGGTAGCAATCCAGAGCTATTTGAGATATCCTTGTGCCCCTAAGACATCTGCAAGGGTCTGGCACAGATGAGACAAGACCTATTAGGCTCTTTCTGTTCTGGCAGATGGTGTCCAAACATCTCAGGACACAGCAACACACACTAGGACATCTTGGCTGGGACTTTCCTACATGTTTCTGCAACTGTATCCTATCCTGGCACTCAGCCATCCTCGAGTGAATTCCAGTGAGCAGCACCACCTTATTAATTGAATTAAAAAAAGCCTCTAAAATTAACAACATTTTCAAATTTGCCAATAAATTCATTGAGTTACTATGTCTGAAAGAGGGCAGAAGAAACATATATGCATACTGACAGCTGTACATGTGGAATATGATTGCTTATGCCTTGGGCTGGGATCCTTGGGAAGACTATAAAAGGTCTTTAATAAGACATGCAAGACACGGGTAAGAAATAAAAAAGATTGTGTATTTACTTAAGAAAACAATTCCATTTGCAAACTGGGAAGGACATGCACTAGAGTGTGTTTTGGAGAAGAAGCAGCATTTTCTTACATTTGATGTATTTTTAGTATGCAAACAGCCTTTGTTGCAGAAGTGGCATTCTTGCACTGAGTTTGAAAGTGTTAACTAGCCTCAGCATAAATGTGCATTAAAGCTGCTCTTGTTACACGTGAACTGGAGCTGAGGGCATTGTACTCATGTAAGTGCTGAACTTTCTCCACTAATTCCTGGGCAGGAGCCCTGTAATCCTCTGGGAAGGTGTTTTGACAGTTCGTTTCATTGCTGAAAGCTGTGCTGAAAGGAATTTCCTGCCTTAGATTTCAGAGGTCTATTGGAATTGCTTGCCTTACTGGGGAGACTGACTCTTCAGCAGGCAGGAGGGAGGTGGCTATGGTAGGGCAAGGCTTACTTCATGAAACTTGGCCTCGCTGCAGCTTCCAAGAAAAAGAATAGAAATTGGTCAGTTCTTTCTTCAGACTCAGAAGTCAGCAGCTTGAGCTCGGCATTTTTGAACCTTCTGCCTCCCTTTCTATTTCTCTTGTGTCGTCTGTATAATTTAAATAGAACAAGAGTGTTCAGGAATTTGTTATCAGCTTTTTCTAGGTCATATTTCTGAAGACCTCACAAGCATCACGCTGCCATTTGGCAAAAAATTAACATAAGATAAAGTGAAATTCCAGTATATGGCTGGAAGAAATCCAAGTGAGTGCAATGTGTAAATAATCAGATTTTCAGCTTCTGCCCTTTACTAAAGGTGTTTGTTACAACCAGTTCTTTATTATTTTAATATCTCATGTGAAATTTTTGATCAACAAATTCTTCCTTTCTCAAATAAAATAGTAAAAAAGTATGATTTGCTAAAATATATCAGGTTTAATATTAGATTTTTTATCATAGGGTTTCTCAACATTACGTTGCTAAAAAATGTGAAGGAAAATTAGAAGTTACAAAATTAACACTTTTTTTGGCTGCTGAAATTCAAGTTCAACTGAATATACACATTTAGAATTTTTTTCTCCCTTGAAACTGAGACCATAAGAAGACAACCAAATCTTTCACAATTTCTGCTAAGTCTAGCTACAGATTTATTTTAAGCACAGAATGCTGTTACTGATGAATCTTTTATATGTTTATCTTCACGATATGCCTGTGAATGTAGGAACTGCTGTTGTTTTTCCTTAGAAAACAAACACATCAGTTGCACTAGGTACTGAAACAACTTTAAAGTCTAGCCTGACTAGAAAAACAGATCTTTATATAGAGCTGGCCTCTTACATGAGTTTTCAAAGATGTGTTTGAGATATTTGTGAAAACCAAAATTCTGTAATATTCCCAGATATAAACCAAAACTGAATTCACATTATCACGACTTAGTTAATTCTTCCATTCAAAGAAGTACAATGGTATGAAATAATTCCTTTCTGCTAGCACTGAGGAGGATTTATCAGAATAAAGTTTTCCCTGGTTTGGAAGACATTGTGAATCTGAGAAGAGAGACTGCTGTTCCCAAGCTACCGTGTTCTCTGGGTACTCAGGCTGAGTCTTGCTTGGCTACAACTCTCCCTGATTTCTTTTTCTATCTGTACTTGTCTGGCA
>JAYRBT010000114.1:106405945-106420115 GCA_036023395.1 Myiotriccus ornatus
TTCTCTGGGTACTCAGGCTGAGTCTTGCTTGGCTACAACTCTCCCTGATTTCTTTTTCTATCTGTACTTGTCTGGCAGATGATGAACCCCAGCAACTTATCCAGCACAGTCTCTTCTTTATTCAGTTAACCCCTGTGCTGCCTGGTACCAGTTGCAGGAGCAAATGGGTGAGCTTTATATGGGGTTTGTTAAAGCTGGCAGGTACTGAGTATTCACAAGTTTTGAATCAGCACCACAAGCCTCTGATTGCTTATGCTAAAATCCTCACTTTGGAACAGAACAGAAATTAGAAAAATAAACTTTTAGATGTGTTTGGGGGAGTCTTCTGTTTCAAAGGTTGCCTTTTCTTCCACTGCTTTTAAGAAAAATTTAATTAAGCTTTAATATTCTGGGTACCTTTTTTTTAAAGTGTAGTCTATGTTTATATTATTTGTCTAATAGTATTTGTATGAAGTGGCCACCACCTGCATTTAATTTATCTTGTGACATGTCTTTCCTGCCTTGATCTAAAATTCTTCAGAACACAGAAGAAATGACTATTTTCTGCTTGGACTTTCCTGGCTAGCTCCAGTTTGATTGTTGTGGGCCTCTTAGAGCCTAAACAGATAGCGTACACCCAGCACACAGTTTTTTAACTAATTACTAATATTCCTAGAGCACTTTGAAGAGAAAAAGTAGAATACATGTGTTAATTATTATTAAGAACCTAGCTTTGAACATTGTGTTCTGATATGAAAAATGTTAGTGAGTCCTCACCAAATTGTAGCATTATAAATGTATTTCATTAAGAGATCATTAAGACATTAAAAGACATCATTATTAATCTATACATGATCTAAGCTTGGCAAACGTTTGTAATCCAGACTCATTATATTAGCATGAGTGCCTTTCCGGCCAAAAAAGTGCTGGGATTTTGCATGGTAGCGTTTCCATTTATCAACGATATTACAGATGAAATAAAAACTCTGATTTTTGGAAAATCTCCCTTTCTAGTCCCATTACTTTTTCCTGGGCTTGATATAGTGCAGTTGTTGTTTCTGGCATTAATGTCTTTTAGGTTCAGCGTTGCACACATTATTTGAATTGAATAGTCTTATACATGAAGTGAAAAAGATCTTCAGCAGGCTCTATCCAAGGGTTTCTTGGATGTGCATCAGTGGATTTTGTAGGAGAACAAAATCCTTCTGGTGTGTTCTTTGATAATGTGTTCTAGAGAAACTTAATTTTTCTAAATTATTAATTGTGATGTGTAGCACAATAAATAGACTGTTGAAAATCATGGTGATTTTCTTTAAAGTATGTACAATGAAAAAAACGATTAAGTGATGAACTTCCAAAATAAAAAATCCTCAAAGAAATGTGCTAAGAAAAATCCAAGAAACCCAATAGGCTGCCTTTTCAGTTTTCTTGTAAACTTTAGTCTGTCACTTATAAGTGCACAGTTGTTTCTTAATTAGAGCTTTTCTGCTTTGAAAACTTAAAGCGTGGCCAGACACTCATATGTGAAGAAAAATCCCAGTTTTCTTCTTATTGCAATGTATTTCTCTAAAATAAGAAAATTTCTCTAAATAAGAAAAATGAAATCTTTTCTTAAAATGTGAAAGCAATTTTTCCAAATAAATTTGATGCTTCCAAATATGAACATGCATTTTCTGGGATAAGTTGATGTGATATAAGAAAGGTAATAAATTTTTTAGAAGAGGTTAAATCAATCTAAAGGAAAATGTGCCAATTTAATATAATGACTGAGATGCACAAGCCCCGTTTTGCATGTAATTGCAATATTCTTATAGTACAGTGCAATCATCATGTCACTATTCTTGCTTGTAAATTCTGAAGCGTTTCACCAAAATCATCTACTCTGGCCAATGTATTTACTTCACTGTAAAATGCATTTTATTCAGAAGAAAGTAGAAGATTTTTGGAGTCCTGTGCCTGCAGACTCTCGCGTATTAGTTCATTTGATGTCGTCAGTTAATATACTGAAGTGCATAGATATGCAGCACTGGGATTTGCAAAGCTTCAAAATGTTTAGTTCTATGTATGTAGTTAAAAATCTAGGGATTTTAACTCTGACTTCCTTTAAGCTATCTGTAATAGAAGTCTGGTTAATGTACTGGCTTGGAAAACACTTTCTTTTCAGTTATGGAAATTTGTGCTTAATATTAGATGCTAAGTGAAAACTCCTTTTGGGATTTAGGTCCAGATTCAAATGCAGGCATCTAAATTGAAATGCCTACCGTACAACCATCTATGTATGACCTAGATAAGTAAACAATTGATTCAGTTGTCAGCAATTGAGTGTCTGCTGTCACCTGACATGCCCTTGGGCATATGAGACAACTGCTTCTGACTGGCAGATGTGATGGAGGATGTGTGGGAGTTCCTTGACCAGGGGAAGTGGCAGGAGGCAGGTGAAACACTCTGGGCATCACACATGAAGCCTGTACACGAGGAACTGACCAAGGTGTTTACTGTTCAGTGATTGTATTGAGCAGATCTCCACTGGCTATAATAGGAGCTTACATATCTAGCTCACCTACAGACATTTAGAGGGTAGACATCCCAGTCCACATGTCTGAATCTGAATTCCACTGCTTGGGCTCCATTCAATTGCCTACAGATGTATCGTAGCTGTTTGAGATGCTTTGCAATATCTGTCACATCTTCCTTTGGCTGGCAGGCAAGACAGACAGTGTAAGAAAAACAGTGCCTTACTCAAGCAGCAACTGCATGCTAGACTGTAAATCCTCTCTCTAAAACGACATGAGAGGCTTATGTGTGTGCAGCCAAATCCAGCTCCTTATATTTATAATAAAGTTGCATATTTTTGTCATCGAAGCACTTCTAGTTTCCAGAGAAAGACGTAGAATCTTCCTTCAAAACCTGAGCATGGTGTGAAAAGTTTCTCTAAGTAAGTGGTGAAGAGTCTGCATACAGGAAATACATTTGAGGTACATGATCAGGAGAGCATGTCATGATGATACTATTTAGACTGTGACAGTTGTATTGTAAGCTGTGATATGTTGCCGTTTCTTCAACAGAATAACAGGTCTATCAACCACTGAATTTGCTATCAGCACTACAGTTTTGCAATGTAAAAAAAAATCCACTAGAGGCTCTAGTGGCATCAGCCAAGTGAGTTCAGTCCTATTTTCAAAGGTGACATAGCACTTTTAGGTTGAGGTTTTTGTCATTGTTATGCAGTGCCCTATTAGAGATTCTTGAGTGGTTTCCAAAAAAGCTGGCAGGCCTGTACAGCACAGCCCTTCTGAAAACTGATACCCATGGTCTTGTGACTTTAGCCAGACATATTTTGACAGATATTCTTGAGTAAGGCAGAGTTGACAACCAAAAAAGATGAATATTTTCTCCATAATGTTATGCTACAAGAACCTTAGTGCTTCCTGAAAAATAGAAATTGAGAAATTGAATATTGTTTTAATTTTACTTTCCTGTTTGTAAATAATATTAAGCATACTATGCAAATATGATCAAAATAATATCCTTTAATATTATTAAGAACTTTTTAATGATGCAGTGTTAATATTTTCTACCAGTACTTAGAATCTTTGTACACAAGAAAACCTGCCTGGTGTAAATGAATTGAATATTAAAGACCTGCACTTTTGGTCACAGACTGACTGGCTGACTCATTTATTCCAATCAGATCAGTCAAGTCATAGTTCAGTGTTACAAAGCATGCTCTCAGGTTGAGTATCAGATAGCAGACTAATATGCTGCAAATTACATTAATCTTTTCCTCTCTGCCCTTTCTTTCCTGTTTTTTTGTGGGTTTGATTCTATGTTTGTTTTCACTGTTCCGTAAGAAAGATTATCTTTACAGGACATAGACTATAATTATATGTATACATATCTCCTATATCTCATTTACTTATGACTGGTGTTTGAACTCCTGGTTTCTTTGCTGTATTACATACACTTAGTAAAGAATAGTTTAAAAAAAAACCCAGCCTTAACTGATTTATAAGCTTTTATGCTTATCACTCTGAACAAAGCTTGAGAGCACTTGGCTATGATATTAAACACGTAGTCGTGGTTGAATAAAGACTTCTTTAGTCAGCATGCACTTAGGTTTTAATATCTTAAGCCTCTATGCATCAACCCCTAGAGCAGCAGCAATGTCTTTGGTATGGAAGTTTCACAATTTCACAGTTGACCTAACAATAGGATGGGGACTGGAAAGTTATCCCATAGTCTAAGGAATTTTGCTAATCACAAAGATGTCTGTGAGCTGACAAGAGAAGAAAGAAGTAAAATGATTCATTTTTTGCCTCTGTTGTTGAAGCTAAAACATTGTGCACCTGTGAATGAGAAAGTAATGTGCCTGGAGGGAGGGGAAGCACCAGGAACCCTGATTTTACAGTTTACTCAGTTTTCATTGCTAAGGAATATGGAAACTGGTTTTACATTGTCCAGTGACTGTCTAACATAAACAACAGTCTCAGGGTTGGTGTGTATTGATCCCAGCAGAGTGCTCTTTTGGGTTTCCTTATCAATCTTTCTTGTTAGTGTGGCTTCACTTTTTATGACGACCAGATGTTCAACTGCTGCAGGTTTTGAAAGACAGTTGTCCACACCCTAGACAAGCATTTCAACATCAGCAATGAAGAGTCAGGTTTCATAGAGTCACTGATTCACAGTACAGCTGAGGTTGTCTGGAGGTTCCTTAGTCCAATCTCCCTGCTCAAGACAGGGTCAATTAGATCCACTTGCACAGAGCTTTGCATCCAGCTGGATTTAGAACATCTCCAAGGATGGACTCTCTGCAAGTTTTCTGGACCATCTGTTTCAGTGTTTGATCACGTTCACAGTAAAAAAAAAAAAAAAAAAAAAAAGAAAAAAAAAGAAAAAAAAAAGAAAAAAAAAAGAAAAAAATTCTATTTCTGAAATGGAATTTCTGGTTTCAATGCCTCTCATCTCATCACTGGGTGACACTGGGAAGACTCCATCTTTTTAATTCCTTCTCATTTGAATTCATTCAGCTAGTAAATGTAGGAAGCTTTTAGCACTACAGACTGTACAGCACACTTAGATACTAAGTTTACTAAAAATTATTGTAGTTCTGCTCAAATACAAACACTTGTCTTTTCAAAAAGGCACAGCCAAAAGCCTGAGAAAAATCTCCTGCTAAATCTTACAAAAAGCCACACCTTGTCCCAGAAGTGAGTAAAAAAAAGATGAAGAATCCTAGAACAAATAGTATCATTGAGGATACCACACCATTAATAGAATTTTGTGTTTTAATCTCTATGCTCTAATGTCAGGCCATGCAAGTAAGCTACACTATTATAGTGCACTATAAAGAGAGATGGTATCTATCAGTTTTATATGACCTAAGTCACAGTGGGTTTTATATCCAGAAGCCACTACCTTCAGTTCCTTTCAAGGACAAAAAATAAACCTGAGGACCCAGGAAAAATGTTTGAAAGAATTTTCCCTTGAGTAAGTGGACTCTCCAAGGCAAAACATACTCAGAAGAATAGAAGAAATATATGGACATTTCCAGTAAAATTCAGACACAAAGCTCATAAGTATCCCCAGGAGAGGGAGAATCAGAATGCCATACAAGAAAGAAAATATTTAACTTGCTTGAAACTCTATGCAGTTATGTGTGTTGAAGAGATTTAAGCACAATCTGGAACATAGTCATGGTAATAAGATGAGAAGGTGATCAACTGAAGGAGTATCTAAATAGATTGTTTGGAAAAGGGCATAATTGCTATTTCTAGCTGTATCAAAACAGAGACTACTGAAGAGGGAAAAGAGTTAAGTAAACTAAAGAAAAGCATAAGCACATCTGGGTATAGACAAGGTAAACAAGACATGACCAGTTTAGGCTGAGCATTAGAAAGAGACCCATGGCCTTTGCAAGAGTCGAGAAGCGAGAGCAGCCTGAAAGGCTGCAAATACATGTAGACTTTCTGCTACAGATTTTTAAAAGTTTACAGAGGGAATTTGTGATATGCAACCTGTGTCAGCAAGTGATGGCATAGGGTTAGTCAGGGTGTTCTAGCCCTAAAAACTCAAAAGGTGTGAGATGACTTCATGTCATAGAACTTGAACTTGAAAGGGCACTTCTAGTAAGAAACAGCAATTTAATTTATAGTTGAGGAATTATGAATAAACATGAATAATCCTGAATTCAGATAAATAATCAGAAAAGTCTTTCAAAAGGCAGAAAGGGTTTATTGCTATCATCAATTGTATCAGTCAGGACCTCACAGGCTTTGATCCTGAGAGAGATTAAGGATATAGAGGTAACTGCTTTGCTGCAAGAAACGATAGTCATCGAAGATTAGAGCTGGGCAAGATTTCTGAGGTTAATAGATTTTTGCTAAATGCAGTGCTGAGCTCTTCAAAAATATTAAAACTGAGGTTTTTCATATTGAAATATCATTCTGAACCCCAATTTATTTACATTTTATGTAAAAGAAGAAAAATCCCCTTGAAAACTGAAATAACTTTATTATTGTGTAGCAAATATAAAGCCTAGCTCTTTTTGCAACATGACATTGTTATTTCTCCTCTCATGGTGTCATCTGAAAGCATAATAGTCATGTTCTGTCTCCCATTATTTAGGTCATTAATGAAAGTATACAGTGTGGTGTGCTACTCACGTGCTTAAAATAAATTGGGCACATAAATGTTTGCAAGACAGGCCCTTTTGTGGTTCATCAGTCTCAGAGGTTTTGGCAATTATATACTTTTTAAAGCAATTGAAGCTTTTGGTTTTTTTTGTTTGGTTGGACATTTTTTTGGTTTGGGTTTTGGTTTTTTTAGTTGTTTTGTTTTAATAAAGCCATAAATTGCAAAGCAGGCTTTTTAAACATTTCTGATATTCTCTTGTTCTGACCTATTTGAAAGTCTATATAAATCTTATCTGCAAAGTTTGGAATTTCCCATTAATAATAATGAAGAAAAAGAAAAGAACAATAAATTGTTCAAGAAGAGCCTGGAATTTTTCACTATGAGTTATCCAATAGAATAAAAAACTGAACAAAGATATAAACATCAAACAAATGAAATTTTGATTGTCGTTTATGAGGAGAAAACATCTGTAATGGATAGAACGAGCAATCTTGAATCTTAATATTCAGACTTTAATGAGTAAACAGATATTTCACCATCTTGTAAAACAATAGTATTATGAGCTCAATCTGGTTAGAACTACTCGGGTGCTTAAAGACAGCCTTAAGTGTTTTTCTGGATCAGGCCAGAATGGTCAGCAACCTGCCAGATTAATTCTTGGAAGAGTTTACCAAAAATAGTGAGAAAACTTCTTGTGCATAGCAAAGAATCCAAAACAGTGACTGAACAATGTGCATTGACAACAGGGTAAGCCAAGTTCTTGAAGAGAATGATCTGAGGTAGAGAGTGTCAAAGAAAAAATTATTTTTGTCTTTTTTTTAATAGATTTTTTTTTTCCCTCAGTTAATGGATTCTAGACCAAAGTAGAGTTCCAAAACTTTTTTTGTATAGAGCACCTGGCTTGAAAACCCAGTTCCATTTGCACAAGCAGGTGAGTAAGCTCACTTGTGGTTGGGTTTGTGGGAAATGCTAATGTAAAGAAAATCACCACTTTCTCTTCTAGAACGTGCAGGGAGTGTGTTCAGATACATGGAAGCTGCTCAGAGCTCTAAGAACTTGGAAATAACTTGCCTGATTTGCTGGCTTGATAAACCTTCTTCATGAGAAGAAAGAATTTGTAGGTACTGTACACATTGCAATATTTTCAAGAAAAAAATTATCAGACTTCTTCTAATTACCCTTTTTGCATTACAGCCCTTCCTTTTTCACCATAGAATGGGTGTAATTGCCAGTTCCATAATATTGCATGAGAATGAGATCCTTTGCCTTCATGAAGCACTTTACCTTCTCCTCTTCTCCCGTCTTGTGGAATCACTGAAACTCTTGCAATCTGTTCAAGCCCAGTTTGGATGGAGCCCTGAGCAACTTCATCCAGTGGATGGTATGATGGCAGGGTTGGAACTAGATAACCTTTAAGGTCCCTTCCCTTTCTATGATTCTGTGTGGGTTTTTGGACAATGGAATTCTCAGCTAAGTCAGTATTTACTGTTAATTGGTGACTCTTCTAGACCTTTCTTCTGTCCACAATTCATCAACCCAGTTATACTTGAATTAGTCTTTATTATGTATTTACTCTCCAGCCACTCAGACAAATTCTAATTTCCCTTTTGGCTCTGCTTGTGATGGAGTTAATTTTCGTCACAGCAGCCTCTGTTTCTATGCTCTGGATTTGTGATTGAAACAGTGTTGATAACACATCAGTGTTTTGGCTCTTGCTGAGCAGTCCTTGCTCAGCATCAAAGCTTTCTCCCCCTTCCCTACCCATATGTGAGTAATCTGGTGTAGGTTGCAGGGAGAACCCACTGGGACAGCTGATCCCCACCCACCAGAGGGATATCCCATACCGCTTGTCATTGTGCTCAGCAATAAAAGCTGGGGGAAAGAAGAAGGAAGGGGGGATGTTCAGAGTTAGGGCATTTGTCTTCCCAAGTAACCATTGTGTGTGCAGAGGCCCTGCTGCCCAGGAAGAGGCTGGACATCTGCTGGCCGATGGGAAGTAGTGAATTAATTCCTTATTTTGGTTTCTTTGCACATGCAACTTTTGTTTTCTCTGTTAAACTGTCATCTTCTCAGTCTATGAGTCTTCTCACCTTCCTTCTACTTTCTCCCTGTTCCACAGGAGAGAGGAATGAATGAGTGGGTGGGTGTTTGGCTGCTTGCTGGTGTCAAGCTGATTAAGTACTTGAATTAAGTAAGAGCCCCTTCATTGTATAATTTAGGAAATTTGTCGTTTGGATTGATCCTAAAAATATAGTTCAACATAAAATGCATAAAATCCTGATTTTTATTTTGTTCATTTTATCCGTCTTTGTTCTATAATGTTTAAATTTCTTATGTGTTTCCAAGTCTGTAGGAGAATGTTACGTTGGCAAAACTGCAGCAATTTTACAGGCTCCAGCCTCAAGTCACGTATTTCATGTTTTCAGAGTTCTTTCACTACCTACAGTACATCTGAAGCCCTTGTCAATTTGTATCCAATTTTACACATGTTTTTGCACTCTCTGAGTAGACTTTGGCCTATTTTACAAGAAGACTTAGCTGATCTTGCCTTTGAAGTCTGGAAGCACTGCTGCAGACATCAGCTATTAAAGGAAGGGAGGCACAGTGCCTGCCACAGGGGGATTTCAGTCCTCATTGATCTCTTTTAACATTTCCAGAAAGCAAACAATCCTGATAACATGGCTGATCAGTTCAGGGTAGTCTTTAAAGCAGATCCAGACTGACCAAAGCAGAGAGGTAAACTCAGTGAATTAAATATGTATCCTGTATACTCAGGTCTGAATATTAATAGAAACTTGATAGATAAGCCTCAATCACTTAATTAGTATTCCTTATATTAAGTAAATGTCCATTGAGAAGCCAAAAATAATAAAAATGTCTAGAATTCTTTGACTTTCCTGAATTCAGTGATTACCAGAAAAGCCAAATATTAGGACATTGTTGCATGGTATTAGATAAGGCACTGGAATTGTTAACTTCTTTAAATGCAGAAATAACTAGCCTACTTGTGATGTTTCAGTAATTGCAGACAACCATCAGTAGTCAAGGAAATGCTGATAGTAAATCTTCATGAGCAAAGACATAATTCTGTCCCCAGCAGAGCCAATGATTTATTAATTCAAATAATTGGATTATTTAAATAATTTACTTAAAAAATTTTAAATATTTTAAACAATTTAAATATGTTAAACAATTTAAATATTTTAAACAATTTAAATAATTCAAGCAATTTAAATAATTTAAGCAATTTAAATAACTTAAAAATTTCAGTCTGGTGAGACTTTAGCTTAAGAGCATAATGTAAGTCTTCCTTTTACCTGCCAGCTCTGCATTAAACACACCATTATTAATTCTTTGATCAAGCATTGTGTGATGCAAATAAACATAGAGTTGTTTCCTGTATAACAACCAGTGCAACTAAGAAAAGGCAACAGGTAACAGTAGTAGGAGACTCTCTTCTGAGAAGTACAGGAGCACCCACTTGCTGGCCTGATGTGTTCTCCAGAGAAGTGTGTTAGTTACTGGGGGCTGGTATCAGAGATGTCACCAAGAGACTACCAAGCCTTGTACAGTCCACTGAGCATTATCTGCAGCTGTTTTTTCTCATGGCACCAGAGACACAGCCAGGAGTGGTCTGAGGAGGATCAAGAAGGATCACAGAGCTCTGGGAGCAGCAGTGAGGGACTTTGGAGTGCCAGTGTTTTTTTCATCAATGCTCCCAGTCAAAGTGAAGCGGTCTAGAAGGGCCAGTCAAATCTGGTCAGTCAACAAATGGTTACAGAACTGGAACCACAGCCAGGGGCTCAGCTTCCTTACTACAGGAGTTTGAGACCCTTAGGGTGGCAAGGAGGGTGCACAGCAAGCTTGCTACCCTAGACTTCAGGGGAGCAGGCTCTGCCTCTTCAGGGATCTGCTTCATAGTGCACCATGGAATAGAGCCGTGGGGGGAAGAGGGGCACAAGAAAGCTGGTTAATGTTCAAGGATCACATCCTCCAAGGTCAGGAGCGGTGCATTCCAAAGGAGTGGAAATCAGGCAAAAAGTCCAGGAGGCCTGCAAGAATGAACGAGGAGCTCCTGGACAAATTCAAATACAAAAAGAAAGCCTATGAGAGAGTGGAAGCAAGGACAGGCAAGCTGGGAGGAATACAGACAAATCATCTAAACAGCCAGGGATCAAGTTAGGAAAGCTGGAAGCCGTGATAGAATAAACCTGCCCAAGGATATTGAGAGCAACAAGCAAAATTTCTATCGATACCTCAGTGATAAAAGGAAGATGAGGGAGAATGTGGACCCCCTCTGGAAGGAAACAGGAGACCTAGTTACCCAGGATATGGAGAGGGTTGAGGTACTCAACACTTTTTTTGCTTTGGTCTTCACTGACAGATGTTCCATCCACACTGCCTAAGTTGCAGAAGACAAAGTCAGGGACTGGGAGAATGAAGAAGCACCCTCTGTAGGAGACAAGCAGGTTTAAGACCCTCGAAGGAACCTGAGGTGCAGAGGTCCGTGGGACTCATAAAATGCATCATAAAATGCAGCAGCAACTGGTAGATGAAGTTGCTAAGCCACAACCCGTCATATTGAGAAGTCATGGCATTACAGTGAAGTTCCCACTGATTGGAAAAGGTGAAACATAAGTCCCATTTTTAAAAAGGGAAAAAAGGAAGACCTGGGAACTACAGACCAGTCAGTCTCACCTCTGTGCCTGGCAAGGTCATGGAGCAGATCCTCCCAGAAACTATGCTAAGGCAAATGGAAATCAGGGAGTTGATTTGTGACAGCCAGCTCTGTGATGTAAACACTGGGGGATAACATGAAGGGTAGGATTAATCTTCTGTAATTTGAGAATTCAGTTTTAAATTCAGAATGTATTTCAAATTCAAAATCTAAACTTAAATAGCTGTCAATATTTATGCATCTGCATGTGAGCTGGATGTCTAAGATTCTCTTACTGCAGATGCAGGCAACTATTAGGTTGCCTAAGTACAGGTTCCTGATGCCTGTGACATTGTGGTACCTGACATGTTCACCTGGAGCATACAATGTACAACAGACTCATCTGGAGGCCAGAAAAGATTCTTTAAGACATATGAAATGGCATATATGTATTGACAACTGCCATGGACCCATAGAGCTAGGTGGGGAACAAATCACACTTTTAGTCCCTATGAAAAAAATATTTAGCACAACAGGAATTATTACGGCCTGCAGTTGTAAGGAGGTGGCTAAGACTACCTTTCCATTTAACACAGGAGATAGAAAAATGCCCAAATGGTAATAACTAGCAGCCAAAAATTACTTAGTTTACATTGTCAGGTATCCTTAGCTCTGGTGAAATGTTCCTGTGTGAGGATTTTTTTTTAAAAAGAATGTCACATTTTATTATATATTGGCATTTTATAATAAATCCTCCCATTGCTGTTATGTTCATACAGTCCCTTCAGGATCTGATTTCTTCAGCAAAAATATCTCTCTGTTGCAGCAAGTGGGTGGGTTGCCTTAGATTACCTTTTTACTGCTGTCCCAATCTATTTGTTGTTACTCATTGTGTGCTTGATAATCAGCATAACAGCCATAAATATAGTAGGTCTGTATTCTTAGGAACTAAGGTCATAGAAACAAGATTGTGTGCTGCTCAGTGTAGTGAGTACAGCTCTAGGTAGTACATCTACAGAAATCCAACAAGTGGCACTGGAAGATGTGATAGACTGCTTATTATGCCAAGCTTCGTTGCTTTTATTTAGAAAAGAAAACATAATAGTTTGTCTTCAAAAAACTCGTTGCAAGGTTACAATACATGAATCTGCTCATTATAGAGTCCAGAAGGATCCGTAAGCATCTTAAACCCCAAGATCCATCAAAGCATGCATCTTTGAGGAAGAACATAGTCTTGTTATGCTTAAATCTGTAGTGTCCTAAGACTTTTTCCTTTTCCACAACTTATGGGAAGAGATTGGAAACTCAGGTATGGAAATAAAGCAGCTTTGTGCTGCTTCTAGGATCTCTAAAGGCAACCAAGTGCAAAAACAAACTTTCATGAGTAGAAATAAGTAGCACTGACTTCACAGTCTTCTTTTCACTTTATAGGTATCTATAAGGTATTACTTTTTACCTTGTTAAACCATATTTTATAAAGATCCACTCTGAATCATTAACATTGACTTATTCCAATATATCTAATATCCTTCTGGTACTCTGCAGCTTCCTTGAGGGAGACAGAATGCTTACCTGCTGTAGGAAAAGGGTTATAAACATTCTTATGGCTACTGTGGGTTTATTAAAATATTGATGCTTGACATAAAAGTTACAGAGTTGCCTGACATAACAAAATACTAGAAATATTTAAAGAAGCCATAGGTGGTTCCAGCTGAATTTTAGGGCATCCTGACCGCAGATGTAGAACTACAAAAAACAAGTCATAAACCTCTGGACCTTGGAATTAGGAAATCTGGCTCAAAAAAAAGGCAAACCCTATCTGTTCATCCATAGTTAATAGTTACGCCTTTTTTGCAATTATGTATGGAGAAGCAAAACACTTTTTGTTGAATAAACAGTACTTACCTCAAGCAAAAACAACTGATGCTATTGGAAAAGAGTGAAGCACATTGAGGACTAAAATGGTCATCAAGCTGGAGGCAAATGCAGAAAATGCAGAAAAGAAGTGTGTAAGAGACAATGAGATTCCTGGTGGTTCCCCCAGCTGCCTTTGTTTTATTTTTTGCCTTATCTCCTGCTCTCTAGTGCTAATATGTGTGTACAACAGAAAGTGAGGTACAAGGGAGAACCTGAAAAAAAAAAGACAGAAAAAGAAATGGAAAATAAGAGAAACTAGACAAAGGTGAACATGAAGAAACAGAAAATGGAATAGGTAGCACTGATAGGAAAGGAAGAAAAGTAGGAACCAGAAGGGAGAAAAAATGAATCACATAGAATTATGCATAAGGGTAAGGAAGATGGTGGAAAGTAGAGAAATCTGCAAAAGGAAAAAATGAAACTAGTTATTCATAAAATGGGCAAAGTTTAATTTTCTAGGGTGTAAGGAAGAAAAAAAACAACCCAAAACCTAAAGACAAAAAGTAGGTAGAGTGCCATTAAAAAGGAAACGGAATAGCAAAATACAAAAGAGTAAAGAGTAATTAAGCAAAAGCACTAGAACTAGAACCTGCTTGAAGACTTGCAAGTAGATGGAAGCTGAATAGACAAGCGTATCAAATTGCCAAAATATCGGAAGGGGACCACACTTGCTAAGTATCAGTTCTTTTGGAGGATGCAGACTCCCTTGCTTCTACACGAGAAGTACACTTTGTGAAATGAAGTTTCCAACATACCACCTTGCGATTCTTCCTTTTCATTACCAGAAGCTTTATCCACATTATTTACCTTTGTTTTGTCATGCCAGTAAGACAGTCGGGTTTCTGCAAGCTTGCCAGGGGGTCTTCTTTCTTGATTTCTCTGTGTGTAATGCGGAGAACTGATGAATTGGAGGAGGCTAATTAAAAAAGGGAAAAAATATGGCAGTTCTGATTTCATTGCATATACTTCCCACCTCACCCCCTA
>JAYRBT010000114.1:106420215-106503401 GCA_036023395.1 Myiotriccus ornatus
TGGAGGAGGCTAATTAAAAAAGGGAAAAAATATGGCAGTTCTGATTTCATTGCATATACTTCCCACCTCACCCCCTAGGAGGCTGGCTTAGGTCTGAAATGTGATGCTGGGGACTTCTTGGTGTTTTATGCCCAAAAAAAAAAAAAAAAAAAGAGTAGTAATTAATATCAGGCTGCTCTGGGCAAGTGGTAAAATAGATCAGTAGGTAGAAAGAGCAAAAATCAATTCTAGCGTAGAAAGCAATTCCTCCAAACAGGAAATCCTGTGGAGAGAAGTACCATTGTTCATAAATTGTTTCTCTTTCTTAGCTAATTAGAAAACATCTTTTATAGCATGGTTAGGCCTCAGCTGGCTGTCATACAAAATCCAGTCATGTGAGGCTTGATGAATTAAAATCACAGTTTTCTTGTCTATTTGGCTTGCAAAATTTTCCCCACATTTCTCTTATTAAAAAAAAAAGCTTGTTTTTATTTTGTTTTACATTGACAGCAATTAAATGTTTTGGTGAGTCTCTACGCTGTCTTTTATCACTGATTCCAGCCATAAACTATGTATGACTTCAACAGATGTTTCTTCTACTGCGGACAATAAGATGTTTTGAAGTCCTCAGAAGCAAATTAAAGTAAGGAGGAGAAGTTTAGAGAGTTGTATGGAAGTGAGAGACATTTTTCCACATGGATTTAAAAAAAAAAATAACCTTTGATGTTCTATTTGGGCCTAATAACAAAAAGCAGAAGACGTTCAGGTAAAGACATAACTCTGTGTAGGAAGAAACATCTACAACATTCACAATTTGTCACAGTTAATGTTCTATCTGCAGTTTAGATGCACTGTGCCAGATTTTCCTTTCGTGTGACTGTAACTTCTTGGACTTTGATAAAGCTGGACTGACTGTTTTGTATCAGGTATGATCTGCCCCTTTGAGTCATATTGTGAACAAGTAGAAAAGAAGGAAGAAAACCTGAAGAAGGATTAGAAGATGTCTGGTTTGTATCTCATTTAAATTCCAGTTGGTTTTCCAAAGCATTGTGAAGGTTTTTTATTTTGTGATGTCTGATGCTGTATGCAGTATTATAAGTACCTGTAATGTAATTCTTCTTTAAGTATAAATTATTTTCATTCAGGTGTTAGATACATATTCAGATATATGAGAGAAGGGTTTCAGTGTTTCCTTCTGTTTTCCTATCTGGGATAAACCCAAAGGTTTGCCATCTTTACCCATTTCTGTAACATTTTAGGCTTTGAATGGTGCGTAATTGTCTTACATAAAAATGTTGAAGCCTCAAAAATTTAGAGAAAAGAAAAAACCCAAATGCTGGTCTCAGCGTTTATGGAATTTAGAGGTGGAACTACACAAAATTGAAGTTTTTCTAGCAGCATTACTTGTAAGAATCTTGTCCATGAGAGGACAACGCTGCAGAATATTATCTAATGAGACTGATGTGCTGGGAAGCAGCAGTGACCAACGACCAGATGAAGTGACCAGTCATCCTTCAGAAAGCTGGGGGGAAATTGTGCTAGAAATAGGAATAATCACAAAAAGAGCACAAAGGACACTAAGGGGGAGGTGAAAAGGCAATTTAGTAAATTCCCATACAGCTGAGCTCCTACCAACAACACCAGGAGTTTCTACCTTGGTAAAAACTTTGATCTATGGATCAAATTCCAGAGTAGGGCTGGAACAATGGGGATAGGCTGTATAAATGGGACTCATGAGGTATCATGTGAGATCCCACCTGACTTTTAATTGATTGGCTTTTCTGTAGGTTCTGTTTAATAGCTTTCAGAAGGTTCAGATATCTAAAATGGCATCTAAAAGGGCTCCTGGTGTCTGGATCTCTCCAGCAGGTCTTTAGCTGCTGCTGCTGCAGCAGGCCTGAAGAAGGCTGCAGAATGGTCAGAAGGCTGCAGAATGTCCATCACCATGTGGTCATCTCAGACACAGCAAGGAATCTGACATAACACTAGACACCTAAATGTAGGCAAATGAGTGGAATCCCGGGGGTGGTATGTAATTCAGCTTTATGACAATCTCTTTATTCTCAGTGCAGAGGAATGGTTCCTTCCTCTCTTCTATTTTACATATCTCTGTTAGGGTGGGATGAATGGATGTTACTCCCAGAGGACTCTCATGCTTCCCAATGGCAGCAGATACCTCTGTTTAAACAACTGAATCCTATCCTAAGTGTTCCAGGTGAGTTGAGTTGCTGTTTCAGTGCCACTGACTGTACTGCTTAGACTAGAAATTCAGAGTATAGTGGGAATATTGTTGTTTCCCAACTGACCTCCAGCTACTGCTCCAGAAAAGTGTTGATGGTACATCAGAGCTTCCAGCTCTGTGAGTGCACTGGGCCTCTTACTGTACCTTATGCATTCAGCACCTTCATCCAAGTATGCAACACCTAAATTTAGATAACTGATCAATTCCCTAACATTCATTAGTATTAGAATTAGGTGACAGGAATCACAGCCTAAATAAGTGTCTAAATATAATTATTTAAACCAAAAAGGCATTTATATCACAAAACTTTTAGTATTTGGATATGCCCTGCTGATTCTAGCATAATTACTGTATGAATAATATTTGTATGAGGTGTTATTTATGGTATTCAGTAACTGAACTCACTACTGTTTCTTGGTTACCATGTTAATAACTGTATTAGTATATAATACTATCATAACTAAATATAAAAGTGTTCACGGAGCTTATTTATTGATTGCCAGCCATATCTAATCATATTACAGGTATAAGAAAGGAAGTATAAAATAATTTTTAAACACTTAAAAAAACAAATAAACCACTTCCTTTATCAAAAACACTTCCAAGGAGAAAAGAGTTCCTAACATATAGTCAGAATTAAACTATACTTGTTTGAAAGTAAAATACATAAGGAATTTTTTTATCATATTATTTTAGAATTATTTTGGTTGACACTTGAACAATATTCCTGAATGTTTGTAATATAAAACTTCACAGAAGATGGTATTAAAAAGTGATCTTGCAGTCACTATGTATGATATAAAAATTACTCATTAAGTAATGAAACTGAGTTCAGTAGCACTGGAATTTAACATAGTGGGACTAGGGCTGGATTTTATTTATTTATATATTTATTTATTTTCAGAAAAAGGCTTTTCTTTCTGCAAATATAGAATTTGAGTGACTAAAACTTCTTGGAAGTGTATCTTTGGTGAATTGTATTAATAACTTTGAAACAGAAAAATTACCACTCTTTTTATCATGTCTTCCACAGGAAGTGGTATTACCACTACTACTGGTAGTATCCTATTATTTTTATTGTTATTATTATCATCATTATTATTACATTTCCTCAGTATTTTTTGTGTATCATTAAAGCTGCTGTCAGGATTCTTTACCCTGATTCAATAATTTTTCTACAACCAGAAGGAAATTTCAACTTTTTGAATATAGTGAAATATTCTGAAGAAATATAGAAAGAGCTAATCTCCACTGAACTAAACTAGTAACCCACAGAGCACTAGCACAGATCCCTCCTTCTAAATGACACTTTGTGAGAATCGGTCAGATGTTTGTTTAATTGTCTTTTCATCTGACAGCAGATAAATGTAGCTACTTAGTATATAAGCATATACCTTGTGACTTTTCAGAATTGTATACAAATCCAAATCAAACAGAATTTGTTAATTTTCTGTTGCAGTAAAATGTTGCTAAACTAATATGCAGGTGTATTGTCTGGAAAAAGGCCAGGAAAAACACTTGAAAAGTTACACAGTGAAATCATAAGAATTTGCAAATG
The DNA here is from genome assembly GCA_036023395.1 of Myiotriccus ornatus. Taxonomy (NCBI): domain Eukaryota; kingdom Metazoa; phylum Chordata; class Aves; order Passeriformes; family Tyrannidae; genus Myiotriccus; species Myiotriccus ornatus. The sequence continues at coordinate 106,423,995 of JAYRBT010000114.1, forward strand.
GTGATGGGTTGTGCTTTTAATTCTACAAAGAGTTATGCATCGAAGCAGGCAAAAGGGGTTTTAATCACGGGTGAGTGAGTTTGAGGAAATGCCGTCTTGTTTTAAATGTTTTGTAGGTCACAAATATTCTCCATCTTTTTTGCCTTTTTTTTTTTTTTTTGATAACTCAGATTCTTACTGACAGACTTTTAATAAGTAACAGTTGCTGCCATTAAGGTAAAGCTTTTCCTGAAGCAGGAAAAGTACAGTCTGAGGGCTAAAAAGATATAGAACTCTGAAGAAGTCTGAAGGTTTACTGAATTTGTTTGAAAAACTTAGTCCTGTAAATTTGGCTCATATGAAAAGACATATGGGTTTAATCCTCCACTTCAGTACAACAGTTTTACACTGGTGTAACTTCGTTAGAGTTGCAACGGTGTGCAGTTGGAATAACAAAGTGGCGAATCAGATCCACATGTGTTTCATATCCCCTGAGAGTTGTATATCATGTGCTTCTCAGATCTGGTGCATACAGAGTGGCACGTAATATCTGTGGGATAGATACTGTATCATGTTAATTCGTGTGAGCCAATATATTATCACATATATTGTACTAGATAAAATATATACTCTGCAGGTTCAGCCTCTGAAGGGGGAGGAAAAGTGGATAAATTTATGCAAAATCTGCTTTTGGAATAAGCAGTAAGTGCTTTCAGCTCTGTCTGTGTTTGAGTATTTGAGATAAAGAGTCAGGGCGCTGGTCCAGTTGTTAGATATGGTTCACCTCTACAAGCACAGCAGTGAGTAAACCCAATACTGGTTTGCTGTGAGTACAGAGAAGTGAATAATTTTGCTTATGGAAAACCACCACTGCTTTTAAAAACCAGCTGAGTGGGGTTTTGAGGTTTTGCTTTGTTTTGTTTTGTTAAAATTGCAACCAAGCAGTGACCCAGCCCAAGCCTGTTTATGTTACAAGGACTGGTGGATCTGTAGCACAAGGCAACAAGAGTTGACTAACAGCTGTAGGAAAACAGTGCAGAGTCCTGATCTGTGTACAAGATTCACAGCATATGTTAAATAGTTATTGTGTACAATGGAATGAATTTAATTGTATTTAGCCATGCTGTAATTTGCTAACCAATTGTTAAAACATGCTGCAGGATGTCAAACTCATATTTTTAATAAGCTGGGCAAACTATCAAGTGGTCAATGTTCTTGTGCTTCAGCCTTTTTTGATTAGTTTCCTTGCAGGCGGGTTTGGACAGTTATATGGAAACAATACAGGGATGAACAAAGAAGGGACTGGAGTGATAATTTGAGAGAGTAACTGGGAAATTGGTCAAAGAAGAAAAAAACATGATGTAGATGGTTCACGGCATGTTGCTTTTTATCCTGGTCACTTTAAAACAATGTGCTGTAATTTATGAGTAGACAGACCTAGTTAATACTTGCTTGGTTTATGTAGATGCTTGGGTGTCCAAAAGCCCTAAATCAGTTTTATAGTATGCATTACATGTACTGTTGACTGGCTGACCTGAATAAAATGAAGTTTACAAACTGGTTTTGATTAACCATGTCTGAATGTAGACATTTAGCCTATTATTAAATTTAGAAGCCATTGGTTTATATTTTGTTTTATTGCTAATCATCTTTTACGTTACTGTCAGAGTTTCCATAATGTCCAATTAAAAAGCAAACATTGTGCACAGATAAATAAAAGCTCTCCAGGCTTGTGAGAATAGCATAGACTGTGTTTGGAAATCACCCATTCAACTACACTCTATTAATATGGAAGAATTACTGCCAGAGACAAAAGAGATCTCAGTCTCTTTTCTCTGCAGCAGACTGGATGGATGGTCTGAGTTTGACCAATACAGCTCCACTGGGTTTACTTATGACAACAAAAACTACTGGAAGCACAGCTTCCCTGGGAATTCATCCTGAGAAACAAGCACCATCCTAGGCATTGCGTATGTGTTCATTGCAGTGTTTCTGTTTGGAGGCTGAGAGAATAAGGCACCCAAAAACAGTCCTGAAGGTATTCCACTCTGGGATCTCATGGCTACTTAACACTTTGACATCAAATAATTAGAGCTAGATGCACTGACTCCATCTCTTCTAACAAAATAACCACTGCTGTTGTGGGTCCAGGCATGGCCACATGTGGTCTATATTGTTTGTTAGCACACAGGAGTGCATTTCACTTGTGCCAAAAAGCTGTGTCCCCGGTGATGCTTGAACAGAGAGCAAAGGGTGGCACATACCAGAGGTCATTCTCAGAAAACAGTTCAGAGGTACCACCTGTTTTGGGGAGTAAGACAATTCAGTTGTATGGATGAAACTGCTACCCCATGTGAGCTGGGCAGAGAATAAGTCCTGGTTCATTTTCATTACTGCTGTAAATGAGACCATTAAGTTGCTTTCTGCTGAGAGGCATGACTGAAGTTCCTGAAGCATTTGCTGCCTCAGAGGAGGCCCTAAATGATCCATTTTCATGTGTGCCTCTCTGAAAGGGAAAATGTACAGTTTGAAGAGATATTGTGCTTTGGGATGCTTACAGGGGGCTTAGCGTCCATCTGAAATCTATTTTTCCTGATTCAGTGCTTTGAATATGGCAACTCGTTAAGATATCAAGTATCTTAATGTGTGTTACCAGCAAAAATACAAACTGTAGATTGAAATCTGTTTTGCATTGAACCTGTGGGACTGAAGCATTCCACTCCAACTTCAGCATTTACTTCGAGTATGTGAAAGGGCTGGGAGCAATCAACTGCTAAAAGAGACTCACCTCAACATATCTCAAGTTGATTTCCAGCTTCCATTTCAGGGGAAATATCCACATATTTTCGCAATAAAAGTAGTCGAAAGAGAAACAAAACAAGAACTGATGTGCTAACAGTTAAGGAAACATCCAGCTAGAATTGAGAGGGAAAGATAATGGCACATCACGTGCAGCTTTCTCACAGCATGAGTTGACCATGTCTTGTTGCATGTACCTCCACAGCCACTAGTCTGGCTTGGTTTCAAATCAGAGATTGTAGAACAGGACATACTTATGTTAAGGGAAAGGTGGTAAAAAATCATTCATTTCTGTTCTCTGGCTCACTGAGATTTATCAGACCTTTGTGAGTATTGTTTGCAGTTCCCTTGAGATGTACATCAGAACGCAGCCCTTATTGCCTCCAGCCTTTGCTCCTCCTCAGCTGATGTTCAACTTGCATACCTTACAGCAAGTCTCTGTTAACAAACCATCCCCTCCAGTTTGACATCCACTTAATAAATGTTTCATCTCATAAAAGAAACCAAAGCTCTTAAGAGGAGCAATTACAATGAGCCTCTTACCACACTGCAGCCTGGAGTCTGCAGGGCTTAAAATGTGGTGAGAGTTGGGAACTCTCTTCTTCACTCACAGGTCAGGAGGGGATTGCTGTTTCCATATAACCACACCTACTGAGTGCAAACAGGACCTATTCCTGCAAACTGGAGAAACATGAATGCTGCAAGAGTTAAAGTCCTGTTTTCTGTCTGACCATCCAGTAGAACAGACCTACCTTTATCATCCACCTACATTCTACATGCTATCCATCAACCCACTGGAGGCCATGGGGAAGCCTGTGGTTTCCCATTCCTGCTTCCCTGAGGAACAGTTTAGCAGTTAAGCAATCTGAACAGAGACAAACACTGATTGGAAAATGGACAGATAGGTAAATCTGATTGGGCAAGAAAATAAAAGCTATATTCAATGGATTTTCAAAAGTTTAGAAAAAAATTGGAAAAGTTTCATTTTTATAGAAGGTTTAAAATGTGGAACTTATTAATCCTTTTACTGTCATACAGGGAAGTTTTCTCCTGAGAATGTTTAATGCATCACTGCCCAGCTGAATATTTTTTTACCTTAACATCTTGGCAGAACATTGTTGGACTGTGTCAAGATGTTCAACTTTTTGTGTAGGATTTTTTTTTCCCCAATAGTTTGAAGATCAAGATTTTCTAGGCTTGACTTCCTAAAATATTTTACTGCCTTGAAATGACATGTGAATTTCAAATAAAACAATTGGTATCAGCGTAGATGGCAAAAAGTGCATCCTATGAAATTCATGGAGTTCATGGCTAAAATAATGCTATATTAATCCATATAATTTCATTATATGGATAGTCTATATGTCGTAAATTTCAAGCAATTACTGTTTCTTGTGTGTGATACCTTGTGGTTGGTTAACCTGTAGTTGCAGGAACAGTCTTGATCTGAGAGGAAAACCAGATATCGTATCACTGTCTATTTTTTCTAGTGAATACTTTTAGAAACAAATACTTTTTCCTACTTTGAATTTTCTGTCTTAAGCTTATACTTTTGTGCAGGTTGCCAAACAAGAGCTTGCCTATTAAAAGTTTCGAGCGCTACTTTTAGACTTTGGGACTTGACAACTTTTAAAATATTAAATTTTGAGACATTGACAATGATATCTAATAAAATTAAAGTTGTAAAAGTTATAAAATTCATATAGTGGGATCTTTCTCATTAGTTCAGCTGTAGCTCAGTTACAGAAAATTATTATCTGCCCAAATAAAAATTCATTTGGTAAATCTCAAATAGAGCAAATATCTTTTCCATTTATGAGGGTGTAGGCAGCAGCAGGAAAAACAACACCATCTGACAGACTTGATTATCCTGCAGTAGGCCTAAAAGTCATAACTATATTCCAGAGAGGAGCATATGATGGGGTAATGTCAAAACACCTGTGTGGAACTCTGTCAGCTCTTTGTCTCCTGTTTGTGTGATTCCTGTGTGGCTGTCAAAGAGGCTGTACAGTGTGTTGGGTTTAATAAAAGCAATGAGTGAAGGGAATGAAGCAATTGCAGAGCCATTCAGTTGAAAGTGGGTCCTTCACAAATGATTGGGTAATTAAAAATATGAATGTAGCTAATCCATGTTGACATTTTTATAGCCTTTACATGAAACAACCTTTAAGGGTATGGTGGAGTGGAGAGATAAGATTCTATGGGAGGACCACTGGCAGTTGATCACAGAAAAAGAGGGTATCGTATAAAGAAAATGGTTGTTTAAACGGCGCATAAGAAAATAAACTGGATGCCTAAAAATAAACATCAATGGGAATCTCCTACATGAAAATCACTGCTAAACTAGTTGTATACATAATGATGAATCTGTAGCAACAAGCAGTAAGTTCTCCCAGGGGTGACTGAAGTGCAGAGTTGCACCCCCTTAAGTGACATGGAGACTGGCAAATAGTGAGCGGAAGTGAGGACAGTATTATGATGTCTTTTATATCCGTCATATGACTTATTCACTCAGTGCAGCCACTTCTGGCAGGCTCTGTCCATTTCCTGTGTCCATGTTTTTTAGAACTAAAAAGTCTCAGGAGAAGCAAAAGAATGGTTCACAATTTGAAAAATAAAGCATAACAGTTCAGTGACATATAAACTGAATGAACAGATTTATTAAAATACATCCTTGTGCACAGAGAACAAAACTATCAATATTCCAGCATTCTTCAGCATAATAAAGAAAAGAGATGACAGAATATAAAAGCATAGAATTTGAAGACCTGGAAAAAATAGAAGTATGTGGCTTGATTTTCACAGTGTTGCAGTTCACAGTGAGTGTTGTACAGTGAGGACAAAAACAGGTTTGACATTAAGTACAATAAAAAAATAATGCAATTCTTTCTAACAAATAGACTCTAGTTGTCAGTTGATAAATCATGGGACTTGACAAATTAACTCTAGTTCTCTGTAGTACTTGGCATAAGGTATTTGACCAGTGCTATCCAACAGACAAACTCTTAATAGCATGCATTGGAAGATGATGAATTCTTTGTATTTCAGTATTGTTCATGTTTGCAGGTCATTGAGTCATTTTAAATCAATCAGACACAAAGTCCGAAAGAGTTTGTGCGCAGAGGTAATTTTTAACCTATGTTCCAGCACAATAACTGGTAGTAGTTGGGAACCACTGGGTTAAAACAGCATAAAATATTTAGTGGTAACATCAAGAACTCTGTGAAAGTATAAGTGGCAGAGGTAGGTCTCTCAAATTCAGGAGGGATTTTTTTTGTCGTTTCTTGAGACCAACCATACATTAAACTAGCCCTTGAGAATATTTTAATACATGAATAGATCTCCTCACCTGCCCAAGACCTGCCCTCTTAGTTCATGGTTCCATGGAATGCATGCTGGTGTTCTTACATCCTCTCCTTTTTACCTCTTCCTGCAAACTGGGTCACGCTCTCCTTCCAGCCAGGGAATTTGTTGTCACTACAAAATGAAAAGCAAAACAGGCCGTGGTATCTCTTGGTTGAATTGGGGTAGATAATTCATAACAGTAGTCAATGAGATTTTGGCATGAGACACTTACAGAGAATCTGAACTGTCACAGGGCATAATAATGAATAAAAGGGAAAACAGATGAGAAAAAAAAAGTTATTCTTTATAAAAGAGGTAATGAAACTCTGAACTGTGTTATCACGGGATGTCGTGGAGGCACTGTCAGCATGTTCAGAACAGGATTAACCTAATTAATGAACAACAGCCCATTAACTGATACGAGAAGGACCAAACAGGTATGTATTCACCAGCACCCCTCGTGTGATGGCTGTGGGGCATGGGAGTTTATGAAGGGCATGTGCCGCAAAAAGTAGCCACAATCATGTGCTGTCATGTGCTTCTCTTTTTGCCACTACTGGGGAAAAAATTAGGTGGTCTGAATACAAGTTCTTTGCTCTAGTAATGCCAGAAATTGCTCATATTGAACAAAATTCTACTTTAAGTATTAATCCAGAGGAAGACTGAACATGAGTGGAAGTGAATTAATTTTACATTTGCAAATAGCTGTGGAATATAAACCAGAGCATTGAAATTTCAAAGAATATATTTAAAAATGTGACACAAAATATCCCTAAGTAGAAAAACCTTTGCAGAAGCCTTGGCTGTATTCCTTTCGAAGGAGAGACTTTTATATGCATAATATTCTCCTTATTTTTTCATGAAAAGAAAAGAAATAATAGGCAATTTCTCATCTGTGTAAATTGACAGGGGTCACTTGAACTTGGTGTAAATATTCTGCTATGCATAAGCTGAACAGCTGACTTAAAATTTATAAGTCCACACTCTCACCGGTATTAATCAACTACTGAGCTAACCCTGAAATCATGGAAACTTTGACAGAGGGTGGATCCCAAGAAATTTAAGTGAATTAGTCTCATTTCATGTGGAAAATTGGAGAGAAATATGCATACATTAAGGAAATATGCAAGCTAATGTTCTAGATGTTTATTGTTTCCATGTGTTTATTTCTAAACAGAGTAATTTAAGAAGTTCACTTTGGGCATATGGAAAAAATTTAAGAAAAAAGCCTGACAAATATAAGGAAGCAAACTTAAAACGAGAAGTTTTTGAGCTTTTTCTTCAGTTCTTTCCATCTGTAGGAATGATTTTTAATAGTGAGTTCCTTTGGCCACTGATGGTATTGACTGGTGTGCTGGTTGCTAATCTCTCTCCCTATTCTCTGTATTTTCCTTTTCCCTTCTCTTCTCTCTCTTCCTCCCATTTGCCCTTCCCTTTCCCTTCCCTTCCCTTTCCCCTTCCCTTCCCCTCTTCTTCATTTCCCCTTCCTCTCTCCTTCCTTCCCTTGTTCTGCCTCCTGGCTCTCCAGGTAGCACCACCAGGTAGATCTTCCTTGGCCATCTCCCTCTCCTTGTCCCACTTTGGTTTTTCACACATGCAGTGAATCATTTCATCCTCACAGCAGGATCAACTAAAGCTTGATAACCCTTCCCACCCATCAGCACCCACAGTAGCACCTGCTCTCTGATATCTGTATTCACACAATGAATGTTATTCTTCTTATTTTTAAAATTCTCTTCTGATTATTGTTTCTACTTTCTCCATTGTGACGTCAAAACCCAATCCTGTCTCTTCATCCAACTCCAGAAATATTACATCATTCCTGCTTTCTTCTTTTCCTTCACAGCATCCACTCCAAATACATTTTCCAATAAACGTTTTGTCTAATATGAGCAGTGAGAGAGTGTGGTGTAGCAATATTGTATAAATGCTGTCTCTGCCATTTGTTCCTTCTCAGGTCTAACCTAGAAGTTTTCTAGATTCTCAGTTCTCATATATTGGTCATGTAATGTCTTGGAAGTGAGGCATTTCCTCTGTAGTAGAAGAGAGGGAGTCACTTAGCTTCTTATGTGGGTACTCCATGAGGAAATCTACTTCTACTTAGGGGATGTCTTCTTTTTAGTCAGAGGGGTGTAATCTCACACTTCTGGTACTGAAGAGGATCTTTAGGACTGGCTTGGAGTTGATTTTTAATGAGTAGGTATTCTTGACTAAATGAAAAAAAGAAAAAAGTACGAACATAAGTAGAAAACCATGTTCCATGTCACTGATAACAGTGACCATTGAACTCAGCTTTGTAGAGCAGGCAAAGAACTTAGCTGGGGAACTGTACTGCTGGACTGACCACATAGTCAACCCAACCCTAGTAATAAAAATTGTGTGAAGGTTATTGAAAGGAGGTGGAAAAGATGAACTGAAAAAATAATTCTTTTCTTTCCCTATCCTTACAGATGTGCAGCTAAACCAGACTGGACTAAGCAGCAAAGATTTCATTATTATTGAAATGTTTCAGATCCCTGGGATCCTGTTGTTCTGAGTGTTGTAAAAACAAAGAAAAAGAAACTTGGAGAAATTTACAGTCTGGTTATAAGACAAGAGACAACAGATAACTATAGGGGAACAGGGAGCATGGGGAAACTGTAAAATAATTTTGGTCATCATGACAAACAGTGATCTCAGCACTCTAGCATTCTCACTAGCGTTGTGCTTTGCAGACGTCATGGAAAATAGTGGGTGGAAACAAAACTCCTTTTAGTTTTTATAAACAGAGTGTTCATAAATTTTTCTGTGGTCTGTTACAATTGTAAAGCAATCCATTTAAAATTGACTGATACCAACTTTCTGCATTGTGTAGTAACAGGATGAATAACTTAATAGAAGTAAGTAAAGAATTGAGGTGGTAAGCTTTGTCTTGCAAACAAAAAATTCCAAGTGAGATATACCAGAACAAGACTTACTGAGCAAAGGCTTTACTTTACTGATTTGTGAGCGTTGGGCCAGGACAAGAACTGTAGTTGGGACTATGGCATGTCATAGGCAGAGTGTTATCATTTGGTAGAAACTAAACTGCATGTATTCTTTGAAATGCCTGGGACCATGAACTTTTGCTGCAGGCTCCAGGACCACACAGAGGGGAAAGAGACATGGCTGAATGAGAAACCTGGAAGCAACCTTGCTTCTTCTGCAGCTCTCACAACTGTATAGAAGGGGTTAAGGTGGCAACTTGTCGGACAAACAAAAATGTTATTACAAGTTTCTGCTCATCATATTCTATTTCTCAGGCTTACATGGGTCTTGCCGTTCCCATGATATGAGTCTTCAACTGATAAAACTCCATGACTAAGATCTTAATGCAACTGAATAGCAATTTTTACTTGACAACACACTCTTTCACCCTTTATTTGAAATGAAAATTGTTTGCAGGTTCTCTGTTTCACTTCTGCATTAAAAATGTGTCCAGGTTTTGGCTGGGATAGAGTTAATTTTATTCCTAGTAGCCTGTACAGTGCTGTGTTTTTTGGATTTAGTATGAGAATAATGTTGACAACACACTGATGTTGTAGTTGTTGCTAAGTAGTGCTTACCCAAAGTCAAGAACTTTTCAGCGTCTCATGCTCTGCCAGTGAGGAGGTGCACAAGAAGTCAGAGGGACCATGGCCAGGACAGCTGTTCCAAAACTGGTGTCAACTGGCCAGAGGGATAGTCCATACTGATGAACGTCATGCCCGGTGCATAAACTGTGGGGAGTTGTCCGGGAGGCGCCAATCGTTGCTTGGGATGGGATGGGCATCAGTCAGCGGGTTTTGTTTCTCTCCCTCTTTTTTTGTTTCTCTTTTAATTGCAATCATTATTTGTTGGTTTTATTATTGTTATAGCATATTTTATTTCAGTAATTAAACTGTTTTAAACCCACAGGTTTCACCTCTTTTCCAATTCATCTTGATGTGGCGGGGGCAGTGAGCAAGCAGCTGCATGGTGCTTAGCTGCTGGCTGGGATTGAACAACGACAAAACCCAGCAATTTTTAGCATTAAATTGTTCTTCAAACTTCATATAGCACTTGAAAAAATATTCTAGATGATCAAAAGACCAGGGAAATGTTTCAACATACCCAATTTTTCTATCAGTGTTTAAATTCCTGAACAGGAACACGTACGTCCTAAGTGACACAGTAATGAAACTACTGGACTCAGTTCAGGCATGTCTTGGCTCAAATCAGTAGAAAACCTAAAGCACTGGGGTGCTGCAGGAGTTAACAGCAGGAGCTAAAGGTTAGTTATGTTGTGGATGTCTAAGATGAGATCCAGAATAATACAAAGTTGCCCAGAACACAAGTGATGTGAAACACCTAAATCCAAGAATAATAACTGGAATTGTTGTAAGGTCTGAAATATTCTGGTGAAAGCCTAAAGTTTCTACAGCTCGGCTGTAGCATGTGTTTTAAGGCACCTTTTGCTGCAGCTGAATGTTTTGAAACCATGTCCTCAGAAGGCTGTTTAGCGTTTACACAAGAAAACAACACATGGCACCTGAGCTGCCTGGTGCATAGGCAACGTTAAATCCAACATGGAGTGTAACAGTCACAGCTACACTTAAAATACAAAATCAAGGGGGGAAAATGGTGGATTCAAATCAGCAGCTACTGCTTCTACTTCCCAGGACTGTGGGTCGCCAAGCAGATTACACAATCAACTTTGTTAAGTGTCTCTGTCTGGCCCCATGAATCTTGAATTCTTGGCTGTGGCACAGAACAGATTTCAACACCTTCTCCCCTTCCTCTTTCTGTGTACATGCTCACATGTTTGCATAAACAAACTGTGGTGCGCAGCCTGCTGTGCAGAGCACTGGGAAATAGGAGTTGAGGATTCAGACTGAATCCTGAGAGGATGGAGAATTTAACTTCAGGTCATTTCCTTCTCCTCTCCTTACAAGGCTGTGGTGGTGTAAGAATGAACTCTTCTCCAAGGTTTCACACTGAGTGAAGCAGGCATAGAACCATAGAATGGTTTGAGTTGGAGTGGACCTTGAAGGTCATCTAATTTCAATCCCCTGCCATGGGCTTGGACACCTTCCACTAGACCAGTTTGCTCAAAGCCCCGTCCAACCTGGCCTTGAACATTCCAGAGATGAGGCACCCACAGCTTCTTTAGACAATGTGTTTCAGTGTCTAACCACCTTATTAGTGAAGAATGTGTTCCTAACGTCTAATCTAAACCTGCTCTCTTTCAGTTTGAGGCCATTCCCCCTTGTTCTATCACTTCATGCTCTTGTGAAAAATCCCTCTCCTTTAGGTACTGGAAGGTGCTATAAAAGTCTCCCCAGAGCCTTCTCTTCCCCAGACTGAACTTCAACCTGTCTTCATAGCAGAGGGGCTCCAGTTCTCTGAGCACCTCCTCTGGAGTTGCTCATTTAGGTCCATGTCTTTCCTGTGCTGGAACCCCAGAGCTGGATGCAGTACTACAGGTGAGGTTTCACAAGAGAAGAGTAGAGGGGCAGAATCACCTCCCTCAATGCTTCCTTTGATGCAGCCCAGGACGTTTGGCTTTTTGGGCTACAAGCACACTTTGCTGGGTCATGTTGTGCTTCTCGTCCGCCTAAAGAGCTTCTTCTCAGGGGTGCTTTCAATCCGTTCTTTGCCCAGCCTGTGTTTGTGCTTGGCATTGCCTTGACCCACATGCAGGACCTTGCACTTGGCCTTGATGAATATGAGGGTTGCACAGGCCCCCTCTCAAGCCTGTCAGATCCCTCTGGATGGCATTCAGATGGCATCTGGACGGCATTCAGATGGCATCTGGACAGTCACGCTTCCATGTGTGTTATCAGGAATGGGTGAATGTGTTTTTAAAGGAAAGATTAGTGACACCACAGCTGAATTAATAGTTTCAAGATAAATTTTCTAGGAAAGAAAACTGATGTCGAGTAGTGTGTGTGTCCTGTGGAGCTTGCCATGCATATCTGAGTAGTGTAGTGCAACATATGAATACAGTTATCCACTGATAGAGTTCTGATTAGTGCAGTTGACATCAACCTATGGCTGAACTGGTTCTTCAAACATTGTCAAAGTAGCCCTGGTCTGAGTTGTCAAGTGCCTCTCCAAGTTCCAACAAAAGCAGGAACAAAGCACCAATAATTGTTACCATGTTTATTTCATGTTTCTTAGTTTCAGAAAACAATTACATTGCAATGAAAAAAATACATGTATAAAATATGTGAATTCAGGATTAATATAAAAGTGTCATCAGTGCAGGTCTCACAAGGTAAGGCAGATACACAATCCAAATGCAAATCTTAGCAAATGACAACTGTTTTTTCTGTCTGTTCCCTGCTTATCTTTCTACCCTCAAATCCCCATCCTCCTCTTCCCTTCTAGTTCCTTTGGTTAGAATCCTGGATCATCTTGGGTATGGTTTTTAAAAAGTCTGGAAAGGGGCAAATGCTGGACCAGAAGAGATGGCTAGTTTGTTCTAATCAAATTCAAAACAATTAATGCACAGTTCAAATGACGGAAGTCAGCCAAGTCTCTGTTTCTGTTGGAACCTTAGCATGTAGATTTCTTTATTGTTTATGATTTTTAACTGTACAAGCCCATCAGAAAAAACTTTTTCCTCTCTATTTCTTTTTTTTCTCTTCCAGATAAAAAGATTAGGGCTTTGGGGGGACAAGCTTTGGGGCTTGCCAAAATGATGGGAAACATTTAGCTAGGAAAGTTCATTGCCTTTTTGCTAAAAAACTAGAAATTAAATAGCTGTTGCTGGCTGTTAGTGCCACCTCCCATGGGAGAGCCTGTGGTGCCATCCATACATCTGTACTCAGGAAAAGTTCTTACAGTGGGTAGAGGCACTGTAAAGTCAAGCTACCTATGTTTACATTTTATTTATTATTACTGATAGCAGTTTACCAATATCCAATACCACTACTGTCTGGTGCTAGTCCAGGTTCAGATTGCAGCATCTGTTTGTGCAAAACTCTTCCCAAGGATATACAGTCCAACAGATGTGGTCCATCAGAGAAGTGCAGCTTGGTGGTGCTGAGCTGTTGAGCAAGACTTGCCTGAGGTGGTAGGGGATGGCCAGGGACTTTGGGGTGAGGAAAGCCCATAAACCCACTTAAATGTGGCCACAGGAGTGATCTCAGCCTGTGACTCCATGCTTTATCACTGAACATTTCCTGTCTGCCACGGGCAAAAACTGGGTTGTGACTGTTCCAGCCTGGACATGGTGTTGAGAGTACATTCCCTCTCACTCTTGCAATGGCACAGGAGAAACAGAGGGAGAAGGAAGAGAGTGAAGGACATTATGTGATACAGCACAGCTTGATCCTCCCCTTCTGTTTGTTCTCTGCAGTACCTGGTAGAAGCAGCAGCCCAGAAGAATAGGAATGTGGTTCAGCTATTGAATAGGTTTCTCTGCAAACTCAGATTCTGTTACATCTGCACCACTGTGAAAATCACTCAGAAGAGGCCTACATAAAATATCCCAGCTTTAATTGAGTTCTGTCTGCCCAAAGTCCTTAGGCTTTTTGAAAATCACAGCCTTATTTTCAACGCAGTGCTCCAACTTCACACTCAGAGCTCAACCAAAGGCTAACATGGGTGAACCTGACTTACTTAAAGGATTTACTTTATTTAAACAAAACAAAACAAACAAAACCCACCAAAACCAAACACAAAACCCAAACCAAACAAACAAAAACCAGCAAAACTCCCCAAACAAACAAAAAAGCAACAACCAAGAAGAGAAATAACGAGAGCAGAAACAGAACACCTCCCTGCTCACAACTGCAGGCTCATTCTCTGACTGATCTGTCCTTTGAGAAACGCTTGCAGGCTATTCCTGTCCACCATTCCTGGCTAACTGCTGGAGCTGACTCCCTCCAGATGGTTCCCAAGGATAGCTGGGCAAATTAGCCTTTGTCTCTTGAGCTAATATCAACACAATGCACCAGGATCTTTTTGACAGTCCTACACCTATTGGGTCAGCAGAAGACTGCAACTGGACTGACAAATGGCCACAAGAGCTCCTCAAAGAGAGATCAGTCAGAGAAGGAGAAAGAAATAAAAGGCAAAGCGATCTTTGACATTCTTGTGTGACACATTTTCTCATCCTTTCATGACATGTATATTAACTCACCAGCAGAAGGTTGCACTGGAGGGGACAGGAGGGTGAACTCCTGTCTGAGCACAATGAAATACAACATGAAGGTACAAATTGTTTGGGTTTCTTTTTGTTTCATAATAAAAAAGAGAGTAACCTATGTGATGCATGAATGGTCAAGTTTCATGCAGGTCATGAAAGATTTAAAATCTGAAATCAGCTTCGATGTACTGGTGAGAAAGCAGCAGTGAGCTGAGGTTTGCAGAAGACTGCAGTGATTCAGTTAGGTAGCGTCAGTTTTACTTTAGGCTTTTTCAGAAGCCCAGAACACAAAAGAATGTCTGGGAAAGGCTTAATAAGTAGAGGAACAGAACTGTATTCTGTGATAAATTACATACATAATGAGTAATGACAGAGCTTTTTGCTTTGCTTTTCAATTTGGGTCACAAATAAGCAAAATAATTAACCAAGTCCTCTCAAAAGGGAAAATTTCTTTCTCAGTGAGCATCAGCGAGGACTGTATTTTTTCAGCTGCGCTGATTCAGAGTATTTTGTATCACCTTTTACAAAGCCAAACAAAGCTTAATGGTATTTCCATTAAATTTCAATTGAAATACTTCCAAAACAGTTCTTCCATAAAGATAGGCTATTTGTCCTGATTCAGCTCTCTGATAAGACCTTATCTGGAATAGTGTGTACTGTTCTGGTAAGCATTTTCAAGAAAGCAGAGAAGTCCAGCACAATAAGGGGAATTAAGTCCTTATCAGATGTGATGGAAGCACCAAGCTTGTTCAGAGCAGGAAACAAGGGCAGGGGGTCCACACTTGCAGTTAAGCAGTGTATCAAGGAGGGGTGAATACACAGCAGGAACCACTGTTGGACAGTGCTGGCCCAAGAGCAAACTGAGGTGAAATGGTCATGAAGTCTGACATGGAGAATTAAAGGGTTTTAAGCATCATGTTCTTGGATGACATTCCGGTGGATGTAAAGGGCTTTATTTAGTTTTCGGGCAGAAATTGTTCAGTTCACAAAAGAAATTGCATAATATAATTCACTCTGACAAAAATGGATGTTCCTCTCAGTCACATGTCCTAAATGACAGCAAGTCCTAATGGATGTGTTCTTTACATCTCCAAACTTTTTAAAGCAGAAATAAGTATTTTTAAAGCGAAGCCAGCCAAACTGGGCAGGGCAAATATTGACAGTCTCTGAAGAGAACACATTATTAAAAACACAAGCAAATCTGTCTCTCTCACCATGCAACCATTCCATGGTAAACCAAAAAGCATCAGGTTGCATCAAGGAAAAAAGAGGAAACTCTGATTTAATGGCTCTGTTTCTCTTCCCATTGGTGTTAATAAGTAACGACTGTGAAGTAAATAGAATTATATCAAGGAGACTAGAATAAAATCCAGCTTTTGAATGAGAACAAAATAGGGCAAAAAAGATCTCTTTTATGTGTGATATATTTAACTAACTAGTTACTGAAATTGGTGAAATACTTTTGTCAATTTGGTGTAAAATTATAACATAAAATGCCTTTCACACTGTAAGAAAACCTTGTATTTAGTTATTTTTGGTGTGATAGACAATGTTACCGTATCTTGATCGTATCTTGCTAAAACTTTGACTTTCCAAGATAGGCATGTTGATGAGAAGAGTTCTATCAATTTTCTGCTAACGCAGTTAATATGCAGGACTTGAAAGCTGCGTGCATGATTGCTGGAGCAGTTATATAAAAACTTGTGAAATTGTCAATTCTTGCAGGTGGACTTTGCTATAGACTGGCAGCAGCTTTAAAAAAAGAATTAACCCTTGTTAACTCCACTTCTGAAACTAGTGATCCCTATAGGTAATTTCCAGAGCTTTTCCTATTTCCTATAGAATTCATTCTAATGTATTATATAGGAAATTTATATTCTAATGTATATATAGGCAAATACTGTTTTCTACCTTAAATAATAGATGAGATTATTTCTCAGTTGATGTTGGCTGTTACTATAAGAACTGGAGGAGGTTCCTTGTTTGGGAAAGAGAGATCTTAGAGACCATTTGTTATAATGAAAATTGTCATCAAGAGGACAAATTTAGCAAGACAGCATTTGCTATTTTAGAGAGACAGGAAATGTTTTTCGATCGTGCATTGACAGTCCTCTGGATTAACAGGGTTTTTCATACCAGCGTTGCAAAATGACTGTCTTTCATGAGCTATGAACTGATACTCTCCTCAAAGGGTTTTTAATGTAGTATTTGAACAACAAACATGAAATCTGCAGTGTATTCAAGTAGCCCTGTGAGCTAACATACTGTACTAAGACCTATAGTTGCATAACAGTAATGTATGATTAATGGAAACCTATAAACCACAGCTGTCGTATCCATCCCTTCTGACAACTAACAAGCAAGCATCCCATTTAGTGAATCTACAATTTCCTTTATTCATTCAAATTTGTCTCATACCTTTTTCTTTCCCCTACCTTCTGCCTGTGATGACTCTCCAGCCTGCCCAGGGCATGGAGAAGGGTGTCACTTTTCAGAAATCAGTTGAGATGGTCTCATGACCTCACCCTCTATTTGTGAGTCAGAAAAGGGCTGCACAGGTGGGTGGGTGAATGCCTTCCATATGTAAAGCTGTGGACAACTTTATTTGGGCTATCCCATCATGTCATCTAGCTGGCCTAAACCTCTTGAAGACTAATGATAGAGACTGCCTGGAGCAGATGTCCAAAATCTGCTCTACAGGAGACACCTGAAGAGCATTGTAGAAGACAGTGGGGGCAGATTTAAGGCAGCATTGCTTTCACATGAAGTGACATAGATCTCCAAAGTGTTTTCACTTTAGTAAATGTCCCTTTCGTTCATAAATCAGGAAAGTGTTTTTAAAATTTTCATTCATTACTCGGAAGGGTAACAAATCTTCTAAGCCCTGCTTTTCCTTTAAATATTGTACCACAACAGTGAGAAATCTCCACAGTCCTTATAAAAGCAAAACTGAATTTCATTTAAGGAGTCTACCTTAGGTCTACTCATTCCACCCCTGCTCTTTATCCATAAGAGTCTTCTCCTTTCCCCTGCTCATGGCAGAGAAATAGAAAGGTCAGTTCAGAGTACATTTTAGTATCTTTTATGGTATTATACATTGACCAAAAAGTTTAAATATGGAAAGTATTACAGCACTATGATATGTTATATGATTAGAAACACATTTTGCTCGAGATATGCTCTGTGTTACCAACAAAATAAGTATGTATAAGATCTGGTTTAACTTAGTTATCCTTTTGTCCTTTTTTTCTGCTTATTGTTATGTAACAGTTGTGATGGTGAAATGCATAATGACTGTTCCGGAGCGTATGATAGAGCATCATATGGCATTTATATTGGAGAGTAAAGCATATAAACATATGAAAGTCATTTAAAGATACAATTAAACTTCTAAACAAAGAACTTCATAAATATTTCATTTGAAAACTCAGCATTGACCAACTACCTGAGGGCTAAGGGGACTTTTTTTAATACAACATAATAAAGATTTAATAAAAATGCTGTTGTTAGAAGTGCAAGTGTGTTAACTCTCCCTGACAGAGGGCTATTAAAATGTATCCTTCAGTCAGTTCCTTCTTGCATTTTATTTAAACCAGCAAGGTCCTGTGAGTTTACTGCCCAGGATTATGGTAAACAATAGAAGCAATATTTACAAGTTATATTGTATCATATATATCTATATAACCCTTTAATTTAGATAACTCTTCTTATCCTGGGGATTTTCTGCTGGTTGATATGAATTCTGAATGATCAACATCGCCTGTGATCAGTTTTACTCAAGTCAATCTTTTGCTGCCTTCAGTACAACAGAACAGACTTTAAGGGATTTTTCAATGTAGGGCTAGTGCTGGATTGTCTGTTTTCCATGACTAAATACACCATTCCAAAGATGAGGTATATTTGCCATTACATGAAGATTTTAATCCACAGTGAATATGAATCTGAAACATGTTCTCTAGCAAATAAAAAAATTATGTGAATAATGTGGGAATTATTGTGGGAGATTTATAGCATGTTATGCAAGACAGGTTAGGCAGTCATAAAACACTCTTTGATTTTAAGAAATAGGAACTATTGAATAAATGTGATTTTTAAATGTCTTAAGCACTCCAAACTGATATTCCTTGAATATCACTGTTTTTTTTCATTCCAGGACAGTGTTTTGTAATAATATTTTTCAAAAGTCAATGAAAGATGTTTTAAAGTTTTAAAGTAAATCCTGTCCCATGAGGCTGGAATCCAGGGCAATCAGGTGCTCTTCAATATTTTAGGTATTGATAGAATGGAAATATGAGAGAGAGAGATGAAAAAAGAGGCTTCACCAGATTGCAATACACAGAGAAAATGAAAATACATTATCTGGAGATTCACTAAGCTACATTAAAGGAGCCAGAAGGGTGTCAGAGGTTAGGCCCTAGACAAGCTGTGCTTTAATACAGGGAAGCAAGGAAGCTGAAGGACTCTTACTTAATATTTACTTTTTTTTCTTTTTCTTTTCCATTTTTTTCCTGGCAGATTAAAGTTATGTTTTTTGTTCTTCTGTTTTTGGACTGAGGTGAAGAAAGCTCGAGATACATGCTGTGTTAAGGTGGAGAAGTATATGTGTCTTTATTTTTCAGAGTCAGGATGTGATATTTCACATTTTTGCATGTTTGTTTTTTCTCCTTTTCATTTCACCAGGACACTTTTTAAAAGGATTTTTCTTGATATTTGTTTACACACATAATATTTTGTTATGTTTAAAGGTTTTATAGGTGATAGAACTGCCTATTATTAAAATTACCTAATACTTCCTATTATGAAACTTTGCTTTTTTCTACTTATAATGGTGCCAAACTGTAACTGCTTCGACTGAAGTTTTCCATGCCAAGTAGCTGTGCTTTTCTGAAAAGCTCCAGCCAGAACAGTTCTGCCATTTCTAGGAATGATGCAAGGAAAAAATATGTATTCTTACCCAAGTCCCTGAAGTTTGTGAAATACAGGCTTTGAAGTGCCCCTAAACACAGGGAAAATAAAAATCAAAATTTTCAGGGGGCCAGTTTGCAAAGAAAAGGTATGCCCTCATAGTGATCATTTTGCTACTTCAGTGAAGATGGAGATAAAACCCCTCAAGTTTTATGGGTTAAACCTGCATCCAAAGGTTTATGTCTGAATGTCCACAGATCTTTCTCTACTCGGTAGGGACCATCCCTCACCAAGAAACTGAGCATGCCCTAGCTCACAGCAGTAGAGACAAAGGTGGATTTTCTGGCTTATATGGACACTAAAATGAGAGCGTTATGTTTTTTATGATGAGTATCCATTCTCAGCTGTAACACTTCTTCTGTCATAAGAAGGTAAAGAAGAAATCACATGTTCAGATAAAATAGAAAAAAAAAGTTAAATTTGGGAAACAAAAGGGCTGGAATGAAACAATGTATCTAGGGAAACAAGGACTCAGAGATATAAGGGAGAACTGAAGGAAACCAAAGGAAATTAGAGAGGAAATTCAGATAATTTTAGGATCACAGAATGTTTTGGGTTGGAGGTCATCTAGTTCCAACCCCCCTGCTGTGGGCAGGTACACCTTTCACTAGACCAGGTTGCTCAAAACCTCATCCAACCTGGCCTTGAACATCTCCAGGGATGAGGCATTCACAACTTCCCCAGGCAACCTGTTCCAGTGTCTCACCACCCTCACAGTAAAGAATTTTTTCCTAATAACTAATCTAAACCTACTCTCTTCAGTTTGAACAAATTCCCTCTTGTCCTGTAACAATATACTGTTATAAATAGTCTTGCCCCTTCTTTCCTGTAGGCTCCTCTCAGGTAATGGAAGGCCACAGTTAGGTCACCCCAGAGCCTTCTGTTTTCCAGGCTGCACAATCCCAATTCTCTCAACCTTTCCTCATGGTAAAGGTGCTCCATCCTTCTCATCAACTTGGTGGCCTCCTCTGGACTCTCTCCAACAGGTCAATGTCCTTTCTCTGTTGGGGACCCCAGAGCTGGATGCAGCACTTGCAGATGGGGTCTCACTAGGACAGAGCAGAGGGGCAGAATCACCTCCCTTGACTTGCTGCCCACACTGCTTTGGATGCAGCCCAGGACTGGCTTTCTGGAGTGCAAGGTCACATTGCCGGCTCATGTCTAGTCTATCACCAAGCAGAACCCCCAAGTCCTTCTCAACTGGGTGATTACCTGTGCAGAGTCAGTAACAGGGAAAATGGAAGTGCAAGATGAGACATTACAAACACTGAAAATTTTAGGCATCAAAAAGTAGGGAGTTCTACTTTAAGGGTTTGCCTATGTATCATGGTACAACTTTCAGTTAGAGATTCCATATGTTTTTACATCTGGGCACTCTGTACCCATGAGAGAATGGAAATCTTAGTTTGTGTCACAGATAAGGTTGTCTCTATCACCCATTTGTTGCAGAACTGGGAAGGAATGTAAACCTGTAGCAAGAGACTTCAGCAAGAGAAAGGGAGAGCCTTGTTATGAAGATGTGGATGCTAGTCTAGACATCTGAATTCCCATCTCAGTGATACTGAGGAGGTAACTTAAACCAAACTTTTCACTAATTGCTGTTAACAGAATGTATTTCATTTTCCTGGTACCGAAGCTCAGATTGTGAAAATATTTTGGAAGAAGATCTGAAGACTCCCAAGTGCAACTTAGATCAGTCAGATCTGTAAATCAAACCCAAGGTGTGTCAAACTGGATACTCAAAATTCATGGATATTATTAATTGTAGTATCCCTGCTTCAGTCCTGTATTTGTAGGATGTGCATAAAACTCACATGGATATTGTGGATATAATTAATATTTGTAAACGTTTCAAAATTACACTGATTAACATCATAAAAGAAAACTCATGGGGAGATTAATTAATGTTTTTTAGAGAAGAGTTTGAATAGTGTGCAACAAAGATGGCATGAGGCCATTCACTGAACAATGGGGCCATGTATTGAACAATGAAGCAAATATTGAAAGGCTATTCATTAAGTAAACACCATCCACTTGGAGCACTGAAGTGGCTGGGGTGTTATGGAAAAAAAGTTAATGATTGTGTAATTAAAGCCTGCATAAAAATTCATATTCTCAAGATAAATCAGTTGAGCTTTTATGGACAAACTGATTTTTGCCACACTCTCACTTTTGCGTATAACTTTAAAATGGGGAATTTTATGTTATTTGTACACATGCATGTTCAACAAAAGTATATGTTCACCTGTTAATGAACACAATAAGCAATAGAGATAAAAAAATAGGAAAAAAAGTGCCTATGAATGGAGAAGAATGAAGTGGATGCAGACAAGAGGAGGATAGGAAGGATGTTCTCCTCTCTGCCCGGGAGATCTGTAGGAAGACATGGGAACACTTTATTTCTTCATCATATACATGTTTCATATTTCCAGTTGAAAAGTACACTTTAAGTAATGGTTTTCAAATTCACTTCTGAAAATGAGACATG
Organism: Myiotriccus ornatus; assembly: GCA_036023395.1. NCBI lineage: Eukaryota > Metazoa > Chordata > Aves > Passeriformes > Tyrannidae > Myiotriccus > Myiotriccus ornatus. The sequence continues at coordinate 106,445,705 of JAYRBT010000114.1, forward strand.
GATTTCCCATTAATTTTATCAACTTTTGAACCTTTTAGTCAATGTTCAAAAAATCCCAGCCTTTGAATTTTACACATTCGTTATGGATCAGTGTGTGCTTCATTGACATCCAGCTGATTTTCCAAACAACACAGTTTTTCTAGGAGCTTGGCAAAAAAGTGACTACAGGTTCACAGTTCTTCACTTATCCACATTTCCATCTCTCAGCATCTTCCGTCATGTTTGAATGACGCTTTTTCGAAACAAGTGTCTTAGATTTTATAGCTTATATTGCCTTCTACTGTGAAACAAGTAAAGCTAAAATAATAGCTAAGAAAAATGTCCGAAAATATTTTACACGAAAGTTGACATTGGAAGGCAGTAAAATCACGTAGAATATATCACAGTGAGCAGTCAGTGGGTTTTCTTTGAAGTCAGAGAACTGTAACTTTTGTTCTTTTCAAATACACATTTATATCCCCTTTTATTTTTGGTCACAAGCCGTTTCACAGATCAGTCAAGAATGGTCACTGAGCAATTGCTGTCCATAATTCTGTCACTATTATTTTATGCTCTCTGGCACTTAGGCTCGTTAACTTACCACCTGCTGTCTAAGATGGGTACTCTTTGGTACAGTTATTGTGGGATTTACCAGATTTTATAATATTCAGTTTGACAAAGTTGGAACTTTTATCTGCTCTAACAGTATATAAAATGTTATTCCAGAGTGAATTTATTTCAATAATTTTTAAAGTAAGACTAAGGTAAATGTTGCCCCAGATTATTCTTAAAAGTCAAGAACCAGAAGCAAAAAGAAGAGTAAAATAAAGACAGACTGGGTGCTGTTTCTATTTATAAATACTGATATTCTACACAAGTATCCCATGATACTGCTATGATTTGATCTTTCAAGAGTGTATTCTAAGTAAAAGTTATGCTGAAGATATTGAAATATATTTCTTGGCCTAGCCATTTAATTTTAACAGAGGTGGATGTGATCATAATGATTTCTAGGGTCTCTAGGTCAGAACTAGGGGTTCTTTAATAAAAGCTTTTTACTTTACATAGCTTGACCTTTATACTGGGATTTTATTATTTCTATAACATATCCTTTCCTTATAATTACTTGTGTTTCTATAAAATGCTAGGCTTGACTGTTTTGAACGATGAATTGTAGCTGTTTTTTTAATGGTAGTTAGAAAAATAGGGGAAAAAGGGTTTCAAAGAGTCTAGTATTGCACTCTGCAAAACAGGACACTGTATTAAATGCATTGAATTTCCCTTAAATACATGATACAACTTCATCGTTAAACTCTGTTTGATGTTTTCTTTACTTAACTTACATTATCTCAGTGGGCAATCATTCCCTGGAACATTTTAAAACAAATGGTAATTTCAGTTCTAACCAACACAGTCTTTCAGAAACACCCTTCACCAGTCATCATGCCATGGGCCGGCCTCAAATTTTAAAAATCTTATCAAGCTAGAGAAGACAAATGCATAAATCGTGGGAATACAGTATATTCTGATAATATAAATGACCACTAACAATATTATTTCTTTAATATATAACCCACAAAAAGGGACTGTAGAATCAAATAAAAGATGATTGATGTACATGCATACAATGGACAAATATTAGGGTAAGTACTGTACAAAACACCCATAGTGCTTCAGGGATTTTAATTAGGCAATTACCTGTAATGTTTATTATGAATTGGTTGAATTTTTACTTGCTTTGCAACTTAAGATACATGAAACTCTATGAATTCAAAGCAGAGTTTCAGTTAAATAAAAGCAATATCAAGTAAAATAAAGATTTTTTTTTTAACTTTATGTGAGATTGTTTAGTAAAGCAAGTTGCTTGAAACAATAGAGCTTAAGAGTGTATTATTCTGTTTCTATAGAATTCTGAAGTAAAATGAAACTTGAAATCTGGTCTCTTACATTCAGATTTTTATACAGTTTGTGAGCAGGTCTTTACTGTGCTTAGAATTTACAGGACTATCAATTATCCCATAAATAGTTCTATCAAAATAAAGTATTATTATTGAACATTAGGAATTTAAACTACTTAAATCTGTTCAAATATACATTCTTACACTGTAAGAATACACAGCCATGATTTTTTTTTTCCAGTAGACACAAAATACTACAGTTATTCTAAGATCTAGTTGTTGGCATATAAAGCATAATTATTTTGTATTTAGCATTTTACAGCTGCTCAGCAAAAATTTAGTTAAAGCTCTCTGGTCAATATCATTCTAGAATAATTGAATCTTCTTACAAATTACTTAATGAACCCACCATGCTTCTAAAAACTACATAGGTATCATTATTGCTGAGTGGTTATAGTAAAATACGCCTCAATTTCCCCAGCTAAGCAAATCCATATTTTGACTTTGAATGAAAAATTCTAGTAAATTTGGCTTTGGTTTAACTCAATGCTGGGTTAAATTGCCAGCAATTTACTCAAATTTAGTTTGGTATAATTCTTTTTTAATTTAATTTTTATTTTAAAACAGCTCAGAATACATTGGTTTGTAACACATATCCTTACATACCCTTCAAGATTCTTTTTCCTTCAAGAAGCAGTTTGGATGACTCTACAGAGTGTGGAGGAGCTTCACCTTGTATTTGTGCGTTACAGTTTTTGTCACGTCTTTGAATGCAAGCACAGTTTAGAGTTTAAAAAAGCTGCATTTGAAATGTGTAAGGCATTTCCTGCTCCCGTTTTCCTCCAGTTGTTCAGTTTATTACATTAACATGTTACCTATAAATTAACTGTAATTCACCTCTGCAGTTTCTAAATAACATCTGTCTTAAAGCAAATGTGAACCCTTCCTAGAACAGAGGCACTCCAACTCTACCCAAGTCACCAGAGAGTCTCCTTTGGACTCTTCTACTGCTTAGGCAACTCACCTCCTAATATTGAAGTAATTTGCAACTGGTTATGTGTGCTTATGAATGGACAAGTCTTGGAAAAGAAAGAAAAAAAGCAAAGGCAACCTTTATCTTCATCTAACTGTTAGAATATTAGTGGAAGAGGGAGCACAAATGATACTGGATCTCTGGACCACTTCTATTTCTTTCATCCATTTATGCAGTGCTTGTTCTGTGGAATTGGGTCTAAGATCCCACACATGCCCCTTCCAAAGGGACTGGTGCTCACCCCCTCCTCTGCCCTTCTGGTCTTGTGACTTTTGCTTTCCTCCTTGTACACTGACTTAGCTCCAAGGCTGACATGGAAAATCTTGAGCCATCTGCTTGAGGAGAGTTGAAACACACAAGATGAGGCATCAAGCCCCCTCGGGTTTAACATGGGGGTATTTTTTTTCCTGCAGAAGGAAATTCTGTGTACGGCAAGCAGCTGTAAGGGCACAAGGGAGAATGATACAGCTACACTGACCAACTGTATAAAGAGTGCCTTGCTTTTAACACCTTGGGCAGAGGTTGAACTAAGCCGAACTTAGGCATTTATGCTGGGAAGATGGGATCACTCTTTCAAGGTTGGGTAACAGGGTGCAAGTGAGGGTCAACTGCTCTGTAAGGGCTGGGTATCTGGGAGCCATGGCCAGCAGGACAGGGGCCATGCCAGCCCCATCCCACTTCCTCCAAGCAGTGAGCAAGGTAGGCCTAGGAATGGCAGCTGGGATCGGCCAAGGGTCCAGATCCTCATGCTAGTCCATGGTGACAAGGGAGGCCAGGGTAAAGACAGGGTCAGGATTGGGTTTGGCAATGATTACTAGGATTGGAGACAGTTGATCCAGTGATTCCCAGCTGGTCCAAGATTAAGCCGGGATCTGGGTGCACAGGTCTGATCCAAATCAACAGGGTCCATGGTCAGAGGCAGAGATAGGGACACTTGTGGTACAGTTCATGGAGGAACTGAAGGCATCAGCCTCAGCTGGGGCTGCAGAGCCCACGGACAGGAGGCAAAGGTGGCAGCCCCCACTGAGGCCAGGTAAGGCCCTGACAGCAGATGTGTGAAATGGAGTCACATTTGAACCTAGGATGTGTGACCTAGCAAAATATTGATCAGTAGGTAGTCTTTAATTCAAACCAAAAAGTCGCTTGACCTCATTTCCTGACTTGGTCCAGAGTGTTTTCCTGGCTTGGTCTGGTGACCTACTTGTCCTCTTCCTTTAAAGAATCTGAGAGGAACTTCTCAGAATAAAATGTATGCTTTGCATTAAGTGACACAAACCAAATGGATCTGTAGGTACCATCACAGTTTTGTCCCACAAAATTATTTCCTTTATGTTCTCACAGCGCAAATTCAGGGCAGCTAGCTATAGGCACCAAATTTCATGACAGTTTTTGTAACACACACAGCGTGCAGCATATTCAAGCATCTGTGCAAGCATCAGTCCCCAGAAGAGAGGAGGAATTAGAAATGCACTTTGAAGCAGTGATAAATCAGTGGATACCTTGCACCATGGGCTGTCACAATGGATCAGGATTCTGGGAGTATCAGTAATATTCATACTTGATAGTGGGTAAGAGCAGCTGGAGACCGGTCAGAAACGAAGACCTGGGAAGAGCAGTCCACAAGAGATAGTGCAGGGAGTTGTACCATTTCATTTCAAGTCTGATGGATATTTGAAGGTAAAAGCATTCCACAAGAGGTTTAGGACTCTACACGAAAAGTCATGGGTTCTTACTCTTGCAGCTGTAGCAAGAGGAGAGGTCTTGGGACTAAGCATTGCAAATCCATGCTCCTGCAAGTACTTCTCTAGACTCCACTCCAGGGAGTGCCTCTCCAGGGCAGAAGCTTCACTTAGATTTTTTTGGAGTAGTCTCCATCTCTCTCTCTCTTTCTTTCTGTGGACACCATACGAAATATGCAAGTTAGGTGATAGAAATACTGGCCACTTTAAAACTTTTCATATCTGTAATTGTGTGTTGGGGGAGTTGCAGTCTTGTGTACAAAACATTAACAGACTACATTAGCGTAATTCAATCTCCCTCTACTCTGTGTGTCTTTTTTTAGATTTTGTTGCTTTGCCATCCTCCTCTGTAAGTGCTTTGTGGAGCTTCCACTTGGTCTTTCTTTTCAGAGTAGTGTAAGTTTCTTAATATTCCCATGGGCCCTCTGAGGTTAAAATTTTTTTTTTGTCAGTAACTTTTATTTCTTCTTTAAAAAATCCATTTTGAAGCTCTGTGGAATTTAGAGAGAGTCCTTCCATGCACTTTTGGTTGTATTTAATTGTTTTTCTCATAAATCACATACTTTGTTTTGATGCAAAACACAGCGAAAGAAGAGAATCTAACATTTTATGCAACTGGCATGTCATTTATAAGATCTCCATTAGACAAAACATTTGTTTAGATACTCTGTTATTCATTTATTTTCATGTCAACACCAAAACCAACAGCAGAAATGAACAGAGATGAATAATAAGACAAACTGTTTTAGTATCAATGTACTCTGCCTAAGGCAATATACTGTGCAACTGGTGAAGAATGCTTATTTCCTTCCCAAAACCTCTGCTGAGAACCAGCTCTTATAAACAATCTCTTACTCTTTTGTCTTAAGGGACTATTTTCAGCTATCTCCAAGACAAAATTTCAGTTGATGTGTTTCACTTAAAAGATTTTTTATGGTAAATTGGTAAATAATAGCTTTCAATTATGGTTATCTTCTTGACAGCTGCATTATCTTTGTTGCATCTGCTCTTGGCCAATTGCTTTTCTCAGTGTAGAATATAAAAAAAAGACTATACAGGAAATAAACAATAGTCTCATTAGAAGACAGATTTAACAAGATATGGCTTCTGAGAGAGATATGTAAATTTGATAGATATCACAAACAAAAATAAACATTTCAACTGATCTGCTGCAGCAATAGCAATGTTTCTCTTATTACAGCTGGGAGGTCTTTCCTGAGGAAAGATGGTGGCTAGAAAGTAGTTGACATCACCTTCAAAGCATATGTAGCCCCAGGCTGGAGGGAAAAGGCAACCAGGAGTAATCTACCCAACTGTTAACAGCAGAAGGAGCCCGTTCTCAGACACCACTTTTAGCAGCCAAATAAAAACTCCCAGAAACTTCTCGGGTGAACTTATGTCAGGTGATGTTCGTACAGTAAGCGTGCTGGTTCCAAGACCAACAGGAATCCTGGATTCAGGTATGTGGAAGTAATGCCTGTGCAGTTCAGCTGATTCACAGATGTGCAGTACCTTCGCTGCTGTCTGGGAGCTCTACACCTATACACATTTAGATACTGAACGTGTGAACCGAGCTTTTTATGCTGAAGCATATGTGTCTCCAAATGTTGACAAAAGAAGTTGTAACTCACTCAGCCAGAATGGTTAAACATTTCAGTGTTTAGGACTTTAAAATATATGTCTGTTGTTGTTATGTCCTCTGCTTTAGCACTTAACCTTCTGATGTTCACACATTCATTTTAAATCAACTGCTATAAAAGTTTGGACAATTTATGCACTTTCCTGTGAATTCCCTCCAATTTGTCAATAACTTCCAAGCACCAAGGTGAGTAGGACCATGAAAAACTCCAGGACATAAAAGAAAAAAGAACATTCCTTTTCCTGCATGTGTAGTTCAGAGATATATTTGCCTCTAAACCAGCCATTTCACTTTTTAAACTTACACTGAATTTGAATTTGCCTCCTATACCAAAGTTTTTCTGACATTACAACTTACTGGGTATCTCCTACAATGTGAACTAAGTGTTTCTGCTCTGCTCATTATCTGTTCTAAGAGACTTGAGTTTTTTCAGGTTAAATAATATTCTTTTATCTGTTAGCATAATTTTGATTTTCTACACCCTTGTGTTCATTATGTGTATTCAGAGGGTCTTGAAAAACTTATTATTTAATATAAGATTAGAAATTTGGGGTAATATAATGCTTGCCAGAGGTCTCAGATGGCAGTTGAAAACAGGTATGTGAAGAATGGAAATCTGATGGAGTATATGTTAAGGATAGTTAAATTCTCTTTGACAAAGAAAGAATTAGTAGCACCAATCTGAAAAGAAAAAATATTAAAAAAGCAAACCCCAATATATGTAATGGTTCTGTAGTAGACAGTTCATTTAAGAGACTTAGCTCATGTTTTGTCTCTACTCAAAACTCTCCTTTTTTCCCTGACCAGTAGTCACCAAAATGGAGAATGTCTCACAGATACTCATAATAGCCTCATAAGGTACAAAGGAAAGGGCTTACCGATAGAAAATCACATTTTTTTGTCCTGAAGACTGCTAGTACCGGTCTTGGGTAGGGATAATGTGTTGAAGTGTTTGGGACTAAGTATTGTCTCTGATATGTGCCCATCTTACACTGGTTTGGGGTTGCCATTTAATGCAGATTTCTTTTTTATATGTTTATTGTTGAAGAGTTTATAAGAATCATGATGGTTAAAGCCCTGTTTGTAGCTGACAAAGGTGGATTTCTATATTGATAGGGATTCCTCCTAGAAACATTGGAATGATGGGAAGCAGAAATCATTCCACCAACTCAAGCTGAAGTTTTTCCTCTTGATGTATTGATTAGAAATGGTAAAATTGAGAGAAAATACCATAAATAATTTATTTATATTCAATCATGAATCTCTGTTGATCATCCCAAGTAGACAATAAATGTGACATTTCAAATATTGCCAACCTGTCCATAGAATGTAATCCAGAAAGACGCTTTTCAATTAATAAAATCAAGAAGCCAGAAAAAATGCTTATCTGGTTAAAAATCTGTTTTTTGTGGGTTTTTACACATGTATATATGCCCATATTTTATTCTGTATAGCACAGAAAAATAAGAAAAGAATGTAGACTTTGCCAGCTGGAGGGATTTGTCTACTTTCTTTTTTATTTTATTTTAAGTAGATGTGGAATAGATAGGAACTTGCTAGATTTCCAGATGCTTCTGGTAGACCAAGTAATGGTTATGGTCTTCTTTTAGATGTATTTTGCTTTTTTTTTTATATATATATTTGAAGACTGGTGCCTAAGTGTTCTCAATGGAATCTAATATTTAGAATATAATTCTATATTAATTGTGCTTACAAATAAAGTGGCAAATTCTTCAACACCCATAAGTAATATGGGTAATAATGCAGATCAGGATTTGGTAGCTTTTTTGCATCATTGTAAGACTTTCAGTCAAGACTAAATGGCTTTCTAAGGAAGAGAAGTTCAAGGCAAACAGTAGTTAAGAATACAACGTACTAGTTATTGGGCCTGTATACTTTGAGAGTTTAGACCAGTGGCTTTTCTTCACTTTCTAGATCTACATGAACTGTTGGTACAGGACAAAAATGGTGGGTTTTTCAGTAAGAAATTACTTAGAAAGTTATGTATGACAAGGAACAAATTAGATAGGGAGTAAAATCATAAATGCAGTTACAATTATATCTTTTTTAAAAAAAAATTTTTTTTTCAAACTATGTTTAAATTAGAAATGGTAAACTTTCCCCTTTCTAGTGCCATGTTTGAACATAATTGGCTATGACAATTCCTGCTCTCTTTCACTCACCGTGGAACTTCCCCATGTCAGCTGTTTTCCATGTACCCATGAAAAGGGTTGAAGTTGCCTCAGCTGTAAATTTGGCATGGTGGTAACCTATGCTGTGGTTGCACCTCTATGAAGTGATAGCTTCCTTGAAAGGCTTTTCCTATTTGCCAATAAAATGCCAAATTATTTTTTTCTCTCTTGATTTGTTTTACAAAAAAACCCAGATTATCGTGTGGTTACATTGGCTTTCCAGCATGTGATTGTTTTTTTTTTTTTTTCTACAGTTCTGGCTCTGCTGCTGATATAATTTTTCATGATTTGAATCTATTCCCATTGAAATCAATGGAGAAGTTCCCACTTCTTTATTGAAAGTAGTACTGTAGCCTCAGCTACTAATTTGGTGAGTTTTACCTCTTTATTACAGTCCCAGTGCCAAACCTCTGTATTGGCCTTGTAGCTCCACCAGCTCCTCAGAGGTGTGTGGATTCAGTACTGGCTGAGCTGCTCTGTGCCTTAGAGTCATATCTTGCTTTTCCTCACTACAGTCTCCCAGATGTTGTTTTCTTCGAGAATATGGTTTCCAGCACCAAGCTCTGTCTTTAACTGGCTGTTCACTCTGTCCAAATAGAGGGAAGGAATTTTTTTAATGACTATACTTAGTGTTTGATATAGTGTCAAATCGATACTGGGAAGAAATCTACAGTTTAGAGCTCACCTGCTGTCCCAGCTGGGCTGTCTGTCTGTCTGCCAGGACTTCTTTCCTTTTTTTTTTTTTTTTTTTTTTTTTTTTTAAATAAAAGGAGACCAAGAAAATGGAAATAAAAATCACAATTATCAGAACAATAAAAAGCAAAACTTCTATGCATGCATATATTAAACCCTGGTGTACCTAAAAGTGAACTTACCTTGGTCAAAAAAAGCAAAGTGGTAAAAGGCTGAACTTGACCCAACAGATTGTATACACCTTATCTGGCAATATTAACATGCACTTGAAAGTTATTAGTGCCCCAAACCTTTCAGTGCCAAAATGTGCCCTAGGTGTTATTTGATACTAGATGTTACATAAATTTGTATTTTCATTACTAAGCAACTTTAGGATATGTAGTGTGTGTTTGAAAAAAAGGCATGGTAATAACTCACTAATAATGGGTGCCATGTGGGGGGAAAAAGGCAATATTACCTACCAAAGAAATATAAAACATGGTTTATATTTTCAACAGTTTGAGAATGAAATGAAAACAGAATATTTGGTGCACCTGTAAAAACACATTTGATCATAATGGCAAGTACAGCATTCTTAGTGTGGGATTCATATTTCATAATTCATGTTCAAACAAGAAAAATGATTATAATGTTAAGTATTTCCTGAGTTTATTTTGATGGATGGCAGAATAAGTATCTTATACTCATTAAAATACAGATTGGTATAATTTAATAAATGAATTTAATACACAGATGTTCAAGACTGTTTGAACAGAGTGCATATTAATCAACTTCTCTATAACTGATTCTCTTTTATATTTTTTAAAAGAAATTTGCAGGAGCCAAAAGTTTATTAGATCTGTATGATCTCGGTCTGGTATCAGATATCAAGTAGGTTGTTTGAATCATGTCAGGTGATCAAAGTGTTTCCTTTTGATTGATGAACCTGTAAACACCAAGCTATTTGAGTGGTCATTGCTTTTGCATCTGTTTAAGACACTGACACATCCTTTGAAAAAATGGCCAAGATTTTTAAGAGTGACTTGCAATACTGAAACTTCACTTTTGGGTGCCCTGCAGAAGACTGATTATTAGACAGTATTAAGTACTCTGGTTTGAAAAGCTGTTTTAAGTTAGATACATCCAAAATAGGGCCCCAAAATCATTTGTCATATATGAGAACTGCAACTAAGAAATTCAGAGCCTGATTTTCCCTGTAGCTTATGTTCACTTTTGCTTCACTGATTTCAGTCATTATTTTCAGTGGAGTTGCACTGAATTTACATGCACATAAATGAGAAAAGAAATAGGACCTTCATTTTTCAAAGCATGTGTTATGGAAATGTGTGGAGCTGCAAGGTATCCCACTGACCTTAAAACAGGTCTTTGCAGAAAACACTGGAACACAGATAAGCCTAAGATCTGCTGAAAACTGTCCCTGTCCTGATGCTCTTAAGGCACCTGAAGGATCCTGGTCTCTTCAGTGGGCTCCAGAGCCTTGAGAAGGTGCCAGGGTACCCTGCAGAGAGATGCTCAGGAGTGAGGACCCCGATATGTGACTCTCTGAGCTACCTTTGCTTGCCAAATGCTGAACACCTGCATGTTTCTGAAATTAGTAAAATTAATCCCTCAGAATCTGTAATTTGGTTGTCTTTTTTGAAATAATGCTCTGTCTTTTTTTTTTTAGTGATAAATTAGAAAGGTTTTGTGCTCTTGAAGTGGAGGGTGTGTAGGGCGCCCTCCTTTCTGCATCAGATTAGGACCCTGCAGTGTTGGAGATGTACAAGGATTCAAGTCCTTTCTCCTCCACTGAGAAGTGACCTAAAATAATCAGATCCTATGCAGTTCTACAGTGGAGATGATTGAATTTAAGCCACTTTGCATACATGATCTCACACTTTCTTATGCTAAGAGGGACTGTGAGTGAGTAGTGATTCCCTACAGTTGACTATAGGTGAGCGAGGATACCCATCCTCCAGGGATCATTTCCTCTTCTCTGATTTAGAACTTCTACCACTGAACAATCAAGTAGAAAAAAAGTTCTTCCTCTTTGTCTCTTTTGAGAAAGGTTTTGGTCTGTAGCTTTTTTCTGGGTTTCTTTCTTGTAAGTGAGCTCTGAACTTTCACCTCACCTTGTAAATGTAAGAGTGCAGAGGTTGGCAGTCTGGCTGTGTCTTCTTATTGAACAGGGGGTTGAGATGCAAACAGTCTATTAGGAATCTTTCTTGGCTTTTGCTATCTTCCTGACTGTGCCCAGAAATTTAGGAGAGTGCTAGTTGACTGGGATATGGGTATGCCAGGAAGTACTCTATTAAGTTCACAGAGTAGCTTATTGAATGCTGTAACATGTGCCAGTGTGCTGCTGCTGCTTATGGTACTAGTGTATATATACACTAGTATATATACATTTTAAACGTATTTTAAATATATATATGGTATCATATATAGGTTCTCCTTAGATTAAACACTGCAGGTAAATCTGCCTGGGAGGTATCAAGTTTATGAAACACATTTGACCAGAGGTGTGAGACAGTCAGCTATGTTCTTGTCCCTGAAGGCAAGGAGCTGGATGCTTGGCAAACTGGAAGGAGCACTGCTGAGCGTTGCTGGGATTAAACAGCAGCTAAGAAGGCTCCAGTGCTCAGAGCAAGTGCTGTAGGTGTGTGTGTGCACTGGTGATGTTTGATCACAAAGGACAAACTAACCTTTCATTCCAGGCTTTGTCCTTAAAGAGGAATACCAGATTAAAAGTAGAAAGAAAGTGAAAATGAAGAGGTTTATATTTTTAAAATTATTAGACATCCCTATTCCACCTAGTGACCACATGTTCCTGGGTACATTCTCTGTGGTCAGGTAAAGCATCTCGGAAGAGGACATGAAGAAAAAGGTTTAGATGATCACACAGGTTTCCTTTTCGGTGTGGTTAAACCTCTTAGTGCTCAAATTAAAGACTTTTTGCCTTCATAGCAGCAGTTCCAGTCCCACTGACATCAAAATTTATACCCAGGTGAACCACTGAGAATTAACTGACTTCTGTGTTTGTCCATGACTCTCTGCTCCTACCAATTTACCAGAACATCTGGAGCGAGACAGTGCTGCAGTGACTCTGACAGAGTTCATCAGGGGGCTGCTGGTAAGCAGGATGGCGACTGATTTGTACTCAAATTCCCAAATCTTTCTGAACTGCATGTTCTTGCTCCTTCACTGTCCAACACCTTGTAGCCATTTGCACCTGTACAGAGTGAATGTAAAAAACTGCCAGTCCAGATGGCAACACTTCTCACCTACTTTGCCCAGGCTTTAAAGCCTGCACAAGCTGAAAGGCAGCAGGAAATCCTTGTGGGATTTTGTCCATTTCTGCTGTGACACATTTCAAGGTACATGGTCCCACTTCCCCAAAAAGGGAGAAAGGCAGGAAGATACATGGAAGGATTATTTGCAGCAACCTTTTCATCTTTAATAGTCAACAGGAAAAGTACAATTTTACTTTGTTTTTCAGATAACTTAGCCATGATATCATAATGATAAGAACTTTGCCTTAATGTCCACTTCTGTAATGGATCAGCCAGAGAATCAGTTTCTGCTCCAAGAATTTTAACGAGAAGTTCGTGGTCTGCAATCAGAACAGCTTCTTCCAATGTAAAGACTCATGGAATGTCCTCATACCAAAACACAATAGTCAGAGGGTGAGACTTGTTTCATATGTTTCATGGAAGTGGAAGCAATTAACATCTTTGTTCCATTATTATTTTAGGTGAGAAGCATTTATTCCTACATCAACTGAGTTGGAATAAGGGGAAAGGCAAAATTTTTTTCATCTCTTCCTAACTTCTTGATTTCATCAAATAACTTCTAAAAGTTTTCAGTCTCAAACTGTCCAAGTAACATTTTTGTCATTGGATTTATTACTGCTGATAAATCAGAGAGAAACTTGCTATAGTAATTAGCTATATGTAAAGAGGATCTGTAACAATGTATTCCTTGGCACAGTGATTTTTTTGTCATAAGCTTACTTTTTTTGGAAGTAGTTTAAAGCCTCACATGTCACTTTCATAACCCAGTCAGTTGCTTGTGAATGGAAAAAGCCATATTTGTCCTTTTTCTTACCTTTACCAAATCGTGTTAGACATTGCAGCACAGATTCCAGGCTTCTCAAGTGTGTTTTCTCACTTGGATTTGAATAAAAATCTCTTTTCACTTTTATCTTGCACACTTATTCTGTTATAAGTTGAGGTGTCACTACTACACCAGCTGTGTGCTGCTATTCCAGAAAAGAACCTTATTCGTGCTAATGATGATGCATATCAAGACACTGGTTCCAACTCCATCTGCTGGTAAGCCTGAGACAGACCTACCTTCGTAAACTGCTGTTCCCCATTTAGTGGTGGAAACAATCTTCTGAAACTTTTGCATAGGTCCCAGGATTAATAGTTTCAAATGCCACAAGTCACATCGTTCTGAGATTTTACTTGACTACAGAAAGTGACCCTCTGTGCTTCAGAAAGAGGCGTTATTTGGAGTAATCTTAAGAGATCCAACCTCTGGCTTTAAGGACAGGGATTTTTATGACACTGACCTTTTATCCTTTTCTCCAAGCGTGATGTCCTAATAGTAACTATAATAACTGAAGAATATGTGGCCAATTATGACACTATGACTAATACATAAAATAGTTCACTAATGTACATTTATTCAAAAGCACAGCACACAGATTCAAAGACAAAGGATCTTTCTTTACATCTGCAAGAATTATTTCCCAGTCTCACACTGTACTTTTAATGTTTCCATTCTAAAGATAAAACAGCAACTAACCTGTTGCTGAACATCACCTTTCCTGCACTTTTTCTTTTAATGTTAATGTAACATAGTGAACCTGAACATATGCTTGACGGAATTGACCTACCTATAATATGATTACATAAATGTGTGTCCACTTCTGATGTTCAAAGAAACACAAGATTTAATGGAAATTTTTTGACAAGAATCTTTTCAGAGTCCTGCTGGCATCAGTGAGTTATGAACCAACCTCATGGTTGTGTCTTCCTTTGGGGAACAATGTTGTGCTATTGCAAACAGGTTAGTATCAAGTTTTGGAGACCTTCTGCAGTTCTGATTCTTGTAAAATGGGACTCAGAAATCTGGACACTCTTGGCAACTTGTAAAATCTCAGCTAATAAACAACCCACTGAGAAATCTCTTTGTGTGTATTTTTTTTGGTGAAATAACTCAAAGCCTTTTTTTTCCAGAGTAATGAAAACCAAGGTAAGTTGAATGGTGAGGCTCAAGGATTATGGTTTTTTATTACTTCCCCATCTTTTGTACCTTTGGCACTCCTTCTCTTGCAACAACAGATATCAGGTACCTCACTTAAGAACTGCTTATTGAAGCAATAATCACTGATCTTCACAGTGGGAACTTCAGAGCTGAGCCAAAGTCACAGGTGCCAACTCCACCATATTTGGCAGCAAATCTTTATACATCATCTACTGTCCTGCTGCTTTTTTGGCCACGAGTCTAGGAATTCCAGGCAATTGGCAGGCTTGTTGGAGAAGCTCAATAGCTCCAGTGAAGCTTCCCTGTGCTCAGATATCTTGAGCAAATGGCCAGTGCAGATGTACAAATTGACTTCACGTTTGTCTAAAGGATTAGATATGCAAGATCAGCTGTGTCAGTGCAGCAAGGCTGCAGCAAGTAGAATTCCATGACTGTGCCCATGCTAGTAAGCAAGTCAGTGCCGAGGGACATTTATGAGAACAGGATCCTGCTTCTGTTCCAGCAAAGTGTTCAAATGCTTCTGCCACAGTTTTGCCTTGGTCCAACTTGAAGCAGCCTTGTCACAACACTCTGGTGCTACAGCTGAGTTAATGTATGTCGTGGAGAGGGAGACCTCAGTAGCTCAAACAGGGAGCAGTGCTGGTATAGCCCAGCTGTTTTTGACAGTGAGCTCCTACGTGCTACATGAAGCCTTTTGAGTTGGCATTGACTGCTGTGTCTCACAAACAGACACTGCAGAGTTAAAAGGTGCTCCTTTAAGATGAAGAGCGAAGCCTACAAGAAGAAGAAGCTCAGACATGGGAACAGAAGTTCTCACATGGGACGTGTAAAAGCATTGGAGCAATGTCCAGAGTCACCTGAACTGGCTCCAACACCATCAGGATAGAAGCATTGCACAGCCTGGCCCTGTGAGAAACAAGGTCTGTTGTCCTAGAGCTGTGTGTGTCTCTGCTGATGAGAAGCTGGGCTTGTCTTCTTGTTCATCACCCTGTCCTGACACTGCTAAGCTGGTGCTGATTCTGGATCTAGCAGGAGATTTCTGCTTTGCACTCCACTGCACAAGGAAGATGTGTTCTAAGGTTAGCATGAATCCCCAAATCAGTGGTAAACAGATCCTAAAAGCCCAGCTGTTACATGGACTATTTCTCATCAAAGCTATTACAGTCAGACTGTATGTGTGCCCACTACTCATATTATGCCACATACATCAAAATGAAAACTGACCAGACACGCAAATGTCAGAAACTGAAAAGAGGCAGTTCCACTATTAAAAGTCCTTCAAAGTTTTGCCACGTTCAAGCAGGCCACTTTAGGCAGGAGATTTAACCATTAAGCTCATAAATATCTTCTATATCCAGTGAAGAAAAAGAAAATATAATTTAAGGTATTAAAAATTACCTTTTGTTTTTTATCTACCCTGATTATTCCAAGCTTTATTGCAGTTATAGGAGCATTATTGGAGTGACGAGTGAGTAATGACCTCATCACAGGAGAGAGGGAGCAGGGCTGAGCATGGCTCCCCAGGTGTCTGGAAATGTGCCCTTTGCTTGTGCTGCAGCAAAACTTTATGGAAAAGGTTGAAACTAGAGTGTAATTAAAATATGAGTATGTATATCTGATGGTTTTTATCATACTGTGATTTCATTTAAATTCAAGTCATAGAAAGTTCCTAAGTGTTCTCTTTTTTAGCATGGCTATCAATGATTCTAGCAAGCTCTTTTGAGAAAGAGATGTTTTCCAAGTTGAGATGTTTTCCAAGTTATGCTTCTCAAAAATTATTGTACCCTATCTATAACAGATTATTGGTTTACCTCTATCTCATTTTTTTCCCCATGTACAGATTAAGGCTGAATTTCCACCTGCTCTTCCTGACTGACATCCAACATAAAGCTAGATAGATTTATGCATATTTTAATATATTGCGGTGAAAGTAGTAAATGTTGTAGCTTGGCAGTTCAGAAAACATGGAGGGGAAATAATTGTCAGTCAAGACAGTTTAAATTATTTTGGTTTTTATTCAGACAGAAAAAACTGACAATATTTTGAGTAAAAAAATGCTTTGTTTCACTTAAAATGAATTATTTTTATTCCTAAGGTATTTTACTTTTTGACATTTGAAAAAACACATTTGAAATACATTTCAAAGCTAAAAGTCACTTCAAATAGAAAAACAGAAATCTTTCAACTTCTAAGGTGTTTTCCAGTTCTTTTTTGTTAATGAACAATTTGTTGGAATTGATTAAAAGTCTTAAAATGCCTGGTCTTTCTAAACCCACATTTTCCACAGGAAAAAAAAAAAAAAAAGAAAATGCCATGAGCTATTAATTTATCTACCCAGTGGAGAAAAAAGAAAATAAAGAAAACCAAAACCCAAAACAAAGTGGAGGCCACGTAGACAGCTCTCGTGGACTTTCTTGCACTTAGTTTCACATTTTTCTTGCCCTGCTGACAGACCCCTCTCACCCACTAATTGTACAGAGAAGGAAGGAAGTGGTATATGTTCCTTTCCAAATTGGCCGCCAGCTACTTGGTCACATATTTGCTACTTGGTTGGATTTTGCAGAGAACTGGTAATATTTTATTCTTTTTTTTTTTTTCCCCCAAATGTATATTTCAGCTCCTGAATTTCTAGTGTGTCTTGTGTTCTACCACATTGTGTTACATCTTTTCAGACATGGTAGTATGAAATAACACGGTGTGACAGCCAGTAGCCAGTTATAACTTGAAATGCTGTACAGCTGGGCAGTAGAGACTTCCACATTTCCTCTTGAAGACTATTTAGTAGCAAAAAGTAAAGCTACCATGACACAAAGATACAAATCCAGTAATCTTATTACATATGATTTTGAACAAAGTGATACGGTTGAACATTTCTGCAAAGTAATGTACAGTATATACTATATCAAAGCAGAATAAAAGAAAGTTATGTTCACCTTTATGTTTAGCTGCAACAAGTTTGACTTCTTAGCTGATCTCAGCAGAATCCAATTCAAAATCAGTTTTGTGTTTATAAAGTAGTATGTTTCAGAATTACGCAGATGAATTGGACGATTACTGTCATTTTTGTTGACATATTTAACTACCTTTGACATCCTTCAATGCAGAAATATGACAATTTATTAATTTCTTTCCCAAATTGTATACTACACCTTGAATTTTTCATATTACTAAAACAGATTAGATTCATAAGTTAAATAAATACTTTTAAGAGATGGTTGCTAATGGCTTACAAATCTAGATTGTTTTTTTCCCCTAAAAACTGAGGTAAAATTTGTAAAAGGCCATGTTGTCTGTGACAGGACCCACTGCGAATTAACAATGCATGTGCAATCCAGTCATTTGGATTCGTTAGAGCATCTGGCTCTGAGATCCCAACCTTGTTTTCAATGCAGCTTGGAGACATGAGGCCTGACTTGCCGGATGGGGGACACCCATCTGGCTGCCCCCACTTCTTGTACTCCACTGATGCAACTGCAGCCACATCAGCACGGGTCCCTTGCTAGATGTGCTAAAATAAGCTTGAGGAGGTCTCTGGAGGCCAACCATACCTGATTGTCACACTGATTGAACCAATTAGACGTCCCTCTTCCCTTGCATAATGATGGGAAGACAACCGAGTCACTTTGTATCACATCTGTCTGCCTTTGATGACCACAGAGGGATTCAGCTCAGAGCTACCTGATTTACACTCCTTAAAGTAAGTGTTCAGAAGTCTGACTTCTAATTAGGCAATTGCTTTTCTGGCATATTGCTTGTGTGAAAGCTGCATCACATTGTGATTTTTTCTACACTGCAGTGTTATGCATGTTTTTAAGACCAAACTATGAATTTTCACATTTTAATACTTAACATTTAACATTTAATAGTTCACATTTGAATACTTGCTCGTTAACAATTCAGTTAATTAGACATTTCATAATATACAGTATAGTTATAGAACGCATATGATTTCAGTAAAGAACACACACACTTCTACGTGTGAATTATAACTGCACAAGCTCTCTCTTCGTAAGCAGATAAGCACACTCATGATAAATAGATCACTCTGCATACAAAGGCAGATGAATTTCCTTGTTTAAGGCTATGTTTCTTATGCATCTACGCAGATTTCATAGAATAAAGCTCTGCTGGAATTTGCCTGAAAATAACAGGGGGCAAATTAAATTTTCAAGTGGAATTCAGAACAATAGTAATATTTCCTCAAAGGCTACTAATTCTAGTGAAGCTATTTCAAAGGCCACATTCTTTGCAGGTCGCTATGGAAGGCTTGCTCATGTTATAAAATGATAGCACCCTTTTGTGGTCTGAGCTCTCTGTTACACCTGCTGTGTCCACTTTTTTTCCCTCCTCATTTTTGGTTCTGCTTGGTCTAGCACGGACTGGTGCTGCATGAATACAAAGCAACAATATAAAGAAACCTACCCCATATCTCAGAGATTTTTTTTTTCCTTTTTGACTGTGTCTGAGATGCAATTAACTTCTCATAAGACATAAAATAACAACATTCAAGGCCAAAATTACTAGCTGGTATTATTCCATGTGTTAAATTACCAGAACACTGAAGCTAAAATGGGAAACACCCTATAAAATAACTCATTATGAACAATGCTGGTTTTCTCTTCTTGTTATTTCGGGTTTGCACATCCCTTTGATAAACTTTGTTAAGAGGGACAGTGCACCCACTCTAGTGCTAAGGGACTATGAGAAAAAAAATCCTGTTCCAATCATAAAATATTTTCAGATGAACGAGTAGGGAGTAGGCTATAGAGCTATTTTATATTTATTTGGATTTCTCTGAAGATGCCAATATATGTCAATCATATTTTAAATAAGCTCTTTCAGACCCTGAAGAGGGTGTATCCTGCGGCTGTGCAAAGCTCAGCCTGCTTTTGCAAAATCTGTTCATAACCTGTAAATTCTCAAAGGGTGAATTGAATCTCCCTCTTCTGTGGCTAAATTGGTGTCAAAAGAGTTTTAGTCAGAGCAATACACCTGCTCACTTTTAATAGCTTTCTCCGGTAGTTTTCCACAGAATCTTCCTCATTTTTAGTAAATCAAAAGCTTGTTACTTTTTTCTCTCCAGTGTGACTTGCCTGATCTCTCCTACTTCCTCTGTCTAAAAGAATGCCATACCCCTGACCGATGTGTCTTCATAACCCATGGTGAGTCTACTCCTGCCATTACAGAAGGGGAAAAGGGAAATTATTGAGAAGGAACACAGTTCAGACATGAGAGTCTTCTCAGATGAAATAGGAGGAACAAGAAAAGCAGAAACTATTTTTTTCAGGGCACCTGAAATATAGTTTGAATACCAATGATATAAAATCAAGCAAAAAGATAGGGGGGAAAAATAAAATGGAAAGTGCCTCAGACAGATAGGGATGCCTGTGAAGAAGCAACGCTGAAAGATACAGCAAATTAGTTCTGCCCTCAAAAAAGAGAAAAGTAACAGATCTTCTTTATATAAGTCTGCTCTTTCTCCTCTGTGCTGCTCAGGTCTGAAAACAGTAGTGTAAGGATAATGCTGACAACCTACAGAAAAAGGTTCTGGAAAAAGCAAACAAAGAATTCAAGGTTCCTGTTGATGAGTCACGTGCCTCTTCTCATCACCCATCCACTGCAATTATCTCAGATTCTTCCTTCTTTGTGTCTGTGATTGCCTCGCCCCTCAGTGTCTTTGGAGCATCTCCAATTCCCCACCTCACATCTGCTGGACTCTTTCGCAAGCTAGCAAGAAAGATTCATGTCCCTTCTCACGCTGGAGACTTTTCCACAGTGGGCAGGGTAGCCACATCTCTGTCCTGTACTCAGCCCCTGATTTCTCTAAAACATTGCAGAGCAGAGTAACCTCTGTAAATACTGAATTTGGCCAATGGCTTCCAATGTTTTTAACAGAGGACTGAGAGACAAATCCTGTGATCGGGTCACTTTCATCTGTGTAGGAAATCAGGCTAAAAAATAGTTAAAAACCTCAAAGGACTGATTTATGAGGAAAGATGATCACTGTGGTATTTGTTATTATGATATAGATCTGTCTTCCTCTCTCTCTGCGGTTTTGACCAAAAATTCCATTCTGGACCTTATAAAATTTTCCCAACAATAGTTTGTTAAAACTTGCATATTCCCATGGAACATGTCAGTCTCTAGGACTGGCATTTTTCTGATGAAAAAATATTTTCTTGAAGCACTTGACCAGCTCTAGTGGCCACATGAGCTGTAATAATTTGTATTTACAGACTGGGCAGACTGAAGAGCAGAAAATGTTAAACCAAACAGCATCCACCCAAGCTAGAATAACTAAAAAGATTCTCAATCTTTATGTCACAGGATACTGCGTATCATTTGGGAGTAGAAAAGCTTTCATCCACTAACAGAACACAGTTTCAGGTTCCTATACAATAAATGAACTTATTTTGCCTTACTTCAAGACAGAAAAAAAACGGAAAAGTCCACATTTACTTTGAGGAAAAGTGGGATTTTCCCACCAATTTTCTTGGATGAAATGTCTTTGAACCTGCGAGATGCCTCTTCTCTTACTTGGTAGCACCTCATTGCATAAGTGATGGCATCAAAATCTGTCCCTGACTGTGGAGTTCAGTTGCTCTTATCAGTGACTCCATTGCCAGGAACATTCGCTGAGGATGAGAGGTCAGCTTTTGCTTGTAAGAGGTGGTGGGCTATAATATAACAAAGGAAATCCTTTCCATTTGTGTGCTGGTTGTTTGTTTGCTTGTTCTAGATAAAATTGTTAAGAGTTTAGCTAAAACTTTGTCCTTGTCTAGTCTGGATTGTTTACTGGATTGTTGCAGTCCAATCCCTGCAAAACAATAATTAGAGAGCTTTGCTTTTCATTGTTGCGTTTAAATGTTCCTGGAGCAGTGGCTGCTCGGCCGGAAGAGAGGGAGCAGATGATATATCTTTTGCTTCTTTTAATCTGCTGTCCAGCATCACTACTATTCCAACGGTGGGCCTCCTGACTTTGTTCACTGTTTTTAAATTAACTGGAAAAATACTGTTTTTAAAGGTGAAAGCATAATGAATTACAAGCAGCCTGATCAGTTTTGCTACATCCTTCAATGTACTACTGATCGCTGGAAGTCCTAAATCATAAGCTGAGACAGACAAGCCATTTTGTGTATTGTGCTCTGTGTATTAAGAGAACCTGAGGGTTTTCTTTCCTTTCTCTCTTTCCATTTAGCTCCTTTGCAAATGGAGCCTCTACTGACATCCACTGGTAGCCACAAGACAGCTGCACTCCAGCAAACTGCTTGTAACCCACCCGTGCTAATCCCCTCTCCTGTGCCAAATCACTGATTTAGTACTGTGCTAGATGTCAGCTCAAATGTAAGGTCAAAATAATGTAATCCTTCCAGTTTCTCCCTCTTTCCCAGAGGAGCAGCCCCTTTCCCTTCCATGGTAGTAAATAAATTCAAGAGATGAAAACCTGCTAGGAATTTCTTTGGCTACACTCACCAATTAGCAATACAGAAAATCAAATCACAGTTTCCTAGGTGTAGTGGGAATTTATAGGGAATGAGAGGTACTGGGAGCATGAGCTTGCATGTTACTCATTTTACTTTTTTTTTTTGTTTTGTTTAAACTTCAGTAAATTAAGACTTAATGATCAAGGGTGCAGGAATGAGGATTAGAGACCAGATTGGAAGAGCTGAGGGTGCTTTGCTGTACATGCTGTGCCACTGACTCTTTCTAGTCATTAATCCCACAGCCTGGCCTGTCCATTAGTACTACAAATACCACAGTATGAGATGAGTGTGAAGGTAATTAAGAACATACTTATTAGCAGCATTAGCTTCTTTTGGCTCTGTGTGACTCTTTCCAGATTGTGGGGGCATGTCTACAATATAATGGACGTGTGGGACTTTGGTTTGGGTCCCTGTGAATTTGCATGGCTTTTCATGAAGGAAATGGTGAAAAAATTGTATTGTAAATGTTGTGAAACTTAGTGGGTAAATCAGGAACCTGAACAGGGTGCTCAGTAAAGTTTGGCCAAGTATGTTATTTTCTATGTACTTTTAGGCAGTTCTTTGCACACTGACTTAGTTATCTCTTACTTAACTCATTTGGTAGTTATATGCAGTGATGAAATATCAACTCTTATACTTATTTGTAATCTCTGTTCATTTTTGTGTGTATTTTGGGTTTTTCTTAAAATCATTTTTTAAAATCATTTATCACGTCACCTAAGTCAAGCGATATTGTTTCTTATTGCTGGTTTGATAAATTCAGTTAGTAAGGACAGCTGGTAAAGAACAGGAGGCCACAGTTCAAGCCATTCACTTTTTACTTCCAAAGTAAGAGTAGAAGCCATTTTAAGAATGAGAAAATATGGCAGAAATCATTAAGGTCTCTCCTCTTTTTGGATCACAACATCAGTTCCAACCTGCGCCACTGCAATTGGGGCACAAATCTGAATATGGTCATGGAAGCTCAGCAAAACGTTTTGCTGACCCCAGATTTAGAGGTCTGCCTTATTGTCCCACCAAACCCAAGGTCTCCAAACACAAAAGACTCATTTACTCACCCTTCACAGAATTCTAGAATGGGATTGACTTAGTATTTTCTGGAGAAAAACACCAGCTTTCTGGTCACTCATGGTGCTGCTTCTAAGCCACAGTATTTCTTGAGCCACACAAAATTCTCACTGGTAGCAGCTGAGAAAATTGAGAAAGAGCAGAGTTGTTGAAAGGAGCAGCAGCAGCAGAGTTGATGAGTACATGTAAATCTGAGGTCTTACACTGCATCCATGTAGTAATTTCTGATATATGCTCTGTTTTCTGTCTGCTTTTACTTATGAGGAGCCTTACAAGATGCCCAGGAGAGGCAGAGCTGCTGCTGCTGTGGTGACACCCACAGTGGGGCTACTGATGGAGACATGTTTGTGTTCATTATGAGCAATACCCCCAAGCTCCCCAGTATTTTCCCCACAGCCCAGCTGGCTCCCAGCCTGCATTTAGGAGGGTCAATTCACCCCTTCATCCTCTGTTGCCACAACATCAGGACTGTGTCTGTTTTGCCAAGCAGCCTCAAATGAGTCCTGCAGCAAATGGACAGTAGTTTTTGTCAACTGAGGTGTGGAAAAGCCTTCTGCTCCTTCATTTCTGCAGATCTTTAAGATTTATATATTTTCAAAACCACAAATGATTAATCTGGAAGAAAGTGAAGCTGAACAGCCGAGTGGTGGGGTTCCCAGGGATGTGAAAGGAGTTGTCCAAGTGGGCTGTTAGTGGAACCTAACTTTATTTGGCCAGATCTTTGAGCTCCTCTGTTCCCTTAAGCTATTTGATGCTATTTTCCACTGTGAATATGCATCTGTTCATGTAATTTAGAAATTAATAGTTTAAAAACACTCCAGAAAATTACTTAGTATGTTTCAGCTACTTTTAAAATAAAACCTATAAATTCTCTCTGAACGAAACTTGGAGGGGGGGTGGAAGAGTGGGGGGTGGGAATAGAGTATACCTACTTCATTACTCAGGCTTTGGTGTGCCAACTGGGCCATGGGCATCATCTTTATTAAGGCACCCAGCACCTAACATTATAAGCATTAGCATTTTCTCCTGGACCTCAAGCAGTATTTAAATTGGAATGTCAAAGCCGGGAGATCTGAGTGCACCTTTCCCTTATGGAAAGTTCAATGCTTGGGAGTTCTTAATCAAGATTGTCAGACGTTTCCTGCTCATTTTCAGCCACCAACGGCAAGCATAGGTGACTCCCTCCTTGCTGTCGAGGGGCGGACAGAGCAGTGCTGTGTGATCTCTTGCCCACTAAGCCACCTGCAAGTCGTTTCGCTCCAGCTGTGGTAGACCTCATGCAGAAACACAGCCTAGAAAGGGCTGGCCCCTGGCCAACAACACTGTTAGGGGTTTTTAGCTTAATTCTTTCACTGACCTCCTCCTGAGGAGCGTAATTCATTAAGTACAGTATCATAAAGACCATGGCGATTAGAAACAGAAAACACAACCACCAGTGTGTAGCCCATAAAGGAGGGATCGACAACACAATACATATATATATATATTTATTTTTTTTTTTAAAGTTCATGTTAGTTTATTCTGGTCTTAGGAACTGAGAAGGAAATGTCTCCAGCCTTGCTTGCTTGGGATCTCTAGGTATAAGTTTAGATGGATAATATTTACTCTGTGCTACTGTAAATCCCAGTGTGGGATACAGTAGGCTGTCCAAAGTGATCACGCTCCTAAGCAAGGATGTGTGGCAAGGATAAGGGTCACAAATCAGAGCACTCCATGGAGTCCTTCACAGCATCACTACTTAAAGGGGAAAATAAAACAAAAGAGGGTAAGACAAGCGGGGTTAACCATGCTTGGAGTCCATTTTCTAAGTTTTCACACGATGAGCCAGAAAAACTGTTATGTTTAAGAACAAAGATCATTCTGGTATCCTTCAGATGATATTTTGAGTAACTCAGGGTTATGACTGCCAGGCAAGCAGTCTTATTAATGGAGATGGAGACATCCTAAAAGTGTAAGACACTGGATAATCCTTTCTGATCCAACAATCTCATTGAACATAGGACTATTATGAAGCTATGATTAGGCTATACCCATATTTATTTTTGGATTACACCAGAAGAAATTTTGTACATCTTCAAAGTCTGATGACTTATGCAATCGTTATTAGCAACAGTAGACTCAGAGAGTTTCCATGCAAAAGCTGAAGGAATCTGAATTTTTAGTTATGCACTCATTGTTGCTCTTCCTTGTCTGATGGTTAAAAAAGAAAAGGAAGACCAGGATTCCTGATAAGGTCCATACCTATTGTATGACCGTTATATGTTTAATCACAACCATTTTGCTTCCTCTTCTTCAGTCTTTGGTTTCTCTGCTCAATTTTTTTGTCCAGGAATTTATCACTTTTTGAAGTTCCACATTCTTCTTTGACCTGCCTGTGAGTGCAATTCGGATTTCACGTCTGATCAAGGCGTATAGACTCGTAAATACTGATGGTAAATTACAGCTGATTTTAATCAGATAAACACTGAATTGCTTTTTTTGTACAAAACTCACACCTTCAGATATACATAATAGTGGAAGACTATGAGAAATGGAATTAACTAAAGAGTTATCAGGGAGTCTGAAATAAAAGATATACTGTGTAATTTTTCCAACCTAAGGCATCTTGTTTCAGTTCATTTGACTATTTTGATTGGTTTTATTCTGAATTGGAGGTTTAGTGAATCTTTTAAAAATTATGGCAGATATAATTCCTAGGGGAGAATGAGAACCTTAGGTTAGTTGTAACAAATCTTGCAGTAAACACTGTAGCATCAATTTACCTCTCTCTCTCCCATTTCAATGCACTATAATTCATCATATAAATGATACAGCTTACGTCCATTTAGAACCTCGTGAGTACTTGAAAATCAGACCATTTTTTATCTGAAATGACAATTTTTTTTTTTTTAATGTACAACATGAAACATTCAAAATTTAATACTTATCCAGCCTTTCTGGATATGGTTTCCTGAATCAGTAGCCATGTAAACATTAATATGAAAACTATTTCAGACACAGGACTTGCTTGCATTATTGGCAGCAGTGTAAACTTACACAGGTATCAATCACCTCTAGGCTGGAAACCTGTAGTCTTTCCTCATTAGTGAAACACAGCACAGTAGAGGCCACTGAGGGCTACATCATGCCCTGTACATCACCAGGAATGAAGTGTTGAGGGATAACACCTTAACCATAAAATCCTAAGGCTTTCCCAGTTAGTGCACCCTGGCTGCCATGATATTTCACACTTGAAGAAAAGGCAATGTGCATCTTTTCTTTTCCTGAGCATTTCCCCTCAGAGGCTTAGATGAGTGTAGGAGCGTGGGCCTAACTTCCTATCTGATCAACTCAATCAGCTCCTATTGATGAGAAAAGAATCAGTCAGTTGTTCAGATTGGGCTTCTGGTCAAGCCATGCCATTTGGTATTAAAATTTCCTTACTTGATTTCTTGCTGTTGGATACTCAGGACCAGATCCACAAATAGAAGGAGCCATAGTATCCAGTGTAATGATATTTCAAAGTTATATACAGGGGTGGTATTCAAAATATTGGGGTTTGTCCCAAAGCTGCTGAGATATGCAAAGAGGAATGGTAGGCATTCCACCCTTACCTATTTGAATTGCTGCCCAGAGATGCCTCTGACTTGCCACCCACTCTAGAGGGAGCCGTGGGTGTTGGTGGCTCAGTAAAACAGTTACAGTGGCAAAATTTGGGCATATAGGTTCCTGGATCAATCTGATATTTTGCCCAGTTTCTTGGCTGAATGTTTAAGTGAGCAAGTTAAATGAGTTGAATGGTTAAGTTGAATGAGCAAGAGCAGCCCTTTGGGGAAGCCTCTTAGTTTCATCCCGTGGGAGCAGGAAGGGTTAACCCTTCAGTGTTCACTAGGATCGACCACTTAAGAAGTCATTTCCTTCTGGTAACAATGCAAAGCATATGCTGCTTGTTAACACAGGTGGGCAGCAAACTAGCAAGGCATATTTAAAGTCTTTCAGTGCTCTGTGGAGCAGTGAGAATATGTGTACTTGAGCCAATCACAGATATGTTTGTCCACAATTTCATTACTGTTTGTGTCTGAGTTAGTCTTCATTAAAATGATAAGTTCCTCTAAAAGCTGCAAATGACAAGTGACCTTATAATGTAACATGGTCCCTCTTAGTCTGCAGGAAAGTATTAAATGTCAGGACTTATAATTGTAAGGATTTGATATTTATGAAGGTCAGTTCAAGTGTGAGTAATATTACATAATATTGCATTTAAACTAAGATCTCTGTTCCTAGGAACCTTTCAAAAACACCCAGCTGTCAGTGCTGAAATAGTGCAATGATAGATGATGATTTTTTTAGACTTAACACGTATCATGAATTTGCAATTCATGTAAGGTTTGTAATCAAAGCTGAAACGATATTTTAATTTAAACACAGGTTAGATTATTAAAGTTGGTGAATAGCCAGAAGTATAACAATGCTAAAAAAAGTTGATTTACTTGCCTTTTGTTCTCCTTTGTTTTTATTGTTAAAATACATTAACATATTCACCTGAATTGATACTGATAATTAAGATTTTTTGTTCAAAAATTAGCATATTTTGCCTTTATTTGAGGCTTGACTTTGCAAATCAGAATATAAGAAATTTTTTCAGTCATAAAGGGAGAAGAAATCACATTCCACTGGTAGTATATCTCACTAACATTAAATTTATTCAGGTCAATTCACAATTCAAAATGATAGAAATAAAAGACTTGAAGGAGTATTTCTATTGTTAGGTTTTTTTTCTATTGTTAGTATGTTTCTTGAAAAATCAATTTCTTGGGGAGATTTTGTTCCTCTGGAACCTGATGGCCATGTGCTCACAATTTAAACAGACACAGATTAAGCACAAGGTAATATGTCTTGATGGCTGCAGAATATGCACAGTTATCATTAGTTGTAAAACCTAACTGGATGCCCAACATCTTTCAGCACCTGGTAGGGTTTTGCTTTGCATTTGTATCTTTCCTATTTCCATCATCAGGCCATCTCATATTTAATCAGGAAAGTATGAGAAGTGCCCATGGAAGACAGAATGGATCAGAGCATAGTTGGATGCTTTTCCTGTTTTTCACAGTGTATTTGAGATTTAGTGCTGTGTTACTGCAGAAGGAACGTGCCTAATCATTAACGAATTGCTCAGTCTAATTGTTGAGGTGACCACTGTGCTACACAGAAGGGAGGGATGTATCATCAAGGAGCCTCCCTCACAGCAAATGCCACAAAAAAAACCAAGAAAGGTAGGATCTCTGGTGATTCATGACTAGTATATTGCAAGGATGGAAAACTTTTTTAGTTATGAAGAGGTTATAAGAATGAGCACAAGTTTGGAACCGGGCCCTTTATGGCTGTCGATTTATTGGTTGAGCTGTGGTTTGCTATTTGAGGAGGATTAAATGATGTGATTCTGACTTTTTAAATTCCACAAGCCTCCTGTGGAGGGATGTAGATACCTCAAACAGCATTAATACAGCCAAATGTAGGTAGCTATAATGCAGACGAGTCTGAGCAAATTATCGAAATTCCTCATAGAGTCAGTGGAGAGACAGAGAATTTTGGGATGCAATTACTGAAACAGACCTCTAAGTTAAATGAATCATTCTCTGAAATAGTCTATTTCTTATGTCAACAGGATTTCAAGTGAATATTTCAAATATAAATGTAATTATCTATACTCTCTGTCTATGCAAGACAGTGAAACTGGCAGGGTCAGAGGCAATGTGGGTGTCTTAGGCAAGGGCCATTAATGAGTGTCCCTGGATGACTCTTACACTTGAGTCCAGCTTCATCTTGTCTAATCACAAACATTTTACTGTCATGCTTAATTTGAAAATCCAGTCACCAAAAGTTGTCCTGCAGTTTCCAGTCGTCCTACAGTTTCTGTTATATGCAACAGAAACAGACAGGTATATTCAAAGGAGAATCTGGAACTTAGGTGGATAGAATAGCTCTCTGTAAATGCTGATTTCTGGAGTGTACTGCCTATGAGGAGCCATGTGCTACACATGTTACAGAATGCTTGCAACACCTTCAAATCCCCCTCTGGTACAGAGCTACCTGGGTTGAGAGTTTTAAAATCCCGAGCCAAAATGACGAAAAAATGCAGGCATCATTAGAAAATCTGATATCAGAGTTGCCTAAAGACAACTTTAAATGCTTCAATCCCAGTGAAGCCAAACCTTTGTGTGAAACAGTTTTGATCAGTCTCCTAACTTAGATGTCTCTTAGGAATTGCAGTTATATTCAATATCCTACATCTAGATATCCTTCCTTCAGAGTTACCTCTGCTTCAGCTCTAATATGTCCACCTTCAGGTGGATCAAGTAACCATTTCTTTCTATAGGGAATGATTCCACAAGCAAAAGACAGTGGGAGGAAGAAAGGAGTATGGTTTTCCCATGCGTCACAGCAGAGGCAGGAAGAGAAGTGGCTGGTTTGGGCTTCTGCAGACTTCTCTTGCTCTTTCTCTCTACCTTCACTACCCTTTAAACAGCCTCATCTTCACAGGAAACAGAAGACTTCAGCATCCCTAGGTAATTCGTGCTGGGAGAGGCCGACAAGAGGATAGAACAACCCCTTATAAAAGCTTTCCTTTCCTCCCTCTTCATCAGGACTAACATGTGAGAGCTGGTTGGTGTTTTAGAATGAGTATTTGCTGTTTTGGTCATCTGCTGCAGTATATTTAACTGTCAGTATTCACTGAAAAAGAAACAACTCATAGAAGCTCAAAGAAGTTGAAAAATAGACAATGTTTATAAACGCACATGTCCTACTTGAGAAAAAGTGGAAAGGGGAAAGTATCTCTCTTTCCTATCTGGAAAGGGGAAAGTGTCTAATTTGGCTAACAAATCCATCTAACACAAATGGGCTCAGTTTGCAGCAGAAACTGAGGTGCCTTCACATTTTTGGGTCATTGCTAAAGGTAATTACAGTAACTGGATAGAGGAGGGTGCAAGGAGAAAAGAGGAGCCTTCACAACACTGAGGCAGGTGGCTGATGAAAAAGTATTGGCTAAATAGTAAGAACTGGGAAGAAGAAATGAGGTGGGACTTTACAAGTTACAGGGGAAAATTTTCATCTTTCAACTTTCAATTTCAAAATTTTCAGTGAAAAAGGTAAATAGGACAATATACGTCAAAGACAAAGGGGTTTCTTGGTACCTCTGGGCAGTGTAAAGAGGAACAATTCAGAAAGGGAAAGAGAAATTCCCTCATTAAAAACAAGCAACATACAGTAAAGGGTGATCAAGTGCATTCCACATCAGTGCAATCACACATCAGTTAGCCAATTACTAGTGTAATTGCACACAGAGAGAAGACTGGACAGAGAGAGTGATTACATAGGTGACACAAGTACAAGTAACTTTCAAAGTCCAAAAACACATAGCATTGCTTGTGAAGAAAGGTCGAGCTGAATGTATTTTGGAGATAGTGACACTTTGGCACATCTTTAATGTTGGAAGTGTATTTTGTCAGTTGTAAACCTAAAGTTTGTGCAGATGTTGGGTATGTGGGAGGTTGTGCTGGAATGGATAAAATGTAGCAGCGTGGTGGATCACAAAGTGCATCCGTGCTGTCATGTGCAGTTCTGCATAGGTAGTGGTGGGTATTTTCAGTGCTATTATCACCTTGAAAAGTAATTTCACTGAGTTTTAGTGATTACAGTCATAGGAAAGATAATTTAGCAATTTTAAGTGTAGTCTGGATTAGGCTGCACATGTGAATGTCTGTGTAATGGCAGTCTAGATTGAACCAGCTATTTTATTTTAACAGACTGGGGTTACGAGCACAGTTGCTTTTTCAATGTTTGCTTTTGGTGTTCTGTAGGATTAAAATGGGTTATGAAAACATTGGTCAGCCCAGGCCTATAGCTCCATCATCATTCACTTTGACTGCAGAAGAACATCATGATGAGGTGAAGGACTAACTCTGATGTATGAGAAAGAAATGCAGCATTTCCTTCTGCAAGGACCATGTGTTGTCTTTCATAGGAAAGTGTGCATGCTTTTTTCCCTTTTGATCTTTATACAGTATTTTCTCTGTACTGTTGAACTACACCAAATGTCTCTTTTGAGAGTCAGGCAAACAAACATTAACCTTTTGCCAACTGGTGTGAAATTAAAAAAAAAAAAAGTTTTTTAAAATCTAGTTCAACTGCTTTTCTGTCAGACAATGATTGTGTAATTGAAAGACATCCAGTTGATAAAAAAGAGCATGTTTTTTATTGGCAGCACAGTAACATGAGTTCAAAGACTGTATTTGCCAAGAGTGCATAACTCTATAATGGCCGGCATACTTTTACAAGTGTTCTGTGGTATTACTGACAGAAAGATCGCTTTGGTCCAAGACAGATGTAAAATACTTCATTTAACAAATATTTACTCCACAATTATCTGAAAATGTAGAAAGTACAACCTGACATGTTTGAATATCTAAAGAACCAGTTTATGGGGTATTCTATTATTGTTCCTACATAAAAATCCAAAAAATATAGTTGTAGGTGAGGCTGGATGATTTAGGATATTGGTAATAGGATACAAAGCCTTTCACTTCTTGGTCAGCAGTTCAAATCTGGCTTAGGTTGGTAGTAACTCAAAATGATTGCTGCACTGTGCGACTAGGGTTAATCACAGGTTGGTGCCTTCTAGTTTCGGAGTCCACCACCATAATGACTAAACTGTGTGACGACCACAGGCTACTGGCACTTCTGCTGGAATTACAGTCACCAAAGAGAAGACCACGATGGTGGTTGCAGAGATATAGGACCCCTGCACCTCTTGCAAAGAACTGCACAATTACCTACTACAGCAACCTGTCAGAAGTTTTGTCCTAACACAGCAGTAGTGGAGACAGGAAAAACTTCTGCCAGTTGAACATCACAGAACGTCAGCATGGAAGTGTTAGGAAATATCAGCCATGCTGATGGAGAACTGTGTGTGACATAATTACTAACAGGTAATCAGAAGACTGGCTGAAAGATGAGGTTTATCTCAGCTTTTACTGGGTGTTTTGAGTTTGGGAAGTAACAGAATGCTGAGGTTTTGGTCAGCAGTGTATATCTTGTGCTTGAAAGTGAACATAGTTGCGAATACCTGTCCAACACAGAACATCATACTAAAGCTACTGACAGGCAATAACCCCTGACCTGTGTGCTTTGGAACAGTTTTGGAGAATATTAGTTGGCCCAGAGTAAAACTATACCAGGAACCACCTGAGAGGGTGACATTTCAAACAATCCCGCTCTGGTGCTAGGCCCACACCCAGGCAGTCTTTAATTCAGTAGTGTAAGAAAAGCTGTGTGACCCCATCTAGGAGGTTTTGTCTTCCTCTCTGAAGAGAAAATTGCAGCCTTTTTGATTCTTCTGCATTTGAAGTTTTTAGAATAAAATTTGTCAACTGTTTGAGCCATGCTTCATAAAAGGCAACAAGTTCAATTCTTATTGCCAGTCCTGGTATGCAAATAACTATATGCTAATTGAAGTTCAACATTCACAAGGTGTTGCTGCTCTGGCTGATGTAATTTTTCGGCTTCCATCCCTCATATGCTGATATGTAAATGCTGTACCTAATGAATTAAAAAATTCTTTTGTGTGAATAGACCAAATGTTACTGATTTCATGTAAAAACCAAGCAGATACTGGGCATTTTAAAAGTTGTTCCTTGCTGTCTTTGCTGTTAGAGTTATGGAATAGTAGGAAGAAACTGAAGACGCAGCTGTGAAATAAGACAATTTTATTTTCAGCTTCCACTGTGCATTTTCCATGGACCAGCAAAGGGGCATGTAGGCTTGTGGGTCAGATGGAGATGAGCATCAGGGAGTGTTAGGTTTGGAGGAGAGGATGAACAAGCTCTTATATAAATGGCCTGGCTTGGTGAACAAACGAAGGCGAAACCCAGGTATATGGGGAGTAAGAAAGGCAAGATTAGAAGGGAAAGGCAAAGGATGACAAGCTCAGACAGTTTGTCACACTGGGGAAGAGAGATCCTTGAATAAGTGCAGATGCAACACTGGGGTGTATGGTCAGGAATCTTAATTTAATAGATACAGTTTTTGTTAATTATTAAGCTGACAAAAGTTTTGCATCGCCTAAAACAACACAGATTTTTGCATAACCACAGTTTACATCTGCAATTTTCCTCTTTCAAATATATAGGCACATGGTGTGATTCTTGGGGTTAACCTGTGCAGAGCTAGGGGCTGGACTTCAGTGATCCTTATGGGTCCCCTCTGACTCAGGATATTCTATGATATTCTTAAATATTTAACACCTTTCCTCTCCTTGATACTGGAAAATTTGGAAAGACTGCAGTGACATCTTGATGACTACAGTTTTCTGAGAAAGGGAACAGATTCCAGCACTACTGCAGTTTTTTGTGTTTTTGTAGAAAAAGGTTTTAGGCTGTTCGTACTTCTACCATTTTAGTCCTAATTTTCCTTCAGGTGAAAGTGATAGAAGTCTTTATTTTAAATTGCATTCTTTCTCTCTGTCAAATATTGTGCTCTCTAGCAATGACTGATGACTCTGCACTTTAAGAAGTTGTTTAAAAATATGCATACCATTACAGGTGGTTACTTCAGTTACATAAGTTTAAAGAAAAATATTTAAACACAGAGGCCTGGATTCAGGTAACCCAATTAAGATGCCTGAGCTAGGATCAAAGCCACAATTTGTTCTCTATAATTTCTGGAGAAATAGGCACCACCAGGAGTAATTCAGTATCCTTCAGCATATGAATTGCTTTGTAAGGCCTGAACCACTCTCTGCAGATACCCGTCTGACTGATGGATAGGCAAAGGCAAAACCAGTCTTGTTCATGATGGTGCTGCCCCAGTATATTGTGAAGCCAGGCCACTGCATCTTAAAGGAGCTGACTTTCTTGGCTTTCAGCTGCTTTAAGGGTGTATCAAAGAGCATTGTGGAAAACTTGGCCATTTTCAGGTGCCTGAGTCCATTTCAACTGACAGATCCAACAGTGGTAGACAACGCCATGGCAAAAGGCAGAGCAATCCTCTCTTCCATCCTAGGGGCAGGGACAAGGAGAAGTCAGGTCATTAAACAGCTGCTCATCCAGGACATGTCTATTTGTTTGTTTTGGCCCTACAGCATGGCAGTAGTCAACATCACTTCTTGTTCTTCAGGAAAAGAAAGCCAAGTGCTTCAGGCAGCACAGACAGCTCTGCACCCTGATGGTCTGTCAAGGGGCAGGCAGGACTATGCATTCCCTGGTTCACATTAGTTGATCTTTGTGACAACCTTTACTAGCCACAGTAGCCCTAAATGGCTCCTTCTTTATTTTAGGCAAGTTTTCCATCCTGAAGCACAAATCCTATCTGGCAGCCATATGGGAGTGTGCACCCTTTATCCTGCATTGGATGAGACAAAATGGAGGATCAGGGACTCTTTTCCCTCTTTACATGGTCTGTCTTCATTTCAGTGTGCAGACCTGTACTGGTCTACAGGCAAAGACCTCCCTGTCTTATACATACCTTGCCATGTCAGTTTGACAACGGTTGCTCAGTTACAAGAGATAATGAAATTAGAAACAATGACACTGCATGGATGGAACCGAGAATGATATTTTGCTATTGTTCATGGACTTATAAATGAAAGAGAAAAAAATAAATTATACCCTTTAAAAGTTAAAAACAAATAGGAAAAAGTTGGTCTATAGACTTTTTTTAAAAGTGTACTTCTACTGACAAAGCTTATAAAAACATTCCAAAGTAATGTAGTGTGATGACCCTTGCTCATAATTACAGAAAGTCTCTCCAAGTTTTTGATTTTTTAATAAGTCTATCATTAATCTTAAGTGAAAATAATATAGATTTTATGAAGAAAGCTCACCAAAGTTCTTGGAAAACTTACAAGACATTTAACAGCTGAACAGTGTATCTCACAAATGGACTTTAAAGGTGCTCTTTCAAACTGAAGCCTTTATTTGATCTAGTTTTATAGTTAGCAATTGCTTTGGTCTGAAACCTCACCCATCCTTTCCAACTAATAAACAAAAGAATCCTGAAATATAGCACTTGTTGGAGGTACAGCATAAAAGCCCCTGAACCAGTTAGTATTGCTCTTAGACTCTTGAAGTTGGATTTATTATTTGTTCTAAGATACCCTACTGTACCAAAACTGTATGTGTTTATATACTGCACAAAATAAACTATGGGTCTGGCAACATTTATATATATATAATAAAGATGTAGATGAAGTGATGGATTTTTTAAAATTTTCTTTTGTGACTTTTTTGGTCTTGTTTGGTAACATTGAGCATTGCTCAAATGTTTTCTCCAATAACTTTAATCTGGATTTCCTTTCTGATAAAACTCTGGTTGTTTGCAGATCCACCCGTCAGTTTTACGAGGGTATCTTTGAGACATCACAATTATAAAACAAACTGAAAGGAAGAGCAGCTGTACTTACAAACAAACATCACAGGCACAATTAATCTGCTTCTAGGGTTTATGAGGGGAAGCATAAAATATCAAATAAAGGGTAATGGGAAATATTTTAAAAATGCTGAAACTGGTAATGATCCACAGAGCAGAGCAGCCAGTGCACATTCAGGAAACAGAATGTAGCTAGTAACTCATTTGGTTGGAAGCCACCAGTTCTCTACCTCCCAACCTAAACTGTAGGGCTGTTTCATGTTTCTGAAAGAGATACAGTCTAGATATACATACTCCATTTACTTTGTAGATTACGATTTAAAATATATTCCTTTTCTAAAAGTGAAGATGGTAATAAAATCTTAAAAGGCAATTTTGGTTTTTGTTGTTTGACTTAAAACTGGTATGATCCCATTCTTGTGGTTGAAATTTATGTCCCTTCCTAGATGAAAGAAAAGCATATACATACACATGCTCTTTTGTTTTCTCTCTTTCTTTCCTCACATACCTCCAAGCCAACAACCATACTGGAAAACGGCATTGAATTAAGCAGGTGAATGACTGCTTTGGATAATCTTTTTGAACGTCGCAGTATACTTTAAGATTTTAAAAAAGAAAGATTCTTCTATGCTGAACAACAGACATTATCTTCAACTCTAGAATTCCATTTTAGAATCTGAGTTACCTAGATGATGTGTTTGTGATTTTCTTATCCTTTCCTTAACCGTAATAGAAAGCTTCAGCAAGTACCAAACTGAAATAGTTAGGTATATAAGATACCATGAGCTTTAACATTTGAGAGGGCATCTCCTCATGTCACATGTAAAGCATCTTTATCTCTTTTTGTCTCACTGTTCATGGAGTTATAAAAGTACTAAAGAGACTCTGGCGGTCTAATCTGCTCGTTGTCACATTTCTACCGTATATTTCTAAAATCACTGTCTTTGATGTGATAAAATGTGCAGTAGTGGCTAGATGTTGGCATTAATATGATATGAATTCCCATTTGCCCAAGAGAAGATGTTTTGTTCAAGATACACAACAAATACAATCAGAATGGTTCTTTAAAGAAAAAAAGAAGGATTGCCTCCTCTCACGGGAAGACAGTGCAAGAAGGTTCTTTTTCTATCATAAAGTTCACTTTGCTTTAGTTGTACACAAGCTTTTTATCGAAAGACTGTCAAAAGGGAACACTTCCTATGAGCTGGTCACAAGAGTGTCATGCACTGTCTCAAAAGAAGCTGCATGTTAGATTGTTCTTGTCTGAGTTCTATAAGCGTAGAGGGTTTTGTCACAGGGACAGTTCCAACTTAAACTTTGGTTTCAAAGGGTGGTTTAATTAGTGGCTTTGAAAGGACCTGTCTGTGGTTGATTCTGATCTCACTTAAATTGAAGCAGTTGTGTAAATGCAATATGAAATCCTGTCTTGTAAAGCAGTTCCTTGATGCTTATTTTGAAGAAAATATATTTAAAAAAAAAAAGTTTAGCAGAGAAAACAAATCAACTTTTAAAAAGTAGAATAAAAATCCATGCTAAAGAGCAAGAGTCCAGAGAGTTTTTCCAAGAAGATGAAGGCATAGTGCCTTTGGATTTCTGCCTGTTTGTGCACAGGAGGAATGTTGGTGTCTTGGGATAACCACGCTCCTTGTCATGTATTTTGCTTTACATGGACTCAGAACTGTCATCGCAATGCATATAAACATTTTTTATTTTCTTCACCTGCTCATGTGGTGCACACCTGGGGCTTGCTGGCAGCACACTTGGCTTCAGCTAGCAAGGGAGAGACACTGCCAGTTTGGAAAGCTAGCCTTGTTCCCTTCACGTAAGTTAAGCCTAGTCGATCCCCCGCTGTTTTTATGGAGTGGTTAAGGACAGGGCTGAAAAAGTTTAGCTTCTACTGAAAATTCAAAAACATGTGGGGAGAGTAAACGTAGAGACTCAGCCCCATCAGTGCTTTGGTTAGACCTGTTTGGAGCAGGGGTCCCTCTCCTTTGCCTTTCTGCTCTGAAGTTTACCCCTGGTGACTCCTGAGTTTTCTGCCTTTGCAGCAGGAGCAGCATCAGTGCAAAGTGCTGTGCCAGGTGGGCAATGAGTGGCCCTTTGGAAGTCAGCTACATGGAACAGGGCTCTGTTGTTGCTCTATTAACGTAATGGCTTGGACTGAAACCTTTGTTGCTGCTTAGAGCTTCCTGGAGCAAAGGAAGTGTCAGCTGCGGATTGCTCAGAGCTGGCAGAAACATTTATAGAGGAACTGAAATTTTCATTGATTTGAGTTCATGGGCATTACATAAAAATTCTAGGCTTCCTGCTAGGTTTTTTTGCATTAGTAAACATTTTGTTGAAATGCTTTCTGGTGTCTGGTTGTCAGTCTCTCAGGCCTGAAAGCTGCAGGAGAATGGAAACAGTGTAAGGGGAAGCTGTTGTAAGGTGTCTTTTGATGAGCAGTGACGTTGAAACATCAATGCTAAGGCATCTTCTGGACCCTGAACAGATGCCATCCCTACAGATGTGCACACTGACACAGAAATACAGGTATATGTGGCAACTGGGGGACTGAAACCTTATTCTTGCTCAGAAGGAAGAGGTGTTACTTCTTTCTTTCTGAAAAAAAAAGATGCCTACTTGCCCTTATTGATCCTGTGGCCAAACTGTTTGAGCCATTTCAGAGTAAGTGGAGTCAGAGACCTGTCCCTGCCCATGCCTGCCTTTTCCTCACTCACTCATGAGAACAGTTCTTCCCTCACTTTGCCATAGTGAGACATGCTTTCCCTGGGAAAAATGTCATTCCTAAGCCCCTCTGTTCCTGCAGGTGCAAAACGTTGTGGTCATAACTGAGTCTGAAATGGGAGAATTCTGTTGGTTTATTCTGAAGGGACAACTTGTGCTCCAAGTTAAGACTGATATTCATTACTGGCAGGAGTGAACAAACTGAACACACTTGGATTTGATTTATGGGTGCGATCTTTGAAAGTGAAACTCTCGTGATGGTTATAATGTAAATAACAGCACCAGAACCACAAATTTGGAAGAACCTGTGTACCTCTGGCATGCTGTTTCCTCTACGTATCCCGGTTAAGAGGATGGATGCCTACATGTATTTTTAATCAAACTAATCCACAACTATGTATGTGATCAGAGTATTTTCAGGTGCAGCGCTCTAGGAACAGCATTCATATTTCAGTAATCCCTGCAAGCCTGCCTTGGACAAGAGTCTTCCCACACACAGTGTGTGGCATTCTGCTGCAAAAAAACCCAAGGGTGTTTCCAGTTAAAATTTGGCCTTCACATCAAGTCCATCCTTTGGCAGAAGAGTTTGC
The DNA here is from genome assembly GCA_036023395.1 of Myiotriccus ornatus. Taxonomy (NCBI): domain Eukaryota; kingdom Metazoa; phylum Chordata; class Aves; order Passeriformes; family Tyrannidae; genus Myiotriccus; species Myiotriccus ornatus. The sequence continues at coordinate 106,484,402 of JAYRBT010000114.1, forward strand.
ATTATGTCATGAAGAAGTCCAATAATCCTATAAACACAAGTCCTTGAGATATGGAGCTTTTTTAGAAATAGGACTATTTACCATTTTACCAACATTTATCCAGCTGGTCAGAAAATGAAAAGACGGAGAGTGAGAGATTATGCAAGTATGTATATGTCTTTAGTAGATTATTGAAACAAGCAGCAGAACTATTCAACTTTCTCGGGCCAATTCCATGGTGATTTAAAAGCAATGCTTATTACAAAGCATGGAGTTCAAACTGTGGAATTTGTCTCTTTGCTTTCTGACTCTTTCCACTCTTCCTCACCAGCACACACTGAATTCAGTGCTGTCAGACAGAGTTTGTGATGGTGGGAGGGATTTAACTGGACCTGTTTTAGGGATAGAAACCCTTTGAATAATTTGCAACCTGACTGAGGATTTAGATTCAAAATTCAGATCCTTGCTTTTGATTTTTGTCCATACCTATTTGCTGACATTTTTGCTACTGTCAGAGAAAAGATTTTGGACTAGATGGACTTTTGACCTGACCCAGTACATCTGTTCTTACAGCAAGTGGTGCTTTGCACAGGAAGTAGGTGATGCGACTTCACAGATTGCTGGTTAAGTCTGCACTGGAGTTAAAGATGTTCTTTCCCCCCTATAAAGCTGAAGATGTTTTGCACTTTGGCCACCACATAGATACATCTCTTTCCTTCAGGGACACTCCAGCTAGCTGTTCTCTGATGGAAGATAAGGTCTGTTACTAATACACTCTGCCTCACTGAACCACATTTTTCTGCTTTGGCCCATAAAATCCTGATTTGTAGATCTTTGGAACATTCTGTGTGGTTTATTTATTGATTTATTTATTTATTCTTTCTGGCAGAAGGATGCAAGTTGCTTATTTGTGGGATGCTAATTATGAATTTTATTCTGAGGTCTTCATGAATTAGATTAATTAGACTCTGTGACTAAGTTTTTCTGGATTTGAACACCTGTGGAAGGTAGGGGAAAGGATTCTTGAGATGCTTCACAGCATTCTTTGGCTGCACCAGCAGACCAAACAGATCCAGAACATGCAATCACCCCTATTGTCAAGTTCTTCACACAGTTCTGGGCTAGACAGCATTCCCCAGACAGTTTTACCCTACCATCATGTTCATTCCTCACCTGACTTTACTAGTCAATGCTTTCCTAGAAGTCAATTTTTTGTCAGTTCTTTGTTATTCTCTGAACAGTCTTGCTGAAAAGGAAAAGGCAGAATATCTGTTAAATTATTAATTAAATCTGGGATTTGTGTCACCACATCCAGAGTACTGCATCCAGTTCTGGACTCCCCAGTAGAGGAAAGACATGGACATACTAGAGCAAGACCAGAGAAAGGGAATCAGGGCCTTTCTGGTGCCTACACCTACCTAATGGGATGGTACAGAGAAGGGAGAGCCAGACTCTTCTCAGAGATGCTCAGTGATTAAATTCTGATGTGAAAACCACAGGAAATTCCAACTACATATTAGGAAGCAGTTTTTCACCATGAGGGTGGTCAAATACTGGAATAAGTTGTCCAGAGAATCTCTGGAACCTCCATCCTTAGAGATTAGTCAAAGGTTGCCTAGACAAGAGCATGAGCAAACTGCTCTAAGTTGACACTGTTTTGAGTAGAGAGTTGAATTAAAGATCTCCAGAGGTTCTTTCTCATCTAAATTATGCTATAAGTCTATGATTATAACTGAGACATAAATCTAGGGGAAACTTATCCTCTTCTCCCTCACAGACTGTTAGTACTTGTGGTTTCTAACTGCAAAAAGGCACATATTTTGTTACTTATTTGGACTTTTTCCTCTTTATTTACATCACATATATCTACATTTGTACAATTACTATCTTTCTATATAAATTTCTAATGATTCATACTAAGAAAAGACAATTTCATTGACATTATTTTGAATTTGTATCTCTATCCTTCCCCATAGAGAAAAGTAAATTACTAGTCGGAGGACTATGGGGCTCACTTCTAAAAGATTTTAGACATGACTACTAATTTTTGATGCCTCAGATTCACTTAATTTAAATTCATTAAATATATATATTTTTTTAAGATTAGAGCTTGTTATTGTGGCCTCAGTCGGCTGTACCCCAATTGCTGTTACCAAAAGCAGAAAATACATCAGCACATCCACAAAACAGAAAATAAGTTTTTCAAATTGGATTTGCAAAACCAGACTCTTATCAAATCTGAGATTATTTCTGAAAATCTGGTAAATGCAAGTAAACGAGATCCAGGAATCAGAATATGTGTAGAATACTAATCAACTTGCAATCAGTTTAAATGTCAATAAAATTAGAGTCAATAATTTTGACTGTTAGATGAACAGCATCCTTCCTATTCAGATATTCAGCATTGTAAATACAGATATTTGAATCACAAGATTAACCATAGAAATACTATGAGATAAAAAAACAAAGGATGTGATTTATAATGTTAATACATTAAGCCTGTCTGGTGTGAACGAGATGTTCCTGAAACCTGAGCACAATCATTCTTATTTGACTATTTATGGAGTCAATAAAATGAAAGATCTGTGTCTTCTCTCCAGCCAGATGACCTCATGAGTGTATGGTAGGTCTCAGAAAGGGGAGTGATGACCATAAAAGTAGTGTTTTTCAGAAGAAAGAGCAGAAGTTTAGAGTGTCATTTGGTTTTCAGACTTGAAAAAATGTAGTAAGAACTCTTTGAATTATACTTCAGAATTTATTCTTTTCTCATTCTCAAATTCTTTTAATTCTTTGCCTTTTCACAAGTAAATTTAAAAACAGAAGAAGAAAAAAACTAACTGAAAACAATTTTTCAATTTTGAGTGCTTGCAGCTACTGCATGTCAGATAATTCTACACATTCTCTAGCAACTGGATGTGTTTGTGTTTGCCCAGCTCTGTATGTGTGTGTGCGTGCTTGTAAGTGCACTTGCATTGTGATGAGTGGCAGGGAAAGGAAAACACAATCAGCTGCAATCCCACAAGATCAGAAGAACACTTACTCTGACATGGCTTGTGCTGATGTTATGAAAATGCTAGAATGTAAATACAAACTATTTTCATGCCAACATCCAGGCCTTTGTGAAAAGTGGTGTTCATTTCCCAGACCTTTCCATGGAGTAATTTGCGGTAATTTATAGCCACTGTGAATAGCCACATCTCCTTTGTGAAGCACACATTTGTTTGAAATATTAATCAGTTCCATGAAAGGAATTGCATTTTTGAACGTTTCCCACTGATACATGGCAGAATAAACACTCATTACTCTTTTCTGTGGTTTTCCCAAAGGACTATTTTCCCCAACATTATTACATTGGAAGAATGGAAGGTGTTTTCAACACCTGCTAACAGTAGCTCCAAAATGAGAAGTCAGAAGGCCATCTGCTTGCCGGGCCTTCCTCTTGTTACCATGTTTACATCAGCTCCTCCTGAAAACCACCCACTGTTTCCATAGTAGAAGGATTCTTCACTTGCAGGGAAGGAATTAACTAAAAAGACGTATGTTTTTGTTTGATGATGCCAAACATCTTAATGGAGTTACATATGTCAAACCTTGCTAAGCCAATGCCATTTTTATTACACAGAGGACATCAGTTGTTAAGAAATCTGCAGTCATGATGACCCACTGAGATATTTACTTTTCACTCTAAACAATTGCCACAGATCAAACAAACTGATACTTCAGTACTAGGTGGGATTTTTTTTGTAGCACTGAACTATCAAATGTATATTGAAGGAGTGTCAAAATCCACTAGGATCTGGTCAGGTTCTTTTAGGTATTCTACATACATAATGTTTAATGTTTAATACCAGTTTTACTTACCTGAAGATTTATGATATTACAAAGTGCTACAGCAATGTACTAAAATGTATACACTATAACGAAGAGAGATTAAAATAATTTCATGGAATGATGCCAGAAACAGCGTTAATATTTATTAGTATTGTTCTACAAACAATTCACCTTTCCTGGAAGCCAGAAAAGCAGTGGCCTCTATAGTGGCTACTGCTGTCTAGCACCATTGAAAATAATCTGTAAATTATTATGTGTGATTAATTAACTGCTAGGTATCATCATAGAATCATGGAATCATTAAGGTTGGAAAATATCTCCAGGGTCACTGAGTCCAACCTTTGACTGAACACCACCACGACAACTAAACCACAGCACTAATTGCTGTTGTTTCTTGAACACTTTCAGGGATAGTGCCTCTACCACCTCCCTGGGCAGCCCATTCCAACGCCTGACCACCCTTGATGTCCAATCTAAACCTCCTCTGGCACAGCTTGAGGGCATTTCCTCTTGTCCTATTGCTGGCTGCCTGGGAGAAGAGACCAATCCCTACCCTTCTACAGCCTCCTTTCAGGTAGTTGTAGAGAGCGATAAAGTCTCCCCTGAGTCTCCTTTCCTCCAGGCTAAACACCCCCAGCTCCCTCAGCTGCTCCTCCTATGACTTACTCTCTAGACTTCACCAGCCCTTCTCTGGACTCACTCCAACACCTCAGTGTCTTTCTTGAAGTGCAGGACACCTCATTCCACCTGACTTGTAAATGTGGTAGAATCATTCAAGTCTTATTTTGAGGGTAGTCATCAGAGTACTATTATGAGTGTGTTGTGGGCTGGATTAATTTCTGCTACCTATAGGTCCTTGAATTATGTATGAAGTAACATCTAGAGCTTTGGTGGACAAATGTGAAAGGGAAAAGATAAGGGTTTTTTCAGTGCTAGCCAGATTCCCATGTAACATTAGAAAGTACACAGCAATGATTTGCATTCTTGATATGTAATGAACGGGCAAATACCATCTGTAAATATTTCGTGCTTTATCACTCTCATGGTTCTTTCACCAGCTCATACATAGTCATTCTAATGGATGTAGAAAAGTTTTAGTAAGAAATGTGTTCTATTATGGTCTCAGAGGTCACAATTCTGAGTGCAGTGACACTGCATTTTACACAGTCAGTGTAAAGGGAAGCACTTGTCACTCGCAGGAACACAGAAAATTGCCCCCCAAGACAGCCTGTGATGCACATAGTGTGGACAGAAGTTCTCTTAAATTTTCCCAAATTTCACATGATCTGTTCTTAGACATTTCTCTGCTTTAAAGTTATTCCTGAGAAAATCCAAATTCCTTTTCTTGGCTGGAGTGTCTCTGAGAGGCTTCCCCCATCTGACTGCCTGATGCTGTGTTCCAGAATTGCTGATCACTTAACACATATGGACCCCAGAATATTAGCCTTGGCAAGATCCCCAGGCTCTTTGCAAAATAAGAATTCACACTTCCCAAGCCAAGTGTAAGTGGAAGGTTCCCACAACACTGGTGAATCCAGAAAGGTTCTTGAAGGCTGTTCACATCCAAACAACTGAAGAGTTTAAAGCTGTTGACCAGCAATACCACTTAGGGTCCATTCTTGTGGTAAGAAGCAACCTATTAAATTTTCCTTTTGAAGGCATACTGCTTGAAGATGCCAGAGAATTAGAACTTTTCCTAGCCAGTGTTAATAACATGCAGTTTAAGCTGGAGAATTTCAATCTATTCAAGTTCATTTTATTTTGCATGGAAGAAAATCTACTCCTTAGCAACAACTTAGGTACGGTAAAAATAAAAGTTCTATGGGATTTTTTTTTTTTTTGTCTGTGAGTCCCCTACCTGCTTATCCAGTAAAAACATGCTTTCATCAGTCCATCTCAATGCTTGGAGCTGGAATCAGTGGAAATAAAATCACAAGCAAAGGAAAATTATACTCCCATATTGACTTTAAGTTGGCTTTAGCAAACCAACCTTTCTTAGCTATATTGGTATCTTGCCTACTAACCCTTGACTCAGAGGCAAATATTAGAAGTACTTCTGTTACTTGGTTTACAGCTTAGCAAACACACGGTGCTTGGTTAAAAATTTCTGACAATCAATTCACGGTCAGCCAACAAGGCAAAACTGCACTAAGGTGCTGCCACCTGGGAGTTGCAAGTGCAGGGGAGATTCTCCAGGGGGTTTCACAGAGACGTGGTGTAGCCTCACACACCACTACTCTGTGGGAGGTTGACTTTAACACCAGGAAGTTAATACTGAGGTTCATTCTGGGGAGATGAAAGTTGCTCAGTGGTTTCTCCTTTACTGGTGGCAAAAAGATTTCCATGCAGTTTTTTTAAAGGATGACAGGATATCAATCCATTCTTCCATCTTAAATTCATTCTTCTATCGTATGGATTCGGTTTATACATATAGTGCACGTATATATTTGTACATCTGTCTTTGTGAGTTCAGAAACCCTGTCTCTTGATGCTGACATCAGACCAGGGTACAGCCTGGTACTGTATCAAGGATTTAGGGCTGTATTTACTTTTGTACTGGAATAGACTAAATCACTGTCAGTTCTCCAAAATATATATTCTTCCTTTTCATAAGGAATGGTATCATGATTACCAACAGTGTATAGCAGGAAAAAACGGGAGACTATGGGTAAAGTTTGCCACAAAATTTTACTTTTGCTTCAACTCATTTCCACAAGCCAGCTGGTAAGAAAACATTAAGAAGTGCAGCTAAAAATATTGTCCTTTGGACAGTTTTGAAACTAAATTTAGCATAGGAGCAGGAGAGGTAAAATATTCATCTACCAATTAAGAGATTTTTGCAGGATTTATTTTTAGTTTAAGTATATCTGGGTACATACCTAGCTCTTTATAACTCCATCTAGAGTTCAACTACAGCTTATCTTTTATTATAATGGTATTTCATAACTTCAGTAAAAAAGTGATGGCGCAGATTTATTCCAGGTTCTTTTAATCTGACTGACTCAAGTATCAATAATAGCCTGTGAGAGGCAACATACACCTAAGTATTGGTTGTGTGACTGCTTCTTTTCACTGTTCCCTTAATTAGATAGATTGGGAAAATTAGCTTTAAGTATAAAATGTAATCAAGTACTTCTTAATCAGGATCACGTGCATAATGAGATTGCAACAAATATCAAGATACCACAGCTAAGAGGACTACTGATGGTACTGGGAAAGATCAAACCATTAGTAGCTATATATTTACATGCATAAGTAGGGAACCAATTAAAAGAACAAGAGTAGTTTCTACAGCACAGTCTGTACACATAGTACTGCTAAAGATTCTTTCCTCTGTTCGCATGCATTTGTTATCTCTTAGCCAAACAGTTTGCAAAAATATGAAGTGATATAACTAGCTCAGTCCCTACAGAGAAACAAACGCTTATCTGACAATGATGTCTCCTGGAAAAAGCCCAGCAGGCATGGGTCACTTACAGATTATAACCTTAGGCCATTATCATCTCATAGCCCTTCAACTGCTCGTGTGAAATGTGTTGATGGTCTCAGTCCAATTCCTAGCAGACAGGTGTCCACATCACTGGAATCACCAGGTGGAGATGACTACATTTTTTCCCATTAAAAAAGGTGATTATAGCTAACACAGTCTAAAACATTAGTATAAAGTACTTATAGTTCCCACAGCAGATGTTACAGAAACTTGGAATCCTGCTCACTGGAGAAAATTGTGCCCAGATGCTTGTACTTAAACTTTATGGTCCGAACTCTGCCCTCAGATGTACACATAACTCCCACAGATTTCAGGGGGAATAATGTTCATGGATGTCAGGGACATGTTTAACTCCTTTCACAGAGTCCATATTGATTTTCAAGTGTATTGTGGGACATGTTTTCAAAAACCAGCAGCATGGTTGATGAGGAGGAGGATAATAATGCTACAGCAGCTCATAGGAGGCTCATCCCACATCAGGGCCAAAAGGTACCAAGCAGTGCTCAAACACAGATTAGTGTTTTGTGTTCTGATAAAGCTTAGCTTCAGAGGCTGGGAGCTTTCAGACAGTTTTGCTTTCAAGAATGGTGCAGTAGAGATTTTAGCTGACTGAGTGTTCCTCTCTATTAGTGCTGATGGCAACAACTTCTGCTCGTGTATGAGCAGCTCCCAGAAGCTCTAGTTCAGGACATCAGTGTGTGCACTGACCCAACCAACACAGGTCCCATTTGAGGTCACGTAATACGCCTGTCACCATTGCATTTGCATGTTTTTATATAACAGCTTGATCTTTGACACAGCTAATGAGAGCATTAATTTTAACCGCTACCTGAGCTGCTACACAATCATTATGGTAAATACATCCCGGTTTACTATTTGGGTTTTTAAACATTAGACCATTATAAGAGCCCAAATGAAAACTGTGTTCGAATACAAGATTAAAGCATATTAATTGTTCTTTTCTTCATATTTTTGATGTTGGAGTTGTGATATGAAGTGCCATAAATTTACCTAACATACTGTGTGATTAATCTGTCAGCATAATCTGCACATAATGTCCTAAGGGCTGTTATAAATCAAGGCCTTAACAAAAGCAGAGGCTAGATGTAACATTTTTAATGGTCATTAATAATGATATATAGAGAAAAGGGATTTCTCACTTTAATGTGGATTTTGAAAAGTTAAGTTCAGTTGTCTGAGTGCTGAGTGCCTGACATGTACACCTACATGCTCCCTATAGGGAAATAGACACATCAGAATGTTGTTTAATTCCATCCTGAAATGAGTGGAATGAAATCTCCATGGAGATTCTTTCATCTTTTTCTAATGACTACTGAGTCATCCCAAGACAGCACATTTAAATGACATTACTAATTTTTAGTTCACCCCTCACCAAGAAGATTATGCTGAAAATATCTGATTAACATGGCTACATTTTCCACTGGTCAAACTAACATCTGTGCAGGTATGGTCCTTTAAATAACATCTATGAAGATATGGTCCTTTAAGAAAAATTTTATTTCAAAATCTCAGTAAGGTAAAAGCATGTCTGACATATATGTGGTTCCTCCGATGGGCAGTTGTGGCCCTCAGTTCACCCTCTTGGCCCTCCAAAATAAAAATATTTCAATTTTGGGAGAACCAGAACTGCTATACTACAGAAACTAATCATGGGCTGAAAAGTATTTTAACGATGTCCTAACTAGGCATTAAAGAGGTTCTGATATATTTTTTGGAATTTATTAATTATTATTATTATTCATTAGTATTTAGTATTTAAGAAAGAAGAACTGACAACCAGGCAACCAGATCAGACAGTTATAAAAATTAATCTTTGTCAGATTGGAAGCATCAGGATCAGGCAGCATTCTCCACAGTTCTGGGAAAAGGGCTCGTGTGCTCATGGTCTGAGTACAAGCAGGAAGAGAGCCCAGAATCAGAGACCTTGCTGAAGGTACTCCCTGCTTGCCAGGTCTCAGTGTAGTCAATGTGAAAAATACCCTGCTCTTTCATAGGATGGAGAATTGAATGTCTCGTCCAAACCTCTTCCAATTTTTGCTAGGCTCTTGCATTTTAATGAAGCGTTGGATTACTTGTGGTCAAGAAAGAAGGCTGTATGTCAGACACTGCAGAATTTCTGGAGAACTTCTGGAGAACTGGAGTTCTTGGGAATTTCACAGTGATGCCAGTTAGGAAGCACTGTGCTGACAGAAGAAGGGAAGGCAGACAGTAAGGCCCCTAGCACAATACAAATTTTTGCATCAGAAAAACTAAAATCATAGTTTTACTTAAAATGTGAAACATGAGAACTGGTAAGAAAATGAGGATCAGTACAGACAAGATATGAATTTATACATGGCACTGGTATGAAGTGCAGAAAGTACATGATCATATCAAAAACAAAGGAGAGTAAGCACAACTAATAAATAATAAAAAAAAAATTGAAATCGTTAAATGTGAAACTTACATTTAGCTTGAAAATTCTTAGCAGATGGCCAACCTGCTAAGAAGGAAATCGTGTCCACCCATGCTAAAGTAAGAGTCTACGGGTGGGATTCTCTTGCCTAAACATGGGCAACCAGGGGCATTTGAGGTTCCTTGAATTACCCAAAATATCTGACTGGAGCTGGGAGACTCAGGACTTCAGGGAAGACTCTTCTCTCTTCTGTAGACTCAGATGAAGGCCAAGTAGGACAGAGCTCAGGGCCTAAAATGACACTGGATCCTTCAGTTTAGGCAATGCAATCTCTCCCTGAGTTACAAAACAGATTTTGGGTAACTGCTGAGGTACCCTTATGTACAGATGGAGACACAGTGATGTAATGAGCCTAACTCTTCTATTCCAGGTTCATCAAAGATAAAAATGTTTGTTTCACTACATATAGGAAAATCAGGTACCATTAATGCTAAATTACCCTTATCTGAATAAGAGAGATGCATTTACTTAAAATTTCTTCTATATTTTCTGGCAATTTTATTTAATGTTAATGTGATTATAATTCAATATTGGAAAGATCTGTAGTTTGCATTTATATTCTGCTATGCTGCTTTTCTCATTGTGATTTTAAATTATTTCCAAATTATTGTCAGTATTGGTCACTGTGACCAAACCAAAAAAGCACCACCAATCTTCAGTGCCTAGAGAAAGAAGAAGGGTTCCTTCTGGGGGACTTCAGGAGTCTGGGAAATGCTGGCTGGTGGCAGCATGCTGCCAGAACTGAATGTCCCAAGAATTTAAAAACATTGTGCGTGTTGATTGCCTAAGTCAGAATACGTTGCATACGGTGCGGGACAACTCTGCCTTAGACACTAAGTTAGCAGAAGAATTTCCGAGTGCTCGTGGTTCAGCTCAAGTGTTTGTGAGTTGATTGTAGCTGCTTTGAATAAACACAATAAATCCTAACCGTGTGTGCACGGCTGTACAACACACACATGGACACACACCCGCACGCACTCCTGAAGACTCACACACACACACACACACACACACACACACGTGTGGATGCCTGCAGCGTGTGTGCCTGTGCTGTGTGCATGGGTGTGCATTCCCCGGGTGCTCTAAACAAGACCAGTTTCACAAAGCTGAAAGCAATTACCAACCAAATCATCTGGGAGGAAAAATTTAATCAGAAAAATGTGAACGGTAATTAAAAACTGTTTACTTCAGACCCTAAACGGAGTAATGCCACAACTGAAAAGATTGTTTAAAAGAACCAAAACACTTACAATGAAAGCAGCAGTAACTATACCTATATCTGTAACAGGTGTAGCAAGAAAACAATTTATAATGTGGATTTGGTTGACTTTTTTTATGTTGGAAGTTGTAGAAATCTGACACTGTAAAAAGGAAATCTGGCTGTTACTGTTAAGGATAATATGAAGAAAGTACTTTTGGGGGAACAAAAATAAAATGAACAGGGTTATTGATCCACTTTTAGAACATAAACGACAATATATACAAAGAGAAATGTGTTTAATAACTATTCTTGTTATTAATTGGATGAAAAAGGTAGATAATAAATTATATAAAATATTATTGTCTTATAATAATCAATGTTTTCAATCAGTGTTAGATCCAGATTTTTTTCATTTGAGAGTTTAAAAATAGCTGCCCAGGGAAGATTTTAGAATCAACAGCATTCTCTTTCAGTGAGTATTTCAAGATTTTGGAAATGCCAGACTGTTGGAAAAAAGATAGTGCCAAGACCAAACTCAGAAGGAATAAATATTATGATGTTAGTGATTACAGGATTATCAGGAGGATGCTGATTTTAGACAAAAGTGTGGAATTTGTATTAGTCAACCTGATTCATAATACATTTGAAGAATTTAATTAAAGGCAAATGACATTTGCTTATGAAAATAGATTTCAAAATACTTTGACATAGCAATAACATTTCAGCAACATATTACACTGATGATAAGAGAAAAAGGTCAGAGTTATGTATTTTAATTTTTGTTGATGTTCTTTCATTAAGATGGAGAGGACATGGAATCAGCATAACATTAAACAGAAGTAATCTGCCTAAGCAATAGATCCCAATAAATGATTTCAAGCGGGTAAAAAAGAAGGCAATTTCTTTTAAAAGTATGAAAAATTACGGACAATGAACATCTGCAAACAGACTCTTAATGTGGACTTATTCATCAGTATTCCTCAGATTTAATGCAAACCACCCTGGGGCTTTATTTTGATGTCCACAGTGCAAAGATCTATGAAGCACAATGAGATGGAGTCAGAGAAGAGCACCAAGGGGCTGTTCAGAAGAGCCCCAAATCAGTTTGTGAAGAACTCATCTGAAACTAAATCTAATAAGCTGAGTTTTAACCATCTGTAAATATTCACATGTAAAAAAGAAATGCTGCAAAATACTTCAAAATCAAAGGATCCTAGATCTCATCACATAGTTTATGCAGATATAAATTCCTCTGCCTCTGAAATATCAAAAGATAATCTTGAAGTGCATTTCCAGAATAATCCTAAATGAATAGCATTTTGCTTTAGTTATATATCCGGTACTCAATACTTCAGTATTTAATGATTATTTTATTTCATACATTTTCTAAAGAACTAAAACTGCCTGCTTGAGTCACAGAGTCTGAGCCCAAGACCGCATATGAGTGGAAGTAAATAGCAGAAGCAGTGATAATGACTGACGTTTGCATCTCAGTATCAGTGATGGATTTTTGTGGATTGAAATATCTTTCAGGTATGTAACAGCAGGGTAACTGCTTGGGTCACAATCTTTTATTGGTGAGTTCCTGAAAGAAACAGGGTGCTTCTTCCAGAAGGAAAGGGGAGATAGTGCCTTATGTATCAGTAAAAACTGCTATAAGGGTTTTTTATAAAGAGGTCTACACAACAATGAATCAAATGTGCATATTGGGCTGTGGCATGTAAGAAAGCAGGAGAGGAAATGGACTGTAATAATTATTCTTGCACAATGTTTAAGTGGAATCCCTGTCTCCTCACTGAAGTTGTTAAGCAATATCAGTCCCCCGTGTTGTAGAGGCTGTGGAGCTGTGTTGTGTTGTTACCCAAGGTCCCTCCTGTGGATCATCTCCTTGTGACAGAGTCAGATGTATTGCCTGGGATTTGCAGAAATCTTGGAGCACCCTGGTAGGATAAAAGCTTCTTGTATTCCCAGTAACATGTTTCTTTCAGTTGTGAGGACACATACAGGCATGATTAGGAAGGGCCTTATTATTTCATACAGTCGTGTGTACCTCAAACTACAGAGATACCCTGAAACTGGAGACAAACATCTAGTACTGCAATGGAAGAATATCAGAGCCTGTATATTCACTGCAAGACACCCGGTGAAATGGCAGCTTATATTGCACATGGTCCAAACTTAGAAAGAACATTGTTTCCAGCAAGCTGTACTTTTATAAATTGCACAATACAACAAAATGTATGGTAGAAGAAACATCCCAGACCTAAAAAGAAGGAGATAATAAAATTATTTTTTCCTCATGTTCCAAGAGATTTTCAAAATTAGATAATTAGAGGAAATATTTTTTCAATTGAATTACATGAAAATGGTGAAGTACTACATTCCATAAGTTGACAATGCATTGACCGTTACATTTTCTGCAAAGGAAAAGCTTCTAAACTGGATTCAAGCCTTTATCAAATACCTTTGTCTATCAATTGATTATTAAATAATGTATAAGTCAGGCAAGATGAAAATTAAGGTAGCAGAGAGATACTTTGGATGGCAAGGAACTTGCATTTCTTTCAAATTGATGAAAAATATATATATTTAAATTTTAGGAATTGGAGTGCTCTGAACTTGTAATGTGTTGGTGTTTACAACATGATTCTTAAAGTGAAACGTATATTACCACAAAATTTTCTACATCCTTTTCTGATCATAAGTGTAGCTCACCTAGAAAGATATCATAGAACAACAGAAATAATGGAAAGAGCTTTGGTTCAGTAGTACGTAGTATCTACTATTTGACTTGACAACTTGATTTCAGCAAACAGTGAGTTTGTTGCAATTCGGCTGCTACCTTTGGGAAACAAATATTTACTTTTCATGCTTTCATCAGAATTCCAGAAGGATTGAAAGCAAGGGAAAAGGCTCCATGTACATTGTTCAGACAAGAAATGCTCTTCACAGACATTCAGCGGCACATACATCCTTCAGAAATCTTTTGGTGTGAAATGGTCTTATACTCCATCTTCAAATGCTTATTGTAGAAATGGGAATTTTCTTACATAAACAGTATTGGACAGGTTTTAGAAACCTACTGCATAGTATTTCTCCTAAGGCTGCCAGTTGGGGTGATTGTATTTCTACATGTAGAGTTCTGTAAGCTTAAAGAGAAAAAAAAGTACAACTTTACTAAGTTAATTTTTTAAAAGTTCAAATGTTCTATCTGAGAGTACTTAAGAGATAAATGCATGGTACCTAAAGGAAAATGGGATTTCTCCTTTGTTTCCCTTAAGAGAAAGTGCTGTTTCTTATTTGACTCCAAACAGATTTGTTGGGGACAAAGTGTGTGTGCTTTGGTGAGAAAATAATGTCAGTCAACTGAATATGGTAATTCTAACAGAACCCTGTTTCCTGGAAAATCTGAGACATTTCTTCAAGGTCTTGTATTTAGAAAAAATATTTCACTGTTAGGTGAGAAATAATATACACATCCAACTCCCTCAGACAACCCTGAGCAAGCAACCAATAAACAAAAAACAGGAGCAAATCATTCCCATGAAGACTAGACCCGAATACGCCTTTCTTTGGAATCTTTCTGAAAGGTTCCTCTGGTTCCCAGTAATGTCACCGTGCAGACTCAGCAGCTTTTCTGACTGTAGGGATGATAACCTTTGGTCTTCTCTCAATCCAGTTGTTTATTTTTCAAATCACTTACGAGCTTGCTGTGTACAAATTGTCTGTTCCCCCAACAAATGTGGCTGAATTTGGTGAACAAGCTCAAATTTATTGGCAGTCTGGGAAATGCAGAATCACAGATTGGTTTGGGTTGAAAGGGATGTTAAAAATCATCCAGTTCCAATCCCCCTGCCATGGGCAGGGACAGCTTCCTCTAGACCACACTGCTCAAAGCATCATCCGACCTGGCCCCGAACAATTCCAGGAATGGGGAATCGACAGATTCTCTTGGCAACATATTGCAGTGCCTCACCACCCTCACAGTAAAGAATTATTTTGTAATATCTAATTTGACAAAATAACATGACTGTGGGCCAAATAAAACCCTTTCCTGCACTCACATTCCCTATCCCAAGCAGGATTGGCACCCCTTAAAGTGGGAAATACCAGAAATTCCTTGAAATTAATTATAATGCTGCCGTTTTCAAGTCCAAGGCATGTGCAACTGTGATATTGATTGTGGTAGTTCCACCAATAGACACCTTCTTGTCTTACCCAAATTCCAGGCTGCCTCTGGAGCTGATGCTTGGAGGCATGGGGAGCGTGTGCAGGATTACTTCCTTCAGATTCTTATCTCTACCTCCCATCCCCACACCTTAAACCCATCAGGGTATGTATGGCCAGGGCTGCCCCAGCCAGGCTGCAATCACAGTGTGTGCAGTTTCTCCAAGTTCTAAGAGTCTGCTGCAGGTGACAGAACACAGCCAGCTATTGGGTATTTGCAGCTTTTAAAAGGAAAGATGAGTTAGAATCTCACTTGGTGTAGGCTTTTGCTATTGAACAAATCTTTTAACTGATTTTAAAATGCCTTTGGTATTTGTTAGTAGTCATGTTCCCAATGTTCTTCAAATACCAGTAAATTTTTTGTTCATTCCCAGCTTTCCTACAAGAAAATTTATGATTAAGGCAGGATCAACAAGTTGAGAGCAACCTGTATTCATGACTGCAAGTTGGTTTTTTCCTTACCTTATATTATTGCATTTTTGTCCCATTGGGATTTCTGGTGGATAAACACGGTTAAAGAAAATTCACAAATATTTTGCTTCAGGTTTCATGAATTGTTTTTCCTATAACCTATACATTACATTAAAATGGTCTCAATTTGGCAGCTTTTAACAATGTTTCCTTTTTAAAAATAAGTTAAATATTAATGAAGATTTTAAAATTAAATGACTTCAGAATCTTCTTTGTGAAAGCTTTTTTATTTTTATCATAGCCACTGATATTAGTATCCTGAATAGATATTTTACTAACTAGAATAGATGGAAACAGCCTAAAATTTTAAAAATGAAAAGATCATAATTTTACTTATTGGTGCACTGAGTTCTAGATGACAAGGGAAATTAGTTAGTCTGCACATTTTCCTCAATGAATATGAAAATAAAATAAAAATAGACTTCTCCATTTGTTAGAAATTATAAGAATTGATGCTGTAATTACAAGTCTTGTGTAACCCTGTGTGCCAGTTATCTTCCTGAGCTGAGCACATTTAACAGATGAAGTTGAAGAAGTCAAGCAAACATTTTGCAAACCAAGTCAAAGATCTTCTGAGCTGAGCCATGACAAAGTCCTGTCCTTTGTGAGAGGGGCAGCTTGTTATAGGCATCCAGTGTAAATGTTTCTGAGTAATTTCCTTTCTGACTTCCATAAATCACAGAGTACTTTAATTGCGAATACATTACCAGCAGACCATGGCCTAAACAGGATTATGGATTTGCATTTGTTCATAAGATTAGCCCAAGTTTTTGTAGTTTACTTAAGATCCTTTCAAATGTTTTTCTCTTATCTATAAACTAGTGATTGCATTTCAGGTTGCTTAATTATTAATCTCTATTAAAACAAACTTAGTAATTAAATATTACTTGATATAAAGCATACTTTTGTTAAACACTGAGTTCATTTTCTGGATAAATGAAATGAGAAGTAGGAGAGGAAAAGATGAATATTGAACTTTTCTCATTTAAACTTCACTGTTTCCAAGTTCATAAAGTAGTTGTAAAAATGAATTAATTTTGCAAACTTCTGATATTTTACAAAGATAATTTCATCCAATATAAAATCTGTCTGCAAGTTTTAGAAAGGTTTTTTTAAACCTATTTTGAAATAGAATGAGTGGTTCAGATTGCTCAAGTCAGTCATATGGTGTTCGTTCTGTTAATTAAGTAATTCTTAATGAATTCTGAATCTAGCCCATTTAGTCAGGGAGTTTCAAAAACAAATGTTTGGTTTTCAGGAGTCTTTACATTACAAGATGCAACCAGTTTAACATGCAAAGATGGACAATTTTGTTATGTATTAGGAAAAAACCCCCACAGTTGAGGAATGTAATAAATTTTCTGGAGAGGTTGTAGAGTGCTGGTCACTGGAGGATTTAAAAACAGAAATGCACATGCCTGTAATGGTGAATGGTCCACACAAGTGGACCTTGTGCAGGCATGTGGATATATTAAATGTGTTAAAAATATAATCTGTGACCCCTTGTTATCCTCTGATTTTACATCCTTTTCCTAAGATGCCCTCAGATTAGCTGAAGGATACTTAGTGGTGTGGCATGGAGAGAAGTATGTACAGAAGGATGTGCTGCTTCTGAAGCAGCATAGAAAAGGAGGGTAATGAATGACAATGAGTAGGAACTCGCAGTATATATAACAGATATTGCTCATATCACTTAACATGCCACTGGTAAATGAGTAGAATTTAGTGATGGAAAGGTTATAAAAACTAGACTAGAAAAACTCACCCCGGCCAGCACAATAAGTAAAGGACACATTCTTGACTGTTCCTTCATCCACAGTGGAAAAGAACAATACATCTGCAAAAGCGAGTCCAGAGAAAGGCAGGCAGTACACCCATTTCCAGAAGGAGACTCATCAAATGGTGATGAGAAAATTAAATTTTCTGTTTCAAGGCAGAATATGTGATAATGCAGTTGGATGGAAGTGTCCTCCATAGGGGTGGTCTCTATGGAACGGGAAACTGGATTTGGTATCTTCCTTTGTATACTCCAGCAGCCATCCATCATGAGATAATATTTGGAATTTAGAGATGATTAAGCTAGCTGAAAGCTTGCCTCTGCACAGCTTGTTTTGCTGTTGTTTATATTTCCTGTACTTCTATATTTTATGGCTTGGATAAGTAAACAATAAAATCTGCCTTAACTCTATTTTATAACTTCTAGTAATAAATAATATTTTGGACATGTTTTGGGATCCTGCTGGGTTACAAATTAGCCTGTCTGCTACTCTTCTGTATCAGTATTAATGCCATCTACTTTCCATAGAGCAGTGCCAGAAGTTCTTGGAGGTCATCTACTCCAATACTAACTTGTTTCAGTTCCTGTCTCGTGTTGAAAGCTGGTGAAGATGTCGTACTTCAAGACAGGAGTATGCCTTGAAGAAGATATCCCTGGCAACATATCTACAAGCCAATCAACAAAAATCAAGGGTCTGCTACTAAATTTGCAGGGTCTGCAGGATTTTTTCCCTCTAAATATCCTGGGCCGAAGTTTTAATGTAGCTGTTTATTAGTCAAAACAATGAGAGGAGCTCTAAGGAACTGGATGCAGTGCACAGAGAGCCCTGTGAGCACACTGACAGCTACATGAAGCCATGTGAAAGAGGAACATTTGAAAGACTGTACAGGACTCATATGCCAAAATGAAGTTGCCATGGATACGTGTATACATATACATGTTTATCAAAAACACTGTAGAGGTTGAACTTAACCTGAGGCTGAGTGTAAAGCTTGGGTGAGAGAAAGGTTGTGTTGCAGTGCAATGAGGATGGAAGTAAAAGAATCTCTTCTTTGGTGAGACGTCTTGGTGGAGTAGAAAACAAAAGCAAAACAGTATAGCAGTTGATCCAAGATCATGCATAAACAGAAGAGGAGAACACCTTCACCACAGAACCTGAACGTGTAAAATGAAATACTCCACCATGACAGAAGTAACAGGGTAAAATAGAAGGGGATGTTTCTTTGGCTCATTGAAATTAGGGTTAAAAATCCTAGTAGCTTTACTGGAGCTGTGTGCTTTATCCATTTTTTTTTTTGTAAAGACTTTTATTCACCTGATTAATGCCATAATTTCTGACAAATGCACGTGGCCAGAGAATATCTTTTACTGAACAAAATTTTCTCCTCTTCTTTTTTTTTTTTTTTTTTTAGTTCATTTCTTTTTCATAAATGTTGTGGTTTTGCCCTGGGTCAATTTGCTTACACACCTACCACACAATTACTATTAGTTGAGAGAAGGTTTATGCAGACAAAAGAGACTGGATTTGGGAAAATAACATGAACATTT
>JAYRBT010000114.1:106503483-106517045 GCA_036023395.1 Myiotriccus ornatus
CACCTGGGCTTGCTGCCGCTCCTACATGGCTGCTGCTCTTAATTTCAACTGCGCAATCCACCTTCTCTTCTGTTTTTCTTAAATATGCAATTAGCAAAGGCGTCACTACAAGTTTTGATTGGGTTTTTTCAGGAAATCTACTTGGACAAAACCATCCACAGCCCCAGGGATGGGCTGGTGGGCAAAACCACTACAATAAACGTACTTGCCATTGAAATAGGTGGTTTCAGAGCAGTCTTTGTCTGCTGATAGGATCACAGAGGAGCTGAGGAGGTACCTCCTACTGGAGGTAGGTGCCAGTTTTGAGAAGATCATTTTTTGCTCTGTAAATAATTAGAAGGTGCATCTCCTACCACAGACCAGAGCTTTTGGTATTTCTTCACGGAAGGACTAAGAACGGATCCTCATAGACATGATCAACATAGTTTTGAATAGAAATTTCAAACTACAAAAAGCATTGTAGAGTTCCAAAGCCATCAGTCACTGATAAAAATTCCAGTGATAAGTGAGTTTGAAACATCCAGGACAGGAAGAGCTGCTACAGTTATGGGTTATTGAAGAAACTTCGAGGCAATTATTCGTGCTTACAGTCTCTGCCAAGCACAATCACATGGCATCTACAGGCAGGATTTCAGGAGGACATGAAAACCACTTGTTTGATCCATCTGTTCATCTCCTTCTCTTCTGGTAAAGTATTCATGCAAAACACTTCATGAGTTTCCATATTTTTCTCTCTTCCACTAGACTCATCACAAGGCCACACAGCCTGAAATGACCAAAGAGGAGCATTGCAGCTGTTTCCTTACTGCAGACAGAATATTTTTGCAGGTATTGACCCTGTGCTGAGTTGAGAAATGTGTCTAGACCAAGTTCATCAATTTGGAGCAACTGTTTAGGAGGCCATTGCTCCCAAAGATACCTCCAGGTCCCAGGGACTTGACACTCCCAGGGGACCTCAGCAGACTCCAGCAGTCTCTCCTGCTCAACTTGCTGAGTGAAAATGAGTGAACAGAGGTAGTGGAAACCAGGTCAGAGCCTCACATGTCATTTGGTGGTCTTTCAGTTGTTGATTGCTTTCTCCATCGTAAGGTCTTTGATTTTAATCAGATCATTGTGTGCACATATGGATATTCCTGGTGGCCTAACCAGTGAACATAATTAAAAGAAATGATTGCCTTTCACTTTAAGCAAACATCTGGTTTTACTTGAAACAAGATGACTTAGCTGTTTCAGAAACATTCTTGTAACCCTGGATTCACATTTTCATCTTAAAATATATATTTTCTCTGTTCAAGCAGCATGTTAATGTAAACACTATATATAACTGACAACCAAAATTTTCAGAAGTATTTGGTGCTCTGAGCATTAGTGTAACCACAAGAATTATTACATTTTTGATTTGATCTCTGTAAATCTGTTTCAACAGTCACTCTGATTTAAACAATTATTCTGATTTATATTCCAAGAACTATAATTTGCAGAAAATGTAACCATGTGAAAACATGTTTTTGTATAGTATATCTTGGCAACCTTGTTTTGTTGTGATGTCATTGCCTTAGGTTTCATGGAAATACTGAGGGAATAAAAGGAAAACAAGACCCTCTCTTTGAAGTATATTCACATATCCCCTCTCCCCACCACTAAAAATATTTTAATGTCTTTTTTTCCATAATGACACTGAATTTTCTGTTATTGCTTGACTGACAAGATGGTCAGAAATGTACTAAAGACTCTCATGAAGGGAATTTAATTGAGATGGAAGGATTTGTCACCTTTCACTTCTCCCTATCAGGTAGGAATCATCGTTTGTATAATGAGCTATTTTGAGATCCTGGGTTTCTTTGCTTTCATGTTGTTACAATGACAGATTCTAAACAGTTAAACACAGACATGTATGCAAGGTACACAGGACAGAGAAAATGAAATTTCAGACCATTTATCAACTGCAGAGGTAACATTGGAGCTTTATCATTAAAAGTCTATCTAATCTGGTTTATTGTAACATCTGAGAGAAGATGACTGTGCTTTATTAAACCAATAGCTCTCATTCACTTCATCACATCTGCTCTTTCTAAAAAAAATAAAATAAAATAAATACAAGGTTATTAAGAGTAGCCCTTCATTATAAAAAGCATAAGTTACAGCTACGTACAATAGAATGAAAAATGGCAAAAGAAAATGCCTTCATATGGAAGCAATCCATCTGGATACACCTATATGTGCTGTATGGGGATTTCCAGTACTATTAAAAAGGTTATCCCTAGTACAAGATATTAAAAATATGCCTTGTATGATTTAGGGGTTTTAAACATCTCTGGTGTTTTTACTGAAAGAAAAGGAAAAGAGAGAATGGGGGAAAAGGAAAGCATCACATTCAGAAACATTCCTAACTGGCTTCACATTTTTCTTTTTCCAGCACCAACAAGAAAACGCATGAGACACAAGCTCATGCCTGTCAGATGTGATCATATGCTAAAACAAATGACACCCCTTGCTAATTTCATTTCCCCAGCACGTGCCTTTGTGCCTGTGTCTGGCTGTTAAGTGTCTGGCATGTTTGAAAACTGCAGATTTTTCTTATCTACTTAGTTGCACAATGAACTACAAGGAATTTTTCTATTGGGGCTGATTGTGCACTTAATCACCTTATTGTTAATCCTGAGCAATTTAGTTGATTTCAATGTATCTCTTACCTGATTAAGAGAATGGAGAACTCAGCTACGGTTACTGACTCTGCAAATGTCATCAGCCACAGCACCTGGCTACTGTGAGTTCTCTCTTTTGACACTCTCCCCCAGGCATGGCACTAGACAAGTAAGGTATCCTTTGACTAGTATTGAGTCTTCATAGGATCAGGTGGTCAGTAGGTATTTTTAAAATACAACTTTCAAGGAGTTAAAAGTCACAAATAATTTCTATTTGCTATTAAATGAAATTTATCATTTAGTCTGCCTTTACATATCTACTTTTCAATATATTATTAACAAAAAAATCCCTTTCATATTGTGAATTGGCAACTATTTCAACTTCCCCTTCAAAAGTAAATGAGCAAAATGAACACTGGACATGACCTCAGCACTAGTCATATACTATGTTCTGACTACTGAAGGCAATGTTCCATAAATCTCCACAGCTATATCCATAGATTTGAGTAATATACCATATTTTCTTCAAAATGCCAATCATGGACTATGTCTCTAGTAAATTCGGTACTTGGTGCAATAAATAAAATTAACGTTCACGTATTAAGAAGAGTCACTGTAAATCATCGCTCCCTCTTTAAGGACTATTGCTTTAGCAGTCAGTGTAGGAAATGAAGTAGTTTTGGGGGAGTAGTAGTAGAGTACATTTGAAACTTGAGTTTAAGCTGATCTCAGCCTGCTTCCATGTTAGTCATTTCAAGGTCTACTGCAGGTGGTCTTCACACAGAAGCTCAAAAGAGGCCATTTGTGCCAAAGTGTGGAGCTCGGAGGGGTAAGTGATGGAGCATTCACAGGGAACAATAAAGCTTTCATACTGTGGAGAGAGTGGAGAACCAAGCTGAGCAACTTGGAAATATGTTAGTGAGTAGAAGGTAAAAAAAAGGCAAATAATTTAAAAAAGCATGTAAGAAAAGGAAGCACAGACTTCGTCTCTGGATAAATGTGGAAACACTTCCAGAAGAGACACTGCTAAATTGCTTATCTTCTGCTAAAATATTCTTCATAAAATAAGTAGAATCTAATCCCAGCTGAAACAGCACTGTCAGCATTGACAGTTTTCCCCCGTTCTACCTTAGTTCTCTACCAGAGTTGGCTTTCCACCCTGCTGGAACTTAAAACTGAGGGTTAAGTCTTGGCGCTGCTAAAGTTAATATAAGTTTAGCCTCTGCAATGAGGTCTGGATTTTACATAGATGTTTAGGAAATTCTACAAGAGCATTTATGCCTTTACTCAGGTTTTTTTTCAGTTAGGTATTAGAGTCTCTTTCTCTCCACTGATCTACAAGGTGTCCAGCTTATTATTTGACATTAGGGACTTATTTTGCGTTCCAAAGTGTCACTGATAATATTTTATTCTGAATTTCAACAGTTAAGTGCCTAAGGGGAGTTATGAACTGAATGTCCTCCAAGCTTTGTGTAAACCTGGGATAGAGGAGGTAGAAATTCCCTCCAGACATGACAAACATGGGGTGAAGGCAAAGAAGTGTCTCTCCTATGACGACAGGCTGAGAGATTTGGGGCTGTTCAGCCTGGAAAAGAGAAGGCTCAGGGGTGAACTTACTGCACCTTCCAGTACCTAAAAGGGCTACAAGAGAGATGGAGAGGGACCTTTGACAAGAATCTGTAGTGACAGGACAAAGGAGAATGGCTTTAAACTAACAGAGGGCAGGTTTAGATTAGATGCTATGAATAAATTCTTTACTGTGAGGGTGGTGAGGCCCAGGCATAGGATGCCTAGAGAAGCTGTAGATGCCCCATCCCTAGAAGTGTTCAAGGCCAGGCTGGATCAGGCTTTGAGCAACCTGGTCTAGCAAAAGGGGAGTTGGAACTGGATGATCTTTAAGGGTCCTTACAACTCAAACCATTCTGTGATTCTAAGTAGTGCAGAAAAGGAGTAAATAATGTTGTGGTGGCAAACATCAATTTTCCTGACTTGTGAAAGCTAAGGTTACTGAAAATTTTGGATATCCTACTAGGGGATATCTTTGACTACTGTCTTTGTTGTGTTTCCCCAAAGAAGATCCTGTCTAGTTTTCTTGGACTGTGGGTTTGCATGAGAATAATAGAAGCAAACAGAGTCAGGAGATCCAGTTTTACACAGGAGAAAAGTGAACTCAGAAAATTGCTCACTTTCAAACGGTGCTTGAAGATAGTGGTCGTGGCTTTGCCAACATAATTTCTTTGGGCAGTTTGATGTTATTCTGCTCTGTGGTTAAGCTAGGAGTCATTCTGTAGCTCACAGTAGGAAAGGGATTACAATTTATAAGTCATATTCTATGGATAAAAGCTATGTACTACATCCCCTTAGTGCAGGAGACTAGATTTTGTTTCACAGATATGGCTTCATCAAAGCAAAACAAATTCAGCAAACAGTTGATCACTGCTTTAGTGGTGTTAGTGATGGAGGGGAAGAAAGCCATATGCTTAGATTTTTGCTGAATTAGGGTCTAATTCTACTGCTTTATTCTCAGAATGTATTTTTTAAAAAATTTGGAACTAATCAGTGGAAAAAAGAGCCCGAACATCACATACCTGGTATTCTATGTGACAATCTTAATGAATTTTCCTGTAGAAGCTGTCTGTATCTGACTTTGCTTTTGAGTTCAGTCACTGACACAAGTAGCACTTGCAGTGTCATTTCCAGATGACAGATTGACAGTGGTACAATGAGTTGGCTGTGTAAGAGCATCAGTTCAAGTATGTGAATGAAAGACTGGCGGTGTCATTCAGCTGTTGCTGATGGAGGTTTGCGCTGCTTTAAGAGAGGAACGGTCTCCAAAGAACTTTAAGCCCAATAATGAGAAAAACCCCACAATATTTATAAATTTCATAAACACTGCTTTTGGCCTCTTCAAGTGCTATTACTGCTACAGTATCTTGTTGACTAGTGATCAGAAAGCAATTGTATGTTGTCAACACTGTATAGGATACATAACCAATTTTTTTACAAGGCAAAAAGAACCTAGTTGAGACACTCGGAGTATCTCAACACAAGCTGAGCTTAAGATTTGCTGGATTACTGTTTTTCCACAGGAAATCAGGGAGTAGAGTCACACGAGGGAACTGACTGTAGTACTGAGCTTGTGGGTCTGAAAATTTTCATAATTTTCTGTGTGCAAGATAAAATTCACCCTTTCACTGTTTGATTTTTAGGGCTTCTGAAATTTGACAAAGTTCATCATAGATCTGAAGTCTATTTCTACTAAATAAATTAGTGAATCAGTGGATAACACTAGAACTAAGTCAGCCATGAGATTACAATGCATGCAAATTGTTGCTGCTGCAATTCTATGTGTGGTTAAAACAGGTATGAAGATGGAAGCATTTGTGCCATTTATTGTGTGTTTAATGATCAAGTAGAGGGCAAAAGTAGCATCGTGCTCCATGATGTGATGTGATGTGATGAGATGTGATGTGAGAGGGGCTTTGACATTCTGCTACTACAACACAAAAGTCTCAGTTATGGAATGCTGCCCCGACTGGAAGAATTGACATCCTCACCAACTATAACATGTCTGATCTACACTGTCTCCTCTTCTCATTAAAGCCATATATACAGCAGACATATGCTTATACTGGCTTATTGCCCTCTCATGTAGGAAGGGGAGTGTGGAAGAGTGGTTTGAGACACTCATATGCCTGTGTGCATGCCAGCCTACACGTATAAAATTCCTTGCAGAATGAAAATTACACCCTGCATTCTTCACAAAGGTACCTATTAATGTAGAATGTCATTGAGCCATTTAACTCTATAAGGCAGGCAGAGGCTGAGAACATCACAACTGTTAAGAATACGAGGGCACCAGTGGAGAACTGGTGGGAAAATGAAGAGAATATTTGGTTAAGGCCCACAGCAGGCAAGTCACAGCTCCTCCACGTCCCTCTGTTTGCGCTGATGGGCACCAACTGCGCTCACAGTTCTGAACACCAAACTTCCCTCCTGGGACAGGAGTGATAATTTATTTGACAGCACCATGTGGAAGCCGTGCAACAGTTTCACTTTCCCCTTCCACAGTCAGCCTTTTCTGTTTGTATGGGAAACAAACCACTTCTGTGAGAATCCCCCAAATCTCTGGGTGAGTCGGTCTAAGGTGGAACACATTACCATTTCTCCATCAGAGTTAACTGGAACCTGGGGAGGCTAAAGGTCAAATGAATCAAACAGTGATCTCAAGCTACCAGAACAAAAAAGAGAAACAAGAGGGTGGGTATATTGTCTGAAATATTGCCAAGTTATTTAATAAACTAAATTAAATTTTAAATTTGGCAGCTTTGTACTGTGAAAACACAAGAATTTTAAAACATTACATTGGGTGAATCAGTCCCTTTTTTTCCCTGATGATGTTTTAAATTTTTTCACCTTCTGAGTGGACAGGTCTGACACAGAGGCCTTCTGTCTAAGTATCCTGAAAGATATTGTATATATCCTTCTGGTTCGCTCCTTCAGGACCTAAAAAGACTCCTGTGACCACATTGTATAGTATAATATGTTAAAAAGACCACTATTAAAAATTACTCAAGTCAAGTCTGGATCAGTTGTGTTACCCACATGTGAGCTCAGGCATACTCTGAGAAGACCTTCAGTCTTTAATCAAAGAATGGAGGGTCTGTCTTAAAAAAGCTGTTTCAAACGTAAGTTGTTCTGACTGTGTGAAATGTTTGCCTCACTTTTATTCTGAATGTTGGCAGAGATTTTTCAGGTTGGAGGAACATTTGCACTACAAGTCTTTATTTCTCAGGAGAAACTGAGCTTTTCTAAAGTGGACATATAATTTTGTCTCCCCTCCACTGTCCCTGAGAAGTGCCAGTCATATACAGTCCTGCACACTCTTTTGCTGAATTATAAGCTGACAGTGTGCACAGAGACAATTGCAGCAGTCAGGTTTTGTGTTGTCTGTTTAAACTTACTTTAAATGATGGATCAGCCAGGATAACAATGAAGCCTGGAAACTGGTTCCTGGTTTCCAGAACTATTCTACTCGGTACTAATTCCTGCAACTATGCATTTGCACATGTGCCTAATACACATAAATCTATGTGGAAGATGTATATTTCCACATTCATGAATTTCTGTATACATATAATATATACATATAAGTCCCTACATATAGTAAACTATATTTAACATAAAAAGGGCCTGGCTGATTTAGAGCCTTCCAGGCTGGCAGAGAGGCATCATCTCTCGGACCAAACCAGGAAACATTTCTCATTCACCTACTTTTTTTTTGGCCTTTCTGTGGATACTGCTATAACTGTGCTTGTTCACAGCTCCAGGTTCCTCCTTGTGTTCAGGTTTTGGGTTGGGTGGCTGTAGAAAACACGAAGTTAAAACACCTTGGCTTCTTGGAGTCTTATTGTTTCTGTTTTCCTTTCATTGTGTCATGGTCGGCTCCAGTTTTACTGGCATCATCACCAGTGCACTAAGCAAAAGTAATGAAACATCGAAGATATTTCCCAAATTACGACAAATATCTCTCAGATTTCACCCTTTTGACCCCCTTTGGACCCTACCAGTGTGATCCTAAACTTTTGATTTATAAGAATCAACTCCCAAGAATCTGTTCAATTCTTAATTAATAAACTATGGCTTTAGTGTCACCTATTTGGATTTGATAAATACAAATGAACTCGGAGTTAATAAACCTGCTCAAAAGAAGTATTTTACAAGAACTGAAGCAAAATGAAACCTTTTTACAGAGAATTATTCAAGATAAACTTATGCTGATGAAAAATTAAAGTACAATGCAAAACTGGACTTTTTGAGATACATTAAACAACTGCAAATTTTATATATTAAACCACAGAATATTCTGTAAAACAATAGTGCCCTCTTTAATGAATTGTTATTAGAGAAACAGACCTGTCAGGGGAATACATTTTTATATCCAGTTAGGTTTTGCATTTAACAGATTCCCACTTTGTATATTTTTCTGTGGTAGATGTTTGCTTACTTCCGGAATGAGAAATTTCCACACAATTTAGTGATTTAAGAACTGATTCTAATCTAATAATAATAATAATTTAAAAAACCAAACCTTTTGGGAATACTCAGTGTCACTCAGTCTGTGGAACAACAGCCTTTGTTCATTTAGGGCATCATCTAGTTTCCAGAGTCCATTCAGAGTTTTCAAGGGAGGCTGAACTGCACCCTGAAGCCACCAGTGTGCCAAATTGCTAATCTGGTGCTTGGGCTTCCTTAGACCTTCTGAAGAATTGCTCTGGGAGTTTATCACCTTTCAATGATTACTCAGTTACTCTTTCTTGCTTTCTTAAGTAGATAAATAATAAAGGAGCCTGATAATAAAGGTAGTCAGAGTCCAGGAAGAAGCATAGGAAGGCTCAGATAAATCGTCATGTCACTGTTCCTTGACAAGCTACAATACATGAGGTGCTCCCCCTGACTGTTAACATACTGTTAGCACAAGGATAGAGCAAGGTAATGCAGCATAGCTGTCAGGGGCAGACCATTTAAAACTAAATTATATTATATTTACAATAGTGCAGGCACGGAGAATTGCAGCTGCTCCATTGGTGCCTTTTAACTTTTTGATTAGCTGTCATCATCAGGGATTTGGTCACCTCTCAGCTTCACAGTGCCCCACTAGCCATAGATACAGGTAGGCATCCCCCAGAAAATTTTAAGAGAGAAGATATTCCAAATCACAAGTCAATCACAAAAATCCTATTCCTAATATCAGTGATCAGAGAATGCAATAATCCTGAGTAGCAAGTTTGATTAGGAGTTTGCAAGTCAAAGAGCAAGCAAAAATCATTAATTTCTTCCCAAGAGCAAACAAAGTTCATAAATTTCTTCCCTATGACAATAAATAAATACCAGTGGCTTAGAAATTTTGTTTTACCAGTCATGCACAGAATAATTTAGACCAGAGGTCATTGCATCCCATCACCTGCCCAAAGCAGGGCAGAATACAAAGTTAGAGCATGTTATCATAGAATCAGAGAATGGTTTGGTTTGGAAGGGGTGGTGCACTACACTTCCAGTGTTGGGGCATCCACAGTCAGTGCCTTTTTCAATTAAGGGTATAAATGTATCTACAGATGGAAATTTAACAAGCTTCAGGTTAAATCGGCATTTTTTTCATTGACTTAATAGATTAGCAACTTTGTTACCCATCTCTGCCATTTTTCATTGAATTGTCTTCCTCTTCTGTACTATCCTGTTCTGCTATGAAAAAAAAAAACAAAAACATTTCCTGACAGTTTCACTTACAGTGACTCCAACCCTTTTATCACCTTTTAAAATGATAATAAAAAGTCATTCAGAAATTGTCTGCAAATACCGCCTGTAGTACCTGATTCAGTGCAAGGTAATTAGAAAGAGTGATGGCTATTTAATGAAAATCAGAAAGTGTGGATGATGCCATCCATCTTCCCTTTCTAGGTTCTTGAAATACTTGTTCAGTAAGTAGTGCTTTAGGTGGTGCAGGTGTGAGAAATAAACCCAAGTACAGGTGCTGCATGTTCTCCGTATGAAAAAAGCAAAATATCAGCAACTCTGTAGCTGAAAAATGTCACCTCATCTGTTCTCTTTTGAGACTGGACCCAGTTCTAAGTGTGTAAACCTTGGCAAGATGTTTGCCTTAAAGCTTAACATAGTTGTAGCCTCTGTCTAATAAAATATTCTATAAAATCTCAATGAGATATTGTAAAGAGGCCCAAAGACACCGATTATACTTACTTCAAGGTCTTTTTACATTAGCATAGCAGATATAAGATATCTGTAATACAAAGGAGAATACATGTACTGGATTCTAAAGCCTTTACTTTGTAGAGGGTGAGACAAAGGTTCTTTGTCAGAGTGTATAAATCCCAAATCATTCAGTTCCTTTGCACGAAACTTGCTGACCGGAGCACTCCAACACAATGGTAGAAGTTACACTGTACCTCAAGCATTTCCTTCTGTTAAGGGATAGATCAATATTCACACTTGCATAATCCCTTTGCCACAACAACACAGCACTGAGGAATGCATGTACAAGGGGGAACAGATGAAAAGAAAGAAGATATTTGTAATAAAAAATCCCTACTCAACATTTTCTAGTCTTGCATACATTGGTTTCATTTATCTGTACCTCTGATGAAGTTGAGCCCTTCACTGAAACATCACATTCTCTTCACCACTTTATTTACAGAGAAAGAGGAGCCTTAAACCATTTGGTCCAATTTTGCTGAAATTTTTTCTCAAGTGATTTTTCCTTAACTGTTTGTTTTCATTTCTTCACAGAAGACCCACAGTATGTAAGATGTTTGGTTGCCAGCAGAGAACCCTGATTACCAAAGACAATGCCACTATAGAGAACAAATATACATTCATACGGCATTTGGCTCAGTGTCTTTGAGAAGGAGATGAATGAGCAATTATCCTTGGGCCTGTCATTAAAATGGAATCCCCAAATAAACTCAGTAGTGAACAAGGCCAGCACTTCTCAAGGTGCTGTGTGTATATATATATATATATCTAGTACTACTCTTAGGAATCCAAGTATGGTGGGTTGCCCCAGGCCAACAGCAAACACCCACCCACCTACTCAGTCCCTCTCCCCCAGCAGAATGGGGAGCAAAAAGACTCAGAGATCAAGATAATTGCGGTTAAATAGGAAAAGCAAAAGCTGTGTGCTCAAACAAAGCAAAAAGAGGATTTTTTTTCAGTTTTTCCTATTGGCTGTCAGGTGTCCAGCCATTTTGATGAAAGAAATATTACAGAGGGAAGACAAAAGAAATAACCATCCAATAACCATGAAAATCTGCCTTCCATTTCTTCTCCTTTCTCTGAGCTTTCATTGCTGAGCACAGTGACAAAGGGGAGGATCTCTCCTTGGTCAGCTGGGGTCAGCTGTCTCAGATGGGTTCCCTCCCAGCTTCTTATGTACCCTCAGCCTCCTCACTGGGGGCAAAGCATGAAAGGAAGACTTGCTGCTGCTCAAGCTCTGTTCATGAACTGAAAAAACATCGTTGTGTTATTAGCACTGTTGCAGCTGACAATT
Source organism: Myiotriccus ornatus (assembly GCA_036023395.1). NCBI lineage: Eukaryota > Metazoa > Chordata > Aves > Passeriformes > Tyrannidae > Myiotriccus > Myiotriccus ornatus. The sequence goes on from JAYRBT010000114.1 coordinate 106,515,190, forward strand.
CAAAGCACAGCACCTTACAGGTGGTTATGAAGAAAGCAAGCTAACTGCACCCCAACCAGTCCCAGTACACCAGGGTACCCAGCAGAGCTTGGCATGTAAGACCTGCCAAAGCCTGCAGCCTTCTGAGGCAGCAGTGAATGCCAGGTAGGATGCCCTGAAACACCTAAGGCAAAAGTAAAAAGCTATTTTAGGCGTACCTATGTTATGTATGACTTTGTCTTGCCTTTGTCTCCTTCTTATTAAACTTTTACCTACCATGACGCCATATTGTTGCGCTGCAGCAACCCCTGATTGATACTGTTGAGTGAAAAAAACAGCATCAGAACATAGCCAGCACTTGTTTGGAAAATATACATTAAGGTATGTGGGTTTTTCTCTTACTAGCCACTGACAACCATCTTTTAGCCCAGTTGAGCCCATTTCTAATCCTGACAGAGGTGTTGGTATCATATAGTGTAGATGACTTATAGAGGTCCTGTGTCTTCCACAGCAAATTCTAGGAATGAGAAAAGAGGCAAAGAAGCATAAAGTGGTAAGTAATTTCCAGTCCTGGGACGGGACTTAGTGCATCTAGCACAGAGGGCCAGTTTTGAAGTTACATCTTTCTGTTGACTCAATTAGTGCCTCTGAAATGTGTGCTAGCAACCAGATAGAAGTTCAGATGCTGAACTACTTCTGACACTCTTCACCTTATTTCTAGTGCAGAATTTATTTCTTGTAAACTAAGGATGTGAATGTAACATGTATTAACAGAGCATTATAACTTTTATAATCCTTTTATTGGTTAGTGGGTAGCATTTTTGGCGTAGTATTCCTTCAGAAAGGATTTGAGCAAGTTGTACTTCAGGAGCTTTTAGTAATGAGGAAAGAGGGCAAGGGAATTTTCCCCGTCTAGACAGCTGTATCTCCATGGGGTAATCCGATCTGGCAGTACAAAACTCTGGACACATTTAAGGTGCATCTCAAGATTGAATCCCACAAATAAATTAGCTTTCCATTTCAAAAAGAGACATTTTGAAATGTGGGCCAGTCATCCCAGACTTGTCCATGGGGGTCTCTGCTGCTGTGGAAATAGTGCAACTTCCCCAACCAGCCTGTTTCACCCTTCCCGGGATTGGATGGCCCTGTTTGCTGCAGATCAGGGCAATCATTGCCCATGACCTCAGTAGTGAAACTCTCCCATCTAGGCAGACCCTTGATTTCAAACTGATAATTTATTAGCACCTAATGCTGTTGAAAATCACATCATTCATAGCTTTGGCACCAGAGTAAGTGCTAAATGGCTGGCAGGAGGGCTATCTGCAGGGGCATGAGTGGTGTTTCACACCTAATTATCACTTTCCAGTGTCCTCTGCCTTGATAATTGAGAATTGAAATATGGAAAGGTTTCAGAAATATTTTGGAAAGGTAATTACCTAGCTAACAGAAAATTAAGCTATAATAAAGCCTCTTTTCTGTTCTTTCGCAAGTGTTCTCTGCTTTCCTACTTTCTGGAAACAGAAATTGGCAGAGGAAGGGTCAGTTTTTCTTAAACAAAACAGGCACAATCATGTCTCAGACCTCTCTCTTTCTGTAGACAGATTTACTGTAAAACATAACAAAAAATGATATCAAATAAGAAGAGGTACTCAGCAATGGCATGTGACAAGTGGGTGGCAAAACAGTACTAAAAAGTTTTCTTTCTTGCCATTAGTTCTTTCCTCTCTGGGGGGGAGCTGGGTGATGACTATAGTAGTAGTGGATCTGGGTTCAGGAGTACAAAAGACCTGAAGGAGATATTACCAAGCCCACTGCTGCCATAGGCAATCCCATCCAAGAGCTCTCTTGATGAAGTTATAAACTCCTGAGGGAAGGTA
>JAYRBT010000114.1:106517145-106552953 GCA_036023395.1 Myiotriccus ornatus
TACCAAGCCCACTGCTGCCATAGGCAATCCCATCCAAGAGCTCTCTTGATGAAGTTATAAACTCCTGAGGGAAGGTAGAACCTATTTGTATTCCACTCTCCCCCTTTCAACAGCACTCCACTCCGAAGATTAAAAAGTATTTTCTTTGTTTTTACTTGCTACCCACATTATTTTGTAGAAACTTTATAACAATTTATTCTTCTGTCAACAGTTTCTTCAGCTTTTAGAAGATTTGTTTTCCTGATGCCTGTGTTGCTCCTGTAGCTTTAAAGAGTAATTACATAATTTTTTTACAGCTAGATCAACAGGTTCTAGATTGCACAGGTGCTGACTGTGGCTTCCTGTAAAAACAGACCTTGTTCCTGTCACAGATTAAATTCATCTTTACTGAAGATGGAAATTTAGGAAGGTTTTAAATAACCCCATCACACATCTCTATCCAGCTGCTATTCTTCACACTCACTGCTGTTCTCTACAGTACCGCTGGAGATATTCCACGTTGTCTAGTATCCTATGTCATGGAGAAGTTGCTATGAGAAATTACCAAGAGAAATCAGAGGAAGAAGCTCCTGGAAAGACTGATGGTCTACTGGGATCCGCAGGAAATGAGCTGTGAGCTGGTAGGTTGGATGGCTCCTCTCTCACAGTGAAGATTAATAGGATAACTCAGCTACTGATTAAAGGCAGCTGAAAAGGGGATTATCAACAGCAAGGGACTAGTTCATCCACTTGCTGCTTTCAGCAAGAGACTTTCTGAAGCTAAGGAGGAGTGAAACAAGTATAGAAAGTCACTGTGTTGGTAAAATAGGAGCTGTAACGTGGAGGAGACATTTTGCCACCACGCTGTCCAGGTCACATACCACTCCTCAGTAGTTTCCATTATCATTACTGCTGATAAACCCTGTGCTAATGGAACAGCCAGAGCTCCAGAACTTGTCACTTTTATGCTAAAATCTGTAGATGTTGCTTAAGGAAGCGTTTTTCTGAAACCTGGATTTTTATGCATTTTATTGCAGAAGTCACAGTATACAAATAAATGTGTTATAAAACAGAGTAACAATTCAGAAAGAAAGATGATACTTTAACTAAATCATGCAGTAGTACTGACACTTCCAAGTCAACAAGTCTGAGGCTCTAGTGCTGAATCCTAATATTTCCATTTAGACTGATGTTTGACAGCATTAGAAAAAATGGTGATGTCAAAAGGACTACTGTTCCCATGGCTGACAAGGAAACCATTTCATATAATTGTTTCAGCCTACAGAAGAGGTTAATTCCTTTGGACATTGCTGGGTTTTATTTTCATAAAAGTGAATAAATTATCTCAGTCCCCTGGATCAGAGGATGTTAAGTTCAAATCCTGTTGCTGGAATAATCACTACAAAATAGTTCAGTGTTGATTCTGCAATTTGTGGGTAGTTTTGGTGGGAAAGGCATTTTTCCAAGTTTGCTCTCTTGATGTGTTGAAATTACAGAAAAACTGAATTCTCAAAAGGGTGGCCAGGATAGTCAAAATGGCAATTGGGTGAAATATGTGCAATAAAAAGTAGACTAAATTCAATAAAATGCTGCCCTGCTGTTAGATTTTCATCTCTACAAAAAGCCCATGACAACTATATCTAGCTGTTTTTATGATTTTTAAGGTGTCTCCCTTAGAAGTCCTAGGAAAAGAATTCATATGAGTGTTGAGAAATCTCACACTGGGTTTCTGAAGAATTTAAAGGTGTTTACTTGTGAGGTTTTGGCTGACTGATGGTTAGGGAAAATCATGATCAGTCACATCAAAACATCTGATCCCCATCACTTTATTCAATGTGAACTTCATTTGTGCAATTCAAATTTCTACGGGGTTTAAATTTCAGATTTATTAAATTTTTATTTTAGTATTACTTTTGATTAGTCAGTTATTTGGAAAGTGAAGATAAATTCCCTATTAGTTTACAAAAAACTTTGCAGAGAAAATAATCAATAACACAGTGCAGAAGCACAGAAATAAGAAACCCTTACCTTTCTAGTGATTAATTATTCGTAATATTTGATTACATTACGAAAATGTTTCTCCTCATGTTCTTCTAGTCTGCCCACCTTCATCCCTAAAGAACCAAAAAGGTATTTCTGAGTTTTAATAGGTTTTGTAAGATATTTCTTGTGTGCTTTATTAGAAATGTAACGTTATCGTTCCCAGCCAATGTGGGATCACAACTGTGAACCAACTATAGTCACTTCACCACTTTGCCACTCCTCACAGCAGATGCAGAAAGAACAGCAGATGAACATTGGTCACTTCATTTGATATGCAGACTAGACTTCTGGGGATTGTTTACTTTTTTTAAGGCAAAAATAGAAATATATTAGAAAAAATCATTCTAAGCAAGATATAAAAGAAAATTATGAGAAAATTCCTTTTGCCTAGCTAATAAGAATGCAAAAAAAAAAAAAAGCTTGAGTTAACCCTTGGTGGTGAAATGATGAAATAACACCTGCTGGGAAAGTTGCCCCCCGTGTGGGTAACTCTAAGTGGGTAAGAGTATGCGGAACTGTATTTAGATTAATTTTGCCTTAAGTCTTTAAAAGGTGGGAACAGGTAAAACGGTGCTCACTAGCACTGACAATTTATTTTTCATCATAACAAATGACCTTTTTGCACCTTATTCATTTGCTAAGCAATTCTTTTCGGGACAGTCCATTCTCAGCAACCTGCAAGATCAGTGTCACTAATAACAACAGAGAAGTCATAGAGGTTTGAGTGGTGAGCAGCTCACTGTTTTGTTATGATTGTAGCTAATTACTCTTCAAGCTCTGCTACTTCACAGAGATTTCACTCTTAGGGTCTCTGAACAGGAATCGGTTAGTTTTGGCAGCCTCTGGTCTGCTGTGTAACATTCATCAGTGTCTTTCCCTGGCATTTCAAAGGCAACACTTACATGTAATGGCTTTGCTGTGAAACAAAACAGAGAAGGAGTATTGTGGTGTTGAAAACACATTTCACAGAGTTGTTACAGGTTTTTTGGAAGGATGCCCTTTATTTAATTAATCTTCCTACATTTTGTTTTTGCATTTTCCATCACCATTTTATTATTCTCTGAAGGACTTGGTCCCTAGAGCTGGCTCCAGGGAAAGGCTTGCTGGATTAGGCTGTGGTGCCTTCCACCTGGTGTGTTTCCATGAGCCCTTCATGGTTAGCAATGTGGCATGCAGGCCTACTGCGAACGATCAAATGATCTGTTTTCCTTTCCCTTGAGGCGAACCACATTCGCTTGTATAAGAAAGCAAAACCTCCACAGTAGACCTGAAAAGCAGCCTACTGCTTTGGAGAGGGCTCTAATGGGCCCTGATGTAAAACCCTGACCCCTGTTAATAGGATTCTATTGCCATGAAGCCTCCTTCAGACGTTTATTTATTAGGTATGTATTTATTATATTAGTAGGGGATGCCAGCATGCTCTACTGGATTAAAGCTAGTTGAGCTTCATGATTATTCTAGAAAGATTTATTTTCCTCTGAATGCAATTACACACCAGTCCAGTGAAATGAGCACAGTGGAAAATCTCACCCTACTCTTTGATGGACTAAGCTGGTGCCATCCACAGTCTGCAGACAAGGACTAAAGAAACTGGAACGTTTTCATAATGTCACTGAATGAAGCTAAGGTGTTAAGTAATTTCTGTGGTAGACAAGCACCTGGAAGCAAAAAAAGTAACTTGTCTTTGGCAGAGCTATGGCTGAACTCATTGTCCAGACTGGGATCTATCCAGACACCTCATGGCTTTGGCTGCATCTAAATAAACAGGTCTGAATGCTGACTTAGAGGTATTAGTGGGTTTCTTGCATCATTTATGACTATGTGTAGTGACAATTGTGCTGAACAAATCCACCACATAAATCAGGTGCGTATTTTGGCATGGTCAACCCTGCATGGAAGACAGTTTTTAGGTGAGGACAAGAAAAGTTGCCTCATAAATGTCAATAAGATACTCCTTCCATCAGATGCCAGGAAAAAGAGAAAAATCCCTAGCAATACAGCAGGGTTACCATCCATGCGGGCTAATGAACTGTCAAGAAGTGACCGTACGTTCAAAATAATCTTTTGTTGTCACTACTGTGCAGGCAGAGAGATTAAAAATTAAGTTGGCATCACATTCTTTTATTATATAGAGGGCTTATGTACATCTATGTGTGCACACTTGTCACCACAACCTAACTGCAGCTTGTTTAAATAGTTTGATGGATGATATATATTTAATATTTGGTTTAAGCTCTATTTGCAAGCTAAATACTGGCTGAATACAGCTGTAGTGTAAGATTGATAGAAAGGTGAAAATCTTTCTATGTGAACCAGGAAGATTGTCTGCACTTCAGTGCCTGATGGTGTGGATCCTCCTTACCATAAGTGCATTGGTGGAGAGATGGAATCACATAAACCACATATAACCAGTGACAGTCACATATGAAAACCTGTTCAGCTGCTAATTGCAGGATTGAGCTCTTGGTTTCCTGTGTAGCAAAGTCTGCATAAGCTCAAAGGCTAAGATGTTTTTGAAAACTTAAAATAATTTCTATTTATTTTGATTTAGAATATTGGCAATTTTGAAATGAGATTGACATTTTCAGTGCTACTCAGAGTTCTGAAATCTAGATCCATCTTGTGTATTCAGAGCTGTAGAAGCCTCTACACCCCCAACAATCATTGGAAAAAGACCCTTCCAGGGCACAATTCAGAAGATGCACCACACTATGGAACCTTCTCTCCATCCACTGAACACAGGAGGAACATAAAGGCTTCTCTGACTTTGTTACTGAAACTAAATGCCTGATGTGAGATGACCGAATATGAGTTTGAGTGATAGGAAACAGGTAGGTACTTAATGAAAATAAACCCAGACTTTACACTGATTTCTTTTTGTCCCCCTCCTCTTAAAAAAAAAAAAAAGAAAGAAAAATCATAGAGTCAGTGATTTGATAATAAGAAGTACTCTTTGCAACATCTTATTTCCAGCTTCTGTTCTTCCAAGATCAGTCTGTGAAAGGGACACTCAGGATACCTAGTGCCAGACTCTAGCCAGCTCTTTGACTGAGTTAGAGCAGCTTAACCAAACCAGAGCTGCCTTCTTAGGGAAACCAACACTACAAATCCTTGCTGTGGACTAACAAATACATTTCTGTTTCTGAAAACATGAGCGAACAGTCCATCAAAATAAATATTTCTCCCAAATAAGCCTCTGAGAGACTCCTCAGTTCTAGCTCCTAATAGACCATTACCTGTGTTTAAAAAAACAAACAAACAAACAAAAACAAAACAAAAAAAACCCCAACAAGACCCCAAACCACAAACTTGCTGAAAAATAACAACTTGCCACACATTCCGGGGTGTCTTCTTTGAGCAAAAAGAAGTGACTCTCTGGATGCTATGATTTCCAAGATCTTATCCATGGCAAGCAGAACTGTAAGTTACACTTCCCTTACACTTCCCTTACTCTAAAACACCTTAACCAGCAAGGGGTCATTTCTTCCCCTGGGGAGAGTGAGCCAGATCTTAAGATGGACTCACTTTTTGACCTTCTTCATTATTTGTGAAGTCTTTTTGGAATGCACTCTTTGTGTGTGAATTTCAAATGAGGAGTAGGATGAGCAAATATATTTACTTAGTGAATGGCTACAAATAGTCATTAGAAAATAAGCCTTTGGGAGGATGCACAATGGATGTGGTAAGGGCTGGAAGAAGTTAGCTTGGGTGGGACCTTGATTTCTGGCTATGGTTACTTCTGATTTAGATGATGATATGATCACTCAGGTGCTTGAGCATGTCCAAGGGCTCTGAGGCATGTCCAAAGAAGGGAATTGAAGCTTGTGAAGGTTCTGGAGCACAGGTCTGATGAGGAGTGGCTGAGGGAACTGGTGGTCTTTAGCTTGGAGAAACAGGGGCTCAGAAGGGACCTTATCTTTCTCTCCAGCTACCTGAAAGAAGGTTGTGTTGAGTTGTGAACAAGTCTCTTCTCCCAGATAGCAAGTGACAGGATGAGAGAAAATGGCCTCAAGCTGCACCAGGGGATGTTTAGACTGGATAATATGAAAAAATTTCTTCACTGAAAGAGTGGTCAGGTGTTTGAACAGGTTGCCCAGGGAAGAGGTTGTGTAATTGTTCCTGGAGGTATCTTAAAGATGTGTAGATGTGGCGCTTGGGGACATGACTTAGTGGTGGACCTGGCAGTGTTATGTCGATAGTTCGACCCAATGATCTTAGAGGTATTTTCCAACTTTAATGATTCTATGATTTTACAAATTTGGTGCCCAGTCAAGGCTATGCAATTGAGTCCAGTGTCCCATGAGTTCATCAGAATGATTCAGGTACAGTGGTCCAAGCTGGAGCAGTATCTAGCCTGTAAGAAAAACACTCCTCATGGTTGAAACCCTGCTTTATAATCTAATGAAACATAGTAAGGAAAGGGTTGCTGTAACAAAAGGTAAAGCATGAAAATAATCCTGAGTGTTCAGCAAACCGTGATTTCTGTTTTATGCCTTTTGGCAGCCTCATGGTTTGGTTTTCTTCTATATTACCAATACACATAAAACTCAGGCTCCTGGATTTCTGGTGTATTAGCTGTTTTCTACTGAGGGTTAGCCCGAGTTGTTCAGGCTGTATTTACCTTCTGTACAGCATCACCCATCTCCTGAGCAGACCCAAGGGGCTCAGCTGTGATCACTGTCAGTGGGGATTGTTCAGTGTTATTATTGCAGTCTAACCCTGGGAACCAACCTTGAGCCATCCATCTCCTGCCCCCTTGATCCTCTGCATGCCTCTTTGCTTCTCAAGTGCTAAGAATGGCAGCATTTGGCCAGGCAGAGAGTGCAGACTGGCTTATTCCAGGAGTCTTCCATTCCTGGGACTGTTGTCTCTCATGCAGAGGTATATTCCTTGTCATGGACACTCCGTTACTTCTGGTGGTTTCTTTGACGAAACAGGTTTGATATGAGAAGGTTGTTAAAGTTTATACACATGGTGTGATATGAATGTTGTTTCAAACCCTATTTTAATTTTTTTTTCCTTCTTAAATTTCTAAGCACAAATGTTCTAAGTATTTATGCACAGGATAAAAGCCGTTTTTAATGGTATTCATAAATACATCAAAGCCTTACTACTTCTGATCAACATTTATACTTCCTTTGTATCTGCTCTTCTTGTTTACACTCACCCTCTCCTCAAATTAATATTAACAGCATGATATATTCCTCCAAATTTGCATTTCTCTGCCTTCCTCCAAACCAGCAGCTTGAAAGCTGGATGAGGAGTTTTATTGTGAGCAGAGCTGTACAGCTAAAAATCTTGCCTTGCATAGATACAGAATAAACCTGGTCCCCCTACCTTCTGTATCATTTGTCCATTTGCACTCGGAGTAAGATGCCTTAAGGAATCAGGTGAAGACGGGACAGAGGTGGCAGACACATTGACACTGTGGCAGCCCTTTTCCCAGCCTCACCATATGAGGTGCTGCAGCTCCTAGTGGGAGTAGCAGTGCCAGGACAAAGGGTATTTGGAGTCTGTGTGGAGCAATAGTCATTATGGCACCTGCTGGGTTAATAGACGGATACAGAGACAAAAACCTCCAGTTAAAATGTCATGCAGTGTAAATAGCATTAGACACACATCGAGAGATCTCCTTTTGCTCTGTGGGTTTGCACCAATTCTGCTGGTCGTAATTTTCTGTTGGTTTAGTCACAGTGGTAGAAAAGTGTTTATAGAGAAGTCCTTCATATTGAAATACCTCCTATGAGCACTATCATGTTCTCATTTGGAAGAAAAAATACATAATTTATAGCAAACTTGACAACAGCTTTTCCATAGTAATAATCAGGTGCCTTTTCTGACTTATCTCAAGTTTTGTTGCTGAATGGAAAAAGACAAGCGAGACATTGTAAACAGTTGTCTTTAGCCCAATTCTTGCACCTTTTTCCTTTTCTCCTCATGCTGCCGCAAATTTGTAAGGAGTCAGATCACCACCATGTTCTCCTTTTGTCTGCAAATCTCGTGAATCCATGTTCTATTTTTCTGCCTTGGTTTGTTTCTATCATATTTAGTTAAATTTATGGCAATACAGTGTTGGAAAAGGAATCTTTCAAATAATAAAGTGCTTCCCAAAATCACATGAGGGTTCAGTAGGAAGCCTATTAAACCAATGAGTTACTGAATGAATTAGCTTTCAGTTTTGAAGCGGATGTCTCAGATATAAAACAAAAGCTTGAGCTGAGCACAACATAGCTATGTGGTAATTCTTAATATGTCACTGTTTTTCACTCTGCCGAAATACAACAATAAGTTAAAATGGTGCACATTTGTTGAAACTTAATTGAAAGATTGCAGTGAATTACAAAATCCTAAGTTTTGGTATAAAGCAATTAAAGTTTTCTGATGAAAACAACATTCGTTACAAAGTTTTGATTTTAGAGGATGTGTTACCTAACTGGGAAACAACAAATTACTAAACTTTGCATCCTTGTCCAGTTTCTGGTTGCTTAATTGCAGGCTGGCTCCTCTTCACTTCAGGAGGAGATGGCATCTCTTGCCCCTGCTTCCTGTTTACTTGCACAGGGTTTCACCGTTCACTGAGACCCGGGCCCAGTCTCACATCACAGGACCTATCTGAGGATCAGAGGCAGTAAATTAACAGTATCACCCTTTTTCCTGCTCTGAGGAGCCACAGAAATGTTCTCAACATTCTCTGCTGTGCAAGAAGTAGAACTGAGGCCTTATAATCTTCCTGAATGTGGCAGAAACTCCTTTGCTATAGGATTTTGTGCTATGTAATTGAAATGTTTGCCTCAGACGAGGAATTTACTTCCACCAGGCACCAATCTATCCTAACATGCCAGACTGGCAGCTTCCTTTGTTGTTTTGAAGAGGTTGGAAACTCTTTCAGGAATTCTTTCAGACCTGTGGGACTAAGCCTACTATTTAGTTGCTTTCAATTGTATCTTTGTGGGATACTGAAGGTTGAACAATGCCATTTCAAGGCCCCAATTCTCATTCTTCTTTTCTTCATTATTTCTTACATGCTGCCAAGTCATAACTGTGATCCTCTTGTAGTAGGTGTTCCTGTAACATTTGCACAGTTCCTCTTGCAAGGAGCTTGTAATTTAGCACAAAGACTCAGTCAAGAAAAGATTAAAGGAAAAAAACTCAGAAGCCAATCACTTGGACAGGATTGATATACGTTATATCAGGTAGCACCAGCAATTTACTGAGGTATTTTTAATTCCCCTTATGAACTTCTTTCTGATTCCATATTAGTGGTTAAAATCACAATATTCTCATGCATATCCACTTTTTTTATTTCCTTCTCCTACACCTAATTAATTGACAGATGTTTGTGGATACCACAGACTTCACACTGAGTTAAATAATATGGACAAAAAAAGTGCAAAAATTCAACTCTTGTAAAGGGGGCTCCATCTGACATCCTGTCAAAAGAGTTATTCCTTCCCATCAGCACACGTTATCAGGACAATAATCATTACTGAATGCACAGGGATCAAACCACTAAACATTTCTTGCTGGCATATCACAAAAAGTTTATTCTGTCCATGTTCTGCTTTCTCCTTTGGCACCTCCAGTAGAATGTGACAGATTCCAGCTGTCTCAGTTAGGTACTTGCCATGATGCAGAAGTGACAGACATGATTTTTCAGCTTTTCTCAAAAGAGGTGATATTGGATGGGCGATGGAGAGCAAGTAGAGATTGGTGGGGTATGGAGAAATCAAGCTTTAAAAGTTTTGGAGAAGGTTTGGAAGAGACTTTATGGTGGGCTGTCATTATATAAAAGGGGCTTATAAGAAAGATGGAGGAGTCCTTTTACCAAGGCCTGTAGTGGCATGACAAGTGGAAATGGTTTTAGACTGGAAAAGGGTAGGTTTAGCTTGGATGTAAGGAAGAAATTTTTTTACACTTAAGGGTGGTGAAACACTGGAAAAGGTTGCCCAGAGAGGTTGTGGATGTCCCATCACTGAAAATATTCAAGATAAGGTGGGACAGGGCTTTGAGTAACCTGGTCTAGTGGAAGGTGTCCCTGCCCATAGCAGGAAGATTGGACTGAATGATCAGTAGAGATTCTTTCAGACCAGGACCATTCTGTGATTCTGTCTGCATATCCATTCATAAATGTTCATCTTGAAGCTCAGTGATTGTTTGTAACATCAGCATGTGATGGACATCCATCACATGGAGGAAGTGTTGGATATGACCCCCAGTAGATGAGGAGGAAGAACACTAAGCTTTGTTGTTACCTTCATGGTAGTCTCTTATTTGAAGAGCTGGGCAACTTTCACCTTCTTCTGGCTTTGGGCTACTCAAAGTTGGTCTCAAAGGTCTCTGTGGACATTGCCTTGTTGTGCAGACACTGTAGTGCAGCCCCCTGCCAGTCACAGGGGCTTTGCAGTGTACATTGCAAAACATGTCATATGTGGGGAGAGATAATTTGACCTCTCATATTTGAGAAATAAGATTTATGTTATTTCCTTTTCTTGTACTTTTAGAGAAAGATGAGTGCTAACATCTTTTCTCTATCACCTCATAAGCATTAAGTAATTCTCCAGAAATGTGCTGGAAAAAAACCTCAAAATGAACCATAGCTGAGGACAGTAAATAATATAATAAGGTTTTTAATTATGCCATGGTTATTCTGATCTGTAGAAGACAGAGTAGATTAGCAGAGAGATCAAAAAGTAATACTTTAACAGCGACATATTCACATATATTCCTAGAAATATGGGAATGGAAAGCATGTTATAAGTGTGCTGTTAAAAGTGCCCAAAAGCCTGCCCATTTCTTGACACCATATGTCTGTTTCTTGTATTAAAGGGTTCGGAACACTGTTTATGGATTTTGCATGACCATGAATGCCAGAAATAATAATCCTATTAAGTTTAGTCCAAATAGCATGTAATGAGATTCAAAATGATATGTTAAATACACATTCTAATAATGAAACTCAAATTGCTTTACAAATAGCATCGGAGAACATTAGCCTATTTTGATTCTAATAATTACTTGCATCCTGTGTTCCAAATCTATTCAATATGCTTTTCATAAGAACAAATATTTGTTCTACTAATTGTTCTGCAATTCTCCTGGTTATTTTTAAAAGGCTAAAGGGCTGCACAAGAGCAGCAGTTGTCTGTTAGAATAAGATCTGGTTTTTTTTTTACTTTAATCATCTTACAGTATTTGAAGAAATTAGGTTCTCTAATACCTCTGTCTTTTGTTCGGATTTCAGTTGTCTGTGTTTTGTATACTATCATTAAACCACTTTTCAAGTGAATCTTTGCCAGACTAAACATAATCTTTCCTCACAGGACATTCCATCCAAACCACATATGACCACTATAGCCCTTTCTGGATTGTCCTAAGATGTAGATTCTTGATTTTTAAGCTAGGCACTATTTCTAGTTTATATATTAATTCTTAAGTATGAATATATTATCATCATATCATATTATGAGTTAATGAGGAGCTATCGATACATTTTTGACTGCAGAAAAATGTAAACTATCTATAAAGAGACCATATGGTTTAAATGTTTTAAAATATTGTTTTTAAGTAGAGACAGAGCAACTATGAATGGGAAAGGAGCTCAGCTTTGGTTCACTTCTGGCTTCACAATGAAACAGCCAGGGATCTCAGTGGGTATTAGAAATGGACCAGAATTGTATAAATGCTACTTTATCCACCCCTTGAAATATTTATTCAGGTTTCTCTCCTTAAGTTTTTTACAGATGTGAAGTCGATTAGTCTTCAGTCTCACTGCCACAATCTCAAAGACCCACTGTGTGGCCTCCAACACATGGAAAGATGACCAGTGTGCAAGATGCACAGGGGACTTTTCAGATCTGAAGCCAGAAGTCTGAAAAATAAAGTATCCAGGGAAAATGTGTCTTCTTTCCACTGACAGTGAGATCAGATTCAAGAAGAAGCTAAGCATGAGATTTAGATACCAAGACAAAAGTCAAGCAGGCAGAACCTCATTATCTTCATTTTTCACCATATTTTATTTGTATTTTGTTATTTTTAAAAGGTACATTAAGTTCATTTTGGACCATCCAAATGGAGATTTTTTGAAGACCACTGTAAACTTATAACTTTTTGATAACTTCATCTCTTTCTAATTTCCCTGCATCTGACTTAAAAAACAAAGGAGAAACTGTCAGACAGCAAAAAAGTCCATTGCAATATCCTGGCCTTAAAAATATCCTATGTTTTAATGGAGAATTCTTTTTTTTTTCAGCTGAGTTGCATGTAATTCTTTTCACATATATCGAATAGTCCTGGGTATTGAGTACAGCTGGGATTTCTGAATACAAATACAACCTGACTGCATACCACTGAAACAGAACTCAGTTGCTTGGAGAGTCTATTGGTGAATTCCTTAAGTCTCATTAATCACGTATGTGGTGACACTGGAGGGGGCTCTTTACTTTTTTATTTCTCATTTGTCTCTGATATTCCCTGTTTATTACAAAATCCCTTCCTGTGCTGGATTTGTAATGTGGCTATTTTCCAATACAGTTGTATCCTTTCACTCCCAAAAGGAGCCACCCATGTGCGAGGGCTGGGAACCTGGAGCTTTTTGATGAATATCCTTATTCGCCACAGAGCAAAGAGACCATGACAGACCTTGAAGATGCTTGACGGTGTGGCCCACCAGGAAGATGATGATTACAGATGGAGTTTGCTGATTCTGCTTGCACAGTCTGGTTCCAATTCCCCCTGCAGCAGAATGTGTCTGTCCCTCTGCTCTTCTTTCCCAAGAAATTTGTCATTTCTCTTTATAAATATTCATGTCTAATTAAGATATTTATTAATTAATCCTCTTTGCAGCACAGATTCTGTCTTTTTATGTTGATGTTGAGATGAAAGTTTACAAAGATATTTAGATACCAAGATATCTTTGAGGGTCAGGGCCATGGGGGGTCCAGGTACCAATCCCTCTCACTCATCATCTTTCCCATTTTCGGTTTGCTCACACCTCTGCTTCATAAACAGACTAATAATTTAAGGCTAAAACTTTACCCTTAAAAGTCTCTAGTATAGGTTCCTCTCTTGTGTACGTGCAGCAGCACATCGTGGCCACGTTCTTTGAAGTTCAGTTGTTCCAGGCAGCTTTTTACACAAAGGTGACATGGTAGATATGTCTGCAAATGGGTTTGCAGAGGGATTTCACTTTATGTTGGCAGTGTGGCAATTGACAATGCTCTGGAGGTCTGCAGTGTATGCTCTTGGTACTTCGCACTTGGGGCTCTGAAATTCCATTTAATTCAATGTGCAGGGGACAAATTTTCAAGTGCACATCAAAACCATCACTTTTTGGGTGTCTAGTGTTCGTCTTACATTTGTCCAGAGAGGTAAAGGCTGAACATGAAACCATCATTATCTCTTAGGAGGCACCTAAGGTTCTTTTGCTAAGCTCATAGCAAAGATACTTTGATGGGAAAAAATGTAACCTTTCAGAAGAAAAACTCTGTGAGGGTATAGGGATCAAGTCAAAGTTGCAGATGCACAAAAACTTACTAACCTTGGAGAAAGGAAGGATAAAGAGAAATTTTAATTCTGTTTTAAAACATGCACTGACATATATGCAGCATATGGAATGTCTAACCACTACTCATATAAAATCAGCAGCACAAATAAGTTTATAACAGGACTCATGGAGTCTGACACTTCTTTTCCTCATTCCAAATAGTACTTAGGTGGTGTTTCTTCATTTGATGTAGCTAATTCCCTTTTTGGTTTTGTGGTAAGAATCTGACATAAAAGAGAACACCACTGCTGTGATTTCTACTAATTGTCATGTTAAGTAACTTGACGCTAAGAGCTACCATAGGTGTTAACAAAAAATTGCTTCCAGAACATAAATGTGTGTTGCCAGCAGAATTTAACCTCAGGCTGTAATAGTAACACTGAGACACGGGGAGGTTGGAGTTTTGCCAGATTTCTTTGTGCAGATTATGCAGGTGTTTCCCTAAAAAGGAAAAGTTGATAATAGATACGATGGCAATTTCTTCCCTCCAAATGATAGCATGGGTAAGTAGACTTTTTGGCATGAGTTTTGACCAGGAAATAATTCTGATCTCCCCAATATTACTTAAATACATTTTTATGGAAAGCATAAGGAAATTTATGTTAAAATATATCATGTGTCAAAATCTCTCTATTTGATAAATGAAAAATGTTGGTGGCTGTTCCCATAATGCTTTTTGAATTAGAAACATGGGGAAGAATCAAGAAAATGGAAAAGGTAAATACTTCAAAATGAAAACATTTGAAATAGAGAAGGTTTCTTTATTTTTTTGTTTTTAAATCAGTTCTACTTGGCAATTTCAAGAAGATTTTGTTAAAAGTTAACTTGCTGACTCTGCAGCCTGGGAGGGAAGATTACTTTCCATTGCCTCAGGTACCAGGATTATTCCAAACAGGCAAAGGACAGTCCCACTGTGTCCTTATTTACAGCAGTTTCATCCCCAAAGACACTAGCTGAAATCACACCTTGGTAGAGCGCAGAACTATAACCTGTAGTGTGGCTTCTTCTCTCATTTGTAATGGTATAAATCAGCTAAAATCAATGGAAGTCTGAATGAGAAATGGGAGCAGCTGGGAGTTGGGCTTCTAGATTAATTCCTCTGCAACAGCCCATAATATTCATGACAACAGAGCCAGATGACTCGAAGTCGCTAAATTCAGATGCTGAGGGATTCAGTAAGACAAATATCCAGCACTTTGCACTGACAAACACTCATGCCTGGAGAGATGAAGCCACAGGGTGATATTTCAGAGCAGAGTAGGACAGGTAAGACTGGCAGATGAGTGACCCAAGTGAGCATGGATGTAGCTCTGACTGAACTTAAACTTCACTCTGTGTCCACCCACCCAACACATCCACTCAGCTTGAGCTGTCACACAGAAACAACAGACACCTCAGCCCATTTGAGTGGAGTTATTTTTATTGAAAAAAGCAGGATGCAGTTTAAACCCCACTGCAGTTGCTGAGAAGGTTCCCATGTATTTGCATGCTATAAGATGAAGAGTACAGAAATGGTTTGCTTTGGGAAATGGCATCATTGCATGAACGTATCCTGGAGTGAACTAGCTTGGAAAAAAACAGTCTCACAGCAGTGATGATCGAGTGGGATCTTCCTCTGAACATCCCTGCGTATTCCCTCCCTGCCCTGTCATATATGTACTGTAAAAGACAATTGAACTCAGTGTTGAAAGCTTAGAAATATTGTGAGAAACATTATTCTTGGAACAGCATATGTACGAGTTGAGGGATGAGAGTGAACATATTCCAGTGTGGGGTGGTTGAGGGGGCTCCAACCACATTTAAATTAAGGCCAGATTTAGGCTCAGCCTATGAACTTGGATGGATATCTGTTTCCTGTTTTCCAAAGCTAAAAGCTGAAATGGAGGACAACTAACTGATGGAAAAGAGGCAAAGCAGCATGTTTACAGTGTTAATTTATGTGGGGTATGAATGGAACAGGTTAAAAATGGTGGGGCTTTATTAGTAAAAAACATACACTGAATAATTTCCAATGTTTGTTGCAAGGACAATCACAGTTAAACAGCATTTTGAACTGCGGGATCTGCAAAGCAAACGCAGGCCTGGAACTCTTGTCTATGGCCAGATTTTGTCCTGTCTACAATGGGATAGTAAATATTCATCAAGGCATAAACTCTGCTAATTCTTCAGCATAACCTTCTCACATCACTTGGCAACTGCCCATTTCACTGAAAAACTGCTTTAGGAATACACTAACAAGATTTAAAGATCTTTTCTACAAGATCAACACATTTCTCTTCTATATAAACTATGAGAAAAAGAGCAACTAGTAAATAGAGCTGTAAATCCTTTCACTCTTTTTGAATTCAAATTTTAGCTTTACTAAAGTAACATTTTTTCTAATTTTCCTCTTCAAAATATGACAGAAGTACTACAAAAAATAAGATGATTTTTCTTTCTTTAGAAATAAAAAATCTGTTGAGTCCTTTCAGATGTTTGTTTTATCTTTTTAAAATGAAAATTCATTATGAATGATACTGCCAAAACTTGCTTGTTTTTCATTTTTCAACATAATTTTAAAATGAAAAATGTTTATAATGCAAAAAGTATTGGCCAAATATAACAATACTATGTTTGAAAATATCTTTTTTTAAAAAGCAATGCCACTGGAAATGGTCAGACAGTCCCTGATATTCCACGCAGCTCCTTGGTTTGCAGTGAGTGGCATAGGAAAGAGGACTATTAAAATTCAGCTGATATTCTAGAACAGCTCCTGTGTCTTATCCCCAGGGCTGTAGAAAAGGAGAGCTTTGTTGCTGCTAAGAGACATTTAGGTTGAGTTAGGTAACTTCAGGACTTAAAAAATAAATCTCTTAGGCTCTGCTGAAACGTTTTTTTCCCTGCAATTTCCTCCACAAAAGAAAGGACAAAACAGAGTGGAATGGAGAATTTGAGTCATGCAAAAGTTCAGTGAAAAGATACTTTTTAGCTATAAGAACCAGCTTGTTGCCAATTTCCGTCAAAATCATTCCCCAGGTTAAATCCTGGTCCTATTGAAGCCATTGTCCAAATGCTCATTGGCTGCAAGGGGAGATCAGGATTTGTCCCATTCAATTCATTAGTGATGGTATGAACCCCAAGCAGTATTACGCTTCCTTTAAAGAAAGAGAAGCTCCTACTTACTGTTTATATACTAACGTTATTTCTCACACGTTTATTGTGTTACTCTCCTTAATTTGGTGCCATGCTGGGTCCCTGTGGGATGCCACTCAAACATTATGTCAATGATCTCAAAATTGAACTCCAGTGCTTTATTTTACAAATGGCTTCTAGCAGATGTGTGGCACAGTTTATTAACTTAAGTACCCATTAGTTGAAAATTTCATTAGTTTGGGGGAAAGGGATCAGTTTTGTCAATAGATCTGGTATGGGTGGACCCTTTGTGTCAACCTGACCCATATCAAAACGGATTATTGTTGTAAGTGAGACAAGTGACCTAATGTTCTGCCTATTATGCACACATGATCTATAACCTTTTAAAATACTAGTGTGGGAAAGGAGCACACTCCACTGCATCCCCAAACCACAGATTCTTAACAGGTGGCAGTCCCTCTCTTAGCAACGTTTGCCATGGGCTGTCTGTGTGAGTGTATGAATTATCAGGGGGTACAGTTTCCAACCAGGTAACCAGGGGAAAACTGGGATGGAGAATGAAACCAGGATAATGAATGGCCAAGCAGAAGTTTTAATGAGTGGAGGAAGCAGGCGGTGGACCTGGGTCTGTAGTGCCATCGTCTGACTGACCAGCGAATTTCCACCAAGGCATTTCATGTGCTGCCTGGATCTTTTGGGCTAATAAAGTCTGAGACGTAAGGCTGGATGTGGCTGCAGCAGGAACATATGGTACATTTTACTCCACAGTTTCAGTGTTTTGTTGCTGTTTGCTCTTTGGATGATGGCAGCAGTAGTTTCCAATGCATTCACTTGATCTTGTTTTGGAAACCACTTTAGGGCCAATTTGAAACTCCATGCAAAAATATTTGGCAGGACCACACACTGAAAGGTGCACTACATAACCCTTTGGCTGTTTTGTGCAGCAGCTCTCACACCTGCCCTAAACTCACTGACCTTCTGAAGAGGGAAAAGTAAATCTTTCTGGAAGTGATGAATCATAGAATCACTGAGGTTGGAAAAGACTCTTAAGATCATGGAGTCCAACCATGAACCTAACATTGACAAGTCCACCTCTAAACCATGTTCCTAAGTGCCACATCTAAAAGTCTTTAAAATACCTCCAGGGATGGTGACTCAACCACTTCTCTCGGCAGCCTGTTCCAGTGCTTGACAACCTTTTCCGTGAAGAAATTTTTTCCTAATATCCAACCTAAACCTCCCCTTGTGCAACTTGATGTCATTTCCGCTTGTCCTATTGCTTGTTACCTGGGAGAAGAGACTGAACTTCACCTGGCATAAGCTCCTTTCAGGTAGCTGTAGAGAGTGGCTACACTCTCTACTATAAGGTCCTCCCTGAGCCTCCTTTTCTCCAGGTTAAACAGCCCCATTTCCCTCAGCAGCATCTCATAAGACTTAGGTTCCAGACACTTTGCCAGCTCCTGCACCCTTAGGATTTCCTTCTTTCAGAGTATCTAGCCTTCCCACACTCCTTTGCCCTTCAGGATTGCCTGGTGTTGCAGGAAAAGTCATACAGCTTTATCTTATCCTGATCTGCACGCTGTGGAGTGGGAAGCAAGAGTTAGGCTGCATGAACTACCCTGTCCAGGACAGGTCACTTCAGCTGCCATCCTCAGGGAAGTCCTTTCCCTCCTGTATATTCTGCACCAGAACATTGGTGATGTGATTAGAGGTTTCAGAAAACCAGGGAGATATCAGCTGGGGTGCACTGATCTTGCTGGAGTCTTTGACCTGATCTGCAGCCAATTCCCCCCAGCAATATCTGGGCATCCCACAGGTGGGACTGTCCAGACAGAACTGACATGGAAGAAGGTCTTGTTTTCAGTGCTGTAAGTTTGGGAAGCAAAAGGAGGGCGCTCAGTGTTTGTAGGGAGAGAATTAGTCATGGAGACACCTGTTTATCTTCAGTAATAAAGGTGTATTTTCCTGGAACAAGACACTTCCCTCTGCTGTTAATTAAAATCAAAGTAAAACACAGTATCAGTAAACTCTAACATTGAATAATTTGAGATAAGCAAACTTGATTTCCTAGTTCAGTGGTGGCTTCTTCCTCCTTCTGTCAGCTCTGATTCCCAAAGTTTATTCTTCTGTCAGTCAACTGAACAGAGAGAGGTTGTCTAGCTGCTTCAGGACCTCACAGGTATGCATTGATTTCTCTAGGAGATGGAGGTTAGGTACAGAAAAAATGGCTCAAAAAATCAGAGGGATATAGTATGTGCCTTGACCAACACAGTCACAGTTGTTTTCTCAGATTCTAAGTAGTTATGGGACACTTAGTCCACTTTTAGTTGCACATGCTTGTTTCCCACTTCTGAAATTTAATTTTATTTGCTTCCTACAGAAGGTGTTTTCAGGTAGACTGAAGAGAATTTTATGAGAGAATGAAGTATATCAATTTTTATTATACAGTGTCACATCATCATAAATCATGTTCTGAGACAAACCTATGCTGGTGTTGTTATGCTTAATCTTCTGTCTAGTGCTCAAAAGACAAAAAACTTATGAAAGTTTAATTGCAGTCACTGCTTCTGCCGACAAATCGAGGTCCTCCCTCTCACAAGTCAGTAGAGAAACATGTGCTCAGTTGCTTCTTTAGCTTAGGTTCATTGCAGTAGTTTCAGTATATTTTGCTGCAAAGTGCTTTCTCACAGCCAGGTCTCCCATGATACCAATATGAAGTGTACACTATATTCTTTCCCTGTTTCCTCCAGAGCCCAGTATATCCTTTGCAGCACTTTCAGCTTGAAATGAAGTGTATGACCTAAAGTCTATAGAATACATGAATCACTGTACAATAATTTATAGGGTCACATTATAATTACTATTGAGTATAACGTGACTCTGTTTATTGGAACATGTACAGGAGAAAGGTTATATTTTGTTTATTCAAGCCAACATTGCTCCAGGTTTGAATGGATTTATTGATATCACATTAAAACTTATCATTGTCAAAGCAACTGGGAGAAAAAAATTTAAAATAGTAGAAAATTCCTGCTGCTGAATTTTTCTTTCAGGGATGTGGGGAGCAATCTGTGATCCATGGCTTTTCTGTGAAAGGTGATTTTTTTCATATCTAAAGAACTGAGATCTGCTTAAGGATCAGTAATAAGAATGGACTAACTGAATGATAAGAAAGCATGTTGCATGTTAATGTTCCAAAAAATCGTGTTTTATTTGGAAGGGAAGCAGGTTAAAGCAAAGAAGAAGCCAACAATTTAAAGGAGGAAAGTTATATTTTGGATTTGTTTTCTAGACTTCCAGGTTTCTGTATTTGTTGTGCCTAAATTATAATTGCCCATCCTCTTGTCCATGGGAAACGTAGAAGCAGTGAGGGATAAAACAGGCAGTGCTCAAACCAATGCAAAAATCTTCGGGTAAATCCAGGGGAGGTGATGTACAAGAAATCTACCTTTGGCACATGTCTGTGGGACCAGAACCAGAGACCTTATTGACTTTTACCAAAATATGATGGGTTAAAAAGCACAAAAACTCTTCACATCACAATGGTGTCCATAGAGGCTTGACGACCAGAGAATATCAAACCCTGGGCAATAAATATAAGTGCTGTGCTTCAGAAGCACAGCTTGTTGCTCTTCTGGTATCCAGGATCTCTTAACACCGTCACACATTCCAGATGTGCATTCCAGACTGCTCCAGTTCTGAACGTACGCTTGGCTAGACCAAACATGGGAGGTTTTATTCCAAGTAGAGATGTATTCATTTGCAGTCATCAAAAAATGTATATTTATGGAGGAAAGTTTGGGTGCAGCATGCCAACACACCAATTATGAGTGTGTAGAGTAAAGAGGTACTGTCAGGCTGCATATGTTTTAAATATATAAATTCAGAGACAAAAATGCTTAGGGACAGCAGATGGATTAGTGACACACTCAGAAAACTATGGGTACATGTACTCTGGTAAATTAAACAGTGTCAAGGCATGGACACAGGCACTGGAACTCACTCTCTCTACACTATTCAATTGTTAGAACAGTCCTTGTTGTGGTTTTGGGCTAGATCAACTAACAACCTCCCAAACAGTTCCTAGGTGTGTCTTGTGAGTTAGTTCAGGCCAGCGACCATTGCCAGTAGGCAATATGCAGGCAGCTGTCCTGTGCTAGAGGTTAAGAGAGTTTAATATTATGGATGCAATCAGCTTGTTCCAGATGGCTTGATGGTCCTGACATTATTTAGTTTACTAATATAGATTTAACCTTTAGGTTTTTGTACTCATCCACTTGGACCTGTGACTCACACACACTGAACAAGCAGCTGTGGTGATTTAAGATGTTATTGCACCTGAGCTCTTTGTTACTGGCTTTTGCTGGATGTTGCTGACCCCACTGTAGAGCTGCCAAAAGTAATGTACTTCAAGTGTTTTAGGACCACTGAAGGTCAAGCCACGGTGTGAGGTCTGTACATGTACTGAATATGGGGAAAAGATCAGTTTAAGAAGATTCTTCCTCCTCTCTTTGCATCCATGTATTTATAAGGCCCAAGCTAAGGCCAGAGCCCTTACTGTTGCTGTCTCACTCTCCAGCACAAGATGCCCTTAATCATGAATGATATTTTGGATAATGACCCTTTCCTAAAGCTACCTTTGGCTTCCATAAGCTGCCCTGTTTTTCCTGAATCTGTGGTTTTATGACTGTTGTCATAAAACAAGAGTTTTGCACCCTCAAAACTACATACCAATGATATTTTCCCCAATTGCAATCACATTTTCTTTTAGAGACAAATTATCTTCACACAGTTTAATGGCTGTTCAGTTGTGCCAGGCAGGTTTATTGTGAATAGAGTTTTCAGCTGCCAGGAGGACTATGGTGGGGTATGGAGGTGGTAGGTGCTGGGTGCTCCTTTGTCCATGGCTGTGAGGAACCACCAGCTGCCAGTAGGACTACAATATGGTACTGACTGGGACTGTGTTTCCTTACACCCTAGGCCATTTTGCTTTTAGAAAGTTGCAACACTCTCTGGCTGCATATCACAAGCTGTGGTCTCCTCATTTCCATATCCAGGACTGTGGCTGTCGAAGACAGGAGAATCAGCAGCCACCCTTCAACTCCATGGAGAGCTCTTGCCTCCTTGCCTGGTGGTCTCCCAGCCTCATGATAAGGCTGTCTATCCCATGACTCCCTTATAGCCAGGAGACACCTTTCCTAGGCATGTACACCACTTCCCTCACTGTGACATGGCCCACCCTGTGTTCTGCCTGCTGTGACATTGCCATGACAGCACCAGGGCTGGTGCATCGCTGGGACATGGATATTATCTCCTACCACTAAAGTGAGAAGAAAAAAATTAAATAATAAACGACAACCGATAATGCTGTGGAGGGAAATTAAGCAGCTGTAGCAGCTATTTGAAAAACACTAGACCAGCGTAGGTTAAAAGAGAATTAAAAGCAGGACATCCTATCCACTGCCCAGTTTTAAGGATTATTGCTGCTGTTTGCTGTTGACATTTGCAGGTCTGAAGGTTAAATTCTGGAAGAAAAATGTTTGTCAAGTTGACTGAAGGTAATATTTCTCACCTTTGGAATCAAAGAATCCAAATCCTGCATCCACAAGTTACTGTTGGCACTGAGGATGTTTCAGTGTGAACTATAAAATACACCTTTCTCTCCATGACATGAAACAGAGATTTTGCCTGGGACTGCCTTGTGTTGTGCACTTCAGTTGGACAGTGGAACGAAATGCATGTTAGATTCTACCTCCTTGGTTCGCTGCAAAGTGTTGCACCCTCTTTAACTGGCAGGACCAGAGGCCATGGGCACAACTGAAACATAGGTGGTTCACTCTAAACATTAGAAAATAGTGGTTTTTTTTTTATTATGAGGGGTGACTGAGCACTGGCAAATAGCCAGGGAGGCTGTGGAATCTCCAAAGGTACAATATGGAGAAATCCCCCAAGCTTTCTATCAGACACTTCTAGGGCAGTATCTGAAGGGCATAAACAACTCTAAAGAAAAGAGATTGAAGAAATTACAGTGCTCTGAAAAGGTTCACAACCTCTGGTGTATACACTGAAGTGCTACAGACACTCTTAGAAAGATGTGCGTGTCTGCACGAAAGGTCTTTTTTGCGTAGTTTTTTTCTGAGAGGGCACCATCCCCAGCAAATTATACTTCACAACCTGATAATAGAAGGCAAGCTCAGAGGTTAAAATAGTCAGACATAAGCTTTTTTCATGCTCAATCTCCTTGCTTTCTTACAATGCTTCTTTGGCTGGAGAAACACAGAGCAGTAAATGTAATTTAAAAGGCATCCTCAACATTTGTGAGATCCTCAGCATCACAGCACATGCCATTCTTGTCCTCCAAAATATGTGGGGAAAGTGTGGTCATCTCACACAGTGCATAAGGACAGCTGCTGGTTAATGGTTCTGCTAATCACAAGTGCATTCTAATAACAAACAAATTCTACTATGTCTTATTTTAAGCCAAGTTTATGTGTTTATTTTAAGAACAAAGCCTCAACTGCATAAAGTATCAGTGTTGCTCTAGCCAAAAAATTGTAGACAACCCACCCCTCCCTTACCCAAAAGAAAAAAGAAGCCTTATCTCGTTGACTGCAAGAGCAACATTCTTAGATTAATCTCAAAAAGACATCTAATGAGTAAGAGGAATTCATTACATCAAAACAAGAGATCACATTTATTGGGCTATATTTCCCCCAAAACAGTCTCTACATGCGTTGAAGATAAACAACAGCAGCAAAGCAGGGAATCTATGACTATAAAATGTCATCTAGGGCAATTTTCTTTAACTTTCAATGTGAGTGGGAAATATCAACTTCCTTCACTTACATTACACTGAATAGTTTTGGGAGCACAAGAAGTGCTGTAGCCACATTTAATACATATTTGTGTTGCATGGTTGATTATGAGTTCCACTGGAAGCTTTTCCTGTGTCTGGGACATTCATAACTAAGCTCTCCTTTAAGAAATCCCGGCCACTAAATAGGTGTGAACTTGCAGCCTTTCACTTTTTTTGAGGCGCTTATAGCGTTTAGGTCTTATCATGAAATAAAGTCATTCAGAGGGTAGTGTAGTCCTGGAGGTCATCTGATCCAACACCCCACACAAAGTAGGACTAACCTGGAAGTTAGGTTGAACTTCAAAGTTGGATGAAGCTGCTTTTGACTGTGCCCATCTGAGTTCTGAACACCTCCAAAGAAGGACATTCCACAGCGTCTCCTGAATCTGTGCTGGTGTTTGATTATTCAGAGGGTAATTTTTTTTATCCCTCATATGGCTTTTATTTATTGCTTTTTGGCTTTTTTTTGCTCTGAGAAGGAACGGACTGTCTTCTCTATAATCATGCAACAAGTCATGGAAGACAGAAATAATGTCTCTCCTCAGCCTTTTCCTCTTAAGTCTCAGTAAACCCATCCATCCACGTCTTGTTTGCATGCTGTGTGCTCCAATCCCCTGACTAGGTTGCTGGCCACTGCTGAACTCACTCTGGTATGTCCGTGGCTCTCTTTCACTGGGGATCCCCAAACCAGACACAGTAATCCAGATGTAGTCTCACAAATGCCAAATAGAGGAGAAGGATCTCTTCACAGACCTTCTAGCTACAACTTCCCAGTATGTGGTTAACCTTCTTGGGCAAAAGACCATATTGCTGACTCCTGTTCAACTTCTTGTCACAGGGAGAGAGTACAGATAGGAAGATATAACATGTAAAAGTATATATTAGACATTGCACATTGCATATTATATCTATATATATCCTAAAATTTATCCTCCCCAAGGGAACAAAGTGTGCTTAAAGAGTTCTGTTGCAACCTTATCCACAGCGGAACAAATGGGCTATCTGCTAACTACATTATGGTGGATATCAGTAATCACTGTGGGAGTACTCGGCTTCAGAAACAGAGACTGGCTGCACACCAGATCCAGAATAGAAGTGGAAACGGGGTGAAGCAGCAGCTGAGCTTAGCATCAGACTTTCCGATATGTGCTGGCTTTTCGGTATCAATCTTTGCAGGCTAGGATTTTCCACTTTAAACACTTTTTATGTTGTTGTTGTTGCAATTATTTGATTTTTTTAATGGAAAAAGAAGTAATGTAATTTTATTAAATAAATCATATTGTCCCTGTAATATTGACTAGTTTGCATGCCTTGCTAAACATTAAACCAGATGAAATGGGACTTGGTTACATAAGGTTAAGTGGCATGCTCTCTGCGAACAGTAAATGAGATTACTACTTGTTATTTTTAAACAAAAGTTCACCCCTAAAAAGAAACATCTCTATTAGACAGAAAAGTGACTTCACAAAGGTGCATTATGTGGCAGCCAGAAATTGAAACGGGTGGCAGATTATTTCCAAAGTTAAAAGTTTATGGCGAAACCACGATATAAATTAACTGCTAGCAGCCGTTGAGTCCATTCCTCGGATCATTTATCTGTATGAGAGTGTTATATGTTTGATGCCTGGTATGCATGATGGCTTTGGGGTGGACTAGAGTGTTTCTGAGTGGTTTAACCCATGAAATCAACTCCAAGTTTCTAAAACAATAAACATGATGATAGGAGAGAGAAGTCAATACATGTATCTTGATTTCTTGTTGCTATTACAGTGTGTCTATCTACTTCATGGTCTTCAGTGCTATGAGACTTATCAGATTATCTCCAGGTCATGAGTTAGTTTTATTCTGACAGCTCCACTGAAACACAGAGAAATACAATTCCCATTTTTCTGCTGGGAAACTAATATATGAGAAAATGAGGTGAACGAATGATGCAGTGGATCCAAAACTGGCCTAGGAACTGAACCCCAATCCAGAAAATTAACAACTAAAACTCGACCCTGTCTCTGTAATTAGTATCATGTTTTAAAGGAAATCAGACATGGGATTTATATTAAGAAGATTTATAAAAACTAAAAAGACAGTGATGTTCAGTGGAAACCTTACAGGGAAAGCATAGAGTCCAGGTGACACACACATACACATGGCCACAAAAAAGTCAACAAGTCTTTTCTGGACTAGCAAAATATTAACACACATTTAAAAAAAAAAAAAAGTTTTTCTAAACAGACTGGAAAATTTCAGCTCAGATCTTTTGGAGGAGAAACTGGCCAATGTTGAATAAGATCAAATGTATCACTTCACAAAATTGTACATCAAATTCATCAGCACATTTCAGCTGAAATGGAGACCAAAAAAAAAAGGCAAGCTGCCTCCCTGTAGAATCTAAAAAATATAACTTTCTGGTTTTGTGTTTAAAAAAAGTCAAAGCTTTAGATGATGAACCTTGTGGAACACCACTGGTGAAGCTGCTGAATTAATGGGACCTGAGTGGGAAGAGTTACGTCACCAAATTGCTGACAGGCATGTTGGGAAGGCTTGGCTGGCTCCATGTGCTGAAATGAAGGGGGTGACCTAAGGATTAAAGATTAACTTTAGGCTTTTAACTTGACAGTAATGTACATAGTACGTGTGCGTGTGTTTGCATGGATGTGTGCACATACGGACAGATGTGTCTGAGAGAGAGAGACAAGGTGGAGTTTGAACTTCTGTAATATGGGCTATTGTGTGAGGGATGTGTGTTCCTTCAGATTTGGCTGCTCTGCAGCTATAAAATTAAATGCTTTTGCATAACTGTCCATATTGTTTGTAAATAGTTATAAGGCAGTCATTACCATAGAGAAAAACAAAGGCTTATTAAAGAAACAAATATAGTAACAATAGAGAAAAAGCATTATGGAGAGACAAACAGCCTGCTAACAATGGGAAATATCTGTCCAAAGTGTCATGCAACACAAAGGTATTAGGTGTTTGTGAGACCTTTTCTTAATCCAACAACTCTCTGAGAACACTTGAAGGTAGTAAACTTGAAATAAATTAGATTAACACCTAAGCTGAACTTCAGAGACAGTGATACCACCACTCCACTTTTCCTCCTTTTTTTTGCAGAATTATGTGGTGCAGTCTCAGTGGGAGTGTGGAGTGTGAGGGAGTGAGCACATACCTGGGAAAAGGGGATCTTCTGGCTAAATGCAGAAGTTTGCTCTGATGGCCTTAGCATAGGGGTCTAATAGCATCTTGTAACAGGTTTTGGATCTTTGCTTGCATCCAGGCTAGCCACTGATTTAAAACTTCAGAATATTACAGGTAATAGAAGGCAAGAAACAAATGACCTTTCAGAGTCACGGGTGGGTGCTGTGTGGGGCTGTTTATGAGACTGGCAACAAAATGATATATTAGTACATGAAGCGATTTCTGGGTGTTCCAACACAAAAACCTTCCACAAACTATGGAGCTGTAATTGCTGGAGCTTTCAGAGCAGTGGTAGTACTGAATACAACAACCTTCTACAGAAAACATTTCTGAATAAAAAATTTTCAAGCTTTTTAGAAATAAAGTCCTGTAGTAATAGTAAATACCAGAAAATATACTACAGCAAAATAGCAGGCATGTTAACTTTTTTCTTTTACTTGGCAACAACACTGGAATACATCTTAACTGTGGCAGAGGTAGTGCTAGCAGGAGAAATGTGCAGGGAAAGAAAAGAATATTATAGAAGCTAAGCATTTGGTTTCCATCCTTGGTCAAAGCTGAACACAAATTAGAGCAGAATATTATCTCAGTAAGAATAAACAGGTTGCCCAGAAATGCAGGAGTCCCCAGCCTCTTTCAGTAGCTTAATTATAGAAGTGGCTGGCAGCACTCAGAATTGCAAGTCTGATACTTTTCCCCATGCATTGTCTTGATTAAGACCACCTTTACTCACCCCAGTGGCTTCCTCTAAGTCTCTATCCATGCCATTTGTAGGGTAGATGTAGTAAACATTTTCATTCTTCATGCTTCTTCTGCTGCCCATTTGGTTCACTCCTTCCTTCAGACCAAGCCTCAGGTCCCCCAGGCATCTATTCTGCATATGGCTTTTGGCTTCCTCTTTAGGGAAACTTGGACACTGAATAGAGAGCTGTTCCAAGTCCTATTTCCTATAGGCTATATAATATTTGAGCTTGCTCATATCACTTGTTCAGAGACTAGAACTTGCTCCTTGAGTCCCAAAGGCAGTATAGATTAATAGATTTATCCATAAATTCAAGATTGTTTCTAGCATGTCCCCTTGAATTCGTTTGCTGGGAAATCAATATTAGGTTATAACTTGTGGTGGGTCTCTGCTTACAGCAAACATCTGGCAAACTCTTCACAACAGAAGTGTGGTGCAAGCATTTTGCATGACCTCTGTTACTTCCCCAAGTTTGTGGTGGCAGTGCTGTTCACTCTGCTTGATCCTCTCTCTCTGCCAATGCCCAGACTAGCATAGGACTCTTCTCCAGCCATTCTGAGAAGAACTAATGCTGTTATTTGTTCTTCTAACAACTACCAAGATCACTGTCAGAATATAAATGATAAAAATCATAATATGCTTTTGTGTTCAGTTCCTGCATATTGGGAAAGTGTCTGTGGTTTGGTAAGGCAGAGGGACACTTCTGTCTAAATTGACATGGAAAACAAAGAAGAGGAAAGATGCAGAAGCAGCTGAGAAGATTTCAGTTGCTGGAATGCTTCAGGGTATTTTAGGATGCTTGCAAAGTGAGTGTGGACCACATGAAGAGTATGAGATATGATTGTGGGGAATGATCACATCAGCCGTGGAGAATTTGTCCTACGTTGTTAACTATCCTACCCACTTAATTTTGCAAGCTTATACTCATGCAGGTACATAACCAGTGTTGTAGGACTGACTGATTGGCTGTGGACACAATTACATACCCAAATGCTGAGCAAGATAACAGAGAAAAATTGCTTTAAGGAAAGTAAAGGCAGGGGAAGGCCTTGGCCCATCCCCACTTCAGAGAGATTCTTATCAGTAAGAGAAACAGTGAGGTGTTGCTTCTTGTGCAAGAGTATGTGAAAGAAAAGATTTTCAACACTAAAGATTAAAGCAAGTTTGAAATCCCCTGGACTCACAAATTCTATTGGGCCCAGAACCCAGAAATATCAAAGAGAAATTAGGGAACATTTCTCCAGAAGATGGTCCAGGTGGATAAAAAATGAATATTACATGCACTGAACTTCAAAGGAAATTATTTATTATTCAAAAGATATGAGATAGCTGACAGGAAACACCCTGGGAACTGTGCACTTTCCCAGGGTGTTTGTGTGTTTTATATATGGTTAAGGACGAAGCTATTTCCTGGAGAGGAGACAGCTGGAAGAGAAATATGGTGGGACAGATCTTGCAATATCTTACTGCCAATCTAAAGACATAAATCGAAGCCTGTCAAACTTTCCCCTTGACACCTACCTCCCATTAGTTGGTCCCTGACAAACCCAGGTTGCTTGATCTGGAGATAAAAGGTGGACAGATGTGACCTAGTCTGCCTTGACCGCTTGCTCTTGAAATGTGCCTCCATCATACCAGTTCACTTTCATTCAAAACTTATGGCAGTCCTCTAACTGGGCTGTTGAATGCTGGATATAAAGATTTTAGCAGAAATACTCCAGTGAGTGGTGCCAGAACCGAGGCAAGCTCATGGCAGCAAGTATTTAGATTGTTGGTTGCACCCGAGTGTGGTACTGGGGACTGTGCCTCATGGCTGCAATCAGAATGAAGATATGTTTACATGCCATAAAACTTGTCTATATGATATAGTAGAATGATGAGGAAGCCGATTACCATAAACCATTTACCAAAGGGTTACAGTGTCAGGTACAGTGTTAGGGATGGCAACCTAAAGCTGTATCAGTTTAGTCACAAGAGAATCACAAAGTAACTCAGGTTGTTGGGCTGCTGGGGAGGTCTCCAGTAGGACCCACTGCTCCAAGCTGAGGAAAGCTTTAACTCAGATCATGTTGCTCAAGGCTTTGCCCACTTGGTCTTGCAAACTTCCAGCATAAGCTTTTATTCTATGGTCCCAGTTTTCCCTAATGCCTTGGATGGATAATGAAATGAGGGAAAGGGTGATGAGAGGTATATGTATATTCCCGTGTCTAAGACCTGGGACCAGAACCCAGAATTCTTGGCCCCAGCACACTTCGTCTGCGACACTAGGTAAAACCGGGTAAAAACTTATAAAAGAGGCTCTGGGTAGTGTTGCACAGGCAAACTTCATTCTGATCTGTCTTGAATTTGTTAGTGACTAATTTTCTTGTCTGCATGCTTTTTCAACAATATTTTTGTGTAGAGTTTTATAGATAATAATATAGTTTTGTCCTACAGGATCCCAGAGTGCTTCTCAAGTTATACACCTAACTGGCCAAAGCCTACTCCTGCTGAGGCCAATAGACATTTTGCTATCGATTTCATTTGGGGCAGGATTTGGCTGTGTAGAAATGGAAAACAAGCGATTCTGTATGTCCATATGGCCTTTAATAAATTCTGGTTTCCCACCTGAGCAATAAATCTGCCAGCAGAGGAGTAGTACAGAATTTGGTGTCACTTACTGAACAACTGAATATTTTAATATAAATTTTGAAAGGTATCAGTAGGCCATAATGGCAGTTGCTCTAAAAGTATCAATAGCATAATTTAGAGACAGAGGCAGATGATGGTGTGCGTGGATGTGGATACGTGTGCGTAGAATCTCTGTATATGCAGCAAATTACACATGTATTTTTAAATCACTTAATAAAAGATCATCTCTAGCTGATTGCATAATCTAAAATTCTGGAACATTTTTGCTGTCCTACGTCTGCAAAAGTTTTTCATTTAGGAACACACACGTTTCTTGTCAATGTTATTTCTACAATCACTTAGTTAGAGCAGGGCATATTGTTCTCTCAATTTCTTGTTAAAATGTTTCACTTAATTAAACTTTTACAACCAGTTCTGCTCTATGTCTGATACTTGCTGTAAATTATAAAGAAAAGCCCCTCTGGCATTTATGAGAATTCAGATGATGAAGACTATAGGAAAAAAAAAAGCAGCAGTGTCACTGAGCCCCAGATAGTTACTGATTCCCTGTTACCTCCCACACAATTCAATTTAATGAAATATAGTATTTCCTATTATATAAACAAGACTGAAAAGGGGCCAAAATAGAATTAGTAATATTTCAAATTATTGTATTGCAAATATTTCATAGGTAGAATTAATTGCAACAGAATTTGAATAACTGTGGGTTTGTCTATATTTCTGTAATATATCACATGGAAAATAAGGCTAAAATTTGCTATATCCTGAAACAAAACAACAACAACAACAACCAAACAACAAGAAAAATCATGGAAATTAAAGCTAAACCTGGTTGTCCATGCTTGTGGGATGTACACACACAAACATAACCAACCCCTTCTTGCGTCAAAATATTGCCTGAGTTTTCAAAGAGATGCTTGAGAAGGCCTCTCTGGTGTGGGGATTTGCAAAGCAGCTAAGTTCCAGTAAGACCTCATTTTCGAGAGCAATGCTGTGCTTCCAGGCCCTCCCCAAACCAACTGTGGGATGACTGAAGATGGCTGTCACATCGATCACCGGACCGAGAGCTTTAATCCAATTGGCGGCAATGCTGCTATGAGACTTGGAAATCTCCTCTAACCTCTAACCACAGTTTAGTGTGCAAACTATTGTGTTTGCTCTTGGGAAGCTTCATTCTTGCCAAAAAGAGCCAGTATTTATGCTATTTGGCATATTTATTATTCGGTTAACCCGTTCCTTATAAGTAAATCCTTTTTTAGAATTTATAATCCTTCAAAGAACTATGGATGATGGACAGAAATAAACAGCCATGAGGGGAAAAACAAAAGAAAACAAAACTTTAAATCTCTCTTCTCCCATAACTTTCATAATTTATTCTATTGTCCTTTGTTTCACAGAGCTGTTTGTCATGACAAAGGGAAGCAAGAATCAGACAGTGTCTGAGAAATCTGGTTGTGCTTAAACATTTGTGAAATTCAGGGAAAAGAGTTGTGCAATCTGACATCAAATAAAGATCAGATGACCCATAGGCTTCAGTTTCCTTATGAATGAAGGTGAAAGGGCTCTGCAGGCCACATCTTTATTTACTGGGATACTCAATAGAACATGTAAACAGGGATTTTTATACCTTTAGCCCTCCGTCGCCCCGGCAGGGTGACATGTGCAGATTAGCTCTATTCAGAACCAAAACTTCTTATTTTACAGTTCACAGAGGACTATTCCATCTCTTATTCTGAGAAATATTGCTGCAATTGTTATGGCTGACAGATCTGAAGAGGAAATGGATTTACCTTACTTTCTAAGACATGCCCACTCTGCTGACAGCTAGATAGGTGTGTGTGTGTCATGCTTGTCAGATTCTGATTTTGGGGTTCATGTAGCTTATCTGATAAGAATCATTACTGGCAGGGTTACTCAGGTAATAATATTATCTATCAATAGGGATATCAAAGTCCTGGTGCTCCATTGTGTCATATACGTACTTCATCATACCATGGGATGAAAACAGACTGTTTTCCCATCAATGAACAAGTGACAACCATATCACAGAATTGAACTGAATGCATCAAAACAGACATGTACACAAAATTTCTAGTGGTGTTTGTCAAAGACTTTATTCTCAAAGAGGCAACATTGTTTCAGCCTGAGCATGCCTTTCTCAGGGACTATCTATATAGTATTCCAACAGCTGAAAATACACCATAGTAGGTCCACACATTTTCCACTCAAAACCAGTCCTATTTTGTGAGTGACTTCTTCAACATTCTCTAAATTCATCCTTAAATTGAGAATTAATTTAAATGAGGTCTAGGCTTCAGCCTAGAAGGGGAATACTTTTTTGACTCCCATTATACATGATGTCAGTGAAACTTTGACAATTAACTAAACTCACAATAAGTAAAACATAGACAATTTGATGTGAAAACAGAAATATCATAGGGAAACAGGTGAGAAACCCCTGTATTTCTGAAACATAAAATAGCCAGTAGAAAGAAAACTCATCTAAAATTCTTGGCATAGTTGTCTGAAAACTGATACAGGCATAAATTAATTTTTTTTAACAGAACATTGGTATTATTATCTGCAGTTTTCCAGGAGTCAGATTTCTGCATATGTTTATATTTTTATGTTATTTTTCAATTTTTGATGTTATTTCCAGAATTTATCAATGTTTTAATTCATGTTCTTGTACATGCCCTTTTCCTCTTCTTTTTCTCTCAGACTTATCTCTGAAGGTGTTTCTATGCTGGGAATCAGACGTGTTTCCAAGTCTTCCTTCAACTGGCTTATGAATGTGACCTTTATCTTAAAACCTGTTTATTCTATGAACTTCATAGCTTTTGTGACTATTTACAATACATATTGCACATTATTGGCTTGATCCAACATACAGTGAAATCAAAGAAAAGACTTCCCATTGACCTTGACAACTGTTGGATTAAGCACTATGGTCCAAGTAAAAGTAGCTGTAATAAATGACACAAAAATGTAATAAAGAACTCATTTATTGGCTTATTAAGCTTATTAAAATAACCTAGTGTAGATTATTAAGTTTTCATTTACAAATTCAGATTCAAACAGTATCTACCTGAAGCCCCAGTATACTGATTGCTGTTTTTTTTAAAAACATTGTGGTACAAACTTGTTACTTCTCCTCTTCTGCATGTACATTCAGTTCTTCATGTGCTGCTGCATATTTTCCATAACCTGCTGAAGACCCAGTTGCTCAGTGGCGAGTTGTTCATCAGTGAATTGCTACATTTCTTCCCACTCCCTGGAGCCTTTCTCAATGGCTTGCTGAATCAGTGTGTGCATCATTTCCACTTTGTTTCTGAGTTCCTCTGCTGTTTTGGGGCATTTGGTAAGTGGACTGCCAGTCACATGGGCACATTTATTCTAAGCTCTCCTTGACGAACGGTTATATACGGCTTTATGCTCTCAGCTGTTATTTGCTCAAACCAACGAAGGATCTCTGAGATATATTGCAGGAATGCAGAGTAATTTTCTACAGTTAGATCAATTAACCTTTTGGCCTCACTGATTAGCTTTTCTTGGGAATGACTAAGCTGCCCATAGATCTCCCGGAGTTTTTCTTTGACTTGCTCGTTGTGTTCATCGATTTTCCTCTTAGCAGCTGCAGACCAATATCGGATTTTTTCCTGAACAGCAGATGAGAGTTCTACGACCTTCTGTCTTCCCTTTCCTTCAACATCAGTTATAAGGTCGTAATATTCCTGGCTGTAGTTTTCCACCAATTCTCTTACTTGGTCTGTCAGGCGTGTAACCAAGTCAGCAAGATCTCCAAAATTCTTCTTGTGCCAATCCACGAGAACATCTATTACATTCTTCAACCATCGTAGTGCCTTGTCTTCCACCTCATAGTATTTCACTGACTGTCCAAGTGTAGTTGGATCAAAATATTCCTCCCGCAGTGACTTTACATAGAGGAGCAGCTGGTGAAGCTTTTCTGAAAGGTCCTGGAAAGTCTTCTGGCTAAACTCTTTGAACTGAGAAATGTATTTTTTAACGTCTTCTGTAAAGGATATCAGTTTCTGTGTGTAGTCTGAAGCCATTGCGTTTTTGTACAGCTGTTGTGTTTGGACTTTGATGTCTTCAAAATTTTTGGATTGCAAGCTTCTAACCATTTCTTCTACCTTCTGAAAAACTTGTTGCACTACTTCTTTCAGTTGCTTCAGTCTTCCTGCAAAGTCTGCTTCCTGAAGAGTAGCAAATGTTTGCCTGATTTTGTCCTGCAAATCTTTCAGCATTTCTCTAATTTGATCAAGTACATTACGACCTCTAAGAATTGTTTCAGAAGCAGGAAGTCTGA
Organism: Myiotriccus ornatus; assembly: GCA_036023395.1. Classification (NCBI taxonomy): domain Eukaryota; kingdom Metazoa; phylum Chordata; class Aves; order Passeriformes; family Tyrannidae; genus Myiotriccus; species Myiotriccus ornatus. Next base: position 106,551,593 of record JAYRBT010000114.1, read on the forward strand.
CTTCCAGCTCATTGATAGCTGCAATCAAAGCATCAAAGTACTCCTGAAGTTTTGAAAGGCATAAATCAACATTTTTTGCTACCTTCTCTGTAGTCATGATGTATATTTCTTCACCACTGTACTTTTCAGACAGCACAGGGACCTGGAATTTTGTGGTTTTCAGGAATTCAATGGCTGAGTCAATTAGGTGTTTTATTTTCTGGTGATAATCTTCTATTATATCAATTGTAACATCCAAAAGTTTTGCTTTTATTCTCTGATAGTTGAACTGTTCAGCTTGATCTGCTGCTCTTCGATACAGCCTTTTAGCTTTGAACTTCAACTCCTGATATTTGCCAGAGGCCTCGTTGGCAGCTGTGCGAAGCTGAGCATCTATTTCATCGATTTGTTTTACAGCAAATGTGTATGCTTTGTCAGCGTTATCCTGCATCATGTTCTTCATCTTTAAGGTGGCAGCACTAATTTCCATTCCCATATGCTCCTTATGATACCGATTAACATACCTATATACTGCATTTGTCATTTTAGGCACTTTTTCTTTCAGACCCAACAGCAAGTCTTTGGCAGCATCCTTGTTCCAGTCGAATTTCACGTGAATCCAGTTAGGTTCTTTGAAGGATATCTCACTTGTTAATATGTCAATATCCTTCTGAGGAGCAGACTGAAAATACAAAACAGGATAAGAAAAATGTAACTTGGATATACAACAAATCTAATGTTATCTCTGAGCATATTTCAATATTCTCATTGTTGCATCTTTAATTTTATCATATTTTATCAAGCTACTTTGAGCTTCTTTAAACAGCAGGACCAGAACATAACTTGGTCTTTTTTAAAATTTGACTCTGATTTTTCCTTCCTTTATATTAAATGCCTATCATGCCTCATAAGGTAAGTGAATTACTTTGGAAAATGAGCTTTCTACTCATTCTTGAAACAATTTAAAGTGAATTCAAAAAGAATTTTTAGTAGTAAATAGTGAATTATGAGTCACTTGTGAACCCTAAATTAGTCTATCATTTTGGAAGGTAAGATTTTAATTGTGAAATTCTTGTAGTATGACAATAATAAAAAGTATGCTTTGCTAGCAAATCTAGTAAGGTTTGAATTCTCATTATGTATTGTAACATATTAATGGATTAAGAAAGGCACTTCACAGATGGTCTGACCACTTCCAGTGGCCTGATTCCTATAATGGCCACTTATTTTTTATTTTAATTCTAAGTAGCCTGATGGTTACATATTAAATCTGATGAGTGGCTTATCCAAAACTGACTTTGCACTTTCTTGACTTTCAGTGTATTCTTGACCATAGCAGAGGGCAAAAATAACTGTGTGGAGGAGCTGAAACAGCCTCTTCA
>JAYRBT010000114.1:106554449-106591897 GCA_036023395.1 Myiotriccus ornatus
CTGACCAGGAATCGAACCCGGGTCTCGGCGGTGACAGCGCCGCGCCTTAACCACTAGACCACCAGGGGCTCCCTATGCCTATTAGAAATGGTATTATTAGAGCAAATCGTTACCCAGTTCTTGAAAGAGTAAAATCTTCCTGGTAGTTTGCACTCATGTCACGATGCGAGAAGCTGCCAGTGGTCTTCATAACAAGCATGTCTTCCTCGTACTTATAGTTTGAAACAACTGTGAAAAAGATTTCAAATGTGGGTATTACCAGAACATACCAGCAAACACTACAAACTACATGTTTCTGAATGACTATAATGTCCCAAATGAAAAGATACGAAAATATTTTTTCAACTGGGGTATTTTAAAATTCGTATTTTTTGTCTCAACATGGATACAATATTTTTCATTAATGCAGATCATAAGTGGATATTCTAATTTCTCGAGAGTTTAGAATTTTATTCTGATCTATATTTTTAGTATTATTATAAGGCCTAGAACTCAATTTTCTGGCTTGAAAAAAAAATTTTGAAATCAAATCTGTTTAGTTCCTAAGGAAAAAGATAGGTATTTCTTCATTTGAACTAAAACAGTTAAAAAGTCAACCTGTCTTCTCTCCTTTACATGTATTACCCTACATAATGGGGGAATGTTATGCTGTTTCACAATTTAAAGTAAGAAACTGCTACACAGGAAGATATTTCCCATTTTTTCACAGTCTGTCGTTTTTTATATATATGGTCATTAACCTTCAAGGTGACTGACTGAGACTGATAATAATTTATGAAAAAATGCTGCTGCTGCTTCTGCAAGAAGTATCATCTAATGTCAATGCTAAATAGACAGCAACACCTTCATATGCAAAGCCTGGGGAAAAAAGAAATTTGAAAAAGTGGAGTATACAGTATTTCCCCCCAAATCATGAGATATAGAATTTTAATGTCTTACCATTCAGGTCATATTCCAGGAATTGCAATGTTGAGCTGCAGGTGGAGTCAATGGAATGTTCAAAGGAGTCCTTCTTTTTCGTCAGGTCGGCTCTCCAGGTGACATTGTACAAAGGGGAAGCAACTTGGAAAGATCCGGTCAAGGCACCAAATGACGGGATATAAATTCCAGCGGGCAAGGATACTTTGAGAGGGGGAATCTCAATTTTCTGTTCAGGAATTGTAATTGTAGGCAGTTCAAAATCTGCAATCTTATTAGCTACTTCATCTAGATCTACATGGAAACTGCCAAGTGAAATACTCTTTGGAAGAGTGAATTGAGACATCGTTATTTGGTATTCAGGTATTGTCACCTCAAAAAATGGCATTTTATATTCTTCTAATGTAATATAATTGGCTCCTACATCCACTTTGGGGAATCTTAGTTTTGGCAGCGTGGGTAAATGGACATCAAATGGCACTGTGCTTAGTGTCTGTGGAATTTTGATGTTGCGCAGGTCAATGGTGTATGCTGGGACCTGGAGAGTGGTGAAAGGAAGGCTGAACTCTGGAGTGTTGAAAACAGGGCTTGGAGCCTTTAGCTGTAACTCTGGAATAGTGACAGTGAAACCATCGGTCAGCTTATTCACAGGTATGGGGAAAAAGTAACCGTCCTTACTCTTTGTGTACACGAGGGATACTGAACCATTCAAGTATTGTTTCCTGTCTGGCCTGGTAGTGACATCCAACTTCAAGATATCCCATAAGCTCTTCTCTGAAATGGGGCACTTTATGCTTCTGAGGAAGTCCATGTATGCTTTCAAAGATCCAGAAACATCAAATTTTGCTTTTGATTTGTCATTTGATAATTGCATATCATGACTGAGAGATAATGACTGAATCTGGCCTTCACCCTTCCAGCCAACTTTCTGGTTTGCAGGACTGATTTTCACTACAACAACCTGATTAACTGATGCTGTGTCCGGGAAGTAATTTTGCTGAGTGGCTTGAATCTGAAGATCTGCTGATAATTCCCAAGGAGCCAGCTCTAAGGTTGCTTTGCATCTCTGAGCCACTGTTGTTGTGAAAATAGGTGTGTATCGTGCATAGTTCTTCCCATTGTGCTCCCAGACTGCATAAACACGACGGGTAGATGCTTCAACTGCAAGTATTTCTTTGATTTCACTGTTCCAGAGTCCATCTGCTTTAGAGCGGGCCTCAAACTTGAGAGCTGACCGAGCCCCGTTAGCATTCAGGTAGGTGTTTGCCTCATGGTCTAAACTTCCAGAAAATGCATTTCCAGTGTAAAATACTCCATCAATATCCCCTGTTGTAGAAGTTTCTACTGATATGTAATATGTAAGGCTCTCTAAAGCAAATTTGTGAGCAATTTCTCCCTTAGCACTGGTGCCGTATTTGGAAGCATTAAAATCATATATTAATTTTATGCCTGAGGAAAGAGTGGGTTTAGATTTTGTATTTCCGGAAAGCTCTTGGCTGAAATTAATTTTTAAAACTGATGTATCCATTTCTATATTTGTTGCCACTGAAGCTTCCATGACCCTCTTCAAGAAAGTAATAGTGCTATCATGATTTCCTCCTAGATATTTGTTATTACTCAGGGACAATGCTGTGGCCAGCTTCAACCCTCTTTTCCTTGTCAAACTTGTTGAACCATCCAGCTTAAATTGCAGTGCATCAATGACAGAAGAGGATGAGACACTGAGATGTCCAACAACATCTGACTGATTGAACACCCCAGCGTTCGCAGTTAAAGTGATCACACTGGATTTAAATGAAAAGTCGTAAGTGATGTTACCCATGGCAGGAATTAAGATTGCTGGGCTGTTGATTCTGAATCTAGGAAGCTTTAAGGTGCGTAGATCCTGTGGGACGTGAAGGACTGGAAGCTCCAGAGAAGGTAAGACTAGTGTGTAAGACGGAACTGAAAAGCCAATAAATGGGACTGTGAATCCTCTTGTGCTTATTTCTTTTGGGAGCGTGTAACCAAAGGTTGGCATCTCAGCAGTGAAAGGAGAAACTTCAATATTCACAATTGGAATGGTGTATCCTGGAATTCTGAAAGTCCGTGGTAGGTTGTCCAGTGATGTTTGTATTTTGTATTTGTCAAATTTTGTTTTGGCTTCATTATATGACTTTGTGAGAAAATCTAAAGCAGCGTTTCTTCCTTTCTCAAAATGCTTGTTGAACAAAACGATGTTTTTATTAAGCACTTCATGCACTGCTGCTAAAGGAAGCGTGATTACATGCATGTCTTTGTTTTTCTCATACTGAGCATTCAAATTTAAATCAAAGGATTGTCTTGTTGTCTTCAGTAATTCCTTCAGGCCTACCTGTTCCCACAGTGAAAAATCTTTTAGCTGAGGAGTTTTGAGTCCAGTGTAGGGAATCTGAATCTGAGGAATGGTTAGAGGAATATTTAGGAAGTCCAGGTTGGCATCGCCATTCATTTCGACATGAGCTTCAATTCTGTCATCATTGTTGCCAGCAGACATATTATGGGAATATCTATACTGATTGAATCTGCCAGTAGCTTGCCAGCTGACCTGTTGAACAGATGGACTGAGGGCAAACCTATAGTTATTCAGGAAGTCAATTTTGCCAGTCAGTTTCATAGGGAAGCTGATTTTCACATTTCCATCATTGTTTGTTAAAAGGCGAATTTCAAAAGGCTGTGCCAAGAAGGAAAGCTCATTATTTACAGTTCCAGTAATCCGTCCATGGAGCCGAGCATTGTGAGAGCCTGTTAATTCTATTTTTCCAAGCTGTCCTGTGCCTTTCACATTCAGAACACTACGTCCCACGCGCTGCAACTCAATTTCAGACTGAATCTGAAGTGTTGCATTATTTAGGAAACCACATTCATATCTCATAGCTTGGTTGACTCTCAGGTGTTTATCATTTATTCTGTTGTTGGCAGAAAATGTAATAGTGGGGCCCTCAACCTTGAAAATGGCATGTGAATCATGAGTGCCTTCATCAGAGAAATTAGGTGAAGCCAATTTCCAGTTTCCTTTACCAGCGGAGGTAAATGAAATGTGTCCTGCTTCTACCTCTGTTGTCATGTTACTGAACAGATCAGCCTGGCTGGAGAAACTGGCTTGTGGAATATTCAGTCTGTGGGAATATGCCGTTTCACTCTGCATCCAAATTTTTCTCTGCAGCTTGAGCATTAAATTATTCTGTAGTTCTATTGAATTTTTCTTTGTATGTACGTTTGCTCTAGTTTCAGCTTCACCTAACACTGAAGTCCCTAGAAACACCACTTCATTGGAGTGATCAACTTTAAGGAACCTATGGTTGACTTTCATGGCATTTTTAAGGTTCAGCTGCTTCATGTCAGGGGCCAAAAGACGTGAATCTGCAATAACACTAAAAACTAGGAAGTCTAATTTGGACGTTGTTTGAGCTGAAATGGAGGTCACAAATTCTGGACTGTTTGCAGATGTTGTAGCATTACGAAGTTCAGCTTGTGTAGACAGTGTAAAGAATGGAGAGGTAACTCTGAAAGCACCAGACAACTTGCCAAAGGTAGGGACAGTCACAGTATGTGGGATACGCGGAAGCTGGAACTCTGGTATCTTCATGTTAGGAATCTGGAGCTCATTTAGATTTAGTTTTGGAATGAACAATTCTGGTATTTGAAACTGAGGCATTTGTATTTCTGGGAAAGAAATTTCAGAAAAAGGCATATCTCTCATCTTCAGATCTTTCAAATAGAAATCAATAGCTGGTAGCTGAAATTCGCCAGACATGAGTTTGTCTATTGTTCTCACAATCAGAAGCTTAATCTCTATTAAGTCAATTGTAAAGGAAGGAACTTGAAAGGTATTTAGGATTTTAAAATCTGGGGTAGTAAATTTCATTGGGATTTTCATGTCCTTTAGTTTCTTAATATTGATCTTACAGGAGGGGATATACAGATCAGTCAGTGGAATCCACAAGTCTGGTGTTGGAAATGTTCCTTCCCGAAGACTTCGCAGACTAACTTCAAAGGCAGGTAAAGAGCCTAGAACACTACTGATTTTAGGGACTATAAACCCTGTTTCAACAAACTGGTTTAAATTTTCAACCCAATTTTTCAGATCATACCCTTCAGCCAAGGTAGAAATTTTTTTAAAAGCTATGTTCCATTGGTCAGATATGTATATGACAACAGAATTGTAGAACTGGCTTATCTTCTGAAGACACCACTGCAATTCCTGGGAAATATCCATTTCAGAAATCCTCTCTCGCAGGTCTTCCAGATGTTCATTTACCTTGGCTTTCAGATTAGCAAATGTTGTCGAGTTTATGAGCTCCCTGAACCAGTTGATTATTGCAGCAAGCTTGGTATCTCTTAGTTGTTCCATGTATTTTGAAATCACGGCTCTAAAATCTCTTATATACTGTTTCAGTGCTTCTGCTTTCTGTGGAAGTTCTAGATTTCTGAGTTCCTCATTTATTTTCTGGGTCACTTCCCGGATTTTTTTGTTTGTGTCATCAACAAATTGGTTATAGTCAAAAGCCTGGAGCTTTTTGATCACCATGTCAAGGAACTTGTTGACTTCTTTTATCATCTTTTCATAATCAAAGGTTTGCACTTTCTTGACACCATCATCAACAAAAGCAACAACTTTATCAAAGCATGACTTCACATCAATATTTTGCAGGTAGATGGTCAGTTTCTGGACAGTTTCTTTTATTCTGTACTTGTTAAGCAGTTCTATCATTCTGTCAATTAAAAAATATACTTGCTTATCAATTTCATATTTTACAATCAGTTTGTGCATATGACCTCGGAAAGCGCTGATCTTCTCAGATACTTCATATTCCTCTATCCAATTTATAATAAAGTCTTTGATTTGTTCAAGAATTTCATTAATTTTTTCGATTGGTAAGGAATGCTTAAATTTTTCTAAAATTTCTTTAGTATCAAACATTTTAATCTGCCGTCTCAAACTTTCTGCAATGCTTCTGACATCAATATTCTCAATCTGAATCTTGAGTTGTTCTAGGTTTTCCTGTATCCTAGCTGTAATCATGTACTCATCATCTACATTTTTAATCCAAGCCAAAGTGCTGCTTCTGATTTTGTTAAGATCATATTGTCGGAAAAAAACCCGTAATGTTTCAATGATGTTGATTACAGTTGTTCTTACCTTATATTTGTTATCTAGAGCTGTCATAGTTTCAACTATTTGATCAAGAAGCTGTATAATAAGTGCTTTAATGTCATACTGCTCATAACAGTCTTTGATGTATTGCTCAATTTCTATCAGATAGATCTGCAGCTGAGACAGTATTTCCTGAAGATTTTCCATGGCTTTTTCCAGCATAATTTGGATATCATCAGATGTTATTCTGTAGTCCTTTGTGAAAGCAACCAAATTATTTTTCATGCTGCTAACTCTCCTTTTCATATCCAATTTGTCCATGTAATCATTAATATCCTGTGGGAGTTTATCCAAAGTTGCCTTGTATTTTCTCAAATGTTGTTCTACATCAATGTTCTTCAGGTAACTTTGTATGGCCTGCAGTGTGGAAAGAATGGTGCCTCTGAGTTTTTCAAAGTAAACTGGCAAACTTTCCAAGAAGGGTAGGTTAATCACATGCATATCTTTATTTTTGTCATACTTTATAAAGCCAGAGATGCTGAATTCTTGAGGCTCCGATACACTGCTTCTGAGGCCCAATACATCAATTAAATTAACTTCTTCAGATGTTAATGGTAGTACGACTGATGTGTCCATTACAGAGAGATCTGCTAAAGCTCTTCCACTAAGTTCCACACCAACCTTTACTGCATCATTGTAAGCACTGAGATCTTGTGTATATACATTATTGTTTAGTTGGCTTTTCAATTTCCAAGCACTTGACTGCTCTGATGGAGTAAAAAGCATATGAACTTTGTTGTCAAGCAGTGTGGTGTATCTTCCACTAGACTTCAAGGTATGGCTGGTAGATCCTCTGTAATCATGGGAGAAAGTGAAAGCAAGAGGCTCTGCCTTAAACAGGAGTTTGCTGTACAGGTCTCCTGTGTGTTCACCCATAGCAATCAGCTTTCCATTAGCATTGGTGTGTATGTCAGCGGTGACAGCAAATGGGGCCATAGTGGAACGCAGAGCATTGCTGAAACGGAGAGATTTGGAATCACAGTTTGTGTTCATAGTAACTGAGGAAGAAAGTCCTGCCACATCCAGGTTAACTCTGTGACTCACTGCTGCACCTCGAACATTTGCCACTGTGTCTGTTTTCAAGTCTGCAGTTAGACCAGCACATGCAAGGGTGTAGGTGTGCCGTATCTCATCTGCTCCATGGGCTCCTCTGACATTGCCACCCAAGTTCATCTTCAGAGGCTCGAGAAGCAGTTCTGCTTTACTGGAAACTTCTGTTTTAGTGTATTTAAGATTATTGGTTAGTTTAGCTGTAAGTGAACTAGGCTGCAGTTGTAGGTCAAAAATATGCCTGTGGAATTTGTCAGCGCTGAAGCTGTTATCTAACTTTGAAGCAAATGTTAAGGATAAGCCAGGAATATTCAAGTCATTTGTGTACTCCAACTTAATGTCTTTGAATGATCCTTGCAAATTATTTGAAAACTTGAGTCCTTCTCTATTAACTCTGAAGTTTAAAACATGTTTGTTGTCCATACCCAAAACTGTACTCTGATATTCGCTTCCCAGAGTTATTTCTCTCAGGCTCACTCTCCCACCTAGATTGAGTTTTGCATTGTTTTTACCATAGCGCCCAGAAGAGGACAGTGACATGGAGCCTCCAGCATTGTCGAGCTTGGCATTCATTTCACTCTGCATTGCCAGTGGACTAAACTGCACATTTGTGGTTGCACTGCTGGCCAGACCGTACCGATTGATATTGAGTGATGACTTGTGTGCAGCTCGATTTTTTTGATCAGTCAGGGACACATCAGTGTTGAAAACAAGATCCTGGGAATTGAGAGAACCTGCAAACAAGGCAGAATACTGTAACTGCTTGTAGTTGGCTTGGTACTCAGATCGAAGTGCTGCCATCTTCTTTGACAAAATTGTTTCAAGCTTATGGACACCTGCAGCATGTCGATACCTCCCATTGGTTTCAGATGACATTTTCAGCTGGCTGTTTTCATACTTCAGTGAAGCTGTGTTCTTTAATAGTCCGCTTTGTACATCAGAAACTGAAGTAATGGAAAATGAACCATCACTGTATCTGCCAGACATCTGATTGGTAGCCTGAAGGTAAGAAGAATCCATCTTCAGATTTGATTTTCCTTCTAAAACCCGTCTCTTTTCATTGTATGTGCTTGATAGAGTGTAAATGCTTCTTGCAAAGACAGAGGCCACTTCCAGGTGCCCTTCCATTTTGATGTTATTGATATTCACATTATTTGTCTTTTCAGAAATAATATCACTGGAAAATGAAAGCTGAGGACCCAGAGTACTTGATGCTGTAAGAGATAAGGTGTAGTTTGCAACTGGATCAGGTTCATAACTCTTTCTGCTGGACAACTTTAGAACTGATGTTAAGGCTCTGTGTTCCAGGTGATTTTCATATGCACAGATGAATCCATTTCTATTATATGATGCTTCTCCAGAACCTGAAATAGGAAAAAGGAGATGAAAGGTAAGTGTCATCTATACCATTTTGTCTCTAACAATTTGTCTGATGCCCCTGAACTTCTACGCTACTGTTTGAATTGCAATTACCGTTATGTCATTTTGTTTTAAAGGCCTAAGTGTTTTGGTAAATCCTTAATATTTCTGTAAAAATGGCTATTTTTTGATATTTGAAGCTTAAGTTTTGAACTATGAATAAAGTCCTTACGCTACTCTACTAAATACAATGTTGTAAAATGACACAAAATTATGACATTATTTAAACTTAAATTAAGAAGATGGACTTTCAAGAAGAGTCCATATCTAACATTCATGTCTTTTAATGTTTTCTTTATCATGCTTCAATTATGGTGAGAAGTTTAGGAGCAAAAATGAAGTCTGTTTGTTCTCTTGCAGTTTGAAAACTCAAACTGCAATTTTAGGGGAACTAACTTAAAAATATCATCTTATGGCAATATATGGACATAGAACAGTTATAAGACAATTATATATATATATACATACATACACACATATGTGTGTACATATGTATTCATATAAATAGACTGAGAAATAAATTGTGGGCATATCTACACCTGCACCTCTGCACCTACTTTTGAAGACATTTGACTTGTCAGCTACACAAGTGTCTGTAGAATCTTGCCTTCAGTTTTGAAGGGCGTTTTGCTCAATTAGGAATATCCAGAAAAGTACGGACTTTAAAATACTTTTTGAATTAAAGTGACTTCACCTCTACTGCCTGAATAAACAGACACACATAATATTTTTAAAAACAAGGTGATTTGAGATTTTGCAACACCTTTCTTTAAATAAGCATAGGCAAATTCATGTGTTGTACCTGATACAGGGAAAATAAAGCAATTAAGATAGTTTTGCCAGCACTGCAGTATTAGCACACATTCTTACCTTTCACACTGTAGGAAAGTAGATCAAAAACTGAGTCAGCACTCATGTTATAAGTAGTTTTTGTGCCAGATGCTCTCTCTGTGGTGCTGCTGGTCAAAGTGTATGCTGCTGTCCAGTTGTAATAGTTGCTGTACACTTTAGCAGAGACCTCCAACTTGCCCAGTAAAGGCACACGGAAGGAATAGGATTTTGGAATCCTAAACGTTGGGATTCTGTATTCCCGAGATGGCACACTTATTCCCATTGACTCCATTATCAGAGGAGGTGTTCTAACAGTCTGTGGCATCCATATGTCATTGGATGATCTTCCACCAAATGGCACTGGGATATCAATTACAAAACTGTTTTTATTGAAATTGTGTCTGATCCGGCCTTCACTAGAAAATAAAAATAACTCAGTTAGAAACCATAAGTTCATAAAGCACATACAGAAAATGGCATGATTCCCTACTCTGCCCATGACACTGAGCTTACTTGCCATGCTTATACCAATGTCCTGACTTAAGTTTAAGAGAGAAATGCAATGATTATCTGTTATCAGTATTTTTAAGCACTCGTTCATCAGAATGTAATGAAAGCACTTTTGGTGTCAGTGAATTCTGTCAGTGTTTCTTCCCCTCATTTTGTAATGAGGGAGACTTATAAGTCAAGTAAAAAAATTCCTCCAAAAACACTGCCACACTTGTAGGATGCTGAGTACCAGAAAAAGGCAATTATATTCTTCCTAAAAAAAGTGATGCACTCTTATAGAATGCATGAAGTCTTATTAGCTTTAAATGTTGTAACAATTTAAATTATTAAGAATTTATCTTTCTGATTATAAGTGTTTCAAAAGTTTCATCCATTCCGCATTTATTTTATTCTGAATAAAAAGCAATAAAAATCTAACCACTTGACTAGGAGTGAGGACTGGAAAAAATGGATTGTCAGCTGGAAAGCTTATGGGGAAAAAGTGTGATTATGAAAAGGAAAAACAGAAGGAAACTCGGCATTAACTTGTGAATGAACAATAGGCTGGCAAAGATACTTTTCTTGTTTGCCTAACTGGTCTTTTATATTGCAAAATCTTCTTTTTTTTACACTTAAAGCTACATCCTAGGATGAAAATTAAGTAAACACTTTTGAAATTTGTTCCTTTACATAAAAAGCAACATAACCAAGCAGTAAAAAACCCTATTATTATTATTATTAGCACAGATGATAAGAATATAGGAAAAAAACCCAGTTTCTTCCTTCCTTATACTTAGCTCAGGAACACAATTGAAACAATAGAGTTGTGTGCCACTAACATACAGTTTCATATACCATAATATAATACATGGAAAAACAGATCTAAGACAGACAAAATGCAAGTCAGACATGGAAAGAGGTCAGGTGACTCTACTGGTGAAAGTTAACCAGCATGTGTAGGGGATGGGAAGAATTGTCCAACAGAACTGCACAGGAAAATGCAGAGCTACTAGGGTTATGGCCAAAGATATAGAGTCTGTAGGGTTGCAGGACACAAATCTATGGGAAATATGGCTTCAGTAGCTCTGTGACTTAAAATCTGTTGAATGCTGCATTTTCATTTAGTACTCCTTATAGTATAATACAATACTTCAGGTTATATTCACATACTGCATAAGTGACTGCTGTAAAGTCAGATCTCATTAAACAAATGCATCAATTTCTCCATATAATTTCATTTCTCTGGTCTTAAAATTCTCTGTTTTTTATAAGACAGCATGGAATTGCTGTAAACAATAGAATAAAATTAGAATCATAACAAAGTAAAATAAAATAACACAAAAATATGAGCAAATAACTATTTTCCATTTCCTGTGTCACTGTCTCAATTTCACCCCTCACCTTTTCAGGAATAGTTCTTCAGGAACGGTGATAACAGGAAGGTTAAATTTCTGAATGTTCAGTTCCTGCAGTCCACTTAGTTTGTCTTGCAGACTCTGGGCATAGGGGACATCTTTTGAAGCCTTTTGCAGCCAGGTGTTGGTTGCCTGCAATGAGGAGAAAAGTTTTTCGAAGTAAATAAAAGGTTTTAGGACTTCCCAGTAAAGTTATCTGGAAGTCCTAGTAACTATCCATACACTGAGCCCTAGACATCTGATAAAGTGAGCGGTTCAATCAAAGTTGGAAATGTACTGCTTATTCAATCTGATGAGTTCTTTTACAAGTAGCTCCTATTTTGGCTTCCTTGGGGAGGTAAGAATTCGTCAGGGCTATGTGGTGGAGCCACAATATCTACTGTGGGTTGAACCATACCACGATAAATTGTGACAGGATATGTCGCAGTGTCATGTCCGTGTGAGCCACTTTCCGATCCAACAGTTCGTTGGCGTGCTTCTCTAAAGCTTTTGGGTAGTCTGAAAAGTCGACTGGGAAGCCAGAAGACAATTTTTTCACAGCAGCAGTGACACCTGAATTCCACTCTAGCTCAACTTTCTCAGAATCTGAAAATCAATGAATTTAAAAGGAAAGGGTAAAATCAGTCATATTCTTATTCTGTTGAGAAATATACTATAAATCAATGTAAAAATATGTTTAAATTTATAAGTTGTATATATGGATCATGTTTTTGCCCCTACCATATCTGAGAAGAACTCTTTTTGAAACTGAGTGTCCAGGAATTGTTGCAGCTGAGCTGATCTGAAGATATGCTTTGTTTGGTGAATAATTAGCCAATGCTTCACTTCTAAGTTCGGTTTGCAGGCGAGGAATAGAAATGGTGCTTCTTAACATTACCTCTTCCATTCCAGCATATCTGTGAAAGAAAAAAGTAAATGTGAATAATAATAATTGTGCACTAATAATAATAAATGTGCACTATACTTTTTTACTTATGCTTCAGGAGCAATTTCAGCATTTAAATCTATAGCGGAGGCATAGTAGGTGTTATAACAGATTGAATCAAACTCATAAACTCTGTTCCAATTCAGTGGATGCTTTCAGTTTCTGCTAGTTACTCTGGAAAACCTGTGGTAAACTATTATAATGCTACTATGTAGATACACACAATAATGAGTCTGTGTTAATTTTGTAAGATTGAAAAGGATGGAAATAGTTGCCTGTCCTGGTAATGTTGTACCAGAACCAAATTCTGAAACTCTTTACTCAAGTTGAATTCTGTACTAAGGATACAGACCGTGGCCATGAATTGGATAGAAACAAAACACTTGACAAAATATATTATGCCACTGGGCTTCATTTTCCTTTATTCACATTTATTTTATATCTCTGTAACTTTGTTGACTTGAGCAAACTTCTAATATTATGTTAGTGCAAATGAAAGGGAATTGAGGTCCCTGACATCTGTCCAAAGCTCCCACTGATATCAGAGGCAATTCTGCACGAACAGCAAAGACAAAGACTCCCTGGGGCACCATCAAGATCACAGAATTCCATGGAAGATTGAGGTTTATTAAAGAATGTGATCAGCCCATTTCACTATGGGCTTGTGGGGCAGACAATTTTAGAAACCCTGGCAGGCTGAACATTTTTGTTAGCTCCCCTGTAGGTGTTCCCGGAAATATTCTCATCATGAAGCGTGGGAATTTTTACAGGAAGCTCTCAGTTAGTTTTGGTTTTGTTTCTTATTGAGTGCCATTAGATTTCTTCATGGGGAGATGTAATAACTTTTTTCAGAGCCAAACACATCCAGTAAAAGATAATACCTCTCTGAACAAACCTTGCCTTGTTTATATCCTTGGATATAACACCTGCAATAACACTAGTACAATGCATTCTTGTAGTCATGTCTGTGCAAACATGGAAGAACTAGCTCAAGGAACTTGTAATACAAATTACATATACACATATAGCGAGAAAGATCCGTTGGTGTATCATATATATGTATTCAATGTATTACAAATAAAATAATTTAAAGTTTTTAAAGGGGGGTTTAATGACAAGCTCATATGTTTCTCTATTTAGGAAATTCCTCCAAAATAGGACAAAATTTCCCCACATTTTCTACATTCAATAAACCCTTCAGTTATCTTATTCAAAGGTAGCTGTAAAATTCTAAATGGTTTTCTGAGTTACCTTATCTGGCCACTGAGAGTAACTTCAGGGATCTTCTTGTTGTTAAAGTCTAAGACAAAGGCGAATGCTTTCTTCCCAGGAATGGATTCATCAGTAATTCTGAGGTTTGTACCAAAGTCAATATCAACATCTGGAATGTGGACATCACTGGTGAAAATCTTTCTGTCTCTGTTGTACCTGACCGTCAATGTGGCCTCATGTTGATTTACACCTAGAAAACATAATGTACTTAGGTTATTCACAGCCATGGAATCTGTTTGGACTTTTCTTAAAGGGAGAATAAAAAAGGATCAGCTTGAAATTATATCATATTAAAGATTTAACACAACATTTGACGAGTTTGAATCAGAAACTTGGTCATCTTTTTAATTCTCATCTTCTTAAACACACAGTCCACCAACACCATCATATTTTTATTATCTAAATGATCCTACAGATGATTCGTATACTTTACTTCCATATTTCATTAGAAACAGTATTTTTCTCTTGCTTATACAGAACCCAGTAACATCTCCACTTCCTTGCTTCCATTCAACAACTTCACACTTCTATTTAAATCATGAAATAGAAAATCACTCTCTCACCATGAAAATCTTGTACTGGGATTGCACACATATAAGAAAATGGAGTTGAAGTGTTTGGGTGTGAAAACAATATTCTACTTTATACTGTAAAAAGTTCTATTGTGATTTATTAATAAAAATCTCTTTCCTAGTAAATGAAACATTTCAAAACTGAGCTTAACCATGTTTTTTTTAGACTCTTACCTTCTGCCTGGAGAGCAAACTTTAAGGTGTCTATCAGGTCATTTCCCTCTCTCTGCAGGTCGTAGTTTGCACTTGCAGAGTATTCCTTCACTTCACCTGTGGACACTATTTCAACTTCAAATCTAAAGAAGGAGTAAACAAATGTCCTGTAAATAACTAATTTGTCCATGACCTCAAATGGACCAAACCATATAGTTCTCAACAGCTTTCTGATCTGCTGATGCTAGTCTGCTTTTAAAGATCTGGAAAGGTAAGCTTTACACGAGACAGTGCTGTAGATACTAAGCCTCAGGAAGGAAGGGTAGTTAGCACAAAATAAACATAGTTTAAGTTGATATGACTCACCTGGATTCTCCAGTCAAGGGGAAATATGGAGCTACCTCTGTGTCAGTGGCATTAGAGTACAATAATTTGGTGCAGAAATTCAGACCAGGGATGAAGGGCTTGCAAGAAGTTGAGGTTTCTTGGTTCTCAGTCAGAGATGGAATCTCTTCAGTTTTGGCTGGAGACACCAAATGCAGTGTATTGCTGGAACAGAAAATCAGTCATTTATTCCCAGGACAGGTGCTTAGACATTGTCCTCTTAACAAGGTTATTTCTAAATAAAACTTACTTAATGTAGGGGCTAAATGAAATAACATTTGGTGGTTAAATGATCAAGTTGTTTATTAAGTAATATTGATAATTATAATGAGAATGTATGAAGCCATTGCCCTCACTAAAATCAGTGTAAGTAGTCCATTTAGATTCAATCTAAAATAGTATTGCTATTATGCTAATTTTATGTGAAAGAAAACAAATAATAGAAATGGTAAGTCTTGTATAGAATTTCAAAAATAATGACAAATTAAAGAACCTGTAACCTATGACTCCAAGTCATCACTTATCTGGGCTATTTGTTATATTATAAAAGTTATCATCCCAGTTTTACAATGTCTGGGATTTTTCTGAACTGAAAACTTCTCCATGCCTGCCCTATCATTTCAATTCCACCACAATAAAAGCCAAGAAGAGAAGGAAGAGCACAGCCTTGAAATTTCTCATTACCTGATACTGAGGAGCTTTACTGGGCTCTTTGGAGCAGGAATGCTGAATTTCAGTTGCCCAGCTTTTACACCGACATGTGCTTCAATTCCAGATTCATGGAATATATTAGAATTCATCTCCACACCACTTCTAGCAAATTCAGGCATGTTTATTCCCAGGTGTGTTACAAACTCAACTGCTACTGAAGGTTTAGCAATGAGATCTGCCTGCATCTGTTTAATAAAAACAAAATGGGGTACTTATTTGCCCAATACAATTCTTGCTGGTTATCTAAAGCAAACATAATACTCTTGATAATCTAAAGGTAAGTTTTTATAATTGATTTTGCTATTCATAATCAGAGGGACCACATAAGTCATAACTATAATGTAACGAGTATAGCAAGATGGCAATGCCAAGGATCCTCACCTACTTTAATGTAAAAATACTCACGCTTCAGATAGACTTTGTACATGGAACTACTTGCATGTATTTTTAAATCTGAAGACAAGAGCCAATTTTCCATTGTAAAAAAAAAAAAAAAAAAAAATCAGCTATTTTCAAAAACAATGACCAAACTATTTGACAAAAAAGAAATGGATCCAAGATCTGAATTTCTTTAAACACAAACCAGCTTATTTGCAAACTTGCTTTGGCCATTACAGAAAGAAGGGACAGAATGCAAACTTATGGAAAAGATTCCAGAGGTAACTAAAAGACAACCAGTAATAATTTTCAGCATTTATTTTTTATTATTATTTAAATCTTATATATGGTGGAAAACTGAGAGTTTAGATAAACTGAAACTACTAAGAAATTTTTACGAAATATTGGCCAGAGAAAAATAGAACTGTAAAAAAGAATGGAAATATTTAACCTTTTAAAATTTTAACTGCATAATTAACTTTGTGTCATATGCTCTTTCATTGTTACAATTTCAAAATGTTTCCTATCAGGTAAAGAAATGTTTCTCTTGATTCAATTTTCATTATTTCTTTGAACTGATAATCAAATTTTTCACTTTGAATTGACCACAAATAATGTTTTGTTAACTTTTTGGCTTGAACAGCAAATTCACAAACTGTAGCTTTTCTACCATTGTAATTTGAGAGCAGTGAGAGAGAAATAAACAGAGATTAAAATGATTATTTTTGAAAGAGTGATCAAAACACTTTTAATTCATAAATTTTATTGTTTCTCATACTTAATTTATTATATGCATTACTTCTTAAATTAATCTAAATGTCATCCACAAATTAACCAGAGACCTCTAATGAGGGTGGTTTTTTTTTATATCAAGAACATTTTGTAATCCTTCAAATTTTTCCGTTTTTATGGTTTTATCCATAAATGAGATTGTAGATTATTAGGAGGAGAAATAAATATAGACAGCTATTGAGACTTACATTTTTTTGTTGAAGCTTCACAGCTACTCTGGCCCCAGGTGTTGCTATTCCAGACAAGGCAAACTTCAGTTGAAAACCTGCTCCAGTTGGAAGCTCAAACTCATTGTCCATGAATATGTAGTGGACAAATAAATCCCTGTCAACACCTTTTGAGATGGCTTGTGCAATCTGTGAATCAAACAAGGAAATGAACAATAACAAATACACACTTTGGAATATGAGCATTTTGTACTTTAAAAATTGATCAGGGAATGATTGCAACTCTATAATCCAAAAGTTAATTTCATATGGAGTAGAGAATCTAAATTCTACAGATTCCTTGCTTCAAAAATGTACTTTAGACCGTTTAGCAAAATCTGAACTTTAAACAAATACCAGATTTTTTTACCTGCCTACATACGCATACAAAGGTGAATTTGGTTTGGATACCATTTAACACTCTGGTTTTACCAAAGTCAACAGCAAAGCATTTTTTGTACTTCAATGAAAGAAGAGTTTTACCAAATATTCTTAAACTGTACTACATCTTCTTTTCTATTTAACATGACAAATTGTTTAACATATATTTTCATAATTAGAATAACTTAATGGCCTATAGTAAGATTTTGGGCATTGTTCCAGTAGAAACCTCAATAATACAATAAGATCTGAACTTTCTCTTTCTTCCCCCCTCACCAGTCTTCCAGGAGGACTCCTCTTGGTTACTGAGGAGTCTTCATGGATTTCTCAAGAGTCCTTCAGACCAAACATGGATATTTGATTTTAAACAATTTTATTTTCATGCTAGTATGAAATATCTTTGCAAAATAATTAAATATGATCCAAATCTTAAAAAAAATCTGGTAGAAAAAAATTTATATTGCACATTGGTGTATCAGAAACATACCATTTCGGGAATAGTCTGAAGAGTTTTAGCACTCTTTAAAATCAAGCTTCCCAGCAATTTGAAATCATTGAGTTTCATGTATCCAAGTTCTTCTCCCAGGATTCTCAGATATGCTCTTCCTTCAGGAGCTTCTTTGTTGCTCAATTCTTTTATCAGTTTTTCGATGTTAAGTATTATTCCTTTTGTGATATCCTGAAAATTCAGTCAGAAAGCAGCAAAACAAGCTTTAAAGAAAGCTATAAAATCATGTATGTAGAACAGTTACTTAGTGAATGTCAGCTACTCTGCCTGCGCTCTTACAGATTTGTCTCCAGGCAATGACCCCTCCGAAATACAATTGAGAAAACACAGTGTTAAATAGCATTATGGGTTTGTATTTTAGCTCACCAGAAGAGGAGAAGCAAATATAGAAAAAAGAGGGTAAATGCTGTAATTACTGTGTAAAAATAGGAAAATATTTTCAAGCTGTACCTGATCCTGTTTGCCATCCTGGGAGAGACCAAAATAGTCAAAAAGTGCCTTGGAAACCTGCTCTGGCACTTTGCCATCAACCCAGTAGAGGGCCTTGGTTGCAGTGTCTGGGAAAAATCCCTTCTCTCCAAACAATGCTTCCAGTGTTGGTTCAAACCCCTTTCCATCCAAGCCAAGCTGAAATGAACAGGAAGGACAACACATAACTGAGACACTTCCCCTACTTCTTTGGAACTTTACAACAAAACAGACTTTCTGGGGAATAAACAATCCATTTAAAGTGTATCCTATAAGTCTATGACACTTAAGGGAAGATATGGAATACTATGGCTTATAATTGATTTTATCTCTGTGGTGAGGTTCAATGAAAAATCCCCACATAGGCTGCATATCACTTAAAATTTACTATGAAAACTTCAATGTGCCAGTAATGATTCATTATCATGAAGTCAATTTGTTACAGATGGGTTCATTTTACCCTAGCTGAGACCTTTAATAACTTCAACAGGGTCGTGCATCCAGTCAGTGGCAAGTGACATCACATAACGGATGGGTTGCTCTAAAGCCCATTGAGATCAAATCAAAGTCCCCTTGTAGTCATAGCTATCCTTAGATTTCTCCCAAAGCTTGTAAAAACAATACATTATTCACAGAAAGTTGCTATAAGAAAACAGAAATGAGAAAGAAAACAGCTGAATACTAGCAAACGTTTTTGATAATTGTTGTACCTCAAAAATATCACTTGGGTCAAATCCATACACATGCAGGGTGGTTTTTAACATGGTCTCTTTAGGAACATAGCTGTTTGGGTCAAATACCACATTTCCCTCTACTTTGGCAGAGATGGGTTCAATTCCAGGTACAGAAACTCTTTTGGAAATCTGATAATTTTGTGAGAATTTTTTGAAATCTTTGGCTGTTGGAACCTCGTTTCCTTTCAGAGCTTCTTCAACTCGGCTTTTTAGACTAGGGAAGAGGATAGCAATTAAAACATGATTAGTGTATATTCCAAGCACTCATTTAGTCTTAATTTTTTCTGCCACTTGCAAACATTCACACAGCTGAGGTGATTACAAATGGCTAGATCTTTGCACATCTTAACAGAAAACAAGACTTAAGGGACAGACTATAATCTGGTACTGCTCTGACAAAGACATAGTTTAGTCAGCTGATAGGTTTGCTCAAATAAACAGAAAACATCCAAGCAAAAACTTCATGGCTAGATAGCTACCACTGCAGTTATGGTCAGAACTTTGTTTTTCCTAAGAGACCTATATGCAACTAAATTTGCTTACTCTTCAATGCCTATTTCTTCAGAGTCTAGGATGTTGGCTATGTGTGAGGCAACAAAGCTTTTCACTTGCTCGTTCTTCTCCTTTGTGAGGATTCTCAAAATCTTTGCAAGATCACCTGGGGAAGGATTTTTCATCAGTATGAGATAGGCTGCCAGACGTTTTTCTGTAGGTACATCTGATTCTTGGAATGCTTTGAGAAGTGCTGAACAATCCTATAAAAATAGAGAAAGGTTTGCAATGGTGAACTGGCTCACAGATGATATTGCTTAATGCCCTTAGGAATATATTGGGTGAAATAATTTTCAGAATGCAGTATTTTCAGGACTGCATACCTAATTCTGTACTTTACTTCTATAACAAATCAAAACAGTTTCTTTGAAGCTATTTTGTTAAATTTTCTTTTGCTAGAAAATATCATAGAAATTATGGCTTTATTAAAACTGATTTTCATAGAATCAGAGAAACATAGAATGGTTTGGATTGGAAGAGACTTTAAAGATCATCCAGTTCCAACACCCCTGCCATGGGTAGGGACACCAGAAACAAAATCTTCCACTAGACTTGCTCAGAGCCCCATCCAATCTGGCCTTGAACACTTCCAGGGATGAGGCACCCACAACCTCTCTGGGCAACCTGTTCCAGTGTCTCACCACCCTCATAGTAAATCTTCTTAATATACAATCTAAACCCACCTTCTGTCAGTTTGAAACCATTATCCCTTGTCCTGTCACTACATACTCTTGTAAATAAACTCTCTTATCCTTTATTTTCTTATATTTTTTAATCATTTTGGTTCATTGGTTGGTTACTCGGGTTTTTTTAATCCTTTCTTATTTTATCCTTTATTTTCTTATCCTATACAAGGCAGGGTAAATTCTTCTTTAGAATATCGAGTTTTGATTGTTGGGAATCAGAAGTGTTCTTGTCTGCACGTAAATTGTCAAAATTTAGAAACAAGATCACTTGATTTAGGAAAAGAAGGTGATCAAAATCCTCTGTTGCAGGAAAATTAAAAACAAAGTTTAAAAATAAGCAATAATTAAAAAAATAAAATGCTTTAAACTGAATCTGAGGATGTGAGCCTCAGGTGTTTTCAGGCTCCCAAACTTTTTAAGCCTTATCTAGAAACAAGAGCATGTCTCTTAGACTAGAAACTTGATGTTGAAACTGTCTCACTATACTGAGCTGAAGTGCTCTGTATAATGACACCCATTCTGTAGGGGATGCTGTAATGTCATAGTAATGTAAACATAAATCTAACCAGAACTACTAACAATGACAACAAAATATCAGTATAAAATAGGGACCTGATTTTTTTCCTACTTAAACACATTCAAATCTGGAGCAATTCATTAGTTAACACCACCTTTGAATAAGCAGATCTCCATTTAAGACACTAACAGGAACAGATCCAAATTAAGACTATTTATACAAAACAACTGCATCTCAAAAGAACAACACCCACTGAGTCAGAAGACTGCAGAACTTCTCAGATATGTGTATGGAAACTAGATGAGGGAGTTCTAAAAAAGTTGAAAGGGAGATAGCAGAACTATGAAATAATGGGAATTTTTTGCATATTCAGTAACTCCTGTGAACAGCCAAGGCGAATTGAGGACAGTTTATCCTGGTTCTTGTGACCCAATTTACCTCTTCAGTAATTGTCATTTTCCTGAATGCCTGGATGGCTGCTTTCTGAACTGAAAGTGATGCAGCTTCGTTTCTGATACATGTCTTCAGAAAAGATTTCACATTGGGTTTAGCTTTCTCCATTACTGCACCCATGTTTCCAATAGCCTGTCAGTGATGAAGACACAGAAAGGTGACAAACATTTTTTCTCCATTAAGAGAAGCAGAGTGCTATATGCACCACAATTTATAATAATGTCCTATATAAGGAAAGAAGGAAATAAAAATACCCGAAGCGTGAGGTATGTGAGCTCATCTTCCCCAGAACAATCAGTGCCAAGCAGCGATACCATGAAGTCTGCAACATCTGTGATTTCCTCTGTCACAGTCTTCTTCTCATTGTAGAACCTAAAGAAATATAGAAACACTTTACAAACTAAAGGAGAAAACGGGAAATGTCTATATTTTATTCCTAAAGAGCAAATTCATTACAACAACAAAAAAACCCTTGAAAGCTGAGCACTCTTAGGGTTTACTCTAAGCATTTCAGCCTTGAGGTTATTTTGTACAATTGCATGCTGTCATTACTTACTTAGTAACAGAATGGCTCAAGCCATAAAAAGAAGCTCTACTTGGCTGATACTGGGCCATGTTAAGAATTTCCCGTATTCTCTGTGGAGTTGGAGCAGGCAACAGTCCCAGGGTGTATGTGACCAGGTCTGCCACGAGCGGATTCACATTTCCAGTTCTCAGGATTTGAAGGACTGCACTGTAGCACTCTGGAGTCCCACACTGGGTCAGGGCCTGAACAGTGATGGAACTGAAAGGAGAAAAGAAGACTTTGACTAATTAATTCCCTGTCTTTGCAGTTATTGTGGATATTGACTGTTTGAAACAAACATTTGACAGGTTTATTAAGGTGTTTAAATATAAATGGTGCATAATTTTTTACAAGTTATAGTTGTAGTACAAAAAAATAAGAAGATCAAGAAAATATAAACAATATCACCAGCACACCTTTTTTTTTTACCTTTTTTTTTCTTCAAAACAGACGCTCCCAAAATTTTAATATTATAAACTAATACAATAAAACTAGACTGAGACTCTAGTCCCTCTACAAACTGAGGGCATAACATATGTGTAAACTGAGTCAAGTCCAGCTTGGACAGAAGAGTAAGGGGAGTAGAGGGCAAGGTCAGACCAAAGAATAGGGTTCTTCCATGTCTCCCAAAGTCTCACCTTCAAAACTCTGTTCTTTGCTGTAAGTCAGACTTGGGAGTTTGGAATTACAGCCACTGTTCTTGAGCAAAACCGTGTGAAAGATCTTTGGCTACAGTAACTATCCACAGGACTGCTCCTGGCATGCACACTTGGGATGGTGGAGGGGCTGTACTGGACTGTGTTATACTCCAGTTCAGCTCCTCCAGTAAATTTGGAATATTTGATGGGAGAATGATATAAACAATATTAGTTCTTTATAGAAGACTAGAACTTTCAGATCTATTTGAAGTCTTATACTTTTGTCATATATTTAATATTCAAGCTCCAATTAACAACTGAGCATTTCTGACAGAAAAATGTAAAATTCACAGGTTTTATTATCCGTTCTTTATTTCTCTCTCTGGATAATTCTGAGGATACTTATCTTTCTGAAAGACACCCTATACATCTAATTCACTTCTAATTTAAAACCATTCACAGCAAATCAACAACAGAATGGTTTCGCCACGACATGTGGTGTACTTGCACACTGCACAGCTGTACCATACCTTGAGGTTTCCATCATCTTTGGTACAAGAGAGCCAAGAGTGCTGTTATGTAAACTTCTAAGCCCAGAAACAAATTTGTAAAAGAGCCTTGCTCTCTGCTGGTTCTGCTGGGAGGCCGTAAGTTTCTGCAGTTCCTGAAGGGTTTTCAGAACAACATCACCCTGCTTGGGGAATTTGGCATCTGTACTTTCCAGTGCAAGTCCCTTCTCTTCCAGTTCAGCTACAAATTTAAAAAAAAAAAACTGCATTTGTTATCAAGGAGCTATATTAATTTTTATTATCTGTCTTACATTCAGTAAAAACACAAATGCTCTCTCATGCTTTCCCATTTTCTACTCAACCTTTTTCCTTACTAAATTTCACTAAAAATTACAGATTGATTTAGTCCCCTCAGGGGCATCTTTAATTAATTCAAGGTTTAAAATAATCATCTCTGTATTTATATTTTGTTCCTGTGTTTGTGTAATGGAGAACTACAGCTTTACCTCCATCAAAATACTTGTTATTGATCTTTGGGGTATCTTCAAGCCTCAAGGTCTGGTTGACCTCTGTCATCACACCATAGCGATTTCTAGGAAACAAAGAAAAATTCACTGCATTAGTTGAGTCTAAGTACCCTTGAGAGGTCTTAATACGTCTCCTGCCTTCTTAAAAATAAAATGTATATTTGAAGTCAGGGCAGAATGTGATACATCATCATTTAAAACAAATATTTATGAATAAAGGATAAGGATAAACAGTGAGCAACCTACTTGTATGAGGAAGGCAGAAACAGGTGTTTTTCACTGCAGACAGCATCTCTGATATGCCTTTTCTTTGCATCAATATTGTAATGACAGAACTGAGTGCTCTTTAGAAGGGTAGATAATGGGGTGTTCTGCAAAATAAATAGTTTGGCAGTCATTTTACTGAATAGCATGGAAACAATCATAGTTTTAAAGGCTGACACAGTTTTACTGTAATATTAAAAATTAAAGCATATTGG
Organism: Myiotriccus ornatus; assembly: GCA_036023395.1. Classification (NCBI taxonomy): domain Eukaryota; kingdom Metazoa; phylum Chordata; class Aves; order Passeriformes; family Tyrannidae; genus Myiotriccus; species Myiotriccus ornatus. The sequence goes on from JAYRBT010000114.1 coordinate 106,578,158, forward strand.
AATCAAAGGTGAATAACTGGAATTATTCTCACACAAAGACAAAATTGTGCCAGTAATAATCTTTAGTCATAAGTCTCTTCACAGGCAAAAATCCCACCAAAATTTTCGCTCGGGCCTTATCGAGGTGTTTGGGTTGGTAGTTACTTCATGATTGATCCCCTGCTGCCTACAACAAAGGACTCCTTCATAAAACCAATTTGTAATTTTTGGAGTAGTTCAGTCCCCTTGCAACAACTGATGCTCTTTTTAATTTCACTCTTTTACAAATTTTAAAGACTTCTACAAAAAACTGTAGCAGTGGTAGAAATTACAAAATATGTTTTCAGCACTATATGAAACCCTATCTTTTTAAAGTTAAAACACTCTAAAGCATGAGTGCCATTATACCAGAAAGAAATCTGACAATATCCATGCAAGCAACTGCATTTGATCATTGTGGATTAACAGGTAGAACAAACAGCATGCTTAACCATTACTTCAGGGCACTTTGAGCCCTCTCCTCCTGCACATCACACACACTTTAGGGTTTGGGTAGGCTATATGCTTTACAAGAAATTGGAATTTTGAAAATTTTTACCTACAAAACTAAAAATTTGGCTATGATCTGATAGGTTACCATGTAATCAATAGTACTAACTCCATCTATGAAAGGCTCTCTGCATCTTTTTTTTTCTCTATTGACTGCCAACAAAACCACAGTCTGATATAATGGAATGGTGCAGAAAAACTGTTTAAGTTTTTAGAAAATATAAATAAATACAAAACTTAGTCATTGTAGTAGTTGTTTATCATTTTAAGTGACGGTGAGAAAAATGTTACATCATATAATTTTTAATTAAATACTTACCAGTCCCTTTACAATGGCAATAGGGCTGACATGATCTCTGATGGGATGGAAGTTGTCACAGCCTTTCAGGTATCTGGTAATTGAAATATCTTCTGCAACATTTCCTTTTCTGGACTTGAATTCAACTTCACTGTCACACTTTCCATATATAGTATCCTGGAAAGAAGAAAGAAATCACCATCTCTGCTCATGCTGTCAGATATTTTCTGATCTATTTAAAAGGCACCTTTTCTGATCAGAATTTCCAGGCCTTTTGAAAATGATGTTCAGCAGTAACTGCCTAGGTGAGCTTTCTTCCATTTGTCAAGAGAGTAAAGGGAATACTTTCAAAACACCTACCATTGAAATTGTTTTTTCATTTTCTACTGTTTCTGTTGGCACAAGTAGAGCTGAGATGATCCCTCTCTTGAGATTCAGTACATTCAGAGGTTCGTCCTTCTCTGGATACAGCTTGACTTTTGTTCCATCCTGAATGCTAAATTTTAGCTCATGCCTGGTGCCCAAAATAACAACATTAGAATGAAATGTTAAAGACACACAGTAAAGAACATGTTATCAATAAACTGCTGGGCTACAGATAAAGCATCATGTCTGCCTTGGTCTCTCAGTATTTACTATTCACTGCTGTTACTAATAGGAAGTATTACTATTAAAGCTGCAAAATTCTAACCAAGGACATTCCGATATCACCAGATTATGTCATATAGGGACAAGCAAATACCAGGAGAAGTGGCTGGAAGCTGGAATTGCATAAATTCAGAGAGGAGATAAGTAAATTTTTAGAATGAGGTAATTATTAACTAACGCAGTAGGCTGCAAAATGATGGGAGGATTCTCTACCAGTTGTAGTCTTTAAATAAAACCTTTGTGGTTTTCTGAAAAACATGTTTTAATAATGTCTCAAGTTGTTTTGAGATCTATGGCTTGTGAAACAAGATGGATACTAAGGCACTAAAACATGCATTAAGGTGCATGACTAAAATATGCCCTGACAAGCCCTAGATACTAGTTGGGTGGAGGGAGTAGCAGCAATTAGTTACGAAAGCAGATAAATAAGGAAAAGATAAACTGCATAGGTCATTAAAGACTGGGATCAGAAATCTGGACTTCAGACTCAAGCAATCTGGACTTCAGTCTCAAATGCCTTTCTATTGCACAGTCTGCACCATGGCATTGAAGGAAAATTATCTTAAAGTGGCTGCATGCAGCCAGTTGAGAATGTGCTTACAAGAAAGAACATTACACTTGCAATAATATTTTGGGGACTACACAACAGTTTACTGATATAGATGATAGAAATGACAAAAACATTCCAGATGAAAATTCTGTATCTAAAAAAGCCTTCCCTACTAGCAATTGAGAACTATGCCATGTTAACCATAAGTTGTATCAGAGAGAATTTTGCTGTGGAACCAGCTTACAAATCTACCATGTTATCACGAACTGTGTTCTATACCTAGAAAAACATAGTCAGGGTAGACTATAACATTGCAACCTGTTCAATTTAAAGGTCACAAGTGTTGATGATAACTGATATTACCTACCTGGACATGGTACTTGCAAAGTCCTCAGAGTTCTTGGACTTTTTCAGAATAGCCCTTCCCTCGGAGTCAACACCAAATGTCTCCCTCAGGGAGCAATGCATTGTCCTCAGGATGAAGCGGCACAGCTGCGGTACCTCCAGTTCAACCTGAAAACACAAATATGTTCATCTTTTTTCATTAGCATGTTTCCAGGATCATCCAGTTAGCTGCCACTTTGAAAATTCTTTGGATTTTGTAAAGTGTCAGAATCCCCCTGCTAGCAGCTGTTGGAAAAAATGCCAAGGTGCTCTAAGTAGCTTAAGGTAACTCGAGGGAGAAGATATGAGGGGAGGTATTTACTTGGTTAATGGCATGGAGTATATGACATACGTGGTAAACAAGCAACTGAGAATTTAGAATGTTAGAACTGTATGAAAACTTGAACCATTACACTGATCAGTGTTTGGACTCTATTAGAACCGTGTGTGCTAAATAAAAAATATTTTTCCAAACTACTCAAAGTACAGAAAAAAAACCCACAACACAATGATGAGAAAGTTTTGGGCAAAATGAAGGGACATTGGGTAATTTAATGGCCTATGGGACCTTTTACTCCTACAGTCCCGGTATTGACTTGACTGTCACCATTAACAGGTTATCGTGGTCTTCATGGCTTCAACGAGCTGTTGTAATTCAACTTCTAGAGTTGTTTGATGGACACTGGTAGACTCCGCTTGGGAGCCAAGGAAAACTAAACTACCAGGTTTTGCCTCTCTCTCATGTAAAAGGACAGCCAGATCAGGTTTGAAATGGACTGGCACAATGGCATGAAGGACCTCTGCCATCCTCAGTGCCTTCTGTCTAGGACAGGGAGGGCTTAGTCATTGTGACTCTCAATATGTGCCTTTCAGAAGAATGGCCTTGTTTGGAAAAACACTGAAGGATGCTTCCCAGCTGCCAGCTCCCATGTTGTTCAGTATACAGCCCCAATTACTCCTCTTTGCCTACCTTGCAAGTGATCTTTGAACCACTTCGAGAATCTGCTGTTCCTGTGATCCCATTTGATGTTTCTGCTTCATATGAGTAAACATATTTTCTGAGGGGTTTAAACCTGGTTGCATCTTCTGCAATTGGGAAAACAAGAGTGGTTTTATGACTTGGGTAGGATATGCACATGTAATCCTTACAATACATGCTTAGTGTTGTCTAACTAAAATGACTGCCACAGATAAAGGAAACATGAAGACTCATCCTCCCACTATTTCCTTTCACAGAATAGCTTTCAGACAAAACTGTGATGCTTTCATATCAGCTGGATTATTTCTGAAGCATAAGACCAAACTTGTGGGGGCAGCATAAATTTTGGGGTCCACTGTTCTGTTTGATGGGATCTGCCAATATAACCTCATCTGGCCTTCAAATCATGGCCCATCAAAGGAAATGACAAAAACAGGAGAAAACTTACGGTGTGGAACTATTTTAAAAATTACGCTATTACTTCTAAATTAAGCCAATCAAATGGTAGTTTTCAAATCGGTGATAAAATTATTCATTTCAGCTCAGATTTTTCCATCATAACAATAATGCAAGAAGCTGCTTTACCAGTCACATGATTGAGACTGAAAGCAAAGAAACACAGAAAGAGACAGAACACCAAAACTAGAATTCCTCAAGATCCTTTCACTTGAATCTACAGAGGATTTTTCTGCTCCAGACTCTCCTGAAATATGATCTACTCTAATTCACTTACTAGATCAGAAAATTTTACTAGAGTGGACTATTTTTAATAGAGATAAATTTCAGTTATATGAAGAGCATTCAGCAAGGGAAAAGCTTTAAATTATGACTAAGAACAAGAAGGAGGGAGTATTTCAGGAGGTGTTTCTCTTTCAGTCAAAGGAAGCCCCAAAACCTAACAGGCTTCCTCAAAGGAATGAATTTCACCTGTGTTTAATCTCTCCCTCTTGCCTTAATTTGTAATTTTAAACTCCACAAGCAGGGATAAATGGGGTAATGGAGACATTTAGAAAAAACATAGTCTCAGGTCAAATACAGGCATATAAGATACTATATTGGTATCTGGAATGCATAACATAGGCCAAACAGTGTCCTCAATCCCAATTCACTCCCATTATAAGTGCAGGCAGAGTTTTAAATTAAACAGGATGATCAGGCACTCTAAGTGTCTGTGTTGAAGCAGTTTAAGTCAATTTGAACTAGAAATTACTGTTCCCTCAGTTTAGGCTGAGCAACTCACTGGATCTGGGGCTCTGTTGTGGTGCTGAGTGAAAAGCAATTTCCTAAATTGCTCCTCTGGGGTTATTTAATAGAGTCCTGATCTATTTTATAGAAAAACAAAAATAGGTAAACCTGGTGTAAACCCAAATGCCCACCATTAAATCTGTATGATTTGACCTGCCCACACCTCCATGAATGCAGGCTACTCTTCCTCTTTTATAAAATATTTGTCATGTCAGAGGCCAATGGCAATATAACCTTGCCCTTTATGTCACAGAATTTCATACTTAGAGGGGAGAAAATAGTACCATGCATCTCTTATTTCCTCATTGAACTATCACTTTTATAAACTTTACATATTTTAATAGTATTTTATCTGAGATCACATTCATGTAATTGCTAAACAGAATAATTATAATTAATACTAGCTGTCATACCATAATCAACATCTTAAAACTTTTGAAAACTTAATTATGTATTTAACCATAAAATTAACTTCTACTAAAAATTCAACACTATCCACGTCACTTTTGGCTATCCTGGAAAATAACTATACACGCTCAGAGAATTTTGCAACACCAGTATCTACCATGCTAAAGCAAATGGCTAATTATTGCTTCATATTCTGCTTTTAAACAGAAATTAGTAAAAAATAAGGAAATTATAAGATTAGAAATGCAAATACCAAATAATTTATTGGATCAAAAATAGACAAGAAATTGGCAGTGAAGCTCAGCAGTTTTTGAGTTGGTTCAGTGAACCCAATTGCCTGGAGATGGTGCTAAAGCACCCAACAGGAAAAAAAAACCCTGAAGACAAAGAACAAAACAACTCATTCAGTACTTTGACCCTGTGGTCGAACATTATGTATCTAACCAAGCAGTCAGGGCCAGTCAGAGTTCATTACAAAGATAGGGCATAAAGTCAGCATTTCCTGAGTCTGGAGTTGTTTAAAGAAATTGCTGTCCTTGCTGACAGAGTTGATGATTTATTCTACAGGTATTTAGTTAGATATCCAAGTGCAATTCTGTGGGCTTTACCACCGTGAAGGGTAAATAAAATGCAAGATACACAGTAAAGTGTAACGTACATAACCTCACAGCTAAAGCTTCACATTTGCTAAACAGGGATTTTTATATTAAGGAATTTGCACCTGACAATCAAATAAAAATAAAAAAACAAAACCCCAATGGAAAGTAGTTTCTTAATGGGAGCTGTAAAAAAGTTCAGAAAATCATTTTCAGCTTGTCCAATCTTGGGAAACTTTAACAATTATTCAAACCAATCCTTATGGGTAATTGAATGCCTAAAATAAAAGGCAATAAGTACATCAGAATATTGCCATCATTTTCATTTCAGTTATTTCAGAAGAAGAGATTAGGAAAAGTGAGGCTTTGAGAGATGTACTCAGTTAAAACAGTGATAAAACAAAAGCAAATCAATTACTTGAACATCCTGGATTTCCATTTTCAGGTGTTTCTTCTTCTGTAAAAAAAAAAAGAAAAGGCACAAAACCCCCAATTAAAAGCTGGAAAAGCAATTTATAGCTATAAAACAAGGGCTATTCATATATAAATGTAAATACTACATTTTCATTGTAAGACCTTTTTAATTTATACCAACTTCTGATGTAGTTTGAAGGACTGATGTAAATAACAAAGCTACTATTACCATTGGCAGTAGAGAGTCAAATCTATAAGGAGTTACAAGCAGTTGCCTTGATACAGTGAACCAAAATCCCACAGTAGGATCTTTAACCACAGAATTAAATTAATTTGATTAAAACTGAGAAGGATCAGCTTCTAGGTTGACAAGTATTTTTAAAAGCGCTATGTTATGTAAAATAGACAGTTTGTAAAGGATGGACACAAAATGTAGGGGTAGACAGATGAATGTACAACACAACACAGTTTACTTTTAAATTTTAGTCTATTTGAGCACATGAAAATACTGTTGAATGGATGAATGACTATACTTTGTTTTTTTTCTGAATATCGAGAGTTCATTCTTTATAGGAAAAGCCTATTCAAGTTAAGAAGAATCATTTGCTCTAATCAGTCTTAGGTATGTTCCATATGACCCTATTTAAACCAAAACTAAATATAACATAATCTAGTAAATTTGCTGCATTCATTAGATGCTATGTTTTTTTTTGGGATATCACACATGAAGGCCAGCATTCTTCTCTGCACACTTTCCAAATATCCATTCTGGGAATTCTAAGGTAGACAAGTCTATAGAAATAGACTCTAACATTAGTTAGAGTCTATGCTCCAATGGCAACAGGAATACTACTATTAGCATTAAAATAATATCAATAACATTATTAATAACCAATAAAAACAAGGTTTATTGCATAACAATAAAATTGTATAACATTTCTTGTTCTAAAGAGCCATTTCTTGGGAAGCAAAGATAGCTCACAATCCACAGCACCATGTTGATCTCAGCTGTCTTTTCTAGGAAAAAAATAAATCTCCACTGACCTACTTCTTTTACTACTTTTATTGATGACTGTGTCCCTTCAACACAAAACTCTGTTTCAAATGCCAGTGCTGCCTGCCAAATACAATCTGCTTTACTGCTCTCTGTCTTCACATTTGTCACAAAACAGGTTAGCAACAGCTGGGCTGAGTCTGCATGGTCTCTCCAAGTTACAGGAGCTCCACGAGTGGGCTTAAAAGCACAACATTACAGAAAAATGCCTTATAAGTTGCAAAATACATTAAATCTGCACAAAAGACAGCAGGCAACATTTGTGACTTTTTCTCCACTGGGATCCTCCTATAATTGCCCATTCCTGTGAAGGGAAGGGGTGATATCTTTGCCACACTGAACTTTTTTAATTCTATAAGCCAGCATTGTGTTGGCTGATTTTTTTGTAACATTGCTGTTTTAATAGATTCATAAATAAAGCAGGAAAAAGCATTAACATAAAAGGCAGTACTTACGTGTGAGAACACCACTGCTGAGCAGCAGGGAGAGCAGCAAGAGCTGCACAGGGCCCATGGTGAGCCCTGAAATCTCTTGCTGCTCTTTCTTTTCCTCTTTTTCCTTCCCTCTTCAAATCTTCCCTGCTGCCTCAGAGGGAGAATGAGCCTTCTGACTTGGACCTCCATTTATATAGTCTGTAGCAAGCAGCTGAGTCAAACAGTTTAGAGAGCTCAGAGCAAATTGCCAAAGGTCCAAAGGTGAGAGTCCCAGATCCTCACTGTGCTCCACACAATGCTCTACTTTGGTTACTGGGAGTCATAGAATCATTGAGGTTGGAAAAAACCTCTGAGATCATTGAGCTAACCTCCAGCAAACTGGGAATTCTCCACTTAGCCAAGACTGCTCATAAATGACTGAAATTGTCCCAGTGTCCCTCACTTCTGCTACTTCCCCATCCTTACTCCTCTGAGAATCAAAAACTGTAATTTCATGAACTCTGTGATTTTGTGATGAATCAAAACACTCCTAACATACAGGGCTGTCCCACTGCCTCTGCCTCAAAAGCAAAACCTACATAAGAATGAATACAATGCATAAATTAGAGATGGAAGAAGTTATCACTGCATCACGCTTTCAAGCTGTCGTGTAGATGCTGAGACGTTTAAGGGTATGAGTACTTGAGAAAGTGAGAGTATTGTGTAATTACAGGCAGGAGAATAAAAGCTGGGGTTTTTTTCCTTTGTACCCAAATTACTCATATGCCTTTCTAAAAAAAACGTGACTTTTACTTGCAGTATTGAGGTAAATCAGATCATGTCCATGTTGAAAGTAAGCTCTGTATAATTCTTTTGTTTCCTTATTTTGATACTCATTTTCATATGTTTGCTAATACAAAAATATGAAAAAGACAATAAATTTTATTTGAATGAGGAAGATAAACCTATGAAGAAGATAAAATTGATTAAAATACAACCCCCCCCCTTTTATGGATGTGGGGACAGGGTTAATGTAATGAGAAATTCCAGTAGTCTGAATTCTTTCTCTATTCATATCTATCAAAACTAAATGCAGTAAAAAAATTGACTATGAAAATAGTTAAGAAGATTTTATTCACCAAATTTAATTTCCATATATCTGATCAAATGGAAATGTTTTGACATTCAGAAATCAAAATATTTTGCCTTAGCTTGTTGAATGAAAAATCAAAATTTTGGCCTAGCTAAGCAGTAATTTCTTTAACCTAGCAAAGTTACTATTTTACATCATTGGTAGTTATCTTTTAAGTCTCAAATTTCTTCATACCCTTTCTCTCTTGAACTGAATAGATGGATTACACTTCCCAGGATGCACTGTGATCATGTAACTCCTGACATCAGCTCAACCAAATGGTTAACACTGATGTACAATGGGATGTACTTTCCAGTAAGGGAGCCATCTTCCCTGTAATCAGGATTTTGTCTGATAACATTAACAGAGAGATTTCTTGCAGAAATTTCTTTTGTGGGTTCATAAGTGTTGGAGACACCAGGAAGAAAGTATTTCTTTGATTTTACCATTTCAGTTTCTGTCCTTGGTTTATGCCAATCACAGATAGATTAAACCAATAGGAGATTATTATTTCTTACTTCCCAAAAGTAACATTGTTTTCTGTTTAGTTTTGTGTCTACAGCTGCCTCAATATGCACTGTCATATGTAACAATTTTACTTTGTAGTATGATTCTGCTAAAGAGACTGTATGAAGATATAATTTTGCCCATAGCATTTGATCTTTTTCTGCATTCAAACATCAAGGTTTTCTTAAAATCTACTTGTTCACTCTAGCACTGCAGATAAATAGAGCTCTTCAATGCCCAGTGTTCAGAGTTGGCTATTTCACTATTTTGCTGTGTCTCCTCACTGCCTTCAGGTGGTTATTTGGGCTGAAGTTGAACCTGACTTTATTAATAATCACACTGCAAGGCTATAAAAAGATTACAAAAATTGTGACTCAGCTCATAAGCACAGAGGTAACATAAGTGCACCAATCCACTGACAGGTTTATACTGCTGTATTGTCTAGTGCCCTGGTTTGGACTGGGATAGAGTTAATTTTCTTTTTGGTAGATGGTACAGTGCTGTGTTTTGGATTTAGTAAGAGAATAATGTTGACAACACACTGAGGTTTTGTTGCTAAGAAATGTTTACCCTAAATCAAGGACTTTTTCATTTCCTATGCTAATTTCCCATGAGAGTGAGGAGGTGCTTAAAATCTGTTTGTAAGCCATATTGTTCATTAACACTTAATTCTTCAAAAAGTCTTAGTTGTAGTTCTCCTGAAATTCAGAATCTGAATTTGATTCTACTAAGAACAATTTATTTTATCAAACCCTGTTTTTGGACTTCACTATACGTTTTTTCACAGCTGTGCAGAGAAATCAACATCAAATCACTGATCTGAAACCAGAGCAACTCCTTCCTACACTTGTCTTTTCCAAAGAGGGACTACTTTTAGTCTTTTAGTCTGCTTGATGATACTGATTTTCTCTCACTGGAGACTGGTCAGGTGTTCTGACATTTAAGAGAGGTTGTTGCATTGTCTTACGATAAGATCTTCTTAAATTAATTGATTTAGATACTTTATTTAAAGTTTTGCACCTCATTTTCATTCAAAGACTTTTGCAAGGCAACAAAACAGACAGTTCATGGAACCTGTTATGCTTGGTACTAAGTTACTTATATTCCAATGAATCCATTTGTTTTTCCTTCTGTCCTTCTCTCCCTTCTCTTTTTCTTTCTTCTCACCTTCATTCCTTTCACCTTCCTTTCTCCTCTTTCTCCTTCTTTCTTCTTTTCTAAGAAATAAACCCACTACCTGATGTTCATATTTTTTTAATAACTCATTCAGGTTAAGGCCCAGCACTTCTGCTTGTTTGGGAGCTCCTCGGAAACACAAGTCTTAGTCTTCTACTGTGTTTCCCAGATCACAGTGTTGTCTGTTTAGGCCTTAACATGTCCCTCATCAGAGAAAAATGGTTGTATTCTCTGGTGAAACACCTGTGGTGCAAAGTATAACCCATTGGCAACTGGGGAAAACTGTCTCCCAAAGGAGGTGTTGGAGGTGCATAAACATACCCTCTGTTTGTCTAAGAAACACTGCCAGAAGCCTGCTGAGGCATCAAGAGTAGAAAAATATTTGGCATAAGTCATCTCCTCCAGAATTTCTCTCCTAGTAGGTAGTGGAAAATGTTTCCTTTTCACATATTTATTTAGTTCTTTTGAGTATGTTCCTGGGAAAAGGGTCTGTCTTCTTTCACCTCTAACAAGAAAATGTACTGATTCTGTTGAACCTTTTATTCGTATTCTCTTTTCAAAGTATTAAACCTTCCCAGTTCCTTCATCTTATCTTGTCTGTTGGCAAAGAAATGTACTTTTCAACTGTGGTAGGTTGGATCTCTAAATTCAGTTCTGAGTTTTGAGGTGAGATTCCTACAAAGATGTTGCAAAGCTCTACTTTATTCTCTCTCATCAACAAGGTGACACGGTGAAGTGCTTGATGTATTTCTAAACAAGCATTTTTTTCACTTTTTTTTTTTTCCCCCTCATTTCTTTCTTATTTGTCCATACTTTCCATTCAAACACTTGCTTTTAAGCTCAGCACTGGAAGACTGATGTTGTACTGTATTAATAATACTGTTTCTGGTACAGATGTTCAGAGCATCTGTGAAAAAGGTAAGACTAAGATATAACCCATTTACTTTCACAATGACAACCTGGGGATTTGTGTAGCAAAATTACATGCTGCTGTTCCATTGAACCAGTGGCATTTTGTCATCCTTTCTGTCCATGTTGTAATGTTTCAGTGTTGCCTGCCCTGCCAAAGTATTGTATTCCAGTCGAGTGTCATGACATAAGGGACTCAGTGAACCATGGTTTTTGAGAACTCCAGCTTGAAGCTCTGTATACCTTTTCGCTTCATCTCTCCCATGGTCTCAACCCTCCATCATCTTCATACTGCTAGAGCTCATGCTGTCTCTAGAGGTTTCATATACACAGGATGCTATCTCTGCCTGCAAAGTTCCAACTGCTTTCCCAAAATTAATTCACACCACCACTGTGCTTTCTATGATGCTTTTCCTCATCTCCACATCTGGCCACTCCTCAGAGGCTCAATTTGTTTTCCAGACTTACAAGCTGAATTCATCAAAATAAAAACAATCTGTTTCTTTTTTCTTTTCTTTTTTTTTTTTTAATAATTATTTCTTTTCAAATATTGATCCGTCACATGTTAATTTTCTGCAGAATACTGTGTTCCTCAAAGAAATACACTAAAGTTAAATACTTGGCCCTGCACTTCAATGTGAGCTTTGAATGTAGGAATTATCATGCATAGAACTACTGTTTTTCTTTTTGCTGACTTCTGTTGCTCACAAATACACCCAGGAGTAATGTTTAAACATTTTCCAGTTGTTCTGGGAGCTCATTTTTTCCACCACTCTGAACAGTTCATTCTTCTTTCTGCTTTTGAGAGCTGTTCAATAATCACTCAAAGTCAAAGAGTCTGACAGGTCCCCTCACATTCTCTGAGCTGATTCATCAATTTGATCCATCAGTTTTAACTGATTGATATTGTGCAACACAAATTTCTACACAATAATATATGGAATTTTACTAGATCATTCCTGAGTCTTTTTAGGGCACTCTTCTCCTTAGAGAGGGAAAAAAAAAAAAATCCATCTTCATATTAGCAATAGGGATAAAACCACAAACAGACTAACTTGCCTTCCAGAGCAGAGGAAGCCTTCACTTCTATCTTTTTCCTAATGCTGGATAATTCATACTGCAGAAGATGCCCCCTGTGACATTCCAGATGCTCGAAGGCCACAAGGAAGTCTCTGTTGACTAAGTTCACACATGACAGTTAAGGAAATGGGTTTGCCCAATGTCTCATCCGAGGAGGAGAAAGAGATATCTACATATATTTTTTTGTTGTTTTACTAAAGTGCTGATGCTATACAAGGAAGAAAAGAAAAATGAGTCAGTACTTTTGCATGATGTTACTAGAAACGAAAACAAAACCTACGAAGCCATAAGAGTGGTAGTAGATATGGCTGTCAGGTGGGGACTGAACTTTAATCTACATATTGACCAGGTTATAAATCTCATTCCTGGATGATGAACTGCACCTGTTAGGCTTGAGGCTTTGAAAAGTTAGAAAGAAAGGGGACATGTCCTTCATCTTATTGGTACTGACATCAAAGGCTTTTCACTTTCTGGTCACCTTTGTAAATGTGCCCTTAATGAGCAGTGGGTTGTTTCCTTCCCAGGTTAAAAATGTTTTCAAAATTAGAAACGTTATTGTAGCGGTTGTGATTTTAAATTCTAGGACAGGCCAAGAGTCACAGAGATTTCAGAAAAAAATCCTCCCTTTTATCCCTAAAGATGGATTGTATCATTGAAATATCTTCAGTTTACCTATTCACCTGAGTATTTTGCTGATTAAACAGCACAGTTCCGATGATGATATCCAAAATTCTTCACTTTTAGAAGGTATCTGAGAAGAAAGGTCTTTTCACCCTCTCTCTGAGTTCCTTTCTAAACTCAATATACCAGCCTAGATTAACATACAACTAACGGGAATTAAATTAACATTTTAAAGATATTTTAAGATATTTATTATTAAGATATTTTAATTATTACATTAAATACTTGTATGGGACAATATAGTGGTGCAGGGAAATACTACATACTTCCTCTTCACAGGTACAAGTCATGTAAAGTGTGCTGTCAAATCTAAAATATTTTCAGTGTATTTTAATGTATTTTTAAAATAAAACATTTGCTTTACTTTTTGAATTTTTTATTTTACTCATGTCATCTTTCCTGTTCTTTGTGAATTTGTTACTCCTTTACTGTCCAGCAAAACTGCAGCAGCAGTTTATTCCAGAAACTTTTATTTGAAATCAATCTTATTGTCTGTTCTACACTATTACCTTTTTAAGGACTTTATATCCCCATTCAGTGAACTCTTAATTTTTCCTGAGTACTTTTTCATTTTTTTCATTTACTTAAAAAGGTGGCTTTTTAATACTAGATACCTCTGTAATTGATAAGCCACAAAGAGATGATGATAAAAATACAGTAATAATAAGCAAAAGGGAGGAAATGAGGGGAAAAGAGAAGGGGAGGGAGAGAGAGAAGGGAGGGAGAGAAGGGAGGTCG
>JAYRBT010000114.1:106608322-106658634 GCA_036023395.1 Myiotriccus ornatus
ACGGATCGGCGCGGCAGTGTTTCCCATGCATGCAGCACGGCGAAGAGCCGCGGGAGCAGGAGAGGGTCCCCCACCACCCAGCACCCAGCTGCAGGAGCGCGCCGAGAGCGTGGCCACGCGCCCGCCCGCCATCTTGGCCCCCAGGTGCCCTAATAAGATTTATATAAACAACTCTAATGATATCAGTTGCCTAAAATCCTAACTTCATTCAATTCCATGTGCTCAAAGGCCTTTTTTTTACCTTGCCCTTTGAAAGCAAATTGATAAAATTCAAGCTTTGGATTAGTCCAATGCGCTTCCATGAGCAGAATTCTGCACTCCCTGTAAAACATGTATCTTGAAAATAACAAGGTAAGTTTGAATATTGGGAATTAACAAAAAGAATAGTCTTTAAATTTACACCTGCATTACCTTTTTAAAGGAAAAAGAATAGTGATTTGCTAATAGCTTGCACTGTTGTTCTAATCTAAAACAAATCCAAAGAAAAGAGAAAAATGGCTACAGCCAGTTTACAAAAGCATTTAAGAATCTTCTGATATATAAGGGCACCTAACAGGAACAGCAGTTTAAGTTTTCAATTTATGCCCCTACTTGAAGCATTTATGTCACTTGTACTTCGCTGCCTGGATGCCTTAAGAAATTCTCTTCCAAGACGAGTTCTCTTTGAAATTTTCAACTTTTAACAGTATAACTACAGGTCTTTTCACTTGACTGAAAAATGCAAAGATGAAGTTTATTAAAATCTCACATATATTTTCTTTGCTTTTCCCAGAAAAAAAAAAAAAGTTTAGATGAAAACAAATACAATACTATTGGAATTACTTATCTGGTTTTTAGTTTTCCAAAAAGTGTATCAGCGTGCATCTGGCATTACAGTTGGCACACATTAAATGCTTTCTGTAGCCAAAAGGTACTTTTTTCTTTTGTTTATTTATGTTTGGCTTTCATGTCTGAGTAAAATTCGAACATTGCTATAAAACTGTTATTAATTAACAGTACTGAAAGACAAAAACTTTTTTCCTCTGTTAAGGTATTTCCTTTATTCAAATAAATTAGAGCATACATTTGCTGTAAAGCAGTGGTTCCTTTTGCGTTTAAGAGTAATTTTACATGACTAACTTCAAGCAGTCTCTTTGTTTTTCTCTTACTGACTCAGTGAGCTCACTGCCACGCAGCAGACATATTTATTGTGCTGTGCAAAGGTTACAGCAAACAGAGATTTGTTATGTGCAAAGTCCAGGTATCTGGGATCTCAGCAATTAAAGCATGGAATTCCTTGTTGCTTCTTTATAATCCAAATGAGTTCAGGTAGAACAGCTTCTTTATAACTTCTCTGATAAGGAATGGGGTAAACAGGAGGTACAGGCACTCACTGGTTTCAGGCTTGAGTTCGTTCTGACAGTGACACCAGTTTTAACCTACATGCGCAATACTGATAAACAGTGGTGGACTCAGCAGTATTGATAAGAGTCCTGCTCCCTGTACAAATACTTCACATAGGCCTTTGCAGTAGAAAAGATTTCCAAGGCTGCTTGTTGAAGTAATTTGCAGTGAAAAACCTACTATACTGTCCCTGCATCTACAGAGTCTAACCTGTCTGAGCATCTGTACGTCCACATAGTAGACAGGAAGTACCAGGAGACAGTGTTGTTGTCTTTCCAGTGAAGCTGAATCTGGACCATTACATCTAGGACAGTTTCATTGTCTGCCATTAACTAGAGGTCAGAAGTATTCATCTCACCTCATACTTCACAGACGAAATTGTAAAACCCTGTCAGAAAAGTGAGATAAACAAGTGAGCAAGTATACACTCATCAACAGTTCTTTAAATGCACATACTCCTGAGTAAGGTGGTACAGAAAAGAACTGACTTATGTGCCAGTCACAGGTCTTGGTGTTATCGAGAAACAGTTCAAATTTATTAAAATCTAATTATTATTGTGCCCATTTTTCAGTTTTTAGAGCTGTCAGTTATGTTTGCTAATTACCCACAAGACCACCATACACTATACATAACTGGGAACGAAGTCTTTCTGCTTCCAAAGAATAGATTCCCTGTAATTTCTTATGACAGCTGGTGACACAGTGGTGGCTCTGCCCAGTACTGTTTCATGGCTCAGATATGTGCTGATCTATAAGACTATGACAGGCCCTAAGTGGATTTCAGTTTTGTTTCTTCCCCAGTATCAGGGTTTTTTTTAGCATTACACAAAGGTATGTTCAGTGCATGTTCATTCCTTTCATCCCCAGGTGGGAAGGAAATAAACAGAAAAAAGAGAGCAACAACACCTTCGCTCCACCTTACCACAAGATCAGGCAACAGGCTGCTACTGGAAAGGCCAAAAGCAAATTACCTCCTCTTCCAGAACCTATCCCTATGACAGGCAGTCATTTATCATTTTATGTGGAACTGGCAATGAAGAACATTTGACCCCTGAAGCACTTGGTGTTTCAGTAAAGATACAGTATAAATACATTACACTGGATATTTTGGTTAAAAAGCACTAACATGAATGACAATGCTGTTAGCAATACTGGAGTTACTGCTGCTTAAGGTGAGAAGGTATTTTCAATTCTGAACTATATTCTTTTGTTCTGAATGGAAGGAAATGTTTTAAAAATGGTTTCAGGATATAGAGGCCTTTCTGTGACATTACAGGAATTTAAAAGCACCCAATTGAGACAGCTGAAGAATGTTTTCAAAAGCTGGATCTTTCAAATCTAGACCACCCAAATATAAGATATTTCTTTCCTTTATTTAATACTAAATTAGATGAAATGTTTTGCAAATTTGTGCCATTAACGTTACATTTCTTTCATATTTTTGAGTGACCTGTGTTACTTATGTAGTTGAATTTTTAGTTTTTTTCTGTTTTCTCACACAGAAAGTAAATTATTTTAACAATTATGGATATCTTACATACATTTTGTCTTCATTTGTGGCAGTAACAATGCTATAATTCAAACTGTGTACAGGAAAGTCCATAAATTATGGGAGTTAGGCATTGAATGGTTGGTCTCCTTTACTTGTTAGATCATAGAATTGTACAGGAAATTAAGCTGGCAGAAAACTAAGGATGCTATCTGGTGCAATCACTTCTCAGAACAGAGCTGACTTCAAAGTTAAATCAAGTTCCTTAGGGACAGGGTCATGATATCAATGTATAAATTTTTAGGGCAACATATATGTTTTTAGCTCCATAATTCCCAATTGTGACAAAACAGAAATAATGTACTGCAACTGAAAAAAAGTTTAGTAGTCTGAGACATGGACCAGTGCTCTTGGTAAGCAAAGAGGAAAAAAAAAATTAAATAAATGATAAAAGACAGATCTATATCTCTGACACAGAAAAAGAAAAATGCAAATTAGTGATTACCAAGGCTCAGGAAGATAATGAAGGTCATTAACAGCATCATTAATTGCATGGTAATAGTGTACAATCAATAGCAACACAGCAATCTTCAAGACAAATTCAGGATTTGCAGTTTCTATATACTCACAATTTCTATTGTGAGTATATATATACTCACAATTTCTATTGTGAGTTGGCTCAAATAGTCACCTTGTAGGTGTTTACCAAATTCAAGGGACAGTCTCCCAGGTTTTAAGGTTCTGCTCTGCAGATTGAGCTATCTTCATTTGTTCTGCTTTATCATTCGATCAGGAATATACTGCTTATCTTTAGTGAGTTCCTCCCATGAAATTACCATTACTTTGACTTAAGTTTATTGATTCCAAGGAAAGGTTGATGTAAATAGTCACATTACTAGCACCATTACCCCTTAGCTTATTTTCTTTAGCCTGGTTTGTGAAGCTTGTCTGCAAGTTTGTGGTTTTCTTTCCTTGAAAATTATAACGACATCCTTACCATTCATTTGGTTACAAGGACTATTTTCTTACGTCACTATTCCATCAGATATTAGAACACTCTTGAAATGTGGCCTCATCCCACCTGGGCAAATGGACTTAATTAGCACACATTTTGTTTCATCATCTCCTATGAGGGAAAAAGAAAATAATCAGAGAAATATATACTTCTGAAGAAGCTATGAATTTCCTATACAGTAAGACTTCCCTGGAACAGGCATACTTAAGAGATGTTCATTATCAAGTCTAACTCAGTTCTCAAGTACCCAGAAAAGAAGACATAGAATTGGATCTGCCCATCCCAAGATTACTTTTAGCTTGATAGAAAATGAGTCACAGCTTTACATAGCACTAAGTATCACTTATTGTTAATTCCATAGGAATTTTTTTGTATTCAGAGTGAAATAAAGCTTTAGAGACAAAATCTCAACTGTGCATGAAGGTGGAAGCCTTATGAATTGAACAGATCTTAAGAGAACCACTGGTATCACAGCACTTCCTGACCCTCTTTTAGCATTTAAGTCAGATTTTGGGTTCAACTCCAAGTATAATTAGAGTTCTTTGCTATATATTAAAATTCTAAATGGCAATAAATTTATCAGAACTGGGCACATCAGCCTGCTTATTAAGAACTGAAAAAGGATATCACAGTGACAATTTGGCATTTAAAATGCAAAATAGGCAGGATTTATTTGCTGAAGAGAGAAATCTGGAAAGGCTGTACAACCTAAAGTCCCAGTTTGACTGGGAGATGTTTTATGCAACTTCAAAACTCGTGTCGGTGCATTATATACATTATGGTCATTTTGGTCCTAAAATTCCTGTGTTCAAAGCATCAAAGCCAATGACAAAGACACATCAGGACAGAATTCTGAGAGCCTCAGAAGCTCTCAGCTATTAACTACTATTCAAGGAAAATTTAAAATTGGAACAAAAATCCCACACGGATATTTTTATTTTATTTAGCAGAAAATTTCTCAAGTCTGTTAAAGTTCTTAGTAAGTCTCTGGTTTGTAAAGAAAAATTATTTTTATACTTGTGTTTGATTTTCAGTTTTAATAAATTATTAATTGCTCCCAATTATGTACTTAAGTTATTTTTTTGTTTTTTTGGGTTTTTTTTTGTTTTTTTTTTTTTTTTCGGAGGGGTAGAAAAGTCTCCAAAATGCCAAGACTGTTAAGAAAAACATAAATCTTAGAAATTATATTTCTCAGTGAAACAATCCTTGGTTTCAGCATTTTTCCTTTTTTTTTGTTTGTTTTTTTTGTACACACTTTTTGAATACTAAAAGAACCTAGTATATAGTTTGACTTTCAGTCATGAGAATTTAGAGCAGCTTTTCTCTGTGTCTGTTGACACTGCAACTGAAGGTGCCACTGCAGGGGGGAATGGTTTAAGGAAGCACCAAATATATTATTTGAAGACTGCGAACGTCAGAGTAGGAGAGCAACTAAAGCATATGCCTAAGGTCCCACATGCAGTTGCACAAACCATGGTGAAATCTGTGCAATCACCTCTTTCCTGTTTACCTATGGCAGCCAGTTCAAAGCTACTACATTTATAAATTCACTTATATTCAATACATATTTATATTCTACTATTTATTTTGCTGGATATGTACTCCTAGCGGTATATAGTTCTTCGATAATGTTATATTTTGTCAATTACTTTTTTTTTTTCCTTTACAGATTTGACTATTCTTGCAGCAAAAGATTCCTGATAAGACCCTCTGGAGGTATTTCACATTGTGTAATTATTGGTGTGTGTGTGTGTGGGAAGGACAACACGGACACGGATAATGATAAGAATTAAGCAAACACTTTAGGCCTCAGATCAACAGATAATGCCCAATTTCAGAACAAACTGACCCGTCCAGCTGAAAGATCACCCTGACACAGAGCACATGAAAGAAAACGAGTCACTTCCATGAACTGCTTGACCATTTGAACGAATGTGACCACCAAGCTCCTCCTACCTTTTCCAGTCCCCTGCATTATCCCATGGAACAAAGAAAATTGCAGTAACAACCTGTCAGCTAAGCTGCAGATCGATTCCATTTGGACAAAATGGAAACTGCTGGCTTTCTTCTAGTAAGGATGTGCTTTCCAAACCTGCCACTAAAAAAGAATCTAGACCTTTCCAAATTCAATGGTAAATCTGTCACTGACTTCCAGAAGGGTATATTTTCCTATTTACCCATTCAATTCCTATTTTGAACATAAGTGCAAATTTCATAAAATATTACCTAAATGTAGCGTTGAGATAACTACTGATTATGGTAGAGGTAATGAAGTATTTCTTCTTTCTGTTTGTATCTTGTTTTTAATCCTATCCATAGATTATGGAAGCTGATGCATGAATGAACAGTTAACATGTCATGAAGATTGTCAGGGGTCAACTGTATCTGAACATTTCAACAAGACTAGCAGAAAGAAAAAACCCACTCAAACCAAATAAGTGTCACCTGAAGCCTATAAAGTAAGAACTGAGTCACATGTAAGACAGCTGGTGAAAGCATAAGTCTAGGTTTGATAGATCAGGAGATCCCTTTCCATGCCGTGCCCTTATTTTCAAAAGCATTCAGGTTTTACCCTAATTATCAGTACTGTATTTGCTTCATAGAAGAAGACCAGGAAAAACTCTATATAGACTGGAAATGTAATTTGTATATGAGGTTTCTTTTACTGAGCTCATATTTACCTCTGTATGCAGTAGATACAGAAGCAGCAGTGTTAGCAGATCATCGCCATTTATTACTCACGAGCATACTGGTTATCTCAAATGCTGGTCTCAGCACATGAAGTATTTCAAGGAAAGATCATCCATTATATAAAACATGAGTACAAGCACTCTGGTGATATATATATTCAGCAGCATGTGAGAATTAGAGAGTTAATTTCATTTTGTGCACACAGAGGTTGTATATGAGCTGTGCATAACTGCTCCTTGGAAATTATCTCATTTTGAAGATGACCGGCTGCCTCAGTACTTGGAATCTATTCTTAACATACAAGTTTGTTAACAAAATCCAGTAATTCCTTATGACTTTTTAGTTGAGAACATTTCCTGTCACCGTATAAAGAAATCTATATAGAAAAAAAGTATTGTTATAAGAATTTATATGGAAATCCATAGGGTAATATTTGGAATCACATTTATTCAGCTTTTTTAGGTATTCCTCACAGCACATCTATGTAGAGCACAAGGGGACTTGGTTTTGCACTAAGGGAGTTGAGCTGGTACCAAAAACTTACTGTGTACAAGGCCTGAATGCGTTTCACATGACTTATACTGCAAGTAGACATAAAGTACATGAAGTAGAAACCTCCACCTGCCCAGAAATACCACTTTACATGACAGAAAAGTGGAAACTTAGGAGTGGTCTGAATGCTGGGAAAAGAGCTTAGAGCAAAGTCTGGACTGAGAGGTTTTACATAATCTGCTGAACACGCCCAAACTCTGGGTCAAGTGGGAGTGTGTTTCCATGAAAAATCAGGCTACTGAATGTGTTTGGTCTTTCAACTGTGGCACTATCATCTTTAGAGTCTTGATCCTACAGTCAAATTCAGATCAAAGTTTCAATGAAATGCTGACAGGAACATGGTTGCAGTTTTGTAAGTCTGACTATGCACTCAGATCCCTGAAGTGAAAATGCTTTTGCTCTGGGGACTTGAGAATCAAAACCAATCTGCAGCACAAACAATGAAAATTCAGATAGACACTGAAAATCTGTCTGCTTTTTACTATCCATACAGTATTAGTAACACATGTAATGTTTTTCTTGTTGCTTAAATATATGGAGTGAAATCCTTGCCCAAGTGAATTCAGTTGGAGTTTTGCCATTGACTTCAATAAGGACAAAATTTTCTGCCAGGGCTGGTGTGATTTTCAGCCTGTCTTTGCCCCTTTAATACATGTGATGACAAAATCCTGTACTTCAATTCCAAGGATGGATCAGCACCCTGCAGCAATTAAAATTGCTGTAGTATATCATACTTATCCAGTATATTGTCTGGAAGACCATAGTGGAGAAATGTTTTTTGTTTTCTGCTATATAAATAGCTTCAATTTACCAGAAAAAAAATTAGTTTTAAGATATTTTAACTTAAATTCTACTTCTAAACTCATCTCCAAATGGATCACAATATATCTGCAGATATCCCAGTATGCAGCGAACTATCTGAAGGTAGGATTTGATCATTCATTAAGAAGAGAACTAGTGCTGAAGCCCACACACATACATGTGAACACGTGAGGTGCTAACATGAAAGAGCGGGTTGTGATGGAAGCATGAAAAACAAATGTATGTTGTAATTAACATTGCCAAGGTTTGCTGTGGAAGGGGAACCTCAGTCCATTCCATCCCTATCAGTTAATGCCAGTGCCAGTAGCAGATGCTAAGAGGCTGGAGAGGGATCACAGGTTATCAGAAGTGCAGCACAAAGGAATTTCTGCCACTCTAGCCAGTAAGTCAAACTTCAGTTTAAAGGCCTTTATGAAAACGCACATAGGACAGGGAATAAACAGGAGTTAGAGATGTACACTCACCTGCAGGGCTGTGATCTTATTGGCATCACTGAAATGTGGTGGGATGGCTCCCATGACTGGAGTGTTGGAATGGAAAGATACAGGCTCTTCAGGAAGGACATGAAGGGGAGGCAAGGAGGGACTGCCACCCTTTATGTCAATGAGCAGATGGATTGGATGGAGTTTAGCCTGAGAATAAGGAGCTGACTGAGAGCTTATGGGTCAGGATTAAAGGGAGGGCAAGGACACGTGACATTATAGTGAGGGTCTGCTACAGGTTGCCTGACATGAAAGACTGACTGACTAAGGCCTTCTTTAGACAGGACCAGCCTCACATTCACAAGCCCTGGTCCTCATGGGAGACTTCAACCACTCCAATATTTGCTGGAAGGACAACACAGCAGGACTTAAGCAATCTAAAAGGTTCCTGAAATTCATCGACAGTAACTTTTTTCTCCAAGTTATAGAGGAGCCAACAAGGAGAGGTGCTACGTTGGACCTTGTTCTCACCAAAAAGGAGGGGTTGGTGGGGAATGTGAAGCTCAAGAGCAGCCTTGGCTGCAGTGACCAAGAAATGGTGGAGACTCTTAGGGCAGTGAAGAGGGTGCACAGCAAGCTCAGTACCCTGGATTTCAGGAGAGCAGTCTTTGGCTTCTTCAGAGATATGCTCCACTCTCATGAGACCTCACTTGGAGCACTACATTCATCTGTGGTACCCCCACAAAAGTAGGATGTGGAACTGTCGGAGGAAGTCCAGAGGAGGCCCCAAAGATGTTCAGAGGGCTGGAGCACCTCTCCTGTGAAGTCAGGCTGAGAGAGTTGAGGCCGTTCAACCTGTAGAAGAGAAAGCACGGAGGATACTTTATTGTGGCCTTCCAGTACTTCAACAGGGCCTATAAAAAAGATGGGGACAACTTTTTCAGCAGGGTCTATTGTGACAGGACAAAGGGGAATGGCTTTAAACTGAAAGAGAGCAGATTTAGACTACATATAAGGAAGAAATTAATTACTCTGAGGGTGGGGAGGCACTGGAACAGGCTGCCCGGAGAAGTTGTGGATGCCCTACCCCCGTAAACAGTTGAGGTCATATTGCACAGAGCTCTGAGCAGCCTGATCTAGCTGGAAGATGTCCCTGCTCATTGCAGGGGGGTTGGACTAGATGATCTTTAAAGGTCCCTTGCAATCCAAACTATCCTATGATTTTGTGATCTTTAACGTCCTCTCCAACCCAAACCATTTGAAAATTCTGTTGTTTGCACTATGATTTCAAATTTCATACAAATGGCCAATGACAATGACAGAATAGAGTTTAGAGAACTCATTCTGTTTGTAAACAGAAACAAGATGTAAAATATTTAACAAGATGGATATAATGATTAACACTGCAGTCTAACATTGTAAGGTTTTTATGAAAAAACAAATACCAGACTAGCTTGGACATGGACATCAGCTTTTAAAAGATGCCGAGCACTGCTACAGCAAGAAATGAAGATGTTCAACTACCCTAAATAGAAAGGCCTTTTACAGATTATAAACTGCCATATGAGATGGAGAAACTTAAGTTACCAGAGCAGTTTTCTGACATATGTTTTTATGTTTAAAGGAAAATTGAGTATAGAGATTCCAGGTAAGACTATATTCCTTAAACATTCAGTTTCTCTCTTCAGAGATAATTAGATGATTTAGTAGGTTTTGCTTCCGCCTCTCAGCTCCTGTGACTTCATGACACAGAGTTCAATTAGCTCACCAGCCATCACTACATGACACAGTTTGTTCCACTGATTGTTCCACATTGAATTGAAATATTCAATATTTCAAATGACAAAATTGTCACTGCATATGCAAATTCCTTTTCTCCCTCAGAATAAACTAATGTCAGAATTAAAAAAAACCCCAACCAACAGACCAACCATCAGATTTTTGATGTGCAGATCTTTAGAAATATAGTAAGTGCTATGCAAAATGGAACTATTTGGATTTAAATAATTGAAATTATTATAGTTCTATTGTGAAGATGGTTAATACTTTTCCTGTATGGTCACTGAATCTCCTACTAGCCCTACTCCTGCACTGCCATGCTGAAGAAAGGGGAATTCACCAATGGAGTACCTAACTCTAACTTTCTTCAGGAGTGCTTTTACATTTCTTTTAGTTAAGAACAGGAGGTGAATCTCCCTACCATTCCCACTTATCCAGCTTTAGTCAGCAGTGTAGAGCTATTCTACCACACACAAACAAATGCTTTGGAATTAAACCAACTCAAAAATTGTTCTCAATGCTAGAAGACATCCAGCCCATGCGACTACACTAGAGCTAGTCTTAATTAATCCCTCCCTTAAAACCCACTGACTTGGATATTAGGTCACCAGCACTAAGCATTCAACTTTGCAGATCTACTCAGGAATTCCCAATGTAAACGGACCCTGATATCCTTTCATCCCCTACAGCAATCCAGGTACCAGGGTAAAGCTGCAGTGCAGGGTCTTCTTATGCACAGCTCTGCATTCTGGGCCCTAATGGTGGTTAAGATGACACAGTGATGTGACCTTACCACACAGCCCCATCCTTATAAATTGCACAGCAGAGAAACTCAATCTCACCACTGAAAATGGCTCGATATCTGCACAGCTGTACTGGTATGGTGTAACCCATATGACAAAGCGTATCTATTTTGGGAGGCTGCTTTTAGCAGAAATTCTACCTTCTGTTTTGTCCCACTATTTAACAAGTGTCAGTTTGTTCTTTCACCTGTAAAATGGCCATATCTTCTGACGCAATGGGAAAATCCCTCTGCTCTGACACTACTTGTCACTGAATTGTGCAATGGGTATTTCAAGAAGCAACAATGTGGAAAGTGTCCCTGCCTGTGGCAGGAGGGTGAAGCTTGATGGACCTTTAAGGTCCCTTCTAGCCCCAACCATTCTAAGATTATATCATCTGCTACTGCAAGTATTTTGTAAAAGCTGTTTCTTCCCTCTGCTTTCTTATATGTAAACTGCTTAGTAAATGACTAATTTCATATATGTGATAATATTAACACAGTTTAAAAAAAATCTAGAAGTGGTAAAATTGACATGTGGTTTAGTAAAATATTTGAAATGAAATTTTGACTGTTATTGAGCAAATAGGTACTGTAAATAGGTACTGTAAATAGATTGAAAATATTCTGAGAGTTACTTGAGGTTACCTGAAAACACTTAAAGTGGCTTCAAATAGTGTGACAAATGTGACAACCGTTCTGGCAAAACTCTACAGCACGTGCACCCATATATTTCATTATGGGTCACACTGAATTGAACACTCCTGTTCTCCTTCCTTCTGCCGATGGAACACAAGTGTATTTCCAAGTATCCTGCTAAACTCGTGGCTGCTCCTGCCACCTCGTGGCTATGGCCCAGCTTAACAGAAACACAAACCAAGAACAGCACATCGCGGAACACTTTGAAAGACAAAATAGGAAAGTGGGCACAAACTTTTGTTTTGAGATGACACTTTTGAGTCCCGCTTTTTTCAAGCTTATTGACTACTAAAAAAAACATCAAAACTTTTGGACTGACTTAAGGGAAAAAAAGAAAAAAATTATACTGATATTGTAGTATCAAAATTTCAGAAGATACACTGATTTTCCCAGGAAAACTGAATAGAACAATACGATTATTTTTATATCGCTTACTTCTAATTGTAAATGCCGTTGTTTAAACAATAAACTTGGGCTTACCTGGAAAAAAAAAAACATTTATTGTTAGATTTATCTTAGGCAGAGGTGCTTTCATTCTTCATTTTCAGAACTCTGAAATGTCCTGTATTTCTGCTGTCACCACTTACTCAGACCTCTGTGTTACCTACAGCTTCCTTTTTAAACCTATTTATTTAAAAGACAAACACAAATGCTACAACAAGGAATGTTGCAGTGTCTTTTAGAAAAGCAATTGATTACATACAATAGAAAACGTTTATGGTAATCAGATAACACTGATGTATTTGCAGGTTTGCACAATAATCAAGCTGAGAAAGATGGAACTAAGCCATGGAGTGCAAATTTCTCTCCCATAAACTTTAGCGTGTCATGAACTCACCAAAACCCATAGCAGACAGTTTAAAATACTTTGTTATGACAGATCTCCTTCTTAAAAGTGAAGAAGTATAAAAGTTATCTATTTTAGAAACAGTTTTATGATATTAATACTCAGAAACAACCTTAGCAAAACTGAGGACAGATGTCAGAATAGTTGTTGGGATCAAAAGTGGGATATGTGTTGCTTAATTCTCCTTCTTTCCCCATGTGGAATCAAAGCAGCTATGATCATTACATAATTCTTTGTGCAAGTCAGGTGCTGCAGAATGGGATTCATTCCAGTCAGCATACAAAGCACAGAACCAGCACCATGAGTGTTCAGCTATTTAGTCACCCAGAAAGGAAACATTAAGGAGAAGATTTAAGACTTAAACCCTTCTCTGTTTCTATACTGGGGACATACTCTTACCCTCCTGTAAACTTCTTCCCTTCCTTGAAGATAGATGGTTATCTATTTTTTTTCCCCCACAATGAATTCAGCAAGACACTTTTATTTTAAAACTCAAACAGAAGAGAAGATGATGATGATTCCTCTCCTCCTTTATATGGTATCTTACAGATTGCAAAGTTGTCTTTTAATTTTTCTACTGTTCAAATCAAAGCAAATACATAATTACCACCTGCCAAGAACAATCTAAGAAGGCTGCAGACTACTTTTGGTGTTTAGACTGCAAGATGAATGTCCACATCATCCAAAAGCCATCCTTTGGGTAATATTTTTCAGTATGCCTCTCAGTTTTTACAACAAAGGATAACTTTGTCTTATGTTCCCTCCCCTCAAAACCAGTTTTCTTAAGTGTTGGAAGTTAGCTAGAAGTGTGATTAGATATTCATTATCCAAGCTCCACAAGGCATTTACTCAGTGCTATGTTCTACCTACTGGCAGGCAGCTGGCAGCAGAGCTTCATTTATGATCTTCTGTTAAACTCTAGAAGAAAGCTTTTATTTTATTTATACTATGCTTGAATCTGTAAGGAAAACCAGTACCCATTTCTCTACACAGAGTTTCACATGAAGGTGCACTGAAAATAGGCCAACTCTGAAACAGACCACCATTTCTTATAGAATAAAAATTTGTCTTAGTCAAGATTTGTTAAGAGGAAAGCCTCACACAACAAAATTCTTTTTCACCTGTATTTTATTTCTGTCAATGAAATATAAACTTGCTAGAGTATGATAATTATCATCTAACACCAACTACATAGATAAATTCAGCTGGAGCTTCAAAGCACCTTAGAGAACAGAAAATTTCAGTATTGTACAGTTTTCATCAGTCTACTGCTATGCTAAAAACACTGGTATTTTATCTTTTTTGTTCAAAGTGACACAAGTATGCTTAGATGTTTGGCAAAGTTCTCTAAAGTCTTTAGATACACTGGATGTCCATTTCTTTAGAATAGCTTTTTTGTAGTAAGATGTGTACTCATGGAAATGTAAATTTGGAATAGTCTTAACAGACAGCCCACTTTAGCCCAACCTGTACATCAACACAGTAAACAGTTCTCCTAATGAATAAATAAACGTGTGGCATACACTTAGGAGATAAATTATTTGCCATCCCAGAATGGAAATGTTACAGCCCCATATACTTGTAAGACTAGAAAAGCTTCTTGAAGTCTGCACCTTCTATAAAGGGGTACCTGTTGAGGGTAAGATACTTTGTGTGGGAAGGCCTTCTGGCGGAGCTGCATAAAGAAGAGTACATATATTCAAACCCCAAAGCGTGCTGCTGTTACCTAAGGGGACAAAAATAACAGTAAAAAAAGGACACACACAAAAAAAGCTGATATGGGCAGAGTCCAAAAAGGGAAGCCAGGGGTACAGAGATGAGCGCACAGGACATTAGTGTGCTGCATTAGGAAAATAAACAGCTTTACAGGTCAGAATGAGTGTGTACAATGTTACTTTCTGTTAAAGAAGTAAACAGACCAGAAAAAAAACACCCAAAGTAATTAGAAATTGGAGTTTTCCAGTAGTGGAATTCTGCTGACCAACATAAGAATGCAAGAATAAACTAGGCATTATCCAGAAATATAAAGTTGAAGTTCAGTGACAAACCTGTATAAGCTTTGTTCTGAGTAGCTCTTACAAATATTTTAACAGATAAACATGACCACTTACCCACAAAATCAAAATAAGAGCTCCTGTCAGGGTTAATCCAAGTAGCTACAGTACCACTTTAAATGTATATTATACAGACTTTAACATATTAGCTGTATTTGGAAATTACTACATCTCCAAATACCCCAAAACCAGCTTTTTTCTCTTAACTTTGCAAAGGGCAACTATAGTCCAGCAATTCTGACCAGTGGAGGGAGAGGGGTGTGTAAAAACTGAAGGTAAACCCTTAGAAATTATTATATACAGGGTGAACCCTTTTTTAAAGTGCCCTCAGTTGTAGACACACCAGCATGCTAATATTCGTGGGACTATACAGCAAATCAAGTTTTCTTGTTGTGACCACCTAAACTTGTACTTTTTAAAAGAAAAAAAAACACAAAAAAACCCAAAAAAACCCCCCCAAACAAACAAACAAAACAACAAAAAACCACAAAGCAAACCAAACTCCCACAAACCCAAACAATTCAACACCGGCCCCAAACGACCTCCCCTCCAACAAAGAAAAAAAAAAAAGAAAAAAACCAGATATGCACTCAAAAGCAAGTGAGGCAGCACTTCGAGCCCTGTTAAGATGCACTTCACAGCCTGGAGAATTTCTTTCTGCCAATGGGGAAGAACAGGAGCTCTCGACTCCTCAAGTCCTCTTTAGGCCGCCACAGGAGACCAACAAGCCCCCGGGCACTTTACTCACAGTTGAGGGAACGCCTCATGACGACAACTGCAACGTGAAAACGCAACGGAAAAATAACGCCTAAACAAACAAAACCCCCACAAACAAACAGCAAAAGGCGGCACAACTCCACCCAGAAAGCCAGCGAGCCCGCGCCGCCCGCAAGGCGGGACTCGAACCGCGGTCCTCCCGCCCGGCCGCGCCCTCCTCACGAGAGGCGCGAAGGGCGCGGGCGGTGCCGCCGCCGCGCACGCGCGTTGCCGGGCAGCGTGTGGCCGCCGCGCCGCCATCTTGGCCGCGGGGCGCTGGTCCCGCCTGGCGCTGGTCCCGCCTGGCGCTCCCGGCTCTCGCCTGGCGCTCCCGGCTCTCGCCTGGCGCTCCCGGCTCTCGCACGGCGCTGTCTCGCCCCTGAGCGGTGAGGAAGCCGCGGCGGCTGCTCAGGAGGGCCGGTCTCCGCTCTCGGGTCTCGCCTGGCGGTGGCAGCGTCCGCGCGGTGCGGGGCCGCGCCCGACTCCGTGCGGGCTCCTCTCAGGTGAGCGCGGCGTCCGGCAGCCCCGGGCGGAGCGGCTGCTCCGGAGCATGTCCCTCGTGTCCTGCACTTGCTTGCAATTTAAAAGCCCTTTTGTTGTGCCGTGAGTTGCCTGTATGGTAGGTGGTCTGTGATACAGTGTGCATTTTGGTGGCTAGAGCGTTGCAAGCAGAAATAACTTGAGTGGCCGCTCCTGCTTTAGAAAGTAGGTGGTGTATACCTGCGTGGTATTTCTCTGACTGGGGGGGTTTTTGAGCTGCAGTGGAAAAAGAGTGGTCAGACCATTCTTTTAGGAAGGTGGATTCAGTTTCGTGTTAGTTTTGTGATGTGGGGTTTTTGTTTTGTTTTATTTATTTATTTGTTTATTTTTTATTTTATTTTTAGTAATGTCAAGGTTGTAGTTAAGGTAGGTGTGAGGAACTCTTACAGCATGTGTTTGTTGGGCAGGAGGAGGATTTAGAGAATCACAGAATGGTTTGGGATGGAGTGGACCTTAAAGATCATTCAGTTCCAACCCCCTGCCAAGGGCAGGGACACCTTTCATTAGAGCAGGTTGCTAAAAGCCCCTTCCAGGCTGGCCTTGAACACTTCAGGACTGGGGCATCCACAACTTCTCTGGGCACACTCTATGCCCTTATAAAAGTCCCTCTCCAGCTCTCCTGTATCCCCTTTAGGTACTTGAAGGTGCTGTAAGGTCTCCCTGGAGCCTTCTCTTTTCCAAGCTGAACGCCCCAGCTCCCTCAGCCTGTCTCAGTGGAAGAGGTGCTCCAGCCCCCTGTTCGTCTTTGTGGCCTCCTCTGGATCCTCTCTTAACATGTCCACATCTTTGCTGTGCTGAGGATCCCAGAGCTGGATGCAGCACTGCAGGTGGGGTCTCAGTAGGGCAGGGCAGAGCGAGAGAATCCCTTTCCTCTGCCTGCCCCCTATGGTGCTTTTGACTGCGAACAGAGTGCTGACTCATTTTGAGCTTCTTGGGAACAAACACCCCCAAAACTTCATCCTCAGGACTGCTTTCGATAAGAGAAGTAGTAAAGGAATTTACTTATGATTCTGTAATGATTTTTCTACCATCCTAATGATTTTTTCTACCATCTTTCCTTGTAGAGAGATGCAGAGTTGTGAATAATGGGCTGCGTTTCCTTTAGAAGGTGTCTTTTCAGTGCATAAGCCTTAAGTGGTGGAAAGGTAAGTAAATACCAAAAGGTCATTTTGTAAACTGTAGAAATGTGACTGTATCAGTGTGCTGCTGTTATTTGGGCTGTAGTAACAGGCAAGCTAATGTTGATGTGCAGATTGTTTTAATTTGTTAATGTGTTTATGCAGGCAGGGCCAGGTTTCAGTGAAGGAAAAAAAAAAGGCCTCAGAGCATCAGTGATGCCTCTTCAAAAGTTTGATTCTCTGTAGTGATCAAGTGTTTATTCCAAGCAGAGAGAACCCTTCTATGAAGGCTGTTTTCTTTCATTAAAAAAAACCATCAGAATTTAGCTTTCTGTTACAGGGAAAAGTGGTAAAAAAGGGCCCTGTTGGAGAAGGTATTTGGCAGATCT
This sequence comes from Myiotriccus ornatus, assembly GCA_036023395.1. Lineage (NCBI taxonomy): Eukaryota > Metazoa > Chordata > Aves > Passeriformes > Tyrannidae > Myiotriccus > Myiotriccus ornatus. The sequence continues at coordinate 106,625,660 of JAYRBT010000114.1, forward strand.
GGGTTTGGTACTGCTTTTACTGTGAGGGAGTTTTTTGGTGGCTAATGGTTTTGGATTTTTGGTGTGGTTTTTTTGTTGTTTCTAGATGTGATGTCTTTGTCCTTCTACTTTATAGTAGGAGTACTCATTTATTTACTAGGGACTTTTTTATTATTTTTTGGTGGGAGTAAAATGATAGGGATCAGTATTTCTTCTGAGGAGAGCTCTGTGTATGCTTACACTGAAAACTCTCATGGTAGTTCTACTGAAGATTTTTTGCAGGCTGAGGAGGATCTTACCCTAATAATTTGTTGTTGAAACTGAAAGTTTAACTTTCAGCTTTACATAAAAATTCATAAATCAAGATTTTTGTCCAGTCCATCCACTGTCTTTGCATTTGTTGTTGTCCACCTCTAATTACTCTTGTTAGAACAGAGGTTTATTTAAGGGAATTGCTTGATGAAATTATGGTCATGGACAGCATTTTTAGACAATGTGAAATCACAGATCCACTGAGTCATTGATTTCTGAATTGAACTGGAAACTGAGTTTAAAGACCAGATTATAGATAAAGATCAGAAAAGTATCTTAAGGTTTTGAAGATACTTAAACTGTCAGAATTGGAACACTGAGACAGTACAAAACACAGCCGGCACAATTGTTACTTAATGGGAAGTGCAGAAGTGTTGCACATGATGATGTACTTAGTATGTTCTTGCAATCATGAGAATTTAAAATATGCTGTTGCTATAAATGATAGTATAGAGAGAGCCAGAGTAAGTAAACAGTAAAGCACAGAGTTATAAGATGTCAGTGATTTGAAGTGATTTAGACAGAAAAAGCAGGATGAGTAAGGGATGCATCCTTGGTCATTGACATACTAAAAAGAAAGAGAAACAGACTGGAAGTAGTTTTGCAGGTAAAAGGTCTCTTTGTAGCTGCAGTTCCAGTGCAATGAAACACTGAATTGCAACTCCTTTGCAGAGATTTGCAGTTAAATTTACTGGATGTAAGTAGCAGTTGTGAGATGAGCAGATGTTACATAAATGACAGGAATTGCTTTCCACTCTTTTTGAGAAGAAATACAGTCTTCCTGCTCCTCTGTCTTTTATCAGATTCTGCATTCCTGCATGTCCGTTACCTCCCTTGTCCCTCCAGTTTTGTGATATAATCTTAAATTCTCTCTGTTATTCTGGGAGCAACCTTTTGGTTAGAAATTAATCTCAAGTGATAAAATTAGCCTGTAGCCACAAGAGTGAATCCAGAGGTACTTTTCTCATGTTATCTGAGCATGTCTTTCAAAGGGAATTGTGTCAAGTGTATCCCAGTTGCATAAAACATGAGGTTCTAAAATGTTTAGCATATATTTTAGTCAGAATTAAAAAAATATGCTGTTAAAAGATTTTGAAAGCAAATGCCATGTAAGTAATCAGTTGCAAAGAAAAAATACGGAAAATGATCAGAATGATCATACTTCTTTTCTTTGCAGACAGGATGGAATCTCTGACTCCTTTACCAGACCGAAGAGATATGAAATTGGTGATAACTCGCATAGAATGCCATCCTGAGTGCTTGGTTATAATGTTCCATGCTCAACACAACACAGGGTGTGAGCCTGACTATTACATACTGCAGAATGAAATACAGCGTGTGTTCAAAGTAAGAGAGAATGTTTGCGTTGGTGGATCTTGTTTGGTGGAAGACAAAGAAGGAGAATGGCATAGAGGAAGAGTTCTGGGAAAGAAAGGGACTATCTGTGAGGCTTTTCTTATAGACGCTGGATATGTGCTGGCAGTTGAGGAAACACATGTTGCTGCTGCTTGTGATGAATTGTTTCAGCTGCCTCCAAAGGTGGTTTCGGGTGTTTTTGCAAGCATACTTCCTCTTGGAGACAAATGGGATCCAAACGCCATTAACTATTTTTCGTCTCTGGTGGGATTACAGATTACAGGACACGTGAAGGCTGTTATACCACACCAGCTGTTTATTCTAGAAGTGCCAAAGATTATTACTGATGTTCTTGAACTGAAGTTAGGTAAATTTATTCATGGAGATTCATTTTGTCTTATTGTAGAAACTTTAAGAGCATTGCCCCAAGGAGTGGTTTGTAAGAGAATGCCAGAATTATTGAAACAGAAGTGTCCAGACAGGGAGTTGTTTACCTTAAATAATTCTGAGAAACCAACAGATTTTTGGCATGTTCCAGATGAGCTCTTTCCATGTTTACCTGTTGGCAGTAAAGAAAATGTAAAAATAACTGGTGCAGTAAGCCCAAATAAATTTTATTGTCAGATGCAGAAGTGGCAGAAAGAGCTGGAAGATTTGGCAGGATCTATGCATTTGTACTATGAAGCTCTTGTTGGAGAAAATACTACATCTTGTGATAGTTTAGGGCTACTTTGTGCTGCCAAGAGGCAAAATGGGCAGTGGCATAGAGGAGTGATAAAACAACTTCTTTCTGACCACGTGGAAGTCTGGTTTATGGATTTTGGTGTTACTGAAGCTGTGCCACCTAGTTGTGTTCAGAAACTTAGAGTTGAGTTCATGATATTACCAATGATTTCGTTTCCATGTGCACTGTCTTGTTTTGGTAGTCAGGATGAAACAGTAATAAAATTTCAGCTGAAAGAACTTATGCAAGCCTTGATAGGACAAACTTCTGTGTGTGTCCATGTTGATTTATACAATAACACAGAACACTTGTATTATATTACGCTGCAGAAACAAGATCTTGGAATTAATACTAAGCGTCCCGAAAACCTGAATGAGGCAGCTGCGTCATGTGTCTCGCTTTTGGAAACAAAACTCACGAGTATTGCTGTAAACTACAAACCATGTCCTGAGAGATACAATTCGGTTAAGAATTTTACTGGAAATAAAGATACAAAAACCTGCTTACCTGAACGAGATATTTCTTTCTCCAGCCATTTCAAAAGAGAAGAGATGCAAATTAATTTTTTCTATCAAGCTTTTGTGGTACATATCATAAACCCATCTGACTTTTGGATTCAAACTTGTAGGTACCGGAATGAGTTTGAGGCCTTGATGACAAATATTGGCCACACATACGGTCAGTGTGGAGCCGATGAAATGGTCCTTAAAAAGCCAAAACCGGGGTTGCTGTGCTGTGCCCGGTATAGCAAAGATGGGTGTTATTACCGGGCTGTTGTCACAAAAGTGCTTCATGTAAACATTACTGTTTATTTTCTGGATTTTGGAAATACAGATACAGTACCCTGTCACCATGTGAAAACATTGCTTCCTCAGTTTTCTGATTTACCAGCCTTAGCTATGGGTTGTTCCCTTGCTTGCACGTTTCCTGTTGATGGTGTGTGGGTTAAAAAAGAAACTGATTTCTTTAAAAGTGTAGTACTGAACAAAGTACTGCTGCTTCATGTCATTGGAAAGCAAAACAACAAGTACATTGTTAATGTGCAGTGCAGTATTGGTTTACAGCAAGGAAGTGTTGCTGCATGTATGGTTCAAGCTGGATATGCTGAATACTGGGAAAAACCACCAGATTCTGTTCTAAGGTCAACACAAAAAAGGCACAACTGTAAAAAATCAAAAATCAATGCAGAGAGCACTAGTAATATTCATAAAAGTAAGATATCTGGAAACGGAAACATACTGCAGAGGGAAAAATCATTAAGTGTGTCTCCAATGCCTGGAAAATCTGTTGTGCCATCCTGTTTTGAAGAAGGTGCTGTCTCTAAAATGCGTAAATCGGTATGTGAGAAAAAATTACTTTATAAAGAGTTTGTGTTTAAACCTGGAGATGTTTTCAAAGTGGTGTGTTCTTGCATTTTTTCCCCATCAGATTTTTCATGTCAGTTGCAAAGCAAACTGCCAGAGCTAAATAACTTAATGGGACAAATTCAGACTTACTATGAAAATCATACCAGTCCTTACAAAAATGGACAGGTTGCCTGTATTGTTAAATATCCCAAAGATGGGAAGTGGTACAGAGCAACTGTTGTGCAGGAGGTATCTAGAAATGAAGTTGATGTGGTTTTTGTAGACTATGGTTATCGAGAAAGAGTTTTACTTAAAGATCTTCAGGCTGTTCTTCCAGATTTCCTAACTCTGGAAAGTCAGGCATTTCGTTGTAGACTTAAAAATGTACCCTTGCAGACTGACTCACTCAGTTGGTCTGAAGAAGTGCATAGACAATTTGAAGACTTCATTTCTTCTTCTAGAGGACCACTGACTTGTGTCATTTATGCTCTTGTTCTTGTCAGCCCCGACTGTTTATGCAATGTTGTTGACCTACAGACTTCACTTACTAGTGCAGAGGAATTCCTCAGAGAACGCGGTCTCGCCCAGTCTGAGTGTGTTGGACTGAGAAACCTTGCATCTTTGGGTTCTCTGTACAGTTTTTGCTACTCATCTTTTAATATAAAAGTTGGAGGTGAGGAGGAGGTTTATATAACTCACATAAATAGTCTTTCAAAATTCTACTGTCAGCTTAATCGAAACACTGAAACTGTGGAGGCATTGATGAAGAGGATTAGTGACCTAAGTAAAATGTTGAATAATACAAAGTATAATACCAGTAATACACGATTATGTATAGCCAGATATTTTGAAGATGGTCTCTTTTACAGAGCTTTGGCTTTTCCTGTGGAATCGACGTCCTATGTATGGGCTCACTATGTGGACTTTGGAAATAAGAGTATGGTAGAGAGAGACCAGTTGATGCCCATTCCAGACTCTGCCACTGACCTAATATTCACACCCATGCAAGCTATTAAATGCTGTCTGTCAGATTTTAAGGGGGAGAAAATTCCAGCAAGCGTTAGTAGGTGGTTTGAGGAAAGATTTCTTGGTAAACTGCTGAAGGCTGTAATTTTATCCAGAGAATCAGATGGAAAGATTGTTGTGGATTTGTATGATGGTCAGCTCAAAGTAAGTCAAAAACTTAAAGAAAAAGTATTGGAAGAGTTGGCACAGAAAAGCTGTATGGGACAATTTAGAACGTATGGAAGAGTGAGATGTCACATAGAAGATGACAAAGAAACTAATAAAGTAAGTGTTAAAAATCCTGAAATACCTAAATTGGAAACCAAAGTGAAATGCCAAGTAGATGATGACTGTGACCAGACAGATACTGGAGAGAATTTTGGAGATGAAGAGCAAACTGCGTGTAACACACCAAAAATGTGTAGTGGATCCTTAAAGCAGCAAACTTTACAGAACAGCAAAGAGCTAGGCTTTAGAAATACTTCCAGTGCTGTTCTGGAGAACAGAAAACCTCTGACTGAAGAACCCGCTTCTCTCTCACTCCCTCTTTCTGCTTTAGCTTCAAAGGAAATAACTGTAGGTGCACTCTCTGAATGTCATCCTGAAAGACTACATTGTACAGGTCAGCAGGAAAGGAGTAATAAAAATATACCTACATTAGTCAGTCTTCCTCAACGTGATATCCAAGTGAATACTGAAGTAGCAGTTTATATTTCTCATATGAATAGTCTGTCGAGTTTCTATGTTCACCTTGCAGAAGATGAAAACTTAATAATAAAATTAGCAAATGATTTAAATGAAAGCTTGGAGAATAAGGGTCTTGAAAATTGCTTAGATGAGCTCATGGTAGGAGATCTCATAGTTGCAGAGCACGAGGCTGATTGTTTTTACTATAGAGCAGTTATTAAAACTCTGAAATCAGGAAACTCCTTTGAGGTAGAGTTTATTGACTATGGTAATGCTGAAGTTGTAAGTTCCTCAAAAATCTGCAGGATTTCAGAAGAGTTCTTAACTCTGCCAAGGTTTAGTGTTCATTGTTTTCTTAGCAGTATAAAAAGTGTTCCTGGTGAAAGCTGGACTAAGAAAAGTGCTGCTTGTTTAGCAAGAAAATTAAGTAATAAGCTAGTTACTTGCAAGTTCTTACAGCAGCATGGAGAGCAGTGGGAAATAGATGTAATTTGGGATGGAAAGTCTGTATCTAATGACCTTCTGCAGGAAATAGATGGGGCAGGGTGGCAAAACGCACAAATGTGTCATTCCAACAACGAGCCAAACCAAAATTGTAATCCTCAAGATACAAAGTCTAGGAATGGTTTAGATGGTCAAACTGAGGCTGTTAGAATGAAAAATACTTCCCAACCCCCCATAAGTATCCTTCATCAAGTTATAAATTTTGGACAAGTAGAAGCAGCAGAAGTGGTTAATATTTCAGAGACTGGAGAATTTTATGTACAGTTAGTTACAAATTTGCAAATACTGCATGAGTTAAATGTAATGCTTGACAAAGAAGCACAAAGAAGTGATTTGCTTAGAGAGGATGACATTGAAAAAGGACTGGAATGCATGACACAATCTGAAAAGAACTTTAGGTGGTATCGATCAAAAGTGATAGAGAAATTTGTCAGGGAGAAGTTAATGCTAGTTTTTTTCATGGATTATGGCACGTGTGAAATGGTGCCCTTAAATAATGCAAAGATGCTCAGTGATGAGATTAAAAATGTTCCTAAACAAGCTGTGTTTTGTAAATGGATTTGGTTTAAAAACCTGAAGAAAATTCAGTTTGACCATGTATTAAATGCACTTCTGGATTCTGAAGTAAGGATCTTATTTTTGAGGTTTTTCAAATCCTCTGGTATCTGGGAGGTAGATATTTTAATAGGGGAAGTTATGTTTCAGGAGTATTTGAATGAGTTCTTAAGCCATTGTCGGACCATTGTTGGACCAGAAAAATCCAGAAGTACAAACTGTGAGGAACTTGGTACGTCATTCAGGATAAATTCAGTCATGTGGATGCTGCTGCGAAATGGCAGAACGTATCCAGGGTTTGCAACTGCAGTTACTGATCCTTCAAACTTCAGTGTCCAGTTTGAAGTCTTCTTTGATTGCATGCGAAAGTTGTCCTTGCTGCTCTCTGACATTCCTGACAACTTGCCAGCTCTCCCAGAAGAACATGTGACCCCTGGTGCCAGCTGCTTGATCAAGTTTGGACTGAAAGCAGAGTGGTACAGGGCAGAAATTAGTGAAGTAACAAGTCAGTCTGTTGTTCTTACATTTATTGATTATGGCTTTCTGAAGAGCATTCCTTACTCTGACATCCATAAACTTAAAGTTATTCCAGAAAGTCTGTTTTACTTTCCACGCTTGGCACAGTCATGCTCTTTGCATGATACAGTTCCTGCCAAAGGGGAACACTGGAGTGATGAAGCTGTAGTTTTGTTTCAGAAGCTTCTTCTTAAACCGTTTCTGATATTTCATTTTATCCACTATGGCTCTGAAATGAAATTAGAGGTGGATATTCTGTACGATGACAGCAGTCTAGCTGATGTCTTAATTGCTGCTGGCCATGCAGTCTCCTCTCAAAGTAGGTGCTGCCCCATTCCGGTTGACAGTCTTAAATCAGAAGAAACAGATCTGCAGTCTGAGTGTCCAGATTCTAGTTACTGTGCTTCCCTTTGTGAACCAGATTATAATTACAATGAAAATTCTGATTTTGATGACAGAAGGTAGGCTAAGAAGAGAAAAGCTGTCTGAAGCACAGGACTACTTATAATAGTTTCAAATAAGGAAGTCTAGTAAAGTGACTGCTGGAGTATCATTAACAAAAGATCTGAGTCCACACAGCACTAAAAGAAAAAATAACCTGCGAAAGATGGACAATACTGTGAAGACACTGGGATTTTTTCAGCATTATGATGATAAGAAAAGCAAAGTAATAATACAGAGTAAAAAAATAATACAGAGTAAATCTGCAAGCAGAAGCAGTGTCTGAGACTTGTGATTCTGATGTTCTGCAGTCTGGGAAGTGTGTGAAGATACTGTCAAAAGAATTAGTTGAATAATGAATAGACTGCAGTTAGGAAAGCACTACTTCTATGCAAAAAAAAAAAAATACAGATACTACTCTTGGTATATATTTTTTGTTCTCTGAGATCTCGTTATATTTAGACAATAGTGTCTTTAGCAAACCTTTTTGTTGGAATGTTGTTGCAGTTTTTGCGTGTTTATGTGTAAAACTTTATTTGCAGTTACATCTGTTTTACAGTGGTGTTGTCTCCTCCTTGTTTTGACTGTTCAGAAAACAAAGATGCCAGACATATCCTTCTCTTTGTTTCTGATTCCGAAGTTCCCATGTAAGAAGAGTTTCTCTCATTAGGAGAATGTTTACTAAAAATAATCCAGAAACCTGGATCCCCATTTATGGGAGAAACGTGAATTAAGTTGTTGTCAGTTAGCTCTTGGTGTACAGATGCTATTGACCCACCCTAAGGTTCTCTTGGTATCTGAGTTGCGTCACAGTTGGGGTCATTCATTCTATTGAGTGTGTGTTCCATTGATATCTCTCCTTCATCCTCCTCCCCATCTGTCAGAATGTGGAGAGGAAGTTTTCTCCCAGCACCTAGTCGAGTCAGGATACTCTTTTTACTTTAAAGGGAAACATTCGGAGCCTTTTCTTTTTCCCTTCTATGTAAGAGGAGGATATTTCGGAACTGAAAAGTGAAGGTATACTGGGTATGTCTAAGAAGGTTTTGTGTTTTTTTTTTTTTTCAGTATCCATTCTGAAATTGTAAGAATTTGTGAGTTGTTTTTCTAATTATTTATTTTTCCCCTTACCTCCTTCCTCAGTTGTTTGGACAAAGATAAAGCATGAAGAGGCCTGAAGTGTGAGGGGTTTTCTTTGTATTGCGATAGTTTGAATTTCAGTGAGAAAATGAATGCAGCCCTAATTATAGACAACACATCTAATGCATCTCTATAGCAAGATCTAAGAACACACAACCCCCTGCTCCTTCCCCTCCCCCCCCATATCACAATGTATTTAACTAATATGAGAAGGTGAAAGCTCTATCTGGAAAGCATAATCTAATTTTTTTTAAGGGAAGAGACATGTCTGGGAAAGTCAAATAAAAAAAGAAGTAAAACAATGCCATCTGATCTTTACAAGATTTTCTCTGCTGATGAGTTATACATAAAGGAAGCATGTAAATATTTTCAGCGTACAAGTGAAAAATGCCCATTAGTAACAAATCAGAAAATGTGTAAGGGAAAATTTCTTAAATGCTATCTAAAATATTAGAAATTTTATGTTAATGTATTTATTAAATAGAGGGTATTTTGTAATAGTTTGTGATTAACTGTTTTCTTTATATTGCACTGTTTCTTTATATTGCAGAATTTCAAGTTTTTCATACCTAAAATTAAAAAAGTTTACCTTGTCAGTACTTTGATATACTGCTTGCTCTTAGGATAAAACATGAAATTTGTACTGTGCAACATTACTTATGTTGAGTGATGACTGCACTTGCTGCACTGGGCTATGTTCATTGTAGTGCCAAGTAATAATTTTCATTTAGAGGCACTTACACTGACACTTAAGAGTTAGTTAATTCTGACTCTAACTTTTGGCTGTCTTTCAGTTTGAAAAGTAAGTGCTTGAGTGTTTCTTCTTTTTAAAAATCATTTGGATACCCTAAATTCAGTCCTGTTGTGTACATTAATGCACAACTCACATATTTTGTTAATTTTTTTTCTAATGTATACTGTGCTTTAACTTACATGTAGTTGTAGAATGCTGCTTATCCAGTGTTACAAAATGGAACCTAGAAATGGTGAATGATTAAGAAAAACAACTATGTGTGTACTGTATGCTCTGTAAATTCCAAATGTTAGATTTATTTGCAAGAATGTGTGGGTTTTTTTAGCTTGTAATGAGACTAGCTCGTCACAGTATTTCTGTTCCTGTAGATCTGATTCTCAAAGTGCTTCAAGGAGAAACTGGATAATTGAAAGCATTTTTGGTATTATACTGTACCTGTAAATACAGAGGATGTCTTGTTGCCACTGTTGATGCAGATTTTCAGAAGTGTGGTACACAGATGTGATATGATCATTAGTGTAAGTTGCTGGGATGTCTGGCTGTGTATTTTATGCCCAGTCTTCTTTCTTTAGTGTGTATGTCTCTTGTCCCCAACTTCAGCTGTAATAGTGTTTTTCTTGTAAGTAGGAGATGCTGTAGTCAGAACCTAGTGGAAAGTCATTTATTAATGATGTGGAAGTTTAGGTGTGGGAAGTTAGGTGAGTTTTTGTATTTGTTTTAGGGCAAGCATAATGCTGAACACACGCACACACTGCCTTGTGTAGTAGTGAATTTTTTTGGTAAAGTTTAATTTGAACCTATTGTTTATTTTCTAATTATTGAATTTCCTAAATGTGTTTCTGTATTTGTTTATACTGTGTCATTGATTACTGGGATTATTTTTATTTTTAATCCATGAAGGTGACAAAGAACCAGTTTCATTTGTTTGGAATTAAGTGTTCTTGTGTATACTGCCTTTCTGTCACGAATTAAACAAAATAAATGCTAAAAATAATAAATAAATAGAATACTTATCTTCTGTGTGTAACTTGCCTTGCCTAAGACATTCTGAGTATTTTGAAGCTTTCTGTGACCTTTGAGGTTGGTGAATGCATTAGAAAACACCTGAAGCTACATCAGTATGTTCTTCGTTGGACGGTGCCATGGAACAATCTTTGCCTTCTGGGCCAGCAGCTGTGGCATGTGTTAGTTATATCTGCCCTGTGGTGAATCAAGGTTTGTTTTTTTGAGTGCTGTAGAAATGGCATCGTATTTCTGCCCATGCAGTTTGCAAGATGAGATGCAGGCCGAGCTCAGCCTGCCTCTGCCTTGTGCTCTGCATGTGTGCTCTTGCTGGCACACTCTGTAAAGGCAGACAGACCTTCCGTGCCAGGTGGGCAAAATGCTGCAGTGCCATTGTAACAGGTACCGGAGGGGGAGAGGTGTGCATGATTTTTAATATTCAGGTAGTATTAACTGAGTTTTTAGTGACTTACCATGCAGTGTTACTCCTTAGAGGAAGTACCTCTTTCTGATTTTGCTGAATATTTCTGGCTGATTTAGGAGTAACTATACTCTGTTTCCAGGGGAAATGTTTTTGGGCCTGAGAGGAGTAGACTGAAGGTCATTAAGGATTCATGTAGGAAGAGAGGCAGAGAATGAAAAGGTTTCACTGGGGGTAGGAGATGGATGGTTCAGGCACTTTGGAATGCCTGACTAGTTACTGAATGTTTGTATGGGCCAGGCAACATAAAAGTTTGGGCTTTCAGACAGAAATGTAGGTTTCAGTGCTAACTTAGTGTGTAAAGTTTTTTTAAAATTTGCAATAAAAAGAAAAATAGGAGTGTAGAGCTTGAAGAAGAGCTCTTAGAAACTAACAAATTATCATCTGTTTCATAAAGGCAAATTTAAGGATGGAAAAGAGCCTCTGATAGTGCTTCTAATTACCCATAATGTCTGCAGAGGATTGCATGTGTGTGCTTGGGTGTGTTTTGTTAGCTGCAGATCAAAGTCTGGGGCCAAGTTTTACCACTGTGCATAGACAAATACACTTCTTGAACTTTTTGCTGCCCCTGTGACGCCTTATTTTTGCCCAAACTCCTCCCTAACGAACAGCCCATCCCAAATGTAATGCCTGCATCCAAATCAGTGGATTCAGGGTACACAGGTAACAGCACAAAAGCCAAGGGCTAATCTGAGCAATGGCCCCCTCCCAACCCTAGTGCTGGTCAAGGCCCAATTCAAAACAGGTTTGGAAAATATTAATTTCTGTAGTTGATATGTAAGTATGACTGTGAGTCACTTATCTTACTCTGTAAATAGTCCAGGAAAGCCGAGGGCCCGTTGAGTTCTCCTGGACAGCAGCTGGGAATAATTTTTTGCATCGAGTACATGTGGGGCAGCAGGTAACACTTGATGTAAAAGGAGCTCATGATACAGCTTAACTGCTCTTTGGATTCGCCTGGGAGGTGTTTGTAGGGTGGCAGTGCCTCCTGAGGGCTCCTGCCAGTGTGCGACAGGCAGCTTGTCCCGATGGATCCTGTGAGCTGCACTGACACCTGCCGGCCCTGTGCGCGCAGGAATCGCTCCTGGCAGCGGCTGTAGTGCTCACCCTGCCCTTGAATGTCCATGAAATGAAGATCTCTCTGCTTTTGGCCTGAGAAAAGGTGAATCCTGGATTACTGCATCTGGCTGTCCTCTCCTCAGCACGGGAAAGACACGGGACTGTTGGAGCGAGTCCAGAGGAGGCCCCAAAGATGGTCAGAGGGCTGGATCACCTCTCCTATGTAGACAGGCTGAGAGAGCTGGGCTTCGCTTTGTGGAAGGGGAGGCTACATCAAGACCTTCCAACAGCATTCCAGTACCTAAAGGGGGGCTACAAGAAAGCTGAGGGCAAGCTTCTTAGCAGAGCCTGTTGCAATACGAGAAGGGGTAATGGTTTTAAACTTAAAGAGGGTAGATTTAGAGCAGATGCAAGGAAAAAGTTTGTTATTATGAGGGCGGTGAAACACTGGCATAGGTTGTCCAGAGAGTGTGGATGCTCCATCCCTGGGAACATCTAAGAGCAGGTTAGACAGGGATCTGAGCAGTCTGATCTAGCTGAGGATGTCCCTGCATGTAGCACAGGGATTGCACTAGATGAGCCTTAAAGGTCACTTCCAACCCAAATCATTCTATGATTTGAAGATTAGGCAGGTTGGGAGAAAAAGGGTGGAGATGCTGTTTTTGGGGATGCCTAATATAAGAAAACATTTGGTGGGAAAATCCTGCTATCTGTAGAGAGATAGATACTGTGTTTGCAGACTAAATTTCTATTTCTCAGTTCTTTGGACACATTTTAAAATCTCATCTTTCTTTTTTATTTCTCTTCAAGAAGCATTTTTTTCCATAATAAACATTGAGAAGACAAAATCATGAAAATATTTATTCAGCTCTGAACTGACTTTTAGGGATAGCTATCTTGATTCCTGCAGATTTAATAAGAAAGTTTCTAGGAGTACTATGTCTAGATCTGCATAATGAAGGAATTAAAACTGTGATTGCAGCATGTTTTTTTCCATGAGTAATAAACATTAGGAATCCTACTGGGTGACCCTGAAATATAATTAGGCCTAGTTCTGTGAAATTATTTTGCTGCGAATACAAAGAAATGGAATAAAAGTGTGGTTTAAATGGGTTTAATATTCTTTTTTTTTGTACTTTAAAGGAATACCAGGGTGTTAAGAGAGAAAACACAATTTGACAGACTTTGATTCTGATTAATTCTTTAGTGTTTAATCACCGTGATTTCATAAGAGTTTGAACTTAACACATAATATATGATCAAGCCCTTTAATTATGTTTATTTTCTTTTAAGCCATGGAGCCATTGATCTCCTCTAATCTGACATTCCATATAATATGGAATTTCACTTACTTTTGCATTAAGCCACTATTCCACCTTCTGCCTCCAAGGGTTCAAACCTTCATCTCTCATTTCCCACCTTCAAGCTATAAGCTTGCTGCTCACCCCCTTGAAGCTGTTTCACTGTACTAAAAGTATTAAAGAGCGGTGATGTGTCTCTCTCTCTCTAACCACAGGAGTCAAGTCTAGGAACTAGACAATTTCTTGAGCAGGGGGAAGCCTATGCTCCAGGTTCTCCTCAAAGGAATTCTTTTGCATTTCTATCTATGGAACACTCAACAATGAGACAACTCTGGGAGCAGACACCAGGACTTTCATAATCCAGTCATGTTCCCTGCATTTTGCACCCTTTATTTGTCCTCGTTAATTTTGGATCCTTTTCTTTAGCAAGAGAAATCAAATGACTGATAGCTCTTGGATTAAAGCACACACCTGAAAGAAATTAAAAATAAGAAAAGGGAAAGAAAAAGACCAACTTTAGTCTGAAACAAGGAATTAGCTTTGCATTTTCTTCACTTGGATTGACTGCACAAGCCTACTTCTTAGTAGAGTGTATCCCTGTTTTGTGTTTTAAAGGATAAAGCACAGTAGAGTATGAGACAAATCAGTTTTATGAGAAGCTAAAGGGCTGTGAATGAGGGGATGGAAGAACCTACTTGCAGCATAAATTGGCTAAAGAAAGGTGGCATCTCAGGTCAGCGTTTCTGGTTGGCTGATTTAGGCATTTCTCCCTTCAGACTTAAGAGTCATTAAGAGCATATCCTGAAACATCTGCCCTGTGCCATGGGCTGTGGAGTCTCCTCTGATAGCCTGATGAAACAGTTAAGTGAAGCTTAGTATGCCTTATTTTGTGCTTAATGAGGAGTAATGCCTTACAAAAAGTTTATGGCACTAGATCCAGCAGAGCGCTTGGACAGTATCTAACACTTGGGTTCCATTTCACAATCACAGAAACCTCTGGGGAATACAAAGGCTTCCTGTAGACTGTATGGGGAGAAGTCTGATCTCTCAGTGTGGTATTTAAAAAATCTGTTGGACATGGTAAAATGTGAGGGTGAGAATGTATTCTAAGTTTTACACCTTTCTAGAAGCAAGGTGCTTTGTGTGAAGTAAGTAGAGACATCTGTCTATGCAGTGTCCCTGAGCTACACATCTGAAAACACCTCATTCTACACAGTGACCAGTCGTTCATAAAACACATCCACCAGTTAAGAAGATAATGCACATTTTTCATACAGTGTGTACTGTTTACATCACTTGCTCAACTACTACGAGCTCAAAGAACAAGTCCCTAATAAACCCATAGCCACAACCCATGGAAAGCACCTACAGACTATGAGATTTTGAGAAGGAACAGTTTCCCTTCTTTCTGAAGCTGTGCAGCACTGCGGGAAGGCATTTGGGATCCCTTGTGCAAAAGAGGAAAAGGTATGATTTGGTAGCCTCGCTGCAGGGCACAGAACTAGAGGGATAAAGGTGTGTGGTCTAAACACTTGCTTCTGTGACCCGTTCACTACTTTGTCCACAGGAGACCAGTTTCAAGAGGAGGGAGTGAAAAGATTACTTATATCGTTATAGCTTGGTGATGAAACGTATGTTTTTAGACACTGTCAAGCTGAAAACAATTCTCATTTTCGAGGTGAATGACTTAACCATTAAGCTGCTGATTAATAAGTGTTAGCTACACTCTGTCAACTCTTAAAATAAAAAAGGAAAAGAATAGGCTAGGAGCACTGCGCCATGTTTTAGACAAAGTAGTCTCTCAGAGTATCCTTTTCATAACTGGGGACCCCTAAGGGCTAGAAAGTAAGAAAGTCTGCTTTTTGGATGCTTGGATTCTAAATAGTATCAGTTGAAATAAGCCCATGAGTGTATGTGATTCTGAGTGTATATGGGAGCACAGAAGTGCTGAGGCTGAAGTAATTCAGGGCATGCTGGGGAGTGTAGTTCCCAGTGCCTGGGGAATTGCAAAATGAAACAGGGAGTCAGCTTGTAATTGCAGGTGCTTGCAGGTACAACAGCTGCTGAACAAGGTGTCTTAAAAAAACAATTTTGAACCTGGACAGTACAATTCTGCTTAATGCTTGCTGTAATATTTTATTACATTTAGTCCATGCACCCTAATTCATGCAGTTAGTTTTCTTCAGAAATATTTTAATGTATTTTTAAAATCAAACTTACTGGTGATGGGGTTTTTTTCCACCAAAAATCAACACTTTCTTGTATTTGAGGATGGATTAGGAAGATTGAGCATCCTGGACACACACAGGTCCAAGGGAGGAACACCTGGGATAGAACAATCATGTACAACAGTCCAAGCTGGGAACTGGCTGGTTAGAAGGCAGGTCTGCAGCAAAAGGGGAAATGTACCCAAAATCAGATGTTTGGGTTTCTGGTGGACAGCAGGTTGAATGGGAGTGAGCAGTGTGCCTGTGGTGAGAGACTGGGCTGGGTTTAATCAGTCTTCATCTACCTAAAGTGAAGGTAAAGAGAAAACAGCCAGACTTTTCTCGAGGGTGTGCAGTAGAAGGTGGGAGAACAATGGACACAATGTGGAGCAAGGGAGATTTCAGACAGATACAAAAGAAAAAAAAATATTCCCAGTGAGACTAGCTGAGTGCTCGCGCAGTTTGCCTGGAGAGGCTGTGGCTTTTGCATTCCTTGGAGATACGACTGAACAAGGCCCTGGACATCCTGTCCTGGCTGTGAAGTTTCCCCTGCTTTGAGTACAGGTTTCTGCTCACAGGTTGCCCTGGTGCTTTGAGCAGGGGTCAGATCAGATGGCCTTGAGAGGCCCATTCCAGCCTTACTTACTCTTTGTCAACTGTTATATTCTTGGATTATGCACAGTGTATTGTACGAATACCTGAACTAATTTTAGGTGTTTAAGTTTGAAAACAGATGGTTTCTCTGTAGTAATTAATCTGTAGTAACTTGGGTCCCATTTGGGCAACTGGATTAGTGCTCAGTACTGGACTTTATATCATATTCAGGCTACTTCATAGCAACAGATATATATATATATATGATAATACAGCATAGAGGTAGTACAGAGATATCCAATTACCACCATGCCACTCTCCAGGAACCAATATCCTTAACCAGAACTATCAATAGTAGGCCCTCATCATCAGGTGATTGAACAAAGTCAGAAAGTATACTGTAGTACCAAAAAGCCCTTTTCCTAGCTCATTTATTTCAAATTTACATCTTCTAGTGTAATGGCTTTTCCCCAGCAAATAACTTCTATGGACATTTATGATTAGGAGTATAAATTTGTTTGATCTAATAGGGGTTATTAATAAACAGGTAGCTTATTTTGACAATGACTGTTTGTTCCATCCAAACAGAAAGAATTCACAGAGAGCTTTTGCCTCTTCTCTGTTATTTTTACACTCCAGGTGTTTTTCAACAAGGAGGTTTTCAGTTTAAGAGAATGGACAGTCACCTAACAAATCTTCTTGGTACTGATAATCCTAATTTTTGAGTGGGCTATGTTTGTAGGATACCTTACAACATTATTATACATGATATATGTACACGAATACAGCAAAATATTTTTACTCAGTTTTTACTTTGTAACCTTTCAACAGAATTAAATTAATTTGAAAAGGAAAACCTTGTTGAAATCAGTAAGTTTATTAATGATGGTAAGGGATAGTTTTTTACAAAGAAAAATTACTGTTTACTGTATTTCAAAAAGGTTTTATGGTATGAAGAATAATATGATATATATAACCAGAAGTAATGGGAGGAAATTAAAAATAATTTAAACTTCCCGAAGATGAGTTCTATTAGTCTGTAGAATAAGTTCCCAGGGGAAGCTGTAGAAGCCTCATTATATGGCTTATTTAAAACTAGATTAGATGAAGTGCCTGAAGGGAGCAAGCTTGGGCTGTTTCCTGTAAGGCTGGAGGAGATTACCTCAGAGGTATTTTTTTCCTTCTGAAATATTTTATTCTGTGGTCTGGGAAAGTCTTGTTCATTCTTATATGAGAATGTTTTGCTCCTCTTTTACCATGATAAGAGTTTATAGGTCTTTATACTGATATGAATCATACTAACTGTGAGTAAAAACAGTATTTTTTTAAATATAACATCAGGAATAACTTGACAAAGGTAGAAGTATCCACACACATGCCTTAGTTTTTCTTCTTGGTTTTAGAGTTAGAAATATACTGATAAGGTGGTTGTCTTTGCAACCTTGACCCTACATATCCATGGATGGCCTGAAAGTTGTGATCATGATACTTTCTTCTGTCCAGGGGGATGCAGCCAGTGGCAAGCCCATCATACCTGTGAGTGCAGACTTGTGTGTGCTGCAGGGTCATCTCAGCCCACACCCAGGGCTCAGCCATAGTTTGGATGTGTGCATGAGGGAGCCTGGAGGTTAACTGTGAAGCTGCTCTGTAAAAGGCCAGATATATTTGTTTTATTGTTCTCTGCATCAGTGGCTGTACAGCTATTTCATATCAAGTCGCACAGTCTCAAAATAAAGGATGTAGGAGAACGGCTACATAGACATTAGTGACTGCATATCTGAGATGGCTCTTTGGTTTTCTTACCTGCTATTCTGGACAGAGCAACACTGTGCAGTTTCACAGAAATTCCCTTCAATAAACATGGAAACTCTCCAACACTTTTTTTTTTTTTCCCCAATCCCTTGTTTAGTCTCCATCATAAACTCACGAGACATATATGATCTGAGCTTTCCTTATTTGTAGTTTTTACTTCCACAAGAGGAGATAATTTCTTCTTCAGTGGCTTTAGAAAAGATTTTGTATAAAACAAAAAGTTTTGCTGGTCTTTATGGCATTCTGTTTGATTTTTTGGCAAGTATTCAGTTAGGGTGCAAACTCTCAAAATAACTCAAGGCCTGTAAATTTGCAGTTCTGCAGTATGAATCCACAGTATCTGCTCCAACAGGTTATGATTTCATAGCTGATGCCAAAGGGAGTATAGACATTCATTTAATTTTGGATCATTTGATCCAAAGCTGTCCTACTGGTTATGGCATGCTATTATTTTTGTCCCTGTCAAAACCAATGAACAGTTGTACTAGTGATTGGCTTAGCTGACCAGAGATGCTCAAAACACAAGATTAATGATGAAGAGCTGGATCATGCACTGAATGTTTCAAGCAAGATTTAAAGAGAGGGTAAATTAAGTTTTTGTTTGAAATACATTTATGTAGCACTTGCATTAATGTTACAATATAATTGCAATGCTTTTGTCAAGAAAAAATGTATAGTTTATAGTACATTTAAAAAATTAATAGATTATTTTTTTAAATTTTTACTTGAAATGACTTTTCTTCGGCCAGTAGTTATGCAAGATCAGTCCTGTAATACAAAAATATCTTCATCACCAGATGGCATATTGTCATCCACTGCAACACTGCTAAGTGACCATTCAACTGTCATGGATTGCAAGTGCACGGATTTCTTTGAAATTGTGATTAAATTTTACCATTTCCAGTGATACTGCTAGATGAATTTTCTGAGTGCATTGGATATGTGTGACAGGGCTTTCATAGATGGTGGGGACTACGGGGGTGGCTTCTGTGAGAAGGTGCTGGAAGCTTCCCCCATGTCTGACAGAGCCAATACCAGTTGGCTTCACTCAGCTCCAGTCCACCGCTGGCCACAAGTCTGAACACATCGGTCACAGTGGGAGCACCTCTGGGATAACAGAGCTAAGAAGGGGAAAAAAGTTATTGCATGGGAGCCAGAAGAGTGAGAATATGAGAGAGCAACAAAGCGGACACAGGTCAATGCAGAAGGAGGGGCAAGAAGTGCCCCAGGTGCTGGAGCTGAGGTTCCCCTGCAGCCTGTGGTACAGCCCATGGTGAGGCAGCTGTGCCCCTGCAGCCCGTGGAGGTCCATGAGGGAGCAGAGATCCACCTGCAGTCTGTAGGGCCCCATTCCAGAGCAGAGGGATGCCCAAAGGAGGCTGTGACCCTGTGGGAAGCCTGTGCTGGATCAGGGTCCTAGTAAGACCTGTGGCCCTGTGGAGAGGGGAGCCCTCAGTGGACCAGGGGAAGAGTGTGAAGAGTCCACCCCCTGAGGACGAAGGAGTGACAGAGACAGTGTGTGATGAACTGACCACAGCTTCCATTTCCCATCTCACTGAGCTGCTGTGGGGAAGAGAGAGAGAAAATCAGGAGTGAAGTTGAGCCTAGGGAGGAGTGGAGGGAAGTTTGGGGTTGTTTCTCATTATCCTACTCTGATTTGGTTGATGATAAATTGAATTAATTACCCCAAGTCTGTTTTGCCCTTGTTTGTAACTGGTGAGTGATGTCTCCTGCCCTTATTTCAACCCACAAGCCTTCTGGTATATTTTCTCTCCCCAGCCCACCTGAGGAGGGCAGTGAGAGAGCAGCTTTGGTGGGCAGCTGGTGTCCAACCAAGGTCAACTCACCACACTGGGCTTTGTTCTTTCACCAACTTTCTTCCTCTAATTAACATTTTCTTACATTTTTTTACTTGAGCTTAGAGGGTGTCCCATTCCTTACCTCCAAATCTGCTATGAAATTTTCAGTTTCTGACAGGACACATTTGCAGAGTCTTACAGTTTGTATTACATACTACCCTTGGGCACCTTGGGGATTTTGTGTATCAAAACTGTGTGTGATCAAAACAAGACACTGGCAAAAATGGTGTGCTGATCTGTGCAAAATTACAAACCTGGGAGATATTGAAGAATAGTGTTGCATACTCGGTAGATTAGGGATACTTTTTCTGCAGCACATTTTTTTCCCCTATTTAATGATAACAATCAATTTGAAGCAGTGGCTTGGATAAGTAAGAAAGAGATTAAGATATTATGTTGACCAGGTAGCAAAATATTTCGATTCACAAAAATTCAACTGGCCACCAGGTGGAGACTTTGTATTAATTTTCCTAAACTAAAGCTACAAAAAAAGATATCACCCTAAGAAGCCATTTGCACAAAAATAAAATAATCTCATTTATTTTCCAGGTCTTCTTGTAGATAATTCTTGCAATGAAAAGTTTCCCAAGCTGATTTGAGAAGGCTAAGCCTTAATTCTTTGAAAAAAAAGAGCAGCATAGAGTATAAGATTTAGCAACATATTTCTGAATTGTTTCATGAAATAATGGATTTTTAAAAAGTTAAATATGTTCTAGCTGCCTGATTCTTCTTTTTAAGTGGCAAGGAATTGACCAATCTGGAATTATTGTCATTAAAAATGACCTATTTATAAAAACTCTTTGGCCTTTAGAATTTGCAGTAGGTTTAAATAACATTTATCTTGGTGTAGCATAGTTAATAGCAAAGACATAATTGCATGCTTTTCTGTAAGTGGAAGTCTCTAAATGCAAATACTAATAGACAGTGTCATCTATAACAATCTGCAAATTTATGGAGGAAATTGGTTTTTCCAGGCTAGCTATTTATTAATATGGAGGAGAGTAATATTAAATTGGAGTTCCACCATATTTCTTTACATTTTTATGCAATGAAGAGGCTGCAGAAGGAGGTGAGGACCCACTGCCCTGTAACTAATCTGGCTGCAGAATTTCAGTAATAGAGAAGGAACATAAAACCATTCTTTCTGATCAACAATAATACCATTTTCAGCTACAGACTAGTTATTTGGAAAGGTGTGATTTGTGAGTAAATAAATAAAGGAAATGAAAGGCTGATACCATGAATCAGATGATTTAGTTTGTGCAGAAGCTCATCCCCCCAAAAAATGAGGGTGAGGTGATCTTGGATAGGACCTGAAGGCAGATGAGGAGTGAGGCTGTGATGGGAATGAGGAGCAGAGGGGTCTCACTGGGAATTCAGCAGCATTCGGCTACCCTGCACTTTGGTGTGCTTAATTTATTTCCTGGTTTTCATCCTGAAGAACAAAAAAAGAATACTACCCTTATTGCTCCTTTTGGCATATCCCATCAGCAGATATATTTGAAAAATGCTCATTTGAAACGAAGAACAAATGGAATTAAAGCTTAAGCCAGGGCTGGTGAATCCGCTTTGGGCTTGAGGACAAATACAGTATTTATTTTTAGCAGTGAAAGGGAGTTGTGGAATGGAAGGAGATGCTCTGGTGTAAAACTGGTGACTGACAGTGTTTGAAAAGAAGGAAAATGAAAGTTAAATAAATAAATACTAGAAAACCGGTTTTAAAGATTCCAAAGGACTTCTAGGATCAAGTAGTTCATGGGAGCTGGGCAGTTGAAGAATTTTCTACAGATTTTGGTTTGCTCTAGATTTGGAATAAAACCTGCAGTTATAAAGCTGTGAAGGTACCCAGTGAGTTCTACTGGGGTTACTACTGCATATAAATGTGATTCTAGGTCACACTCATCCCTTGTGTGCTGTGGAAGAGACCCAGAGTGCCTTAGGCTAAGGACTGGTTTTCTTTCTATTATCCACATCTATCTTCTGATTTTTTCTTGAGATACAGAACAAATTTTGAAAAGGTATTTCGTCTTAATTTGAACTAATCACTTGACATCATTCATCGTGGCTAATTCACCATTTGTCATTAGAAATGTTCATCTTTAGTTTTATTAAGAATTTGCCTTTTTTAACTTCCAGCCATTGGTGGTGTTTGGTGCTTGGCAGTTTGGCTTTCTAAGGAGTTCATTGTGTACCATTAGAGAAATAGCCAAAGACTAGAAAAGAGCCCCAGAATTAATGTGCTTTAGTGCTGTTTGTATGTGAGGGATGTGTGGCACTTTGAGGGCAGATTCTCCTAGAGCGGACTGTTTGTGCAGTCAAAATAGTTCAATGTGGTTAGAAGGAGGAGAATCTAGCACTTAAAATAAGATCTGAACACTGTCCCTCATGTTATGTATGTGTATTATGTTATGTATGTGTGTTATGTATGTATGTATGTGCATTTCATTTGGAGCCAGTGTTAGTGTGAAATACTAAGTGGGGCAAAGCTTGTGCTCACATCTTTAGGGTTCATCCTCATATCTACATTAGACCTTCTGTTATGGTGCAACCCACAGTTCTTCAAGGTGATGTTTTGCTTCTATATTACTGAGATTTGTTTTATAAAGGGGGACTTGTTACATAATCTGCAGGTTTAAATGTGTACCTTAATACTTTCCCTTCTTTTTAAATTTATACTTTTTTTTTTCTGTGTATTTCTGAGCAAAAGACTTTCAACAGAGTCTTTAAAGGGCAGTGAGGTTGATGGACCTTGTTTAATGATTGGCAAGTATGCTTAAGCCAAAGAAGAGCATTAATTGCAGTAAAATATTAAACCCCTTATTGAGATTTTCTTCTTTTAATACAGCTTTTGAGATTTCTTGAAATAAATCAGAATAACATAGACTGTCATGGACATTATTTGCATTTGATCAATGCATGTACTGGCCTAAGCTGCTGAACTATTCAGGCTGAAGGTTTCCTCCATTGTCCTTGTTCCTGCAGATATCACAGAGGAAAAGATTAAGAGCATTATAACTTTAACATAAAACTCAGAAGTAATGTAATAGGAAAAGATAGTCTACATACAACAAAAGGAAAATTTGCACGGGCTTACTTTTATCCAAACATTTGACCTCCAGCTTAGATGGCTTAAAAAGGAGGAGGGAAAATCTGTACCCGTTTGTCCTGGTGCTGTAATCTGAAAGTTAATACATTGGGAAATATTTCTCACTAACTCTGAACTGGATGTGCAATTTTTTTTTTTTTTTAATTAAAACCTGCATTTCTCATTCCACTCCTGTGATGGCCAACCTACCATCCTGTTGGGAAGTAACAATATTTTGCATTTACTTAGCATTCCTCATCGAAATATCTAGAAATCTGCTTTTTCTGATATATCAGTCGTTTCATCATTCAGATCTTCCACTGGCTCTTTCTGTAAGCAACACTGAGTTTGAACTGTCTTCAGAGCACTTGACAGCTCTGTCTCTGGTTGTATCTTGGATTTTGTGTTCTGTCAAGTCCCCTTGACCTGGCTTTTTAAACCTTCCTGAGGTTCAAACACTAGTTTTGCTGGTAGTATCCTCACAGTAGTTTATGATTTTATCGTGCCGTCCTTCAGGAGAAGAACGTTTCTCTTTTTTGTAGTCACTAAACCACTCATGTCTCTTTACTCTAAGACGTAGAATTTCAATTTTTGACATATATACTAGAACTGAGTCTATAGCAATATAAATAAACTAAAGGAAAAGGAATTCTTAAATCTGAATTCCCCTAAAAGTCTCAAAGCACAGACATCTGCCATTTCAAGTTGATAGAATTTAGCTTTCTCTGTTTGTGATGAATTGCCCAGCACAGAATACAGAATTGATGGCTGTGGAAATCACTTTCTGCTGTGCAGGTCTTGCCACTGGCAGGTTAGAGGCACCTAAGGAGAAAGGGAGGTTGAAGGCATCATTTTTTACACATTTATTGTCTTCAGTATTATTAATTTAAAGAAAAGTTTCAGTTCCAAAATGATGGCTCACATTTTTGCATACATTCATATATTCCAATAATGGTACTGCTGGATTCAAGAAGAATTGTATTAAGTAAGGGAGGTTCTGCAGGAGTCTATCAAAAAGTACTCATATAGCAACTTCACAGTCGTCCTCTCTACCCAAAATTGGATCTGCAGGGATTTGAATGTGCTCACTGCATTTCACTCGCTCTTTATTTGAATCCATTATGTATTTTATGTTTCTTATTCTGACAAAACAATCAAACAGAATGGGAATGACATATTTAAGGGTGGTTATAGGAGCGTTTAAGGTAGTATAAAAAAGTGAGATGGTCTGGTTACTGAATCATCCTAATAAAGGACAGCATTGCTTAGTTTTATTTTATGGTCTCCTAAACAATAAAAACAGTAGCTTCTCCACTATTTTCATTTTTAGTGAAAGCAACTGTTCTGGAGAACAAGATGGGAAAAACATCAGAAGTATTGAAATAATTATGCTAATATTCAAAACAATGACTTGCAAGTCACTGCTATATTAAAAATGTTTCCTTCTTTTTCTGATTTTTTTTTAATATGAAACATCTATCAAGTAAACAGGAAAGGAAAACTGTCTTTTTCTGAGTGGTTTCATTTCCAGTGTTTCTTTGGCTTCCCCTCAAGGGTCAGACTCAATAAACAGCTGTGCACTGTGTGTGAATAAAATCAGTGTTGCAGAACCGAATAGCACACCAACAGAAAATTGTTTTAATTCTTTTCTCTTTGAGTGTAACTGGGACACTTATGAATTTAACTTTTCCTATTCCAGTATTTGCTCTTGGTGCTTTCACCAAGGAAGAATTCAAAACAAGAAACAGCTGGAGCCTTTTCTTTACACTTCACCTGCTATTCACATCAATAACCCTTCAAAACACAAATGTGCTGGCAACTCACACACAATTTTCACTGCACCCACTTTTGTGTGGAGAACAAAAGTAGCTTCATCATCTCACTCAGGATAACAAATATTAGAAATCTGCATGACACCATTTTCTGGGAAATCTCTTATTTCCTATGTTACAGGACAAAAACCTGACACACACATAAAGGATATTCTGGTCTATATTTAAAAAGATACATATATATTCTTCATTTGTGTGCATTTTTTTTTTTCTTCTTGAATAATAAACATTAAGATACACCTTTTATCAGGCACGACACACAAACAACAGCATTTGTGTGTGCAGAGGGTGTATTGTATATAAGTTCCTCAGTGGTTGTAAGGCACTTGGGGAGAGGTCCTTGCCTGCGTGATCCTTGGCTGACCAGGTAGGTTCTGCAAGGTGAGAATTGCCCATCTATGTTAGTTGTTGATAGAAGTGCCTTTAAACAACGGAGTTGCAGAGTGGGGGATGATGGTAGATGCTTTCATTGTGCACGTCTGTGTCGGGGGAGCTACAGCACATTACACAGCTGTTGGTTCTTCCATCTTTTGCCCCAAAGATGGCCAGGTGTTCTTGCAAGCACCCAGGAGATCTTTAGCTGCCTGTTTGGGCTTCCTAAGTGACCATGAATGTATACTGCACATAAGGACACTGTGGACATTTTGGAATAGATCTCAGGGGCCTTCAGATTTCGTATAGCTTGTGATAGCGTTCAGCCTAAGTGCATCCCACATGGTCTGTAGTGGGCAGTCATGGAGCTTGGGTCTGTGTAAATTTTTGTTAGCAGACATAATAAAAAATATTGGCTATATAACCAGTTTATATAGGTCTTGGCATTGTTTCCCAGGTAGTTGCCTGAGGAGGCCTTACTGATGGGGGCAAGGACACAGAGATGGATGGGCAATGGAGTGTTGCAAATCCTCACAGATTTACTCTGGGAGATTTTAGAGTTTCAGAGGAGATTCCATATTTCATTCTGTGCCAGGCTAGCCTGCAAACATGGACTGAATGAGTCTTCCTGGGTTATCAAATTAATCTTCTGGCTGTTTTTAAGTCATCCAGATAAATGGCAACAGTTTTGCCCTGCTCTTGCTGATATATCAGAATGGCACAAGAAACATCTCCTCATCTTCCTATTCCTATAGGATCTAATGTAACTAACAGCAAGACTGTTTTTAAAGTCCTTAGAAGCTTTTCTGTTTTTTTTTTTTGTGCAAATAAAACAATATTTTCTTTGTGCACGTGGCCAAGTAGTCCACACAGAATGAGGTTTTCTCTATTGTCTGTCTCAGAAATGAAAACTGGGTTAATGGTGTTTTCACATTTCATGGTTAAGATTTGTAAGAACATATTAATGCTTTCACTTACGTAACTTCGTGGTAAATGAGCTACACCAGCTACGATGTCTTTTATCTCCCTGAAATGTCCACGTTCAAAGGTTACCTGTATGCACTACAGAGGTAGCTTAGAGACAGAAAACCATCTTAGATGCCTGAAGTTAAGAGTGGTTGTATCCTACGTTTATCAAACAGCCCTGAGTTAGGCAGGACAATTAGTTGGTTGCTGTCGTGCTCTATAAGGCTCCACAATCAGAGTGCAGGCTACAAGTGCTTCCCATCATTAACAACCCAAGATGACTAACTTGGATTTTCTGAATCATCACACTAAATCTCAGCATGTCATTTTTAGGTGTTAGCTTGCCTGAGGTTGTTTGAGTGTGACCTCCAGCCTCTATAGTGAAAAAACCCCGATGTTCAATTTTATTCATTTAGCTATTTAATGCAAATTATTTCCTTGTAGGTTGAGCCTTGAAGGAGACAAGAACCTTTGTGTGAATTGTTTGTGGATCACAATAAAGATCTGTCTGTGCACTAACAGCATATGCCCAGGGACAATTTCTGCTGCACATTGACAGTTTGACAGACATGATTTTTGTCCTGATCCCTAGAAGAAATGAAAAGATTTTTCAGACTTCCTAAAGATGCTGATTCCCAAAGCTCTATGAGTTTTTTATTAGAGCATTCCAGTGTCACAGCATCCAGACTTGTGCCCTCGTAGTTGATAGTCAAGGGGGATGTTTGCAGGACTGACTGCACAGTGACCTCAGGTTTCCAGCAGCAGCAAAAATGCCTCGGGGAAACTCAAGAGATTTATCATAATGCTGTTTGTTTACAGGAACTTTCAGGTACAACAGAGACTGACAAGTACTGTACCACACAGCTTAAACAGTAAAGAGCTTACAATAACAATATAGAAAGACAGGCAGTCCAATATTTACATCATATACAAAGTTTTTCTCTGCTCGGTGGTGTTAAGAGTTCCCTAGAGCTGTTTTCTGAGATATGCTGACGTTGCTGGGCCTACAGTTCAACACACTGCATTGGGTATAAATTCACGGGGCTTTTTTTCTCCCTCTGTTTTTCCTTAAGGCTGGTCAAACTTTGCAGAAAGTTAAATGTTTTAAGGAGGATTTGACTTAGTAGATCCATGCAATATTTTTGGAGGCAGTGCCATGATCATTTGATACAGAGGTAGAATAACGTAATGAAAATTTGCTATCTGCAATTTGTCTGTCCTGTGTAGCCTGTGTAAGGGAAGGGTAGAGTCCTCACTGGTGAAGTGAAGAGCTGGTTAGCTAGAATGCAGTTCCAAGTAGAGACTCCCAATTTTTCTTTGATGTCAAGAACTCTTTTAGGTACCTGCATGGCCTATTGCTGCAAAATCTGAATAACTGACAGAAATATATTTTCCTACTAAACTTGCTGTGTAAAAGAAAGGGACATATTTGTATCCTTGCTGTACAGATAGTGCTCTGAGACTAATGTCTCAGTTCACAGACCTTTATGCAAAATCTGAATTTTAAGAGATTGAAAATAAATCCTGAATTCCAGTCGTTAAAATCTTTAATACCCCTGGCCTTGCAACAGGCTGCTCAGGGAAGTGTGGGAATCACTATCCCTGAAATTGTTCAGAAGGCCTGTGGATGTGGTGCCTGGGGACATAATTTAGTGGTGAACACGGTGGTGTTGAGTTAATGGTTGAACTCGATGATCTTAGAGGGCTTTTCCAACCTCAACAGTTCTGTGATTCTAGACTTCTAGATATACAGATTTTTGCCGGTGAAATTTCCTTAAATGTTTGTTCAGGTGTTACCGTGGGATGAAGTGCTCTCTGCATGTTCTTTACTGACTACAAAGGAGCATCAGCTTCCAGGTGAGAACAGGCACCTGCCTTACATGCCTCTAAAGATGCATGAGATAAATTTAGATGTAAACCCTAAGCCCCCAGGAGACATATTTTCAGGCACCAATCCCACCTTGTTGTTGGTTATTCGGGTAACTGTGCTTGGCAGGCACCCTTCTCAGAGCTACTGATGATCTCTGGGATGGAAGCCCCTGAAAGTTTGGCAAGTACTTGGATGTAGATCACATACCATAAAGCTCCTGAATT
Organism: Myiotriccus ornatus; assembly: GCA_036023395.1. Lineage (NCBI taxonomy): Eukaryota > Metazoa > Chordata > Aves > Passeriformes > Tyrannidae > Myiotriccus > Myiotriccus ornatus. Next base: position 106,653,639 of record JAYRBT010000114.1, read on the forward strand.
CAGGACAGCAAATTATTGGAATATTTTTCTTTCCAGTGATTACCATAAATGTTTAGGGAGCTTGTTTCAAAATATTTTGCAATCATTAGGTAATTTTTGGCCATTTTTACTTCTAACAGTCAAGGCAGCTCAGATTTCAGCTCAGATTAATATAATTCACCTTCACAAACATCTCTCTCATATTTATTTACTTTTTTAAAATTTTACCTTATTTACTGCGTTTGCAGTTGAAACAGTTACCATGTCCTGCAGGAGATACCACCTTTTTAAATTCTGTGAGTTGAATATGCAAGTTATTACTATTCATGAAAAATAAAATAGAGCCATACATGAACCGCAACACTTCAGAATTTCTTCTCTCCCAAACAAGGAAAAAAAATTAATTTACAGGGTGGATAATAGCAGTATAGAGAATAATAAAAACAAACAAACAAACACCTCTCCATCAAAAAAACCCATAACAAAACCAAACCCAAAACAAACCACAAACCACCCACAAAACCTGTAATTCAAAAGTCAACCTTTTCAGGATTTTTTAAATATATATATATATGTGTACACGTGAGTATGAAAAACTAATGCATAATCTTCTGATCAACCACCCTTGAAATAAATCATGAGCAAAAAGGACACAGAAATGACACCTGTGGCAGCCATATAATGGTCTCCAAAGGCAAACCTCTCCAACTATTGGTCTTACAAATTGCTGGTTGATTGAAGTGTAGACTGCAAACCTCATTGGATTGTGCAGCTCTCAAACCACACAAGAATGGAGAGTATTATAGCAGCAGCTGTTACCATGGACGTTGACAGAAATCTGAAAAGTGCAAAGGATAAACATAACAAAAAAATAAAACCTTTCCAGATGGCTGTACAGCTTCCTAAAAATATACACTGCCACTGAAGGCTGGGTGGATTGAAAAGAAAAGATATGTTGTCTAAAATAAAATAGCGGTAGAAGCTATTGTATGTTAAAAAAAAAAAAAAAAGAAAAAAAATTGCAAGATGTTGGTAAGTGAAATTTTTTCTCCAGTCTCTGTAGAATTTAACTATGCAATATAAAGTGGCACATGCGAGCTATAACTATGATCGGTGCATAGGTAAGAGTGTAAGCACCGTTCTGAGAAGCATGGCTGGATGGTTGAATGATAAATGCCATTTGGCTGCATTTTGATAAAACAGTGTTGCTGGAGTAAGACAAGCGACTAAACCCAGTGTTGACTAGCATGTCTGCCTGCCTCTTTTCTATGCAAGTCTAACCACGCATGTCCGTGCCTGTGTGACCTCAAGATTAGACTAACATAACTGATTTATTGGGGTCTGTTTTTGGTATGTGGTCCCCAGCAAGTAAAAGAAATGAAGCTGGAACTCATGCATGAGGGCTTGTCAGTGTCTGCAAATTGTAGTTTCCCTGAATAACTGCCTGCTGTTTAAGATGAATGGCAATTCCATATATCATGGCACGTAGTGTACACCATTAGCAGATTTATTTCTGGATGTCAGAGAGCTCCTGATTACCTTCTACTTTCAGAAACTTTTGCCAGTTTGGCTGAAAGTTTCCTGACCCATTTGTCTGCAGGAAAAAGATAAAAAATAGATAATCATCACAACTCTTCCCTTATCAAGGCTTAAAGGACATAGGGCTGCATTTCATGCGTTCTAAAATGAGAAGCTGGTCAGTGTTTCACAGAATTAAGACTACTGCAATTAGAAAGTTAAAATTTGGCAAGTTTTTTTCCTTGTTATTTCTGTCATCAACAGGCTGTTCTGACAGGATATTTCTTTTAGTCTTCAGTCTCAGATTATTTGTGGCAGATTTATACTATTTGTTCTCATACCAACATTGTTCTTCAGATTTAAATGGTCCTTCCTTTTTGTTGTATCATCTCAGATATATTTCTAATCAGCTTCCACTCAAGTTTGATTTGACTAGAGCAAACAAGCCCACCAGCCTTCCTTCACTTCTCATAAAGAATGTTTTTCTTTCCTTGATCAGCTTACCAGCCTTCCCTGCATTTTTCCGTTTGATCACGGACAACAGCCAGAGGTGTGTGTGTGATTTTCCAGTGCTGGTCACGCACTAGGAAACAAAGAAAGGAGCAAAACCACAGCCTGGCACCTTAACTTAAGAACTGGTATTTCTGTGTTTTTATCTGTGATGTCTTAACGTCTCTAAACATTTCTAGTACCATAGAGGCACATGTAGAACAGAGAGTGAAATTTTAGAAATAACTATCTAAACTTCCGCTGCCTGTCAGTGTAATTCCACACTCTATTGCTAATTTCAATCTAAATTGCTTCCTTTCAGGCCTAAAACCATGCAATCTAAATAATATATTAAACATGAAGGATCCAAATGAAGCCTGGCAGTCAGTCAAGGTGAGATTGCAGCCTGTTTAAAATGAGCATGTGCTATTTTAGAGGCAGGTGTCTCAAAGGTAATTGTCATCATCTTCTCCTTTGGATTATTCCAGAAATCATCAGGAAGATTGTGTACTTCCATTAGCCTCGACAGCTGGTTCTGCTGATGCTGGGATGTCATAAAAAGTGTTAGAGTGATGCATTTCTCATGGAGAGCACATGGGCACATGTAAGAAATGCTGCTCTGAACCAGGTATTCGCCTGAATGACTCCTTCCTCCTGCAGGATAGAACGATCACATATTATTCAACTTGAAAGAAAAAGACACTATCCAGGATACTGTCCAAGCTTTTATAAAGTGCCTTGGATGCAACCTCCAGATACAATTTCCTAGTGTACAGTCTCTTACAGGAAAATGATACAACAGACAGCTCATTTCAGATGATAGACTCTGCTTTCCTAACCACATTTCCTAGCCAATCAACAGAATAATATTTTTAAAAATGATTTAAAACATATCTATGTTTTATGAACCTATGGATGTTGTATATGGTCTGCGCTCTCTGTATCATTCCACAGATAAATTAGGAAGTTGAATCCTGGTTTGGTAAAGTATTCACATAAACAACAATTATTTTCACTATTTATTGTGGTTGCTTAGGTGTTCCCTTGCTGTTTTGAATAATTAAGCCTCCAGAAAACCTCTCTCCCAAATGTCAGCAATCCTTGTTTATTAAAACCATTACACTTGTTTCTCAGAATCTTCCTGTTGAGCTATAATTTCATTATGTCAGACTGGCTCCACTGGGGTGTTTCTGTTTGAATGCAAGTTAACCCTTTGTTTTGTACATTGTAAATGATCTCTGACACCACTATAAATCAGTCATTGTAACTTAATTTCATGTAGTAGCTCTAAGAAAAGCAGAAGAAGCAGAAGACAGTTCTAAGAAGCAAAGGTTAGATTCCTGAGTGTGACAAAATCCAGATAATCTCTATTCTAGACTGAAGGAATCTAGTGCAGTAAATGCCAAGTCCAGCAGCAAGGATTTTTAATGGACTTTAGGATTGTATGATCAGAGTGTCAAAACCAGTAACAATTTTTTTAGAAATGACTCCTTCCTCCTCCCCAGCAACCTTCTGCTCTTTCACTTTTCACAAGGGCCAGCTCAGGGCTTCTTTCAGCATGAGCAAAACTGAAGTTTGCCACGGCATGGGTGAGCATCAGAGATATTTATTTAACCCTCATTGTTTGTGTCACTTCAGTTCAAAGAAGGATTTTGAGAAGATGGAGTAGGCAATAAGAGGCTTGAAGAAATTTTTAAAGTTCTAGAGAAGTAGAGAAAAATGGAAGAGGCATGTCTAAGGAGCTTTGCTTTTTTTTTTTTGGTCAGATCTGCCAATAATTATCTTTCCTTTATTTTATTTGTTGTATTTCTTCTTGTGTAAGGTGACAGAGTGATATTATCCCTTTGGATTTCAGAAAAGCACTTTCCACCATGCCGCATAGGAATTTCGTACTGCAGGTGGAGATGATGGCATTGCCATTAATAGAGCATGTGGGGTAGATTGAAGAGCTGTTGAAAGGGGACACTGCAGAAGGGGACACTGGGAAAAAGAAAGGCTACTGTTATTATCCTCAAGGGATAAATCTGTGACAGATCATGTTTAATGTATTCATTAATGACCCAAATGTAGATAACTAAATATGGGATTCTGAAATTCAGACCTTGTCATAAAGCTGGAATGTAATGCTGGGGAGTGGGGAAGGAATCATCCATTAAAAGAAGGCAGGGTGGATCAGATGACTCAGACAGCTGAAATGAAAAGTATGAGATAAACTTGAGAGTTTCAAATTACAATACTGAGCACTCAGAAACCAATATTAGTTTGGGGAGGGGGGGGTTGTGTGTTTTTTTGTTTGGTTGGTTTTGGTTTTTTCCTTTAAATAGAGGATATCTAAATTGGAAGACAAAAAAAGGTCATTCCTTAGCTGAAAGACGAAGCTATGAACTGCCAAGGAATTTACTTGGCTTCCGGTGCTTTCCATTGTAAAAAGCATTGGTTAAACTTTAGTTGACAGATTAAAAGACTTTGCCTTTTTGACCTAACCAGCTGAGTGTCAAAAGGGATAACTTTCTGCAAATACTTTTGGAGAACAAATATTAAACAGGAAGAAAGTTCTGAATTTAAAAATTAAAATTGGTCTTCAGCAAGTTTAGGGTAAAAAAAAAGAAAAAGAGTGAATTACTGGAATGGTGTTCCGCAAACAACCAGCTGGAGAAGGAATCAACATTGTTTTAAGATGGTGTTTGGTGATTTACTGGAAAGGAGACTGGAAATTAAGTTTGTGATCAAGTTGTTGTAGATCAGCAAGTCCTTGGACATTTAATGTCTCTAAAACAAGAGTAAATCACTTTTCACGCTGTATATTAATGACAGCTTTCTGGGACTGGGTTGCTTGGGAAAGGGAGGGTAGATTTTTCCCTGATGATCCATAAATGGCTACTGGAGATGGAGTGAGAAGAGTTGCCTTCCCCTGTGTGATGGTTTTAGTCTAAGCCTTCCTGGTGACCAGTTTGTAACCAAGGAAGTGGCCAAGTACCCAGTATTCCATACGATTTTTACGTAAACCAGA
>JAYRBT010000114.1:106659978-106700574 GCA_036023395.1 Myiotriccus ornatus
GAGAGAAGGGAGGGGGAAGGGGGAGCTGATACTGTGCTTTGGACATTTGGCAGGGAGCCAGGTCCAAACTGTCACACCCTGACCTTTGTGCAAAAGAAGAAATAGCCACCTCCAGTTTTTCTAGAGCCATTACCCATTTAAGAGAGTAGAATGGCTCAGGCTGGCAGGTACTAATTTTGACCCACTCTCTCTCGTTGTAGGATGTGGTTGCCTTTCTTGGTTCATGTGATTCATCTGTGCCTATGCAAGATGAGTTAATATGAGAGCAGGTAGACAGCAGAGGCTGAGCTTGAGTCACAGTATCTATGTAGTAAATGCTAAATAACAATAGTCCTGTAGGACTTCGGTAGAAACACTTGTTTCAGAAGCTACATTCAGTAACACAGGTGATCCTTTCCAGTTCTGTGTTCCTGTTACAAATTGCTTGAAACATGAAATCTTTAATCAGGCAAAACTTTTCTTAGAATTTTCTTAGAACTGTACTGAAATTTTAGTCCCCTTTAATATTTCTTCTTCTGTGAAGGCTTCCTGCTCTCTCAAATATTTCTTTTCCCTAAATAGCAATCTTCTATGTTCCCTTAAAAAAAAAAAAAAATCACAGTGTGACAACACTCTACATAGTCTCTAAAAATTTACCCAGCAAGGCACATCTCAAATAATTGAAAAGAAACCTAATGACGAGGGAAGGCAATAAGAGATAGGAATTGAAAATTTTCCATTTCTTTTAACAAATAGCAATAAATAACTTCTTTTTTTTTCCCCCAAAATATCCATCAAAACTAACTTTGTTAATATATGTGTTTTACTTCAAAAGTATTGAATGAGCAATAAAAAACCCAGAAATTATAATAAGGACAAACTTTTAGTTTTGTTCAAAAAACACCTGAAAGATAATTCTGTCATCAGTCACAGCCACCACGGCTTCATGAGAGGAAAGTCCTGCTTATCAAACCTGACTTCTTTCTATGACAAGGTAACCCACCTCACTGATCAAGGAAAGCCAGTTGATATAATCTTTTTGGATTTCAGTAAAGCTTTCAGTACTGTCTCTCACAAGGTCCTTCTGGACAAAATGTCCGGCACACAGCTGGATAAACACATGTGTGTTTATAATATGATAAAAACATGTGGTGGGTGAACAACTGGCTCATAGGTGGAGCACAGAGGGTAACAGTGAATGGGGTGACATCAGAATGGTGATCTGTCACTAGTGGGGTTCCACAGGGCTCTGTGCTCTTCAACATCTTCATAAATGACTTGGACACAGGACTAGAAGGGATACTCAGCAAGTTTGCAGATGATACAAAACTCAGAGAAGCTGTTGACTCCTTTGAAGGCAGGGAGGCCCTGAGAGAAAACTTGACAAATTAGAGGACTGGGCAATCACCAACTATAGTTCAGCAAGTGTCGGATTCTGCACCTGGGATGGGGCAACCCTGGATGTTTGTACAAAATGGGGAATGATGTGCTGGAAAGCAGTGCCACAGAAAGAGACCATATTTTTCACTGTTTTTTGGGGTTTAGATTTTTTTTTACAACCTATAACCTTTATTTAGTATTAAAACCTTTATTTAGTATTAAAAACTCATAAAATGTTGTTTGATTCTGATGCAGACTGGACAGGGAAATGGATAATGAGATCATTCAGTGAACCAGTGATTAAAGTGATCTAGGAGATGCATTTCAAAGCACAGCCCAAGGAGGTTACACTATTTCAGAAGAGAAAGTATGTCATGATTGCCTTCTTTTGTGTCTTCTTATATATTTTTAAAGCTAATCTATGCTGGCATCTGTTTATTGAGCCACGTTTTCCTTCATCTAATTCAGCAACTCTTATGATCATAACCAAGTGATTTTTAAAGGCTTTTTTTCAAGTATAAACATGAGTTCACCATGGTCTGAGAAAAACAGGTGATTTAAATTGTTTTCTTTTAGACAAAATTTGGGGAGTTTACAGTCATGTGCATTGCAAAAATTTTCTAAAAAACATTGTTTCCAGGCCCCAGTCTGGTAACATGATTTCTGAATGTGACATTCTCTAATTTTATGTGAAGAAAACCAATACCTCGTAACTCTGATTCCCATAATCATTATTGCTTGTTCAGGTACATCTTGTGTGAATAAACATCTCCTAATATACTCTTTTTTCTTTGTGAAAGCCTATAAATTTTGAGACACCTGGAAGCAGATATGAGACCCCTTTTCACTCTGAAGAAATAATTCCGAACTCTGGGATTCACAGTTAGTCTGTCCAAGTGCTTGAACAAATCAAGGGACTGGGTACTGTAATTTGACTGTGCTGGGGTGTGGTTACAAGGATTCTTGGCGTGCCTCTGGTCTGAGTGCTCTTCAGGCTATTCGCAGGCATGATCTAGGAGTAAACTCGTGCCATGGCACATTCCTTGTTGACAATTTAAATGTGTTGGAGAGCGAGGGGGCGTTTCTAGTGTGGACATGGAGAGGATTGTCATGGGTTAGTTCATTAATATCAAAGAGCCACAGTATCCTGTGCTAGGAACTAGAAGATAGAGCGTTTCAGATAAATCACCAAGTGCCTACTCATAGAAACATGTAAGCATGAAATAACTGGGTATCTTAAGGGTACTGTAGAAAACATGGCCAAGTCAGGTGTAATGACGAGTTCATATTCACAAAGAATATCACAGTGGAAAGTGTTTCTGTTAAAAGAAACAAAATATTTGTGGGGCTACAGGAAGTGTGATTGCAGATAAAAGTGCCAACTACATAAAGTTTTGGTTATGTGGGAGTAGGGTGATAGACTGATGAATGTAAAGACATCAAGACTTTTAAAAGAATGTATCTTGTTTTCCAAAGGCAATAATATTACTAGTGGAAAAATACAGCAAAGGAAAGCTTCCTTACTATGAGTTTGAATAGACCATGAAATAGTTTTTCAGGGAAAGTGGAGGAAACTGTGCCAACTACAGACTGTACAACTGTAGTGATTTTGGATGGGATTGAGTTAATTTTCTTCCTAGTAGCTCGTGTGGTGCTATGTTTTTGATTTCTGATGAAAACAGTGCTGATAACAGAGCAGGGATGTTTTAGTTATTAGTGAACAGCATCAAGGCCTTTTTTGGTTCTCACTGTGCTCCCAGGGTGAGAAGGCTGGGAGTGCACAAGGAGCTGGGAGGGGTCACAGTTGCCCTTCAACTGACCAAATACCATATGATGTCATGCTCAGCAGTAAAAACAGAGAGGGGAGATTTTTGTGAGCTCTGCAGTTACATGGGAACTGACTGGGCCTTGGTCTGCTGGTGGGGAACAATGTGGGGTTTTAGCACAGCTTTTTTTTTTCTTGGTTTTGTTTTTCTTTGCTTCTTTTTGCCTTTATTTCTAACATTTCCTATTAAAGTGTCTTTATCTCAACCCACAAGTTTTCTCACTTTTACCCTTCTGATTTTCTCCCACATCTTACTGCGGGGGAATGAGCGTGATGCTGTGTGGTGCTTAGCTGATGGCCAAGGTTAGCCCACAACCACAACTAAACTGGAAAAGAATTAAAAACTATACTGCCTGGAAAATTCTCCCCTGAGCAGCTTGTCTAGAACTGCCAGGGATAGTTAGCATGGCACACTCACAGGATGTGAAAAACATAGAGGTGAATAAGGTGAACCTCAGAATGCTACAAAACCTGCAATATTACTGCACCTAGGCATGTTGTATGGATAAAAAGAAGTTAATATTATTAGGTTCTATATTGAGAGGCATTTGATATTAAGGGATAAAGTGCTGCAGATGCATAGAAAGATTAAGAGATGAGAGTGCATTCATCATTAAGTCATAGAACATAAATAATAGCATGTTATCAGAAGGTAATTATACACATTTTACAGACATTCTCACCTGGTGTAAATCAACAGATTTCTTTTGCAGTGAGAATTTTGGTGATTTATAAACAGAGGAGAACTTAGCTCACTGTTTGTGTTCCCATGCTGTCCTTGTAACACTGTTTAGACCAGAAACATTCATGCTCATGTTTTCCTGAATTTTAAGATGCTGTGGATTGTGAAATAGTTGGCAGCCTGGGAAGTGCCATCTAATCACTCCTGTTAGCTTAAAGGAAAAGCTGTTTGACCACACAGAATACTTCACAAAAACAACAAAATAGAAACTCATTTAAAATTCCAATGAACAGGAACGATGGGCTCAATCTTGAGAAGTGCAAAACATGCATTCCTTTTTGTTGGAAGAGAATAGGGCAGATCTTGTAAGAAATAGTGAAACAATTTCTCTAGGGCTTATGCCTAAAAGGAGCTGAAAATCTCCTAGGAAGTGTTGAGTGCTCCAGATTGCCACTGAATTCTTATGATTCTGTCTCTCTTTCTCGTAAAGGCTTAAAACAAGTATACAGCATTGTGCTTCTAAATCTGAAGGCTGTTTTTTTTCATTGTTTTTTGTAATGAAATATAGTTTTATTTTCATTTTAAAATACTTGCTTTTAAAACCCATAAAAAATTATGCTTTATCTGACAAAATGAAACTAATAATTTTGTTTGCTGCTAGGATCCTCCATGCAGTAATGTGAACTGAGGTATCAAATATTTAGTACTATGAAACACTAATATGGATATGGTGATTTCTCATTAATGCTAACAACTTTAAAACTAATTCTCATTAGCTTGAAATAATTATTTAGCTGCTTAGAAAGTGATTAAATTAAAACAGAAGTATATAATGTGTTTACAAAAAAAGAACTGGTTGACATTACAAATGTTAATGGCTTTATTCCTTAAAACTTATTATTGGATTGGCCCATACATTTAAGGAATGGTCTTAAAACTGGGGACTGTGTTTTTATTTTAGTGTAGAAATTGCATCCATTTTAGAAAAGCATTTTGGATATCAGCTACAAATTAAGCAACAATCACAAAAATAATAAACCCAAAATAAACCCTAGAATAATGTAATTCAGAATTTAATGGAAAAATAAAAATATTTCCCCATAATTGTTTGACTAAGCCTGCTCCTATTTTCCCTTCATATGTAGAATGTTGACATTTAAAGGTTGGAAATACAGTAGCATTAACAGTTTCACAGAGCCCAGAAACTCAACAACAAGAAAGGCTAAGGCTCCTAAAGCAGACATGAATTTTGGGTGGGACAGCCTCTGGGATCTGAGCTTCATCTCACTGTTTGAAAGCCTTTTTGTTGAGGGAGAAGCCTTCTTTTGTACAGCTTCACTTACCTTTCAGGTTTTAGAACTATGTGCTCAGCAGTAATGAAAAAGACTGAGAAGCAAGTGTGAAAATGGAGTGATGAGAAATGTTCTCTCTGCGTTACAGCTTCCGTCTTGGATGCTTCAGAGGGAGCTTAAGTGAGGAGCTCAGGAGCAGATGCATGGATGCTATTAAAGCTTATGTGCCAAAGCATTAAAACTAGCACTGTTCTTCTCCATAAAGGACAGAAAAAAAGAGGGCCCTCTAGCCATAAATTTGCCAGTAAAATGCATGTGCACTGTATCATTTGGCTCAGTAAAAAATGTGGCATGTGGCAAAATTTTAGACAGATAAATGTAATTAACACTGGAAGGCAGATGGCAAGGAAAAGGGACGGGGGAAAAACTACAGAAGGGTGGGATGCAGTGACACTCTCTAATATTATAAGTCCATTAAGAATTCCATCCTCATAGAGGACAATATTTAAAAGCTTTCCTAAATAGAAGAATATGACAGATTTTTTTTCCTGAATTAGAGCCTAAACTTTCAAGTGAGGGTCAGTGTATATTGGTTCATGCATTCGTTGTAAAACATTGTTGTTATCCAAAGTATAAATTTCAAGCATCCTGGTGTTAAGAAATGTGTTTAAGAGTGGCAGTTATACCATTTCTTAGAGGTATGATAAGAAGTGTCAGTGCCCTGCATAACAAATCATGTTTATGTTACAGTAGAAAGTAAACATTTGCATTTCAAACCCACACAAACTGTGGGTAACATGCTAAGGTTGCTCTAAGTCAGCCTCGCAAAAAAGTTCTGGAGCCTGAGTTCCGAGCAAGTGACTGCAAACAACTACCATGTACTTCATTTCAACCTGAGCAACCTATGGCTGAGAGTGTCACACAGTGGGGGGTTTTCAGCTCTTGGATTTAATGGAGAGATAGTGGCAAAGAGCGCATTAGGAAAAAAAGGAGGAGTGAGGTGGAATTAAACTGGGATTTTAAAAAATAGAAAATCAAAGTATGAGGTTTCAGGCCTGTCAAAATGTTTAATTCTTCTTGTTCAAGCTGCAGATGGTTTGAGTCATCTTGTGCCAGAATTAACTTGGTGACACAGTAAAATAACCTTTCAGAAATACATTTCCCATATTTTATTCATTGTTGCACTTTAGCTGAACCTATTCTTTGCATGAATAAGGTATTTGAGATCAGATGCTCTCTTCATACTTGCTTGGTGGGAATTAGAATGTGACTTGTTAAGAGTTAAGCCTAATTATGGAATGAAGGCATGAAATGTTGCTTTTGCTTACAGTGTGTTGTGCATCTTCATCTGTCTATGCAAAATACTTACGAAGTGTGCTAAAAACGAAACCCTTGTGTCTACATCCTGCAAACAATCTGGAATGCCACCTTCTGTTATATAATAAATGCAGACTTATCTATAAAGAAGAAAAATAAACCACATGTAAAATTTGTTCAATTGAACTGGCTGTTTAACTCAAGACAAAAGGGTCTTTTCTACCATTTGGGTGGTTCTTTAGATCCCAAAGCATTGGACCACAATTAAGGTGTGGCCTTTAAAACATTCCAGGAAGTTTAGCAGATGAAGGTACCAAGTTAAAAGCTGGGAGTGAACACCAAAAACTGCCTGTTTCAGAGGTGGCATATTTTATCCTTTCTACTAGGGGTTCTTGCTGCCTTCTATCATTTTACAGCGCTGATGGGGGCTGTGGAGGGTCTAATGTAGAGCAGAGGGCGTTAGAGCTGAATTCTGTGCAAGGTTTGAAACTGCCCTGGATATCTGAGAGACAGATTTTGAACATCTTTTTTACATTGCTTGACTCAATTTTGTATAGCACAGTGTTTCTCTTTACAATCTGGGCTTCTCATAAGCATGCATACGGAAACACCATCTACTTTTAACCCTGAGTATTATTAGTTCAAGTGACAGTTAATGAAATAATGTGTGCATATATGTTTTTACAATGTGCATATCTCATTATGCAATTAATTAAAAGTGCAATATTTATCCAATGGAAAATCTGTACATATTCAAGTGATTTATGTAAAAAGAATATTCTGAATTTTAAATTAATTTGGGATTTTTTTTTTCTATCACAAAAAGATATTCTGTGCTTCAAAGGAAGGATTTTATTCAAGCAGATGACATCTTTCAAATCAGAAGCAGCATTTTAAGTTCAAGTGCTACATTTTGGTCTGAGGCAGGTGATTACTTTTATAAATCAGCTGTAAAAGGTAATCCTGAAAGCTCTCCATAAATAATAACCAAGACTGAAAATTTCTGTGTAGTGTGTGTGTATAATGGGAGGAAAATAGAGGGAAATGGAGTTGAGTTTAAATGACTTTCTTCATGTAGCTAAATGGGCATTTCTGCCATGGAAATCAAATGAGGGGTATACATATGGAAAGAGGGCAGGATCTGGTACCAGCTTTGCAAATGCTTCAAAAAATTATGCTGAGCAGCCCAGTCTGTTACAGCTTTTGAACAAAATCTGGAGGAGTGTTCATAACAAGTATAGAGCAATTTACATATTTTTCAGTTGTCAGACACTGTGCGCCACAAACTAACAGGGATGACTGAGTAGTATGGAAATCTGCTGCTGAAAAATTGTCCAAATAGATTTCAGTTCAGCATGTTCTCCCATTACTGTCTGTGAACATTTGTACAAGTAAAACTTTCTTTGGAGATGGTGAATTGTAAACCTTCACAAAAGATTTATTTAACCTATGCTGTATTTGTGCCAACATGGAAAGCAGTTTAGCACAATTAGGTCACATAGTCAGGAAGCAGTAATGCTATTTATTGCATGATATGGATAACTATTCATGAAGCTGCAGTAGTGAAGTCTTAGTTGTCCAGCTGATTCAGCCAACCATTGCAATTAGATACAGCTCAAGCAGTTTTTGCAAGTAGTTACTCTAAATTTTCAGGTAAATTGCTTCTCAAATTCTGGGAAATTCTGTCTATTCTGTTCTTTATATTATATTCCTGTACTAAAATATTACCAAATTGGAGATAAAATAATTTCCATAGAGTTATTAGGCCTTGCTGTCATTCAACTGTTTTATTTAGTAAGTATGAATAAGGCTGGCTGTAATCTTTCTGACCACTTAATGAGTCGGCATAAAGGCAAAAGTTACTGAACTGCTAATTTGTTGAACAAATATTTCAGTTATTGCTTCTTCACCACAAATGTAATGTTACTTTTTAAAATTTAAAGAGAAATTCAAAGGTATTGTGTTACCTGTCATGTATATCTGGTTGTAATTTGGATTAAATGTAAGTGAAATCTTGACATAGCTGTATGAGTATAGCCTTACAAAGGACACTCAGCAAATCATTCCCTGAAGAAACCCCTGCCACTATTACATAAAATGCTATTTTCACACCAAACACAGTGCTTACTCCTTCAGTTAAGGTCTCAGAATTTTCAGTTTTCCCCTGTTTCTGTCTGGGAAGATCCAAGAGTAATTTAAAACGCTCATTTTCATGTTGCAGAGATTAATGAGAAATGAATTTTTTTTTTTTTTTAAGAGACAGGATGTTTATTAAGACTGATGGGAAAATGGGAACTATTTCCCTTGGAAAAGAATTTAAAAAAATAACCCTTACCAAAATGAGAAGGCAAATCCAGAAATATTTGTGGTTAGGAATGGATGAAAATTCCATTTGAAAAAACTTCAGTGGAAATTTTCAGCTTTCCAGCTATGGCCATTGAAACATTTTATCAGCTGGGAGAAAGGAAAATCAACAGGAACCTTCAGGAGCGGAATTTGGGGAGTCATCATTTTGGTTTTACTTAAAGGAAAAGTGTTAGAAAATCTTTCCAATTGCAGGTTTCAAAAGTGCTTTACTTATTATTATGGCAGTCACAGCTGTCCACTTTCAGAATTCCTCAGTTACACCAAAGGATGAATGCAGGTTTGTTTTGCAAATAGCAGTTTGATCTTTTTGCTGTATTAAGTTCATTACTGTGCAAGCCTTCAACAACATGTTTTCCTTGTGTTCTCTACCTTTTTAACCCTTTTACCATGTGTGTTTATATCGTTGCTTTTGGTCACCACATTTGTGTAGCTTACCCTTTGGAGATATTTCAGTTGCTGTGTGTTGCTTTGTGTTGTAGCTTTTCTTACCTTGCAAAGGCAACAGCTTCACCACAGAAGCTCAAAAGTATTGCAAAAGATCATGAAGAATTTTCACTGTTGTGAATCATGAGGAATTTCACAGCATTTAAAATAGTGGTCAATCTTAAAACTGTTTGTCTACACAATATAAGTGATTAACTCCCTCACAAAATGGAAAAATATTCTTGACAAATTTCAAAACTACCAACAAAAGTCAGTTACATCTGTGACCCAAAAAAAGGTGGTATTGTTTAGTTAGCAGTTATTAAAAACTACTTCCAGGTTACAAAAGGCTTAAGGTTAATCTCCACATCAAGAGATTTAAATGTGAGTTAATAAAGACAAAGGAACATAGAGATATCTCAGCAAAATTGCTTTCAAATTATTTTTCATCTCTGGAAGATCATCTTTCAGGTGCATATTGATCAGAGGACTTATTCTGTCCTCATAACCATGTGATTTTCTTGTTTTAAGGTCAGAAATGAAGTTCTAATGGTCTGAATTTATAGTTTTCACTGTCAAATCAATGCGTTGTATCTATCAGATGTCAAAATGATGACTAAAAGTATGGTGTATCATATAATGCAATTATTTTGGCTAGCAACTTACTCTTGGTCTTTAATAGCAGCCAGTGGTCATAGATGTAGTAATTGAGGACCTAAAAATACTGGATGTCTTCCTGAAGCCCTCATTTAGGAGCTTGATATTTTTCATGCTTGTATGTATCTGAGAAAATAGTATATTTGAGAAACTGATGCAAGTGTTGAGAAACAGTTTTTGACTTATAGGTTTGCATTGAAAGAACACTCTTCCCATTGTTTAAAAGCATTTAATTACAGTTTTTGAAAATTTTGAACAGAACTGCAGCAAAATGTTCAAAGCTTGGAACTCAGATCATATTCTTTTGTATAAGGAATCAGTGTTTCTCCTGGTTTGAAGGAAAAATAAAAATAGTCATACATGATTGAAAAGGCATTTTTTTACTTGCCTAGTTCAACACAAAGCTCACAGAAAATGTAAATTTAACCACTAACATTCGACTCAGTGAAAGAAGAACTTCAAAGACGAACTGGAACATTTAAAAATCAACTTATTATGCAGGGGCTCTTCTACCTCTCCTTTCTTTTTCTTAGCAGACGAACAAAATACTTGGTAATCTGCTGCTATTAACTTTTAAGGTCCTCACCACTGAAACATCAAAATACAATACAAAAGTAATTTTCTAATAAGTGTTCCAACTTCCTTTTTTTTTCCGGGTGAAGTATGTGGATTTTTGCTGCTTTTAGTGGCAAAACATAGCAAGTCGAGCTGTTTTGGGAATCAAATAAAATTTTGATTAATCTTTTATGGGAAAATGGTTTCTTAGGCTTAGAAGGGAGTCTCTCATCAAAAGGAGACACTGACTGCACAGAATAGCCAATAATTCAAAACTGAAGAACACACACTTTCAAGTCTTCAGTGTGCTTGGTTGAAGCTACTGATGTGGACAGAAGCATGTTCATCTAAGGTAAAACCTGAGGTAAAGGTCTTACTGTGTGTGTCTCCCAGTCCTTTCTCAACTTTAATTGAGCTTTGGCCTTTCATGTCTTCCTCCTGCATATACAAACCACAGCTCTGTGTCAGTTCTTTTTACTGACTATAAGGAGAATATGATGTGACTAACTGATATGTAGATACATTCACTGTATACATCTAAAATTAGATGATTTCAGACAACATTACTGACAACTTTACAGAAGCATATGTGAATCAGGGATACATGCAAATAACACCTAGGAGCTTAACTCTGGGAGGGCGACCTCTGGAAAGTCCTTCTGTAAGGGCTGATTGAAGCACCAAAATAAGAGTGTAATTTATGAGGAATGCTAAAAAGCTGTTAATTCTTCCATCAGCTGCTGTTACTGACTATGATGGTGACATTATCTGATTCCTACCTTGTCAGTGTTGTCTTTCAGAATCTGTACACTGGCAATGCAAACAGCACAGGACTGAGGTGTAGGAGATGGAGATGAGTGGAGGGTATTGAAGCTATCTGCTGTTGTGGTACAGGGCTGGTGTTGTGAGGGGACCACATAATAATATTCTTAATAGGCATGGTCCATCCAACAGGAGGCCTTAAAATCATTTATAATGCTTGTGTAAAGCTTAAAGGGCAGTGAATCTCCTAAACTTTTCCATGTCATTTGCTGGAAAAATGTAGCACATTAAGGACAGAGTAACTGAACGTATAAATGCAAGCTTCATAATTTATCCTTCTGGGGAGTGGGTTCTACTGAGATTGTGCATGTAAAGTGAATTCTATATGTACAGCTTTGCATCTGGTGCACTGAACATAGGTTAAAAAAAATACAGTCAGGGTCAAGTGTCTACCAAACCTTGACATTGTCCAATAGCCATCTCTGCCATTCTTGAGTCTTGCCTCAAGTGTGCTGAGGCAAGTAACTCTCCTTAGCTATTCATACAAGGAATCTGCTGCCTTTTATGCTGGTAGCTCAGAGATGGATATATAGAAAGATACACATGCTATTGAAGGGCACATGAGGCACTTAATTCTCAGACTGTACATGCATACTGTTATGAGGATAGATACCCTCTGGAAAATAATGAGAAAACAATTACTCTATTGCAGTAGGGACTTAGGGCAGGAGCCAGCCAACTGTTGCATATCCACAGAATCACCCAGCCCTAAGAAAGTATGTCTTAATGATTTAATTACTTTTCTCATCTGAGTGGATATTGTAATTCTGATTACAGAAGTTGAGGATGAACACGCTTAAAACTAATAAATACAAAGTGCATTCATCTGAAATGAGCATCATCAGCACTCACAATGAAATTTCATTTATGGGCATTGTTTCATTAAATGTAACCTCTAGCTTATTACAAGCACATTATTTTTCATTTTTTATGCATGATGTCATTCCTTTATTTAAACAGACCATGTTAAATATTTTATGAAACCATTAAAGGAACAAATAATAAAATTTTGCATTAAAAATGTATCTGTGAAAGTGTCTGGCAACTAAAATACAAACAAACAAATAAACAAAAAGGGTGGAATTATGTTGCAATCTGTCAGAAATTCTCCTGGAGTTTTGTCTGTTATTTGGCCGCTGTTACTCTATTTCTCACTCAGTTGGCCTATTAATATGAGATGTGTAAAATGGTAGAAATATGTGAGCTACCTTGGGGCAGAATATGATGATCTTGTTCTACCTCAGACTTTTAGGATACTAATTGTGTGCTGGGCTTTTTGTTTCCCCAAAGCCCTGTTTTATTTATATAATTAGAGTTTTTTAACTTTTAAAGTATTTCCTGTGTGCACTGGCAAGTATTTTTAAGAACCATGTCCTGTGTACTGAGGCAATTGTGCAGATTAGCTAAAGGAGTCATTAAGCATATCTGCTTGCACAAGACTGTCATAATCCAGTCTCCAAGAATAATTTGATGGCCACTGCAAAAGGCAGGGTACAGATGGGGTGTTGAACTTGCAGTTTAGCACCTCCTGTGAATCCCATTGACTTCAGCAAGAGCTGAGAGAATACTTCGATTTGCGAAATCTGGCACCACAAAAGATAAAAATTAATATAATGGGAAACCCCTCAGTATTTATGTAGTGAAAATTCCTACTAAACATACTGAGAGATCAATACAGTTCTGTGGAAATCAGGAGAAAGATTCCCATTGGCTTCATAAGAAGTTGAATCAAGTAACTAATTACTGAAGATGTGATCCTGCAAGAAGCAGAGCCAAATCTTCATCTCCCAAAAGGAATGATTGTGATGGTGGGAAAAATTCACTGTATTCAGCAGCTTCCAGTGCTCCTCTGTACCTGAGAGATTTGAATCTTAAATGAATTAAATGAATTTTGTTTGTGACCCAGAAAAAAAAGAAAAATAAAAACCAATTACAGGAACCGAAGTACACAGATCTGAGTTTCAGTGCTAGTGTGTCATTGCCAGCTATTACTTTTCAATTTTTTCCTTGCAGAAGGAGTAGCTTTGTCAAGGTCATGCCACAGATAAATCATTTCTGCTTTTCAGCAAGGTCTTGCTAAAGCAACTGTAATCAGGACCTTTTGTAAATTAGGATTTCTTTCTAAGGAATACATTCTTATTTCAAATGACCTCTTGCCTCTTTTTTTTTCCCTTTCTTCTTCCCTTTTTAACATCTAAGTGATTTGTAAACTTCTCACATTTCAAGGATATAATTAAGAATGCTGATTAAATTGACATAATTCTCAACACTGAAGAATGTGAACAGGAGTGCACTCACTGCTTTTTGAATACTTCTGTCCCATCCTCTACAAATAAATGGAAGTAATAGAGCTTGAGAAATAAAAAAAGGTCATGGTCCCTCCTCAAAAGTTGCTAGGTTGAGAGTAGATCTTTATTCATTGAGAATTTAGCTGCTAATATGTTGTCCTCAAAAGAAAATAACCTGTGTTTATGGCAAGGCTCAGGCTTGATGAGAGTAAAAGGGTGCTTCTCTGATATTATTATTTCTTCAAAGTACACATTAATGTCTTTTAAATGCAACTCATGGCTCTCATTAACACTGTTACTATGAATTACTAAGACCTCCATCCATTAGTTTGGCCACAATGCTCTTAATTAATAGGTGACCCATCTTTAACCAAATATCATATTTTGCATAGATTGTCTGCTGATAATCTGAGACAAATACCAATGCATAATTAATTTGGTTTAATTAATTCTCAATATATGATGTTGTATGGATTCAAAACCAGAAAGGTACTAATTAGAATTTTGTTTTAATTAGCCTTGCATATGCTAAGTGCATTCTGCAGTGCTCAGTGCAAAAGAATTGGTGATCAGGAGGATGGTTTAGAACTCCTGATGGGGTTAATATTGCAGCTCAATAGTAACGTGATTTCAGTGCTGCTCAAGAATGATAATTGCAGATCCATATCTCCATAGCCCTTTTTCTGGTTGTGTAGTTACTGTCTCCCAGCTGTGATTCTAGAGCAGTTTCAGATTAGTAAAGAGGTTAAGGAGTGTTACTGTAGTGGTCTTTAAGTGCCAAGGAAAGTGAGTACCTCTAATCCAACCAAGACTTGATCTACCACTCACAAGGCATTGCAAGAGCTCCTGTGTGTTCCATTCTGTGGGTTTGCACTGGTAGACAGTGAAATTCTCTATAAGGAAATTTTGCCTCAACCGAGTGCCCTATGGCATGTGGCATATAGCACTAAGTATGGATCTGAGTAACGTATCAGAGGACCTTCTTCATATCTCCCAGACTTTCTGCTTTTTCTCCATGTCTCTCAATTATTTTGTTTTGCTATATTTTGTTTTCAAACATTGATAGGAGCCTGAATAATTTAGATGGGTTGAAAAACATCACATTCCTCTGCTGTGAGGGTCCTGGTCTCTCTGGCCCTGTGCTGTTTCCTTCCTTCTGTTACCGTCACAAAGATCCACAGAACAATGTTTTTCGTGCAGTTTTCTTTACTGTTTGACAAAGACAGCGTTATGGTCTTAAAGACCATCAATAAAAGCTAGATTGTGGCTTGTCCTTTCTTCGTCTTGCACCCTTTTACCACCTGTCTGTGTCTCTGAGCCCAGGGGTGTTCCGTAGCCTGGATCTCCAGCAATTTCTCCATGTCCCATAGACCAGCCCTGCTCACCTCCTCCTGTGGGGAAGAATGTACTGAGAACTATTAGATTTGGATTCTGGTAATGAAAGCTGTGTAAGTAACAATCTTTCAAAAAATTAAAAAAATTATGCATGTTCAGCATGTGAAGGGACTGTACAGGGGACCATCTGTTCACTCAACATCATTCAAAAAAATCTTGACTATGGAAACAATGGGTAACTTCTGAAGAATAAGAACTTTCTGGGAGATTTTCAATATATTTAGGGTTTTTTTTCTGTTCTCTTTTTAACTTCCATAGAGCTTCTTCAAGGACTAGAAGTTTTTGTAGTTATTCCAGGCAAGTACTCCTAGCACAGGGTTAGATGTCCTCAGTAGAAACCAAGAAAATGCCATACTAGCAAATTGACAATAGTGAAGAGCTATGTATCTGGAATTAAAGTAACACATTGGCATTCTTATTGAAGATTTCCATTCAGTTCTAAAGTAAGCTTATGTTATGAATGGGAAAAGCAATTTTTATACAATTGGTCAAATGACAGTATTCTTGTATGGTTTTGCTTTTGTATTTCCTTTCAGAAGGAAAATATGTTGTGTTTTTTTTTTAATCTTCTGAGGAAAAGTGTGGTAGTGACTGAGGGATGGAAACATGAAATTTTCCTTTGGGTGACAGCATAAATGGTTCAAGTGAAAATTTTTAATGTTATTAATTTAATGACTATGCTTTGGAATGCCTATTAAGAAAAAACCAGTAATTTTCTTATTTGCTGTCAAAGAGATTCACCTGTTCTGTTAAGTGATATTGCAGACTGAGGATAGCATAATACAGGTCTTTCTGTGTGCATTAGAATTTTATGAGATCAGAGCAATGGACGAAAGAAAGATTATGTTTATTATAAAAGATTTAAAAAAAAAACAAACAAAACCAAAAACATGGTAAGATCCAATTAATAAATCTTACCGTTTCTGCTGACCTTAAAAAAATTCAGTTTAATCATATACCGTAGGCCACAGCAATACTAAATAACCTTTTTATTTGTGGATCAGAAGTATCATTGATATATTTGCTCATCAGCAACGTAAGTTTTGCTTGTGATGTACAATAACAGCTTCCAAGGAAAGTCTGATACAGAAGACTATTTCTCTGCTCTCATTTATGTCCCAGAAACCACCATAAAATCATAAACTTGAACAGCATTAGGTGTTCATAGAATAGTAAAAAGCCTTGGATTGGAAGGGAGCTTAAAGACCATCTCATTCCAACCCCCTGCCACAGGCAGGGGCACCTTCCACTAGACCAGGTTGCTCAAAGCCCCATCCAACCTGGCCTGGAACTTCCAGGGAAGTTTCCAGCTTCTCTGGAAAACCTGTTATAGTGCCTCACCAGCCCCTGGTTGGTTTCTTCCTGATGTCAATCTAAACCTCTCCTCTTTAAGTTTAAAACCTTTCCCCCTTGTCCTATCACTGTGATAGGAAGGTATGTCTCTACTGTCGTGTTACCACTGCTTGTGAGATACCTTCCACATGTAGTTCATCTACAGAGAGACTGAGAGAAGGTTCCTCTTACCTTTCTATTTGATGTTCTGCACTGAGTTCCAACCTTTGGATCAACAAAGCTTATAAGGGCTTGTTTCCTTGCTGTTGTCCATGGTGGTTGCTGTATAGAGCCTGAAGGTTTCCTTCCCTCCTAGCTCAAAAATATCTACATTTCCTCCCCATGAATCTTATTGCCAGCCTTTGAAGAGGGCAGCCACTTCTGCAAGCAGGCCAGGAGATGATAAAGTCTTTGACCTCACAGGTTCTTTTTCTTCTCTCTACTTTACTCTTTGAGAATATGCGTAGGAATGGAGAAAAGAGTCCATAACCTCAATTTTGTCCCACCAGAAGCTATTTAGAGGACTTGGCAATGTAACTCATAAGATTGGCATAATATAATGGCCGACTGATGCCAAAAACATGTTGGTAAGTTAGATATGCCAGACCAGATCTGAACTCAGCTACATAGCCGTGAATGTAAAGATATGCAATTTTTCAGGGGTGGGGAGGAGACCAGAATCTAGCACTTTATAACTAACATACATCATGCAGCTTAACACTTTATATTTTGGATTATTAGACAGAATTATCCTAGATATAATGATGCAGGAAAGTCCAAATTATGTTTGTTGAGTATGCCAACAGAAGTTTGCTCTAATCCATCCATTATAGTTAAAACTAATAAGAATAATTTAAAATTAGGAATGCTTGACAACCAGGAAATAAAATTCAAAATTGAGGGTTAGTTTTGGCTATTATCTAAGCAGAGGAAACTGTCTTTTAGTATAAAATAGCTGTCCTGTTCAGGTGTTGCAATAAATTTATCACCTCCAATAAAATGTAGAAAATATTGTTTTTCTAATATTAGTGAAAGATGATGTCCATTTAAATTAGATTTTTCATTCATTTCTAATTGGCTTAAAATCCGATTCAGCTACAGCTCTTTCACTCATAACTTGTTTAAAGGATTCTAATTCTCATAGATAAATAGGCATCCTGACATTTTTCATTTTCATCCATCATTAAGTTTCTTATGGCTGAGGTTACTGGTTGTGCATTGCCTTTCCAATATGCTGTCAACTTCTGAAGTAACTGAGTTCAGATTGGATCCATTTATTTCATTCAGTGACTTATCTGCCTCTTTCCCCCACTTTTTCAAGCACTACCGAGGGTCATATTGAAAAACTATCTCCAATTCCAACTGAAATCAACCAGAGGAAATGGCTTTATTTTACTTTTAGCTGCGACTGGAATCAAACAGCACCGCATCATTTTATAAAATGGTCATTTACAATACAGTAGCAGGTATGCTATGTTGAAAACACCCTAAATTTCTTACATATGCCTGTTTCTCATTTCATTCATTTAGAAATGCCTAAGAAACAGAAAATATTGTGAGAAGTGCTGGTTTTATCTGAGGTAGAGACAGTTTTCCTCACAGTAGCTGGTATGAGGCTGTTTGGGATCTGTGCTGGAAACAGTATTGATAACCTAGGGAAGTTTTTGTTATTGTTGAACGGTGCTTACAGAATCAGGGCCTTTTCTGTCCCACACCTCATCCCACCAGCAAGGGGGAACAGGGGAGCAGGAAGCTGGGAGGGGACACAGTTGGGACAGCTGATCCCAACTACCCCCAAGGGATATCCCAGACCATATGCCCTCAGGCTCAGCATATAAACATGGGGGAAGAAGAAGGAAGTGGGTGATGTTTGGAGTGATGTTGTTTGTCTTCCCAAGTCAATGTGAATGAATGATGGAGACCTCTCTTCCTGGGGGTGGCTGAACACCTTCCTGGCCATGGGAAGTGGTAAGTTAGTACCTTGTTTGGCTTTGCTGGAGTGTGGGGATTTTGCTTCTCCTATTAAACTGTCTTTGTAGCAACACATGGGTTTTCTCACATTTACCCTTCCAATTCTCTCCCCCATCACACTGGGGGGAAATGAGCAAGCAGCTGTGGGGGATGAGTTGCCAGCTGGGGTTAAAGTGTGACAGTTCCAATGAAAAGTAGGGGACTATTAAAAAAAAGTGTATTTTTTTGGATAAAAGAGACATTTCTGTATACTGGAAGGAAGGAACTTTAGAAGGCACTTTAGATGGATACAGTAATGGGCTCTGAAGGGCAAAACGAATCAAAAGAATGTTCCTTTTCAGTAGCACCGAGAGACTTGAAAGAGAATGTCAGGCTTCAGAGGCAGTTTGTGTGTTTGGATACACCATTTTCAGTAACAGTGAAAACTGAATGGGAGATACAGAATTAGAAATTCCTCATACTTTACTTTTATTTACAAATGCACTTCCCCAAGGACTGCTTTCTAAGGCAATCTGTAATATGTTTTCATCCTGCTTTAATCCTTATCCTTGTTTTCAGCGATCCAGGAGAGTCATCAGGGTGACTTTTAAAGTCTGGGACTTGTTTTTGAAGAAATAGGGCTTGTTCCAGATTTGTAAATATGTAACTTAATGGTATCTTTTACAAGTGTGAAGAGAACAAAGCGATGACTGCAGAATAGATCTTCCAGATGCTGTGAGACTGCAGGAGGTTGAGACTTTTTTTTTCCTGTGTTTTGAGTATTATATATTCCTTTTTTTGAACTTGAGGTTATTGATAAGGACAGCCTAGAAGATGTGTGTGGGGAGACTGTTGTTATTCTTGATATTTATAGCTTATAAAAATGGGCTAAACTTTGGCAATGCATTTTTTTTTTTTTCCAAATAAGGCTGGTGCTAGACATAGACATATTAGACATGTTAGATCAGTCTATTAAAGAGACTATAAATCAATCAGTTATATTTTGTAGCAGTTTCTGTTCCCCCCATCTTTATCTTCACTTTTTAATGGAACTAATTTTGTTAAAAGGAGATACTAGGAAATTACCTCAATTACGTTGCATGAGACATTCAAGAATGGGGATGCTAAACCACAAATTTTTATATGTAGATCTGATAAATCAGTAGAAGAAGTTTTAATTCTGTGGTAAATATCAGACTTCTTTTATGGAATGCAGAGAGTGAACAATAATTTTAGTGTTGTCTCAGGCCATTTTCTTGTTAACAGTCTTTTAAGAAACATGGCATTTCCCATCTGCTCATGAAACAGTCACCAGGTCTACCTCAGGAATGACAGCTGGCTCACTGTGCTCTCACAAATGTGTGTCCTGGATACAGACTGGCTCAGGACTCCCCAGTGGTTTTTTTGTAAGCTTTTTGAAAGGTTTTTCATCCTATAGTTGCTCTATTCCTTATACTCTTTCATGAAGCATCTGGGGCCATAAGGATAGAAAGAATATTGACCTGAATCACTACTGCAGTTCATGGCACCCCTTGAGATTTTTGGGCGCTTTCTGTGTGTGCCAGCAGGACATAAGCATTATTTTAATGACAGGGTGTCTTTGGCAAGGGCTGATACTAACATCCTTGTAGCCCTTCTTTAGGGTCTCCAATATGCAGAGCAAACCCAGCAGAGAGCATGCAGTCAGTGCCATCATATCAGATATCCTCAGGAACAGAATGGAGGACCTCCAGGGCTGAATGCAAGCGGTCTGACAGCATGTGCTGTATCTCAAATAATTCCAAGATGCTCACATTGGCTCCCGGCGCTCTGTCTGAAACTGTGTGTTGGTGATGATAAAGGAGAGGAGGTTGGGGGAGGGTTATATATTTGCTTTTTGTGCATGATTTTCCTTCACTCATCCAATCCTGCCCTTCATAAGCCATGAATTCACAGACATTTGGCATGAGCTTCTTGACGTCTGGCAAGAGGGTAGCACAGGAAAAGGAAAGATGAACAGAACAAAGCTCGATATTTCATAAGCGGTTTACAGAACATTAAGGGAAATATTTTGTTCTGGTAGATTTTAGAATTCCTTGCAAATAAAGCTGGAACACAAAAGCAGTACATTTTAGGTTTTGGAGACTTAGACCCCTTAACTCTTTTCTACTGATTTATTTGAGTGAATTTCAGATTTTAAATTGCACCTTCTATAATGATTGAATGCACTTTCCATATACCCAGTATTTATGATGCAGCTCTTGGCAATGTTAATGTGAAAAGCACATCTCCTGAACATTGTCAAGCTCTTATTGTCACCTTTAGTTCCCTGGGAGATGGGGACAGAATTTTATTTCAGATTAAAAGGAAGAAAACTGTTACCTTTCACGGAAAACATATATTTATGTTTCTGGATGTCTCTAAAGTGACTCAGACAAGGAGACACATATTTGAGTTATTGTTGCTAGATTTCATTATACTTGGTGCCTGGGTGGCTATACTATATTTTATGCTGTAAGGTTTAGAGTTGTTTTGGAAGAGAAGGGAAGCATTTTTTTGATCTTGATGAGGATGATAAAATGTAAATTCTAAGGGCAAAATTCAGAGGTGATGCCATTGAGAATGAAAGTTCGATTTTTCATGCATGACAGTCATTTAAATTCAGACTTCATCTTTTCTCTCTTTTCCACCTATTTCTGCCTGTTTTTCAATGAGTAAATATGTCAAAATTTATGAAAAGTAGATGCTGTTAGCCTATAGGAGATACGAATTAAAATGTGATAACAAAGCTAGGCTCAAACCTAGGCACATAGACATCTGACTTCTGATATGTTTTATATGTCTTATCCGTAAGTCTTTCTAAGGTAAATGTCTAAATTGCTTGTGTGGTCAGTAGACAAAGCAGATGCTTCTGAAGGACTCTGGTCTGGTGCAAGGTGGCCCTGCCCATGGTGAGGGATTGGAACTAGGTGATCTTCAAGGTCCCTTCCAACCCAAACCATTCTACGATTCTATGACTCCAGAGGGAGAATCTGCCAGTCTCAGGTTAGGAACCAAATTACATAGATGACTTGTCTCCCTAGAAAGCCTTTATGATCACCTACATCTTCCTACTGATATTAGGAAACTTATTTTTGATTGTCTGACTCATTAGACCTCTGAAATTGTAGAAACAAGTTTGATGCAAGAAAGAGGAACTAATTGAGGAACCCTAATTGAGTCTCTCAGGGAGTTATATTGAGTACAGGGAGAACACATAACTGCAAGGCAAGGGTTCCCAAGGAACTGTTTCTCCTTTCTCAGGCTATGACACTGCAAATAGGGTCACCAACCCAACAGAAATTCAGTTGCTAATTCAAGTTCCCAGCTGAAAGCAGGGTCAAAAGCCTAATTATGAAACATAATTAGATATTGAATATATGCAAAATAGAGCTCCTCCTTAATTTCCATCCAACATAACATTATATACAGATTTAACAGTACCGTAATGCTATGTAGGAATGCCGCACTTCTAACTAATAAGTAATAGTATAAAGACTTTGTATTTAAAATTGACAACTTTTGATGGAAAAATATGACCCTATTTCGTTGTAATTATTTGATATCACTGTAAGTAACAAACCCAAAAATTATTAAGAACTTCAACTTGTACCTTGTAACTGGTGCTTATACATTGATTTATAATAAAATCCCTCTTTAGCTGCAGGGTAGCAAAGGCACAGCAATACAGCACATTATATGATAAGATTTATATGACTATGGGTTTTGTAATAGTACAAACAGAAACCAGCACATGTATATATGCACCACACACATCTTAACAGCTTCTAGCTTGAAAGGGCAAGAAGCTGACCATCAAATAAAGTTTACCTGTTAGTAAATTTGATAATTATCTTTTAATTAACTGAAATTAGTTAGCAATAATAGTAACATGGAAAGGTAGGAGTAACCTGTGGTTTGCTAAATGTATGCGATAAAGGTCCTCAGGCAGGATAGTATGTGCACTGTGCAAAAAAAAAAGCTTATGAACATATTTTGATAGTTTTGCAACACCTTGGTACAGTTGCTCCACAGTGGGTTCCTGGAATTCATTCTGGAATTCCAGAATTCATGCCCAGGGAAGCTTCATTTGTGCCAAGCTCTTGAAGGTTAGCACAGACTTCAGTTGGTACCAGCCTGTAGGCCATCCAGTAATCTGGGTACTCGTGTTGATGCGTATTTGGCTTTCTGGTCGGCTGCAGTTCTTCCTGTTGTTTTTTCACCCTGCTGACCAGTCTTTTTAAACAGTGCTGGCCCACTTGTGCACCAGTGTGTTTTTAATATTATTATGAAAAAAACTGGAAATGTGCTATTTAAAATTCCTGCCAACTTCTCATTCAGCAGCAACACATGTATTTTTGATTAGTGAAAGAGCTTTTGTCAACTGAAGAGTTACAGTATGTCTTTACGTCACAGTACAGTGTCTTGTGGTGATACACAGCTCTGAATTAGCTGTATAATTACCTGAGGAACAGTGTGTATTAGATTCTCAGAGAACCCTTTTTAGTGGATCTACATGGTTTCTGACTCCTGAGCCTGCTTTCTCAGAGCTCACAGAGTACCACATTGTAGCACTGCTATGGAATGCATCTCCTATTTGGATGTAGGTTATCCTTTTTATGGAAAGACATGCCTGAAGCTAAAAAAAAAAAATTACTTATGAAAATTCTGTTCTTATAGAAACAAACAAAAAAATAAAATACCTCTGATAATTTCACGGCTCAAATACACTCTTAGAAAAGACTGTCCTAGTGAAATCGAGGTGTACACAGTGGAAGCTAAACTAGTTATGTAAGCTCCCTCATAATCGAGAGACAGGATGATTCATTCTGTGATAAATTTCAAAGGTAGATGTGCCCTTACTTTAAATTAAAATTAATTCTCACTTGCTATAACTATAAATCCTCAAAAATTACAGAATACAGACTGTGAAGGAAAAACAGTAGAACAGTATCAATGTGGTCTTTGAAAACTTACATTTTATAAGACCTATGATCACATTTTGAATTGACTAGGCTGAACATCATCATGAAGAAACTATCTAGACTTTTGAAAGCCTTTCTTATTTTCCCTGGTGGATTAAAAATCACTTCTATCCAAAACCAGATATTTAATTTAGATAAACTTCAAACTGGTACAAGTTAATTGAACTTTGTATGGAAAAGCAAAGAAATTAATTTGAAATTTCTAGAAATAAAAAAAAAAGAAGTAAAAAAATCGATTTTCCCCTTATAACAAATTTTCACTATGGCAAACCTGGCAAGATATTCCTTTATTATTAGAATTTTTTTTTATTATTGTTTTCGTCTCTTCTGTTATTGAAGGTCTCAGTTTTCTACCAAAACACCCACACAGTGTACGTGCTCTGGGTTTTCATTTATTTCATTATTTCAGGTTACCTCAAGTTTCATTTTAGATAAGAAATCATGAAAATAGCACATGCCAGTTATTTCCCATAGCAGAAGCCTCTCAGAGGAGCTTCTATACTCCTCAGCTGCATTTATAGGGTAAAAAAAAAGTATTAAAATGTCACACAATAAGCCAAAAGCTAAGTTTCATCCAGGGTCAGAAATTATTTATGAACTTAACATTTAGCACTAAAAAGTGTCCTTCAGCAGCCATTGTCCAATGTGGAATTTTATTTCCTTGGGCTAGATGGCGCTGGAGTATGTAAAATATCCATCCTTGTCTCACAGCACAGAGCTTCCCTCTGCTTGGAAAAGGAACAAGCCCTTCCTACATGCAGATATTCAGTTTTTTCTTTCTGTATCAACAAACAAAATTATAACTCTTCTTGTTTTATTTTGAAGGTTATTATAAGTTCCCATTTCACTTGGTATAAATTCTCTTTTTAGTGAAACGTAGCAAAGCTGCATTTTATACAAGGAGTGTTATATATATATAAGCCACAAACTGAATATGTACATGAAACCCATAAACATTTCCTGTGAACATTTGGCATTTTAGTTTTTCTACCCTGGAGGAGGAGAAAGCAGCAGAAAGGAAGAAGTTGTGATATTCTCTGGGATAGTCTGTGTTTATAGCACAGGATATGAGGACTTTCAATCTAAAGATTTGGAAGTATTGAGAACTACCATGGCTAGTGTCAAACACCACTCATGTTCTGATGGTACTCTGTTATGTCCTATCCTACTGAGACAGGACCTTCTATCTGCTGTGCAAATCCTCTGTACCTCCTTCTCTGCCTTCTCATCTATACCTCTCTGTGTGGAGTTCAAGCCATGGCACAGTCTTTCCACTTCAGCTCTGGGAAGAAGAGACTGTTTAAGAGCTGAGTCCCCACCTGCATCATCTGCCCATGTGGTGAAAGAGGAGTGGAGATCTTCATGTCACCTTGTGGTGAAACTTGAACAGTCCAGTGACATTCTCCAGGAACAGGGAATAGTTCCCCTGACAAGATCAAGTTGGGTCTCTATTAGTTTAGAGGAAGAAGGACGTACAGAGGAAGAAGAGCGAGCTATCACAACCCATCATCCCTGAAACCCCCATGACCCCAGGGCTGAGCTGTGTAACTCCCTGCTGCCATAGTAACTTTCTGTGCTGTTGATGGTATGAAAGATTCAGCTACTTGCCAGGCTCAGGAGTGAAGGTAAAATGCAGGAGTTGAGGGGGGTGGTCCCATGGCCTCAGGTAGCCACAGAGTGTTTTTTGTAAATTACCTTCCAAGCCTTCAACACCGACCAGAGATGCTGTTCAAATGCAAATAGCCAGAGATAAGGGAAGAGGTGCACTAGCCTGAAGTGCTTGTGCTGAAGTCCTTCATTTGAGGATACCTCTGTAGAAGCAATAAATATAGACTTGCTTGAACAGCATCTTTAAATTTGTCTGCTAATTGTGTTTTTCTGAATGCACTCTGCTTTGGGAATAGACATGAGTTTCACTCAGTATATAATACTTTCTTTGAAAGCTTGCTGGAGTTACTGATAATTGCTTATGAATTTTTACATACATGATCTAAAGTTAATAATGTTTTGTGGAAACAGAGATCAGGTATTGATCCTCAGAAAAGAGTTAAAGTTCAGAAGAAAAAGAATAGTGAACTAAGTTATAACTTACTACACAGCACTGCTTACATGTCGCTTTATTATACTTTTGATGACAGTGGTGTTATTGTTTTGTAACACAGAAAAACCTCATGGGGGAATAGCTGGAAGGTGAGATGCAGGCAGGGGTTGCTCTGGCACGCTTGGCCATCTCAGACCTGGCATCCCTTATTTCTCCAGTGGCAGTGCCAGGATAGCCACTCCTAACCCTTTCATTTCTGGCTCATGCCTGCATCTGCACTGAGCGTTCTGCAGTGCTGTTTTGGGGAACTGATACAGGCTGCTAAAAACCATGACTTGGATTGCTTTCCCAAGGGGTTGGATTTAGCTGCCAGAGATGGGTTTAGCACAACCAGTGGTGCTGCTGAATGTGGAAGCACAGCTATTACCTGTCTAAGGATGTTCTGACAAAAGACAGCTACAGATCTCTTAAACCTATTGGAAGGATACTATTACAGATGAAAGAATAAATACATCTGCCATTTTTGTTAAATTCTGCTCCTTGGGGGCAAAGATGCTTTCATTTTTCACGTATAAAGGCACACACAAAGCATGGAAACTAGTTGGTAGTACATTTGCTAATCTTTTCTCCTCTTGCAGATTCAACTTGATCAGTGTTTATTGCTGCTCTAAAGAGATATTGTCCTCCTTCTTTCACCTGGTCACATGCAGTTCTGTTAGGGACTCATTCTGTCATTGTCTGGGCATTGGGTCTTAAACTAGAGTGAAGCTAACACAAATTGGGAGCAACTGAGTTGATGTTAGTAGCACTGAACTTAGATATCCTGTCATGCTGCTTGATGAAGAAGTGCAGGCAGATTTAGAAACTCTGGGCTTGTTTGTTTCTGTTTGTTTGCTTCCTTTAAATTTTCTTAGTGAGGTTTTTAAGTGTCCTGGAACAAAAATATTTTTTAAGGTGGTATTAAATTGCTTTGACTTTTTAGCATAAAATAGAAATTTAAATTTGTTTTGCTGTTGGAAAAAGGAAATATTGCTTACATCTCTGATCTTGCATTCTTTGCTCACATTACCCTTCTCCTGCACTATGCTCTTGTGCAAGGAGTCTAGGAACTCAGTAAATATATGATACAAAAATTATCGGTTTGAAGTCTTCCACACCTTTCTAGGTGATGTCTGGATTCTTTTGATTTCAACAGCAATTGAGGACACTTAGCTGAGTTACTGCAAGTTCTTCAGGGAAAAGCAACCATTTCAAAAGATCTTATTAAAACCAAAGATGAACCTGGTGAGACTGAAAAAACCAACCCAATCTACTTCTTGTGGCTAGCAGAATTGCTGTGATTCTCTACGTGTCATTATAGATGCTCTTAAAAAGAATATTAAAAGCAGCTGTCATCTTTTTTTTTTACATCAAAATATATGAATTTCAAGTAGCTGTTGCTATGAAAGCTAGGTCAATATTCTAGTCTGGAATGAAGAAATAAGTGCTTGTATTGTTTAAAGAAAAGGATAATGAAGATAATTTAAATGTTTGTTTAAACTTGAAAAAAAATCTTTTATTTGGTTGCTAACAAGTTATGTCAGGTAGGTAGAGGCTGGCAGGAGGATCCCTGATGTGTTGCATCCAGTGAGCAATCTATACAGAAAATATCACCAACAAGGCATTTCTTTGTGATGAATTGCAGACACTGTTGAAGACACACATCTCCTTTCCTAGTACACTGGGAAATCCCACTTTGAGAAAAATCTCGTTAGTCCTAAGTTTAGTGCATCAATACATCAGTGTTCAATGAGGCCTTCCCAAGCATGGACACCAGCTCGGTTGCCCTTTTAATCTGGGATGTTCAGTTGGGCTTTGGCTTTTCTATTACAAGGGGTCTGTTTACCAGGTTCTCTGAGTGTGGTTGGGCTTTGTTCCCTCTACCCTCAACACAGATTCAGATCCTGTCCTGATCACCAAAATTCCTAACTACCTTCCAGTTGTGCATTACAAGACCTGACTAATATCTGTTACATATATTTTGGATTGGTTTTCTTCTTGATCTTCCCTTGGGTTGTTGCAGGTGGTACATCCTTATCATTTCAGCAAATCCCTCCACTTTCAGGAAACCTCATTTTTATACAGACTCCTGGCTGTATATTTTTCAGATCAGAAATGAAATTATCTGAACATGCAAAATAATTGTGGTAAATTTTGGAGGCAGACTAATTATTACAAAAATCTAAAATGCATGTAAGCTACCAAGTGTCTCAAAATCTGGCTCTGGAAGTGGTATTTTCTACAGCCACTGTTAGCAAGACCTTTTCTCATGTCAAAGGCAAACTGTCTTTAGCACCTTAGGGCTACTGGAAGGAGCATGTTGCATGCAGACTTGGGCAGAGGGATCTACTAAGGCCTCATCCATTTTTATATCTTCTAAGTCTCTGTTGTGACAAAACTTTCAGAACAAGGATACAAATTAAACAGTGTATTGAGGAATTTGTCTGTTGGCATGGGAGACCACTTTGCCTCAAGTGATGCAATAAGAAGAGAGAGGGCTCTACAAGGTAACCTCTTGAAGTCACTTCCAACATTAATTATCTATGACTTTATAATATTTTTAGTATCAGTGGGCTGGAAGACCACTTGTTTCTCTATATACTTTTCTTAAAAAAAGATACTTTGACCTCTGTGAATTGTCTGGGTCCATTTATACTGTGTCACTGGTATTTCAGAACCAAGTTACCTTCTTTGCAGCAGCACTATCAATTATTTTTGTTAAAAGATAATATCAGCTCCAGAGAACTTCAGTATAACAAACAGCTCAAGGGTGATGGGGAGATGTTATGAGTTTGTGTGGCTGGATTTTTTGATAGCAGGGTGAGGCTATAGGGGTGGCTTCAGTTAGAAGCTGCTAGAAGCTTCCCCCTGTCCTATGAAAAGCCAAAGGTACCCTGCTCCAGGATGTACTTCCTTGCTGCTGACCAAGGGAGAGCCAATGAGTGCACTTCTGTGATAACATATTTAAGAACAGAGAAAGGGAGGACTGTTACGCAGAAGAAATTCCAGTCCCGGAAGAGTGGAGGAAAACATGGAATAACAATGCAGACTCCAAGGTCAGTGCAGCAGGAGGGGGAGGAGAGGCCAAGGGATCCCAGCAGGAGAAAGACTGAGAGCCGAGGCCTCTGCTGCCTGTGAAAGACCATTGGGGTGCGGAGACTCCCTGCGGCTCATGAAAGAGCCCATGCTGAAACTGGTGGTTGCATGAAGGAGGCTGTGACCCCGTGGGAGGCCCAGGGATGGAGCAGAGTCCTGCAGGAGACCTGTGGCCCATGGAGGAAACCCATGCTGGAGCAAGCTTTTCCTGGGTAGGACTTGTGGCCCTGTGGGGGACCCACGTTGGTACAGCTCATTCGTGAAGGCATGACCCACAGGACAGCAGACTGGGAAGAGCTGCTCCCCGAGGGATGGACTCATGTTGGAGAGGTCCATCAAGGACTGTCTCCCGTGAGAGGGACCCCACAGGAACAGGGGAGGGACTCAGTGATGTGGTCCACCTGTTGCCCATGGTGAAGACCATGGTAACATAGGTGTCCCCCTACAGACCATAGAGGAGTAACCCACAGGACAACAGAATGGGAAGAACTGCTGCCTGAGGGATGGACTCAAACAACAGCTGACCCTCCTTCCCTGTCCCCTTCCACTGCTGAGGGGGAGGAGGGAGAACAGACAAGGAAGGAGGGGTGTGGGGGGAAGGTGTTTAAGACTATTTTATTTCTCACTCTTTGGCTTTTATCTTGATAGCAATAAATTTAAGTACTATACCCATTTTGAGGTTTTTTTGGCCATCAGCAAATGTGTCTCCTAAATCTTATCTCTACTCAGGAATTCTTTAACTGTTTGTTTTTTGGTTTTTTTTTTCTCTCCTCTGTGGAGTTGCAGAGGGGGGAGTTGATGTAGCGGCTTTTGGTGGGTATTTGAAATCCAGCCAGGGTCAACCCACTACAGAAGAATAACCATAAAAAACTATGACTAATTAGCCCAAATTCACAGAAAAGATCTATGGCCAAGCTGGAAATATATTTTTTTTTCTAGTGCATAGATACTGTTCTTTAATCTATGCTCACTCCTGACTATTTTGCCTCCAAATAAATTTAGCCCTATGAATATTTTTGAAGCCAAATGACTAATTTCACAGCCAAAATCCTATGCCAAACAGTAGACTGTAAGCTATCTGAAACCGCTGCAGACCTAGGCACATTTTAAGAGTAGAGTTTTTGTTTGGCAAAGAAATGAACTGCAATTGCATTGAAGGGAAGCTTACACACCTCTTCTTTCACTCATGTGTGATACAACTGCTGAAGGCAATTTGGCAAGATTTTTAGATTCTTGCACATTGTTACATTGAGAAAAGAGCAATCAGTCCACTTTAACCTGCCTCTTTCCTGTCATAGTCTATATATAGGCAAATGGAAGTCCAGCACCTGGCCAGAAGCAGCAGAGAAGGCAGGAGACCGACTGGCTGGTGGTTCAGCACTGGTCCGTAATGGTCCCACCTGGCATCCCCTGTTTGTATGTGGTGTCAGATGTCCTTGTGAAAATGTTTCTCCATGACCTCTGTTATCTGGGGGGTGTCTATATGGGTGTGTAGTCAGATGTTGTCACATGTTGATATCATGGTGTACCTTTCCAGCAGTTTTGGATATTGTTCTCCTGTTACTTGCTGATCCATGCCCTCATCAAGCTCATTAAACTCAGGACTTTTTTGCACTCCCGGATGTCTGCAGCTCATTATACTCGAGCACTCAGCTCCGGATCAAGGCAAGGTTGCAGTGCTCCCATGACACATTCCTTTGCAACAATGAAGGCAAACTGTGTCCAGGGTTCATTAGCAAGAGCATATCCCGAAGATCAAGGTGTGTGATTATGCTACTTGGCACTTGTTACTCCATACCT
This sequence comes from Myiotriccus ornatus, assembly GCA_036023395.1. Lineage (NCBI taxonomy): Eukaryota > Metazoa > Chordata > Aves > Passeriformes > Tyrannidae > Myiotriccus > Myiotriccus ornatus. Next base: position 106,690,222 of record JAYRBT010000114.1, read on the forward strand.
GAACTATCATGTCTAGTTGGAGTTTCTCCAGTTGAAGAGAGATTCAAAACATTAAAGCAGGTCTACTAAAGGGCCAGCAAGAGAATTAGAGTGTTGGTGAACTTGATGTATGAAAAAAGGCTGAAGGAATAGGGTTCAGCCCAGAGAAGGGGAGACTCCAGGGGTATCTAATCATATCTCCCAACACCTGAAATATAGTTCTGTGGAAGATGGAGGCATTCACTTCACAAGGTTGCATGCTGACAGAGCGAGAAGCATCAGGCACAAGGGAAATTCTGTAAGGACATAAAATTCATCTTGGGAAAGATTTAATGTTGTGGTAATTTGCCCAGAGAACTGGACTCTCTCTCTCTTGCTGGAAATGTTCAAGACTTGGCTTGTTAAATGGGGCTAAGGCCTCTTTCAAGAGAAAATGGGACCGAATCATCCCCAAATGTTCTTTCCCACTCAAAACACTTCTAGTGCATGTGTCCCTGCCCATGGCAGGGAGGTCAGAACTAGATGATCTTTAAGGTCCCTTCCAACCCGAGCTATTCTAGGATTCTTTTATGCTCTGCATATTCAACTCAATAAAACATAAAAATTGGTGTTGTAGTGAGGAATATGTTTCAGGATATCACAGATTTATTGTGCCATTAGCATGATGACACTAGCAACTGACAAAAACTTGTTTTAATTCTGTGACTTCTGTTAATTATCACTAACCTTGCAAAATTTCCCATCAGCCCTTTCACTCATTGAAACTTCTTACATGAACTGGTCGGATTTTACAGATTTTTTTTAACCTAGTACCTGAATATCCAATTAGAAAGATAAATAGATAGTGGAAAATCAATTAAAGCAGAAAAGCTATAATGTGTTAAGCTAGAATTGGTTCTGACCTGAAAGAATTGGGTCATTATCTAAATATTCCCAAGCCTTGGAATTCCTTTCATCCTGTGGTTGAGCACTGGTTCAACTGTATTTCTTAAGAAAATTAATCTAAATTTTATTCTAAAGTAGGAGTTTTGAAGAGTTTGAAGATTTCTGTATTTACCACATCAAACAATTTAGAGGCAAAATGAATGACTTTATGCTTCTATTCAAACTTGTGAAATTATGAGGTCATGAAAAGAGAGGGGTTCTCTTGTTAGCTCAACTATTTCCATAATTAACATTCATTTGGTTACTTGAGGTTTAGCATGCTATTTCATTAAAATAATGCAATTGCAGATAGAGAAAAAAAAGTTTTGAAAGTATAATTGGTTTTCGTTGTCAATATAACTTAAAATCCCATTAGCCACAAAATTTCAGCATTGTTTTCCTAATGACTTGCATAATTGGATCATCAGATTTCTCTCCTTAAAAAAAAAAAAGTCTCACTTGGTGGCTTTAAAGGTTATTATTTGCATGAATTTTCCCCCCTCAGTGTTACATTTCCACTTTTATTTCCACCCGTGCTGAAAGGTCAGGGACCCAGCGAGTTAAATGAAATCATGTCAAGAGCAACTAGAGCTCTTACTTCCCCCTCCCTCTCTTTATTTTTAGATTCTGACAGCTACTGGCAAATGCATGCATGCTACCAGTTTGATTTGATATACTTGTCCACCTCAACCCATTAAGGCGATTTAGAGCATTCTTCTGGGTCTTCCACTGGTGCTGTTCTCTCTATTACATGTGCCTGTGGCAAGTTTTGTCACTTCATTTCAGGAATCCCAGTACACTGTTTCTTGACTTAAATGGAGACTTTTTTGGAGACATAGTAGATTTAAGTGTTAGAAAGAGGTGTAAATAGTCCCTTTAATAAATATCTCATGTTCCATGTGTCGCTGTTATCACAGGAGTCAAACACATTAAAAATCATAGATTTCTGGAAGAGTTCTTGAGAAGTTATCTAGTACATCCCCTTACCAAAAGGCAGGTTCAACTCTTCCTAAACCATGCCTGACAGATGTTCAGCTTACTGATTCTTAAAAATCTCCAGCGTTAAAAAGTCTGTATTTTCTCTAAGCAATTTATTCAAGTGCTTAAGAATATTTGACTTTTTTCCTCTAATATCTAACTTAGGTCTTCATTGCTGCATTTTAGGCTGATTTGTTGCTTTCCTATTTGAATTTGCTCCAGTTCTTTATGCAGCAATCTTTTAAAATACATTAAGGCCATCAAAATATTCTTCTGGTGCTTCTCATCTACACTAAACAACTCATTTTGGTTGTCCTCAAAGGTTGTACTTTATAACCCTTTGATTATTCTTATTTCTTTAGTTGGTCAGCATCTTTCCTGAAGATATCCTAAATCTAGACAAAGCACTTAAGATGAGTGAAATAAACGGAAAGTTTTTTTACTTTGTCTTCTATATGATTCTCTTCCAGGATGACTCTTCCATTTTTCTTTGAAATAGCCTAGCATTGCTGACTCATGCTCAATTTATGATCCACTATAGCCCGTGCATCCTTTTTCAGAAGAACTGTTATTACTCATCCTATAATTGTGCAGATGGTTACTCTTACCTAAGTGGAGAACTTTTGATTTTTTGCCCTTATTAAATTGCATCCCAGTCACTTCGGATAATTTCTCCAATTTATAATAATCAGTCTGAATTCTAACCTTGTCATCGCCTCTCCCAGCTTTGAATCATCTAGAAATTGAGCAACTATATTCTCTACTCCATAGTGCAGTTCTTATTATTGGAAGTGTTCCATAACCTCAACTTCAAATCAGTCCCCAGCAGACCTCACTGTTACATCCTTCCAGCTGAAAAGTTTCTCTTTATGGAAAGTATCCCAATTAGTTCTGCCCCTACTTTATAGCAACTTCAGGGAGACCCTGGATTGCATGGAAAAATGTTATAAAAGACACTGTCAAAAACTTTTTTAAAGTAAAGATATTTTTCTTTTCAATACACAGGCCTATCACCATGTCATAGGAAAAACCTAGGTTGTTTGATGTGATTTGTTCCTGATAAATCAACACTGGCTGATTCATATCCCCTTGTTCCCATCCAGATGTTTGAATACTCGAATCAGATTTTTTTTTTCTTGGTAATTGAAATTAGATTGACTGATCTACACTTGTTTTGAGTTTTTTAAAGGAAAGAACTATGATTGCCTTTTCCTGTTTTCTTGAAACTTTACCTGTTCTCACTCCATTCTCAAAATAATTGCTGAGGGCTCTGAGATCACTTCAGCCAGTTCTCTACATACTCTCAGGTGAATTTCATCAGTACCAGCCCGTTTAAAAACATCCAGCTTTTCAAAGTAGAATTAAACCTCTGCTTTACCTTTTCCATTCTGAGTTCTTACCCTTTTGTCGTTGATGCTAATAGTGTTAGACATCTAATCACAGCCACTGGATCAAGTGAAGACTGAAAAAAACCCCTATATTTTCGTCTTTGGCCATCTGTGCACCACTGAGCCCTCTTGTACTTAGGAACCTGTGAAATGTTTTGATAAACTCCTCTTTGTATAGTGATGGAATAAGGAAAGAGAAAGATAGCACTGTTCTTATTTAAACTTGGTTTTGGTGTCAGAAGGAAGTTAAGGGTCTAATGTGGGCCGCACACGTGGCCCACATCAATTCATCACATCATTTTGATCAATAAATATGCTCTTAAGTGTCCCTCTGCAGTCAGTGGAAGATAGAAAGTGACTTCAAGTATCAGCTTTTTTTCTTTCTTGCCACATACGTTTTTTAGATGAAACCCAACCTGTCAAGAGCACGTGATGATGATGCAATGCAAACAGACAGGGACTGCAGCTTGGTGAGGACTTGGTGCATTTGAGTCTTTATTACATTTGATGACAGGCACATCAGCATAAGCAAATGGCCAGCTTTTGTTCCAGTTACATCCTAAGTTTTGAGACTGCAGTGCCTTAACCCCATCTTTTACAAAAGTTAATGAAAATTTACATTCTGATTTCCAAGGTGTTTATTTTGTGCACAGCACAGTGTTTGACACAGGACTGGTTTTACTTTTTTTTTTTTTGAATCTGAATGATGCAGGAATTACTCTTGAATATATGTATATATAGTGGTCAAAATAATCTGTTTCTGTGCAATAACGGAAGTTACCAACAGCCATAAATTGACTACAACCCACTTCTTTTTCTGTCTTCCAAAATAACTTTCAAGTTTAGGAAAAGGTTGTATTTTAGTCAGTTTTAAAATGGCTTCCAAAACATGTTTTTTGAAAGAGTTCAGCTTATAGCCTGGTATCAATTTAAGACAGCTTGTTGTTTTATTATTGTGTGACCAATGTGATGACCTAGCTGAAGTCCAAGTCTGTTTTAAAGAGCTAAATCTTTTTTGTTCTATTACCCATGTGGTCAAACAGACCAAACATACTGCTTTAGTTTCCCCACTTTTATTCAATCTCTATCCCTTTAAAGACCATGTCATCCCCTGTGTGTCCCCAAAGGCAAGCTGCACATAGAAGTGCGAATCACTGTCATCAATGGTGTCAATGGTGTCAATCAATGGTGGATGTCAAAAACCCCAATAATATTGTATGTTGGTCAGAGCATACAGTAATTCTTCAATCATCTTCAAATGTGTAGTATTGCTTGAGTTTCCTTCAGATCTTTTTTCTTGATGAGACATCATGAACTTTTTTTGTATTTGTAGAATCTACATCTTCCTTTCCTTTCTCTTCCTGCCCCTGACTAGAATTTGATGTGTGCTTTATGCCAGTCTCTGCTCAGGTTGGCTACAATACAATGTGTATGTTTGTGTGTGTATGTATACATTGAGGCACACAGGGGATAGGTTCCTGAAAAAAAGAAAAACAAAAGAGGTTTTCCTTTTATGCCTATTTGAATGATTACCCTTCACCTGATAAAGTCTGGCGCATACACTGGTGTTTCATATGAACTGTCACAATAACCTGACTATAATGCAGATTCCTGCCCCAGCTTCCAGAGGTTTGTGATATGTCTCCCTATTCCATTAGCACTTTGTCATCTACTCCCCCTGGTGCCACTGTCGTGTGAAGAAGGCTTTAGGGTGAGGTTCTTGATAGTATTGAAAAGTCTCTTTCTATTGTACTCACTCTGTCTCTCCCTACTCTCAGTTTACACAATACCTATTTATATGTTTCTGCTTATCTCTCACACAACTTGTACAGTCTCATTGTGGAGGCTTATAAATTTAAATATTTGGGGTTTATTTTGAACATGATATAGTATAATGACAAGGCTGTCATCTGTTCACTTCGGTGTAGTTCCTTATCAGTGTTTCAGAGGGGGGCACTTTTCCTCTGACATGACAGTAAGAATTGGCTGAACTAGTTTCTGGAACATCTATAAAAGAGGCATCTTGGCCACAGATTTCCTTCTGGTTGGATGAGCTAATTTCTGTGGTGTTCTGTTGTTGCTGTTGTTGTTTGTTTGGGGTTTTGTTTGTTTTGGGGGTTTTTTGCTTGTTTTATTTGTTTTTTGTTTGGGTGTTTTGTTGTTATTATTGTTTTTCTTAATGTAATTCCTAATAAATTCCACTTATTTCAGCCTGCCTCAACAAAGAAGGCAGTGGAAGAGGAGTGACTAAATAGATAAATAAAAAACAAAGCAGAAAGGAACTTCACAGAATTTCCATCTTTTGGTTCACATATTTTTTTAAGATATTCAAAATGTTCAGGTAGCAAACAGAAATACCTTTGTTAAGTAGCCATATGTAATCAGTTTATGCTAATTGTATATATTAATGATGACATCATATAAATATAATTTACATTACAGATATAAAATGGCTGTAAGTATATAGCTTTTACTCTATAAGCTGCTGCATATAAAGGTGATGTAATATTTTCATATTTATAACGTGGATAAAGTAGATTAGAAAGATTTTGGCAAAGCACAGGAATAGAGGCCAGAAAAACATTGCTTGAAATTTTTTTTCTCTACAGCTTAGTCCAAATATCTTAGCTGCTCTACAGCAATTTTTCTGATCTCTGAAACAGGAACAGTAGCTGAGTGTTAGTCCTTGGTGAATTACTTAAACAAGACTACATTTCAATGACTGAAATACAAGATATATTTAGAGATTTTTTTTTTCTATTGGATTTCTCCTTTCATTTTTCACATAATTCATTTCAGTTAGCTAAGTAACTGCTTGGTTGTTAGCCCTCAAGTGTATGTTGAATTATATTTATTTTTCTGATTGTATTTGAACTGGAATCCTTGTAAACACAGGAAAAAAGTTCTGTCTTTGTATTGCATTTTGACATAGTGGTGAATTTGCATTAGGCATTGTGTTAGGGCAAGGCATCCACTATCTTTATTTTTGGAGGTTTTAAGAACAAGTTGGAAGAATCACCTTGTAGGACAGATTTAAGTTTAGTTTTGATGCAGCTATGGGAACACAACTACAAAATTAAATGCTCTGCATTCTGCCCCATGTTCTGTTACTACAAGGCCTGTTTCAATATGTGGTCAATAGGACATTCCATTTACATAACTGGAATAAATTCACTGATCCCTCTGATAGCAGTCAAGGCTACCTTTGAACACCAAGTGCTTTTTGGCTCAGTTCTATGGTGCCACACAGTTTCCTTGCAGAATGACTGAATATTTTGATTCCTTAGACAAAGCATGGATTATATGGCAAAGCTCTATAACATGCTGCATGTTTTACACCAGTGTGCATCTGCTTTAATCCACTAGTTCTCAGCTGTAACCTATCACTTTGTCTAGATATATTCCCTACAACAGAAGGCTTATAGGTGATCCCTTCCTTGGTATAGAAACTGTCCCTTGTTGGAAAAGGTGATGGGCAGAATCAATGCTCAGAGACAGAGGTGATGGTGGACATATTTCTACTAAGTGGTGCATATTTCTGCTATGGTGGTCCCTATTTCTACTAAGCCAGATTTGGTATCAGTGGAAGTTTAACAGGGCTTGGTCATGTTGGGGTTCCCCCTAGTTTCTGTGAGAATCTCTGCCTCAGAGTCTGCTGGCACAAGAACATGATGACAGCTGCCACTTTAGCTGTCTTTTGAGATTCAGCCCAGGAACGTTTTGAACTTAAAACCAGAAGTCTCTGCAGCTTGAGCTGAAAAGAAAGTGTCTGCAGCCAAAAGAGAAATAGTTTTATATCCCTTCTGTAGACTGGGCAGCTGAGGCAGGTTCACGGTATTGCCAAGAGTAGTTGTAGCCCCAGTCTAAGTGGAACAGAAACATGGTGCTGTCAGGCGAACTGGCAGTGCTTATCTCAGTGCTTATCACCATGTTATTGTGGGAATTGGGAAGGTAAATGCACATTTGGTGGATTACACACTCCTAGTAAACCCTGAGTGAACATATATTAGGAGTAGATGGCAGAACATCTAGCTGCCAATTCAGTTCTATTAATCAACATACAAACACCCAAACCTTTCAGCAATTAAAAGACTTGCAGAAAGTAATGCTGCTAGTGTTGTCTATAAATCAAGAGAAAATAAACAATCATTAAAGTTCTTCCACAGTAACAGAATCTGATAGTGACTCAGAAGCAGTAAGTGAGAACTGATAGTCTAGCTCCAGCCCTAATGGGGAAGAGTCTTTGCCAGCTAATAATTTTCTGTTTCTTTCAGTAAATAAGAGCCAGTGTCCTGGGTTGCCGGCTGGATAACTAATGCAAGTTGAATCACCTATGCTCTGAAATTTATACCCAGTGAAATGGCAATTTCTTTATTTACTGACATAGTCACCCCCACGTACGTTCTTGTAATCCTCATTCACATTAGTGGGAAATGTACTGCTATGTGGACATGTAAGGTAGCCACGGAGTCAAAAACCTTTCTCATTTTTCCATGCTAGTAAGGCAGAGGTGGAAAACTGTTTTTATTGCTAAAGCCATACACAGATTAAGATAAAAATGCGCATCTTTTTTCCCTTTATATATAATGGTGGCTGAATGGTTATCATGAGTCATATAAATATTTCTGATCTCTCTGGGAGAAAGTGGAATGGCTCGTTCATATCACACCATATTAATATATTATTCTGTACCAATGTATTTTGTATTTCAACAGGAAAGCTGATGCATACAATACATGCATTACATACTTTTTATTCAACTGAGTTTAACTGTTCATAGTGAAGAGTTTTGAAAGTTATGTTTGGATCCCTCTCTGGAGTATTTTTACCTGTTTTCCACTAGTCTTGGAAATCTTAGCCTGAAAAATAACCCAAAGGAGGTCTGGAAGAAAATAAATGCACCAGTATTTGGGAAAGTTACAGAGGACAACAGTGATAATTATGACCCTGTTGAAATACAGTGAAATGGTTGACACAGTTTAAATTATTAAAGAGTCAGAAGAGGTTACTTTAATTATTGCCAATTACCATCAGTATATGCTAATAAAATTTGTTAATCTAGCTTGCTACATTTTTATGAAATTACAGGTTTGATTGAGGAATCTGTTTAATATAGTTAGACATCTCCCGGGCATTTGACTTGGTGCGGAGCAATATTTCAATGAATAGGAAGAATGGTGCAAAATCACTGTCTTAAAAAGCATGGGAAAAAGTAATTCTTGAGCTTCAAAATGCAGTTGTTTATTGAGTCTTGCTGGGCAGCCCTCACAGTGCTGAGCTGTGTATTGGTAGCTAGAAAGGTGGTGTTAACACACCAGTGTTTTGGGTGCTGCTGAGCAGTTCTGGCACAGCACCAAGGCTCTCACTCCACCCTCCCCCACTGAAGGCCAGCGGGCTGGGGGTGGGTGACAGGTTGGAGGAGGCACAGCTGGGACAGGCAGACCCAAAAGGACCAAAGGGATAATCCATACTATGTGCTGTCATGATCAGCAGTAAGAGCTAAGAGAAAGAAGGTGGGGAACATTCATTATTAAGTCTTTTTTCTTCTGAAGCAACACTATGAGTACCTGCTTCCCAGGAAGCAGCTGAACATCACCTGCTGATGGAAGTAGAAAATATTCTTAAAAAAACACAAAACCTCTTCCACACAGACCCTTTGTTTTATTTAATTAAATTGCATTTATCTCAAACCACTGGTTTTTCATAATTTTTTTTCCTTCTTTCCTGATGAATATGGGGTGTGAGAGAGGGGCTTAGTGGGCACGTGTCACCAGCAAAGCTCAAGCCACCCCAAGCTGAAAATGGGAATTATTAGGAAGCAGACATCCTCTCAGGGAAGCCCCAGTAGGATATATTCTTCACTATACGTGCATTATCACAATTTGGAAAATACAGAATTGTAGTGCTAAAGAGGTTGAAAAAAAATTAAGGGGAATATATAAATAATTAAGAAAATGGGTTATGAAAATTTAGGCACTTTGATTGCTTGAAACTGTGGCACAGGGAAATTACTTTTCAGTATTGTCCAATACATAGTCATAGGCCAAGAAAAAAATATCAGTTATACATACAGGATTGGAAATATATTCTTGGGAGCAGAGAGTGTGAAAAGGATTTAGAGGTCATGGAAGTTAATCTGATGAAAATGAGCTGCTAAAGATAACATTGTGGCAAAAAGGTTAATGAGACCACTACATGAATCCACAAGAGGATATGAGAAGTTATAGAGAGATTAAATGACTGCATTGTTGGGTTTTGCACTGACCCCTCTGTATTAGGATCATTTCTGATATCCAGTGAAGAGTGTTAAAAAATGGGAGAAGATTTGGAGAAGAGCCATGAGAATGATTAATGAACTGGAAAACACAATTTATTGAAGAAGTAAATTAGTTCCATGTATTTAGTTTATCAAAGAGAAGATTATGGAGTCAATGTCTGTTTGGTGAACAAAGTGCAATAATGCATTCTTCAACAAAGATATAGCTTGAATCTTATTTAGATAAACTAAGACTGGAAACATGAACATGTCTTTGAAACAAGAATTGTTTGGTTTTAATGCAGCTTATTAAGGGATTCTTCACCAGTGGTAAATTTGAAATCAGGATTAGGTTTTGTTTCTAAAAGCTATTGTCCTGTTGAGATCAATCTTCTGCAGTCAGAAGCTATCAGCTCAGCAAAGCATGAAGTATCTTTTTGTATCTCACAGAGGTATAAATGTCACATCAAAGCTTGAGTCCATACTAGAACTGGAAATTTTATATGCAAACGTTTTGCTGAATTCCATTGTTTTCTCTATCTCACCTCTATTAATGTTCCCTTTGCCTGATGATCTATAACAATTCATTTCAGTTTCTGTGATATGAATGCTTATTAAAAAGGTACCTCATACATATATAGATATATGAGGAAATTTATTTACTGAAATATCTCCATTTACTAATTGCTACTTTCCTAAAGAATCTTGTGGGGAGCCCAGCTGGCCCTGGGCTCTCTGTAAGCTAGGATACCGAAGATGGAACTTTACACCTGGCAGAGGGTTAACCACAGAGAGTAAGGACTGTGGCACAGGGTGGACTTCCTGCTA
>JAYRBT010000114.1:106704292-106785386 GCA_036023395.1 Myiotriccus ornatus
TCTTTCTCTGTCTCTTTCTCTTTCTCTTTCTCTTTCTCTTTCTCTTTCTCTTTCTCTTTCTCTTTCTCTTTCTCTTTTTATCCTCTCTCTCTCTATGTCTCTGTTTCTCTCATCTCAATTTTTGGAAAACACAAGAGACTTAACATATGTCAGTGATGACCCTTTTGGTTGTGGATACAGAGCACAGGCTTTTTCAAGAGGTAAGGGAAAGACCTTAGGATGGATGTTGCTCATTCCTGATCCCTGTGGTGCTCCTGGTAACACTGAGTGTCTTTTTAAAACTGAATAGATCTAGACAGGCATAGTGGCGTGGGACACTAGGGATTAACTCAAAAAGGTAAGGTTAGAGAAAAGATAAGGTTTATAAAACATACAGATTAAAGAAAAAAGAATAAGATTAAGGGGAGAGACACCCTTACAAATCAGTTCAGTCAGGAGTGAAACTGCTGCATTCTCCTCACTGAAAAGCTAACCCTCCCTTTATTCAGAAATGTTCAAAGTAATAAACAGTGCCTTGAACTCCTCTAGCCTCCTTTCTTTTTACCTTATCCTTCTAGCACACCCCATGTTATGTCCACCAGGGACATCTTTGACTCTTTCAAAAGCAAGTGGCTCAATTAGAAAAGAAGCAGCATTTACCACACATCCCACTGACTACCACAGCCTCCTTTAATCCAATCTAAGCTGAAAGCATCCATTTATTGTCTGCTCAGTCACAATGGAACATATTGATTATCAATACAGGGACCACATTTTCAAACCAAGTCAGCTGTAGGGTTCACTGTCTACAGTTGTGACACTGTTTTTAAAAAGATCCCTGGCCTGTGACATTTATGGCCATGCTTTCAATAGGTTTTGTTTCCTGGGCTCCGTTACCTTTACTGTGGTCCCTTTACTTGTCTCTGGCCCAAAGGGCAGTGGTGCTGGCTTTTCTTAATAGCTGGGAACTGTCTTCTGTTCTGCCACTTCATTAGCATAATGGGGCTGTTATCCTCGAGGAAGCTGCTAATAATGCCACCAGAAACAGAAGTGCATATAATCAGACAAAAACAGCAATAAAATTTGCTAATTATTTATAAGAAAAAAAATTAATGTTTATAAATATTAATTGCTTTAAAATTCAATAGCAAGAAAAAATAACTACCCCTTGCTAGCTAGTACCATTAAATAACATGGTCAATAGACTTTTTAAATTTTTTCAAGTTCCTTAAGGAAAATTGGAAACCAGGACATGAGTCTTTTATTGTTGAGCTTTGAATACATGGCCACTCCTTTTGTCATGGGTTCTTTAAAATGCTATAAAATTCTCAAGATTATTCTATATGATGTACTTAACAAGCCTTCTTAATCAGCACTACCACTGTTTCAACAGAACAAGCATAAATTCTAGTCCCTTTCAGGGTAAGGCTATAGTCTAAACTGAAACTTGCTCAAATTTTGAAAAGGAAAAACAAAAAAGGGAACCTGACTGTCTTTTCCTTAGCCTTTTCCAACTATAATCCTGGACAAAGTACTTTAGTAGAGAAACAAATCTAAGAAAAAAATAATTGAATTTTCAAAATGTGAACATGAAATTATTTTTATTTTAGTTTTCACCTGCCCAATTTGATGGCTCCTCAAACGCCTCTGGATATTGTAGAATTACATGGTTATTGACAGAGAGAGAGTAAATTTAGACAAACATGAAGGGTTAATATCTGATGTAGCTTGAAACATGGTAATGTGATTATACCTTTATGGTTTCATCATCATTTATCATCCTTTTGAGACATTGATTTGATGATGTAGTAGCAGCTATATGATGTGATGTGATGTGTGTTTGCATACTTCTCTGCTTGATTTCAGCTTGGTTTAAGGCTTTGACCTCATGGGTTCTGTTTTTAATGAGTTTCAATCTCCTGCTTTGTTTCTGTGTGAGATTCTGGAGCTCAGACCGTAACAACAGAAATTCTCGCTTTCAGAAGTCCACTTTCAGTATTTTTAAAATCTATCCCTAATTTAATAATTTCTCAGAATTTGTGTCATATGGAATCTGGAGGGATTCAGACTTTATACACACACCTCAGTTCCAGATTACTTATTCCTTAATTATAAAATGGACACTCCAAAAGTAAAACTACTAGCACAAAACTGAGCAGAAGAAAAAACTAAATAAAAAAGTACAGCTGATAGGTGACGGAAGTTTTTAGAAGTTGTGTTAGATACCTAAAGAAATGGAGTTTTGCACTGACAAAAAGTATTTTCTTCAGTTAAAAACCAATCCTGGCTCAAAGGGAGGTGAAGTCCACGATGAAAAAATAATGGGAAAAGTATGGAGCCTGATAGCAATGAATAAATTCAGTATTAGATAATGGAGAGAACTGATAAAGAAAACTAAAGCAGTCAGTTGAAAATCTATGGGTAATAGGGCAAAGATAACAAGAAGTTCTTTAAACAGGAACAAAATGCTTACAGTTTTGTAGAACTATGGATGGTAAAATTGTTAACCCTGGTAGAGAAAATGTAGAATTAAATATATACATCTGTTTTCTAAAAGAAGAATGAAATATTCTGTTTTCCCTCACTTCTGAGAAAGAGTGCTAAGCAGCAACACTAAATATTTTCAAATCAACAGAATTAAATAATTCATTGTCAAGAAAATCACTTGTCTGTGGAACTGCCTGAATTATTTTTTTAGAAAATCCGTATGCTGAGGGACTTTCAGAAGCTTGGAAAAATAGTCATGGCCCAACATTAACAAATAGTGAGTTGATTGGCCTTGAAAACAACTTGCTAATTAGCCTAAATCTTACCTAAGAAGAATTTCTTGGATGAATTGAATGGAGATTAAAATTACAATTGACGCCAGTCGGTGCAACATGATGGAAAATACTTTTTTCTACTGCTCCGTTGTCTTGATGAGATCGTGAAAAAAAGAAATCATCCTGATGAAACATACCTATATGTTTTATAGTTTCAGAGACATTGCGTGCAGCTGGCAGATGTGACACGGCATCCATAGGTGCAGCCAGGTGTGATGCCTGAGGTATCTGAATCCGCACAGAACTCCTGTGTCTCAACAGCTGGATTGTCCCCTGGTGACCACACTGAGGGGGATTCATCTGCCTCACCAAAGGTATCCAAGAATTAGTATTTCTGTCTTGAAACTAGATTCCTTTTAAAGTCAACAGATAAAATATGCACCTTCCCCTGTGTTTCAGCTGACGTGGGTGAAATGCCTTTTGTGGGGTGAGGTGAAACATCGCGGGGGGCTGAGTTTCCCTCCGTCAGATATGGGGAAATGAAATGATACGGTGAAACTGAAATGAGATGATAGCAACCCAAGGCAGTGCAAAAAGAATATTGACAGTCTGGAAGGAGTTTGGAAAAGATCTATTGAAGCATTTCAGGGTTTGGAAAAGATACTTTGTAGTGAGAAACTAAAGAAGTGCTATCAATTTTGTTTATCCAGAAAGGTTAAGAGGTTGCAACCTGCAATTACATCTGAAGAAGTTTTTGATGATAGAAGGCTCTTTAATCTTCCAGAAAAAAACCACAAAACCCACAGCATAAAATCCAACAGTTGAAAGCTTAAACTAGCACAAAGTAAGTGTAGAAATTAAAGTGCACATGATTTACAATGGAAGAAGCTGTATGGAGGAAGCTGTGTGACTGTGACAGCTTGTGACTGTAAAAGCTTATCTTGGGATATAGAGGCTTCTTGCTGCCTTGAGTGCATACCCAAGCGATGTGCCGCCATGCAAAGCAAGGAGATGAGCTTGGTTACATTCCTGGTGGGATTTTGTGGCCTGGGATTTACCAAGCAACAGACTGAATACTCACAATTATTCATTCTGGCTTTGAAATGTATGGATTTCAAAACCTGTTTTCATAGGGTAGAAAAGTAGCATCGTACATTTATCAGTGTTGTTTCAGCTTGCAAAGAGGCCTGGGAGAAATTATTAACTAAGGCAAAAAAGAAAGTGAAAAATGGGGAAATGATAAGGAGGAAAAATGAAAAATAATTAGACAGATTTTTCACTCCCAGTATCATCCATTTGTTTTAAATTTGATTTTGCATCTAAAATTTTTGTTTTGATTTATTTCAAATTTAATTTTTCTAAGTTTTTGGGAAAAATATATAATATTTAATTTTATATATTTTTATTTACCTGCCATTTTTGTCTCTGTCCTTTTGGTCTTAAGCTTTTTATTTGGCTGGAAATAAAGTGAAAAGCACATTTCTGTTTTCTTTCATAACATGTGCATAGAAAAATAATGAAATAATACAGTGATATTTTTTCTCTGCTTAATGAACTTTGAAAAATTTGTAACCAGTCCTAAATAAATAGAGACTCTTGTCCTAGCATTTAGTGATTAAATGATTTTCATGAGACCTGTGTACTTTTACCTTTTTTCCAGGACTTAGAAAAAAAAATTACCATAGGCTTATATCCACAAAGAATTAAGTTGTTTCTTTACATCTTTATAGAGCAGCTGCTACTGAAATACCTTTATAAATGAGACTATTTTATAAAATAACATCTTAGAGGAGGCTCTTCTGTTTAGGTAGCTGGGAATGCAGGCAGCCTTAACCCACTTGGTATTATTCTTGGAACTTTTATATATATATTTTGATTGCTGTTTACAGCTTTTTTTATTAGCGTATCTTTTTTTTCAGTGCACAGGTTTGTGGAGCAAGCAGCTGTTCATTTGTTTTGTCAGTAATGGAAAGAAGACTTGAACAGCTGATGACAGGTAATTTGGGCTGATGTTCAAGTTCTTATAATAGAACCGTGTAGAAAGCTATCACTTTATCTTACAATGTCTGTATATGTGTGAGAAGACTTTCAGAACAGAAGAAGAAATTTGCACTTCACAGGGTAAATAATAAAACATGAGAAAATAGACGGTGGTGTTAAGAATGGCGTGTAGAAAAACTACATACAGGAAGCCATTTCTGGTACACAACAAGGTGTTTTGCTGGTTGTATGCTTCTGGAATTTTTGATAAGGGTTTGTGACTGTCATGTGTTGGAACCTCTTCTATCAGTTTTTAATACAAATCTGGAGCATGCTCAGAATATTTGTTTTTCTTTATCAGAAAATGAGTAACATTACCCAAGTATGGGATTTCAGGAATTTCTAGGCAAATTCAGTTTGCTTGCATTTTGTCTGTTTGGAGCCTCATTTCCTCTTGTCATTCACTCTCTGGAGATTTCTCTTCTGAAAAGAGAAATCTGGCAGTTCTTTGACAGCTCCTGAATGTTTCCAGTAAATCATCCCCACATGTTCATGGCTGTCCGCTGTTCTACACACACTTGCATGCAGGAATTTGTAATTCTGTCATGCCTCAAGGGAAACTGTTCCTCCACGGTTTCCTGGAAATTGCAGTTGTAGTAATTACTGTTGTCCCCTACTTCTGCCTTTCCTGACCTTGAAAGTACCTTTTGTGTACCCATCCCTGCCCTCTGCTGTTTTTCTCTCTCACTGGCAACCCTCTCACTGCCTGTCCTACCCAGAGTTCAGGGAGTTCCCTGTTACCTCCATTACAGCAGTATTTGGCTCCCTGCTGCCACTTTTTAATTCGTTCTGTCAGCTTTCCTACCACTGCTGGCTTCAAAAGTTTATTTGCTGTAGGCAACAGAGAGTCCACATATGGAGTGCCTGGAGATGCTGTCCTGGCTGCTGCCCATGCCTTCTGTTAGTGTGTGTCTCCAGTTGTTCAGTTGCTTCTTAACTTGCTCATGAAGCTGTGAAAAAGCTCTTTTTTCATAGATATCCCCATACATTTGAATTGCAGATGGAACATTGGTCATTGCTTGTGATGAGTAACTCAGTGGTTTTGCTTAGCATCACAAAAAAATTAAAATAGAAAATACGTTATGAAGAGTTCAGGTGATAGTACAATCATCAGGAGCCATATGCCACACAAGAATGGCAAAAGCTGTTTGTTTCAGCCAACTACAGAGACCATGTAGCATATTCCTTATCATTATTTAATAGGGTAATTATTAAGGATTTGGATACACAGAAATATATTCTGTAGCTAGTCATGGCACTTGAAAGCTTGCCACTTGCATAGTGAAACAACCTCAGGATATATATTGGTACTCATGAATTACTTATTAACTCTGTTCTTTTCTGTGTCTTCTGCTTTCCAATTTAAGTGGTTTTGGCCTTATTGTGCTACATGGTGGGACTTAAAGGTCATTTTACAACCTGTTGATTCCCTAGTTGTCACTACACTCCTTCTGGTATTGTGTCTTCATGTAGCAGTTGTATTAAGACAGGATGATACAGCTTAATGACCTATAATGGGAATGTGGTTCTTGGAATGCAAAATAGAGAAGAAAAGCTTCATGTAAGTTAATGAAAAATTGAGGAGACAAAATAAAGAGATACACATAAAGGCAAGGGGGAAAGGTAAGGCAATGCATAAATGGCAAATAGACAAGTCAATAATTAATGACAATAAAAAAATGACTACCTGAAAAGTGCAAAGCATAGTTTTCATTCTTTGAAGGTTATTCTCACTGGCTACTTTGAAATAAAAAAAAAAAAAAAAGAAAAAAGAAAAAAAAGAGAAGAGTTCTTGGATGTTTTTGTCCTTGGTAATCTTCAGCATTCCATTTCCTCCCATAGCAAGAATTTGTCAATATTCAGACAAATAGCCTGAACGCTACAAATATTGAAGTTTTTCCTTCTAAGTCTAAAGGAAATTTAAAACTATCCAAATACATTTTTTTTTATGTATTCCAGTTGACTTGAATTCTTGTTTATATCTAATCTTCAGCAAATGTCCTCTTGATTTTAAATTCACATAAATCAACCTCCAAAATTAAACAACCCTGTATTTCAGTCCCTGTAAACTGCACTATATAATTAATAATACATCCAGTGTATTATTTTTGAGGCACAGAGAGTCAGTTATATATTTTTCGTGAGCTGTGTTGGGATTTAGCCACCTACCTTGCATTCACATTAATGGGACTCACGCAGATAAATTGCCCTCAACAACAGCAGTTTTCACCCTTCGGTCTCAAGCCAGGCCTTCAATTACAACCCAGAGAACCAAACACACCCTGCAGTTATGAAAGATGTATGCCTGGGCATTCAGCATAAAGAGGGAAATATCAAAATAAGGTTATTTGGCAGGAACTGGGAAAAAATGTTATTTTATAAACGGCAGACAGGACAGATGGAACTAAAAGTCATGCAGCTGAGAGAAGGATCAAAGAACAACAACTATTTCCTTGATGCAGGGAAGAGAAAGCAACAACAAAGTGTGCAGTACAGAGTGTGCTCCTGACATGGCTGGGTCAGCCAGCAGCTTAGACTTCTGAGCAGGGTAAAAGGGACTGGAGTCAGACAGAGGGAGATGCATCAATATTCTGAAGAGACAGAAAGATAAAACGTGGTTTTTAAAGCCTTCCCTGTGAATTTGTCAGCTCTTAGTCTTTCTTTGCGATTATGAAATATATTAAATTGTTTTAATATTAAGATGCTATTGCTAGTCAGTCTGATGTTTATTTTCTAGAGGAAAAAAATGCAAATAATCTAGTGAACAAAAGTTTGAGAAAAACGAACCCTCAGGCTAAAGAACTAGATTATTTGCATGTATTTGGGAGGGTGGAGTGAAATGGAAAGAAAGAAAGACAGAACAAGGGAGGGAGACAAATACAATTTAAATCAGTGCTATAATTTTTTATAGTCTGAGATTTTCAATTCTGGATTTGTATTTTTGTTAAAGAGTCTTATTGTTTTCAGCCTTTAGCTTTTATTTAAAAATAAAATAAAATAACATTAGAAATTTTGTTAGAGAACTGACCAGGCTGGCAAATCCTCGGGTTTTTAAGATGTTCAGTTCCTGCCCAGGACACGTAACCCAGGACTCAGGTCTGGACATACCAGCCCAGATGCCACAATGTGCTTGTGCTCCATGTGATGTGAGTCAACCTCTCTAAAGCCCTGTGGTGAAATCCAGGACACCTTGCTCCACTGTCTAGCTGGCAGTCTTTCCACATGGGAAGGGCTGTGAAGCTGTGATCTTCCAGCTTCTTAAATGTATATTACCAGGAAACAGCAAGATGGTGTCTTGAGCCTCCAAGATTAAATGTGTTTAGAAATGGTCCCTGGAGAACTGTTTCCTTAGGATATATGTTTTGGCCAGTGCTTCACAGCTACGTGTTTTTGGAGGGAAAGAGGACTTTTTAAATGGATTTTTTACATTCTTTTTTTTTTTTTTTCTCAACCTGATGCTATTCAAAAGATGAATTAAAGCTTGAGTGCAGTTACTTCATCCTGTTCCAGAATATTGTTTTATTTTTATTCAATGTATTTAGGTTGGTGGATAGGTAAATGATTGTAACATGAACCTCTTTCTCACTGATGAATGTATCTACAAGAATAAAGGAAAAGAGGGCAAGAGGAATAGATATTAAAGTGAGCAGTATATTTCAGTGTCCCTCTTGCTGTTCCATTAACAGTACCCATGAGAAGACCCATCTTACATTTCATAGCCGTTCTTTTTTTCTCCCATTTCCTCTTCCCTCTTGAGCATCATTTATAGAAAAAGTATATCCCTAATATTTTCTATAGTCTTTGACTTGGCAATTCATTATTTGCCACAAACTAAATTTTATTTTTTTTGGTGTTTCTGGATTCTTCCTTGTATTTTTACTGTATGTGGGCTAGAAGCACAAATTATATATTCATTGATAGCAATGCATTTTACAGCTTAAAGCTTGCTTCCTTCTGCCAGTGCTCTTTTTAAATAACTCGTGGATTATTCAGGTAAAATAATAATTATCTCCCAAGAATTTAAATAAGAATAATCTGCACTGACTATCACTGCTTTATCATAATGTTGGATAACAGGATAAGTTCAAATGAACATTTTTAGTTTCTTTCTGTCTTGGTAATTTGCAGCTAAGATTACATTTCTGTGATTTTCATCTCCCATGGCTCAAGAATTCTGACATTTCTCCCTGCCTCCTATGTAACCCCCCCAGACTCATTCATGTACTTCTTATGCTAAAATTAATATAATATGAATACAAATTGAACAGCAAGACTATTCAGGAACATTTGGTATTTGGAGGAAAAGAGCTTCTCACATATCTGCATTGTTGCTGAAAGAACAGGAAGATTTTCCACTGAATGAGTAACAGTTGGAGCAGATTCAAGTGTGGTTTTAGCCAAACAGTGAGGGAAAAGTTCCCTGGTAATTCCTCCTCTGAGCTCGCATCATCTGGGAGCCCCCTCTTGCAAAGAGTGGTGGAGTATCATTGACATGCAGCCTTCCTCTCTAGGAGGAAGTATTTCACAACGGCACTGTTTTCGAGGTTCTGTATATGTATGTGCATCATTATCTGTGGGTGAGCTTGGAAAATCCAAACCCCGAAAATTTCTGCTCCATCTGTTTCAGATACATTGCAGTTTTGTGGGTGTTTGTACCAAAGTGGTGTGACGCCTTGTTAGCAATGAAGTAGCTTCGTGCTAAGATTTATACTGAGACTAGAATCCAGATTACATGCTGAGGATGCGTGATTTGGTTCCAGTACTGTGTCCTAGGCTGGTGTCATATGGCAGTTTGCTGTTATGGAAATTACCTCAGACTGGTGATAATGTTAAATGTCTGCTCATCTGTTCAACTTATGTGGGAATTTCTTTGTTCCCAAAACCAAGAATGTGCAGAGCAAGAAGAGCAAACCAAGTCTGCTTAACACCTCTCACTAACACTGAATATGGTGCTGTGTGGGTGACAGTCAGGGTAAGTAATTTGAAAAGAAGAGCTTGAAAGCAGGTTTTAATAAATTCAGTTATTTTTCTAACAGTGTTTTATGACTTTTTGCCAGTTGCAATAGGTAGAATATCATCTGGGAATGCTGCAATATATAATTTTTCACTGATGCTGTAGCAGTGGAAGATGGACCTTGCCCAAAGTTGTGCATAGAGGGATGTGAAATGTGGCAGTGGAATCTCTCAAAGAAACAGTCTTCATTGCTGAATATGTATGCTGAAAATCAATTATATGTAGATTGGCTGTGAGAGAGACAAGCTGTTCTGTTGATTTAGGCATGACCTGTGTGGTGACGCTTCATCTCCCACTGAACTAAATATTCTTTCAAATGACATATTAATGGGAGGGCATCCAAAATACTTTCTAGGCAAATGAATGTGTAATAGCCAGATGGTTTATTTGGTTTTTCAGTAATCCTTAGAGGATCAGAAAGAGGATTTATTTAGTAAGTTATAGCATGCGGTTACCTGTGTTAAAGTGACTTGAAATACAGTAGGTTATAATTGCAGATCTGTTCTGTTCCTTTCTTATTTTGCCACATTTGTAAAGCACTGTGGAAAATGTCAGCCAACTTTTCATGGCATGGTAGGAGCACAGGTGGGGAATGTTTAAGAAATAGGGTTTTAAAAGAGATGGTGAAACAAATTACCCAATAATTCTTTCTGCTACTCTTAGGACTATTCAAGTCTTTCATCCCACATCAAATTCCTTCTATTCAAAATTTAGCATAAAGAGCATAACATGTGTCTCAAAAGGTGAAATAAAACTTACCTCGAGAGCCTACCTACATAACTCCATTTAATACATGAAATATATTTTCGGATATCATCTCTTTACTTGAACATATTGTGCTGAGACAGAAACTTCTCATTCAATACTATACAGCTTTTAGCTCTGTGCATGTCTGGTCAAATGTCCTCAGCATACGCTCACTCTCTGGGAGAGTGGGCCACAGGTGTTACACTTAAATAAAGGCTGGTTTTTCTCCACCTGGTTCCCTAGTATACAGATTGGGTTTTTTCCCCTCCATGAGCAGGAATGAGTCCCTTTGATGCTACTGTATGTTCTGCATGGAGGAGAAAAGGAAATTGAGTTTCGCTGAATGTTGGATTTGGTTTGGAACACATCTCTGCTGGGGCAAATTGAACTGTTTCTGAAGTATTTCAGAATTTTGCCTCAGAAATTTTGCTTTTGTAGACCAACAGTGATGCTGCTATTGGTCCCACTGGCAGCAATAGTGGACAAAAATTATTCCTTTCTATGGTACAGTTAGGAAATCAGCACAACACTTAAAAACCAAATATGTCACTTGAGCAAAATGATTACTTCTAAATTCCATAGAATTCAAGGAAACCTCTCCAAGGCTGCTTGTCATCAGCTTTGTCCCAACTGTTACAGATTTTTTGGGAAAACCTTCCCTCAGACACCTAGAGTTCTAGCACTGGGAATGCACAGCAGGATCATATATTTACTGTGCTTACTGCTTAGGAGATGTCTCTCCTGGGTAATTCAGAAAACAGCCATTCATACATGTAGGATCTCTAGAGCCCAGTTGGTTGCATGAATTTAGCTGATTTGTATTGAGTTTTAGTAAAACTTATGCAGTGATGTAAGGGCATGACAGCAAGAGTACACTGAATTCATTCATTTTTCACAATGACAGACAACTGGATAGTCTATGGAGAAGGCAGATCATAGGATTTTCCTCCCACTGACTTGTAAGACTTAGACACTGTGGTGTAAGTCTTGGCTTCTTTCCTTTAGGTTTCGTGTATGTGGCTTAGCTCTTACAGGCAGACTGCTTGCCAGATATCTGGATTTTCTTGGAGCATAGGAGCTGTCTGCCTCTTCTCCCAGAGGCTGGGGAGAGTCTAATCCTTAGCTGCTGGCCAAATCCTTCAATGGCTGACTAGGCAGAGGAAGAGGTGGAGGTCTGTATTCAGAAATGTGCTCAGGTTCTGCATCTGTCTCACAGAAATGCCAAGTGCATTTCTGAGATACCTTCACAGAATCACAGAATAACAGAATAGGTCAGGTTGGAAGGGAAGACAGTGGGTCATCTGGTCCAACCTCCCTGCTCAAGTAGGCTCATCCTAGATCACATGGCATAGGATTGTGTCCAGACAATTTTTTAATATCTCCAGCGAGCGAGACTCCAAACCTCCCTGGGCAATCTGTTCCAGTGCTTGGTCACCCTCAGAGTAAAGAGGTTCTTCCTCATGTTCAAGTGGACCTTCCTGTGCATCAGTTTCTGCCCATTGCTTCTCATCCTTCCTTGCTGGCAGACCCTGTTCGTTGGCTCTGATATCCCTGTGTGTGATAACTCTCCCAGCTGTGAACCACATCTGGCAGGGCTAACTCTCCTCCTTGGTGTTCCTAGAGGTATCTGGAGATTTAAGGTAACACTAGCACTTCTTTACCTGTCTCTGACTTTAAGCTGGGAACATGCTGAGCCTCACTGTGTAAACCCTCTGTTAAATGCCTGCCATGTGACAGGAAACCTTCCATCATTAGTTATGTTTTATGACATATTACCCTTATTTTCTATGCTGTCACTTCTGGTGCTCCAGTATGTGATCAGTGCTGCCCAGAATATCAGTAGCATGTGGAAGCATCTTTGAGAACCTGGACATAAAAATGTCTACCAATCCTTGGATTTCGGAGTGAGTCTTTCCACCATTTGTCACTTACCACTCACTCAGTTTTTCACTGTGAGCGATGTCCCTACATGAAATGTGAGCCATAACTATAAGCCAGATGTCAGTAAAAAAGTGGATTATCCCTCCTTCAGCATCCCTTATTGTGATTCAATTTTTGTACATGATAGACACTGCTATTCAACAAGCAGCACTGTCACTGGTCAGCATTTGACTTAAAAAAACGAGACCATAAACTGAAGGGGTACTTGGTCAAACAATTGATCAGTGGGTAGATGAAACCAGTAATACAAACATGCTGTAAGATGAGAATAACATAGGAAAGCAGATCTGGTTTTGAAGTCTACAGTCTTGATTTGCATGGGTGCATAAAGGAGGCTATTTCTGAAGGGAACAGAGATTAAAGGTGCTGAGAGAAAATAAAAGCATTTTTAAAAGAAAAGGGACTGTTTTGGTGTGTGTGATCATTTTTACTAGTTTAATCTGATAATAAGAAATACAGTATTTGGTTTGTCAGCATTTGATCTCAAAATTTGCTTAAAGGATTCAAGAACAAAATCTCACATGAAGAAGTGCAGCTTCTGCTTAAGCAGGGAGTTGCTTTTCCAATTGTTTTAACAGGCAATATGCAATATCAGAGGTCAACAGAGCTTGCTGTAGTTATCTGGAAAAAATAGGCTTCATGGTGAGTTGAGAAAATGGAAATCTTTTAATATCCACAATACTATTTAATGTTTGACAAAATAATCTGTATACACACATGTGTGTACATACACATAGACGCATGCAAAAAGATATTGATAATATGTTTTGAACAAAAACATTTCCTGCATGTATGGCTTTTCAGTATATTCAGGAAAGCTACAAAAAATCCAGGGGAAAAAAGCAAAAAGAGAGGGGGAAAAAAGGCTTTATTTTGGATAAGTGAAGTTAATTGTAGGAACTTTCAGTTCACACCAAGAATACTGCGTGTTATATGGCAAAACTGCTGTCAGGCTGAGAAATAGTGTCAGTTCCTGACATTACTCAAGCCTGTGACAAAATTCCCATTGGCTTTCATGAAACAAAAATTACATCCATTATGTTTTCATATGGCAAAGTGCACCTACAGCAAAATAAGCTTTCAGAACCCTAATCCCTCCCCTTTTGATTATCATTACTTTGCCTTATTGTAGTGAAATCTTTAAACAATGTGTTACCCTTCCTCTTAAAAGGAAAAAGTTGTATGTGTTTCTTTAGAATAAACTATTTTTCTTGCAAAAAATGATGAGATCCTGAAGGTAAAGAGTTTTCTCTGAAACCTACCCCAATATTAAGTAGATGGTGGTTTAGAACATCCAGTAAAGCTATTTTCAGAATTTTTTAGGGACAGATTCTATTCTTAATAAATCTTATCAAATCTGTGTGATGACAGTATTTTTCTTTTTCCTTTATTGATACTGAAGCCTTTCAAATATCATAGTTACAAATACAGGTTTATGTGACCTCCTTTGCTGGTTTGGCAACAGGTACTATAGAGGCAAATTTAAGAAGCCAAGTTTTAGTAGAGGAGAGGGGTTTTTATTGTTTAGAAAATACAATATGGTCAATACTGTTAAGAAGTAAACGTGTGTCTAAACTGAGAACTCAGCATAATTGGAATGCTACAGATTTCTCAGGGAAAGCTGGTCCCACACCTGGTGTGATTGGAAGCTGTGGTCAAATACTTGATGAAATTCTCAGCTGGTTTAAGTAGATGTAATGACCCTGACTTCAACAAAAAGCTGGCACAGTGGAGAATTTATCTGTTAACTTTCTGAAAGCAACCATTTTATTTGTTCTTCAGCTCTGAGCATTTATGTTCCAGCTGGTCTCAAAAATCACATAACTGAAAGTTGTAAAGACGTGCTGGGGTGCAGGGGGAAGTGGCAGGAAACTTGGCAGGAAAAGAGGCACTGAAATCTTGAAGCAGAAACTATGGCAACCTGAGTTAGTTGTTGGAGGAAGCGTGCAGCATGTTTTGCCAGTGGCACCTGGAGAACCAGGGTTTCACCTCAGCAGTGATGTCTTGCAGTGAGAGAAACAATTCTCCCCCTAGATTTGACATTTTTGCGATTGCAGCTCAGACAGCACCCACAGATGGTGCTCTTTAAAAAATCCCAATAAAAGAATGACAGGGACAAACTGGAGCAAGTCCATTGTAGGACACTGTTGGTCTGGCTGGAGAGTGAGGAGTGTCTAAGGGAGATATGTGTGTTCAGAGGAGGCTCTGGAGCATCCTCAGAGATGCATGGCAAGAAGGTGAAGTGCAAAGTTCAAGAGCTGGAACTCAGGACATTCAGAATAGATATGAGGAATGATTTTTTTTCTACCATGGGGGCTTTCAAAGCCTGGAAAAGAGGTTGTTGATGCTCTCTAGAGATACTAAAATCTCAACTGGACAAAGTCCCGTAGCCAGATCTGCTGTGGCTTTGCTCACGGCAAAGATGACCTCCAGAGGTCTCTCCCAGTCTGAATTATTCTGCATTTCTGTGATACTATTCAGTTTACTTAAATTATTCTCTTTATTTTCAAAGAGATGTGACAATTTCAGAAATGGATCCAGCTGTAGATTATATGCTTCAGGGGGCAACATTAATGGAGGAGATGCAGCCCTTTTAGCCTCCTAGTAAACTCAGGCCTCAGTTTTTATTATTTTCTACCTTCAGCTATTGTGGAGCTTTGCTGAGCTCATAAAGCAGCTGCTGTGAGTGGTGTGAAAAGTAATTGCTGCATATACTTCATACGGCTTATAAAATGATTTGGAAATTACTGTAGGGAAGTGAGCTGCTATGTTTTTATCACTGTAGAAAACCTCAAGATGGCAGATCACTAGATAACTATATGTATATACATATATAAATATGTATATACTTATATAAATATACATATGGATCCCAACTGTTAAGATAATTCATGCTATCTTAGAATCTGGCCTTAAAATTTGTCCACAGCCAATTTTTTTCCAGAAATAATGCTAATGCTACAATGATAACCTGAGTAAAATGGCGCTCCACATGACATACCTGGCTGTTAAGTTGGGTGTGAGGGAAAACTGATCAAGAACTTCAAAGTGAAGTTCAAGTATCAAGAAAACACAAGCATCTCAAGGCATCCACTAAAATGTTAATGTATAAAGAGGTACAGTAGGGAGGAATGGTGATAAAGGTAATGCTGCTGAAGGAAAGATGCATGTTGGTGTATAAACAGTGTAAGAGGGAGTCTCTGCCCTCCTGAATTCATGGGTTTAATAATTTCTTCCAAGATCATAGTAAGAATCTTTTAGGCATCCTGCTTGCCTCAGCTTCTATTTCTTTCCTCTACCTTTTAGACAAGTATGTCCATATATCTCACGGAGTAGGCCTAGACTTTTATTAATTAAACTTTCAAGACATTTGAAGATGAAAAAATAAAGTATTATTATCAAGGATTATTTAAACTATGGTTTTTTGAGATTGTAATACAGTCCAGCTAAGAACTACATGCCAAAGCCTTAGTAAAAATAGACTGCCAGTGGGTTCTCAGCCAGTACAATGTCAAATTAAAATTATGCTTCACAACAGTAAATTCAGTGCTGGTAAATCCATGTGGATTAAATGTAGGAAGCGAAAAAATAAGTGCTTACTTTTCTCATCCAGATCATTTGTCTTTCTGTTAGGGTTTTATTTTCAAAAAATCAAACCTGAAATCTGTATGTGGGGATGTAAACAACTGCATGGGGAAAAATGTCAGTACTTAGCAGCAGTGAAGTTTGTCCAAGGATTACCACAGTGAATAAAACCAACTTCCCTTTTAAAAGCTGAGTGTACTATTTTGGGAATGTGACCCCTTTTCATGAATAAATGACGTGGTGACATTTACAGATAAAGCAAGATTTAACTGCTATGAAAGGAGATGACAAATGTCAGGATGTCAGTAATGATCCGTGAACATAATGGTCTCTCACCAGAGCACTGAGTAGATATATAATGTAACTGTCTCCTGCTAATGCTGCCATGGAAGAAGAAAAGCAAAGCAATATGAGGAAAATCAAAACCTCTCTGGAACCAACCTTAAAGCCTGATTGATAGGCATTGGCACAACTTAGCTAATAAATTATACTGCTAATGACTTAGAGTTTTTACCTTGTGCATATTACTATTCCATGCTGTGGAATTCCTGTGTAACTTACAACTGTATTGTGTCAGAGGATAAAGTGTTGGCCATCAAAATGGCTTTCTGACAGTTTCTTTATCCCTGTTGTACTGCTGGGGCTTGGCTGTTGCAGAAGGCTTGCTGGAGCTGAGTGGATTTACTGCAGCCAGAGCTGGTTCATGGAGCCCTGGTCACTGCAGAGCAGAGCAAGATTCTTCCTAGGCAGAATCTTGGGATTCTTGGAAAGATGATACAACCATAGAATCATAGAATGGTTTGAGTTGAAAGGGACTAATTCCATCCCCTCTCAATGGGCAGGGATGCCTCCACATGACTAGGTTCCTCAAAGCCCCATCCAACCAGGCCTTGAACACTTCCAGGCATGGGGCATCCACGACTACTCTGGGCAACCTGTTTCAGTGCCCCACCACTCTCACAGTACAGAATTTCTCCCTAACATCTAATCTAAATCTCTTCTCTTTCAGTTTAAATCCATTCCCCCTTGTCCTATCATTATCAGCCCATAAGGATCATTGAGACCCCCTACCTGAGGTTGTTCTCCTCAGGTATTCTCAAATGTGATGTCTCCCAGTTTTTTGCACCTTGGAACACTGTATGCTGGCCCAGCCTTGTGATTGCTGTCAAACTTGCCTTGATAACTTCCTTGGGAAACCCAGAAATATGGTAGGGGAAAAAGAGCTTGGCATTATTTATGCAGTCATCTCCTGAAGTTGTCTCAGGCAACTGCCTCCCACCCCTGGGCCCCAGAACGAAATCCCCATTTGTCTCACACACTGAGTGCTTTCTCCAGCTGACAGATTAATTGATTCCCGTTTGCTGTTCAAAGTGAGGATAGTGTCTGGAAATCTGAAGGTTTAAAAATCCTGAGACCCGAGCTCAGCGTAGCGTGGAAGGCAGGGAGTTTCTTTGCATGAGCTCCCCAGCCTCCTGGCAACTTCACAGCTCTCAGCTGAGCGGCACGCTTTGCTCTTCTCGTGCTTTGCTTCAACAGTTAGCCGACCTTTCCTCAGAATAGGTTAGTCTGCCACAGGGCTTGTGTTACCCAGAAGACCAAGGATGTTTTCAGAGAGATGGTGAGACTGTGATTAAAAGCCAGACATAGTCAAGCTCTGGTGAGATCAGCCAAGTAGCATTTGGCTGGTAGTTTATGAGAAGAAATATAACGGATAAAATATAAACATTAATACAATAAAAATGCCAAGCTCTGGAACATAGTGGAGATGATGCTGAACAGTGAATAAATGTATTTTTTTTAGGAGACACTCTGAGTTAGATCTCCTGTTAATAGTGCACAAGTGTATCTTTAACACTGCTTGTGTAGATACAGTAATCACAGTATCTCTCAGGCAAATCCCCATTACAAAGGAAACCCATCCCAATCTGCTTTATCTTTTGATCTGCAGTTTACAGTCAGAGCCATCTATGACAATGAAGAGGGAGGTGGCATTTCGGATAAGACAGCCAGCATTGTAGCAATCATGTATTGACATCCAGTAAGGATTCACCTCAACTAACCATATCCATCTAAAAGTTAGATGTCTTCTCTAAGCGAATTCTTTTAAGCTTCCTGTGAAGTCAGTGGAGAGATGTAGGCAGTGCAGAGGGTAATCGACCCTATCCTGAGATAAGTATTGTAAGATAAATTGTTCCTATTTCTTGCTATTCACTCTAGGGGGGTCCCAACTCCAGAATCAATGCCTACTTTTGAGGTGGCTGTGCTTAGGTGAGACGTGGGAGGGGGAAGGAGTGAAGGAGTGCTGTTCTAATTTCCATGGAATCAGCTGATCTGAAGGGTCAATTGCTTTAATACAACCTTGTTGCTGTGCAGCATTAAACTATTAAACCTGATTAGGGATTTATGGTGAGGAGTCTGTCAACCTCCATATCTTACACAAACACAAGAAAATTAATACTAAAGAAAAGAAATGGACTTTCAGAATAGAAAATACATAATTTAAAAATGCACAAAAGAAGAACTAAGAAAAAACTACTTTTGTTATTATGAAAGCATCAAGCTAATTAATCAATGTCTGTGTGTGTCCTTTCTTAAAAGGTACTCAGTTAAAGAGAAGTGGCTGATAGTTTTGATGTTGAATCTTGAGATGGTAATTGTGAAGATTTTTTTCTTTCTGATGTAAAAGACACATCATTTGGAGAAGCAATACAATCATTTCAATAGTAACTGGGGAAAAGCCAGTTCTCAGAATATAATACAAAATATATTCCTGTGTGTATAATTCTGGTGTTCCTGCTATCCAGTGGGGATTGTTGGGTGAATTTGCGTTGAGTGTTCCAGTAAGTAAAGGTTATCAGTTAAGACCACGTTTTGTGATGTGAAACAATCATTTTAGAGGCTGTATATTCGATTATTTTAGTCCACACAACCTTCTCTTGAGAATGATAAAAGGTAGTTTCTGGGTGAACTAACCATGGTCTGATTACTGCTTAGGTCTTACTTTTAACTCATCCATCTTCATACAGGGATTTCTAATCTCACATGTTTCTGACTTGTTAGATGTATATTCTAGTATTAGTGGACCATTTCTGTTTAAAATACTTGGGATTTTCCAACGTAGTTCTTTTTGCTTGATTTATTGTAATATTTAATTAACTCTTAAAATTGGATGGATTTCTAGGTTACAGTTATTGGACTATTATTTAGCTCTGTTGGGGTGAGAAGCTCATTACAGAGTGTGCTAACAGTTCTGCTGCTCAAGCAAACCTAGAAAAGGATTTTACTTTTTTATTTCCAAAATACTGAGTTTTAGTCTCTGCTTTTAATGCCCTTTATACTCATCAGCTAGAGGAGGACATTAGTGGTTATCTCAGCCCTGACGTTTGATAACGAAGACGGACAACTGCTGACACAACAACCTGCCTTGAATTATTTTTGGATAGGGGATGGAATGGGTTGGCTTAACAGAAACATGTAATTTCAGTAAACCACCATTTTCAGAAAATGACATTGTTTCAAATTTCCTTTGCTGAAAGGGAGATGCATTTTTTCCCCAGATCTCTCTCAAAAAAAAATCGTGCAGAAGATTGAATAGGAAAATGGTGCCTGAAAGGAGAATTTCAAGATGTACTCAGTGTCAGTCAAAATCTTCCATTTTAATTTTTATTCTTTCTTCTCAAATATAAATGTGTATACAAAGTCTTATCCTTAATTAGCTGTAGAGCTTACAGAAAGCATTTATTGCTATCTATTTCTTTTCTATTTCCACTGATAAGAGCTGCATGTTGAGCAGACACACTATAACCCCATAATTTGAAGCTACTACTATAGTATCAATTCTTCTGAATGATACCACATCTTGCCAGTCAAAAACGATTTGAGCTTAAATTGTCAGCTAAAGATGCTCTTCATTTTTATTGCCCTGAACTCGTGGGCAGTCTATTGGACGAAGTGAATTACTTTGTTGTTGAAAATGCTTGTAATTTTGTGTGAAGGACACAATCAGAATACACAATATTTTTTTCCCTTTGCATTTCCCAACCTGCTCTGCTCCTTGTAATATGCCCAAGCATATTACAAAATTGCTGACATCTAAGCTGATCAATCAAACCCTTTGCAGTTCTGTAAATGATCAAGCTTAACTGTCTATGCAGCTGTTATTTGGCAGTGCTCCATCTGGAAAATAAAATACAAACATCAAAAGAAGTTCAGCAAGCTTTATGTTTCACAGAGGTTTTTTGATAGCATGTCTGTTATATAACAGAGTCTCCTGGGTCAAATTAGAAGGCGGCAGATCTTCGTCCTTTCATAAATCTCTGATCCTTGAGTTAACCAGATGACAATCACCTCCCAAAATAGGGCCACCTAAGCAGTGTGTTGGTGCTGTGCTGATACTCTGCACACTGATGTGCACAGCATCCCAGGAAAGCGTAGGATATATACAGGGGTATTATATGGGAGCTAGAGAAAACTGGGGCAGCCATATATTTTATAGAATTAAGAGGGCATATTTTTTCAGCACTTGATCCATTTTTGCTCCTCAGTTCTCCCTAACTCTCTACCAAGCTTAACACCATGGCATGCCGGGGTAGGGTTCGTTGCCTTTAAAACTGCCATTATTGATCCAATGCAGATGTACTGTAGAGAACTTTGTGTTAAATTAGCCTCAATTCAGAAAAAATAAAACATCAGTGTTCATGAAGTGTTTTCCTTCTTCATACTCTGTCCCTGCATTTAAATCATGGCCTTCCTCCTTATTTTATGAATTCAGCTAAACTGATGATACAACTTGACCTGAACACATTAAGCAAATGTACCAAACTGAAGAAGGAACACAGCATGCATGGATAGTTTGTGATTTATCTAGAGGTGAGTATGTGCCACTATCCCTTGCCACAGATACATAGAACTGGGCAGAGAATTAATGCTCTGGTAGACTGCAGGAAGACATTTGCCAGGGTTGTAGAGAGACAGCAAATCTCCTGACACTTTATGCTCTGATTGGTCATGCCCAAAAG
This sequence comes from Myiotriccus ornatus, assembly GCA_036023395.1. Taxonomy (NCBI): domain Eukaryota; kingdom Metazoa; phylum Chordata; class Aves; order Passeriformes; family Tyrannidae; genus Myiotriccus; species Myiotriccus ornatus. Next base: position 106,725,379 of record JAYRBT010000114.1, read on the forward strand.
GCGTATCAGCCAACTTGAACAGATCAGCAAAGTTCTCATTAGCGAAATTCGGAGCTAACCTTTCTACTCGATGATTTGCAGAGAGGGCAAAACAGTAATCACAGTGGAAAAGGTGTCCTTAGCACTCTAAAAAGAAACCACCAGGCAATAAACATTGTTGATCAGACACGAAATTGGATAGAGGAAAGGAAAATGTCAGTGAATCTAATGCCTTCTCGTCCTGGACAAAACACAGAGGTGAAATGCTGCAGTTATGAGCGAGAACACTTCACGTGGTGTGATGGACACACTGCCAGTTGGTCCTGGTCAATTAAAGGGTTTTTTTTTGGCGTAATATGCAAAGAAGTTTTCCTCAAAGGACCATAAAAGAAATGAAGTGCCCAATACCTTTGCCAGTTTTATAGCTTTCAGTCTATGTGGAAAATTTCAGCCAGAAAGAACTGGCAGGGAAAAGAAAATAATACCAAGAAAAACAAAACATGTTATGCGCTGTACAAGTTGGAAAGTATTTAAGATAAATTTTTTGTATTCTGTCACTTTATGATTTGCTTTTGCACTGCATTTTATACATTGCTTAGTTAAAGACTGCAATGTCAAGACACAGTAACATACAGCAAATTTTAAGCTTTTTACCCCAAATTATAATATACATCTAGAAAAATAGATCCATTTTTTTTTTCCTCAGCAGAAATTAGAACTGTTGCATTTAGAAGCACATCCCATTTCTATCAAATATACACCGTTTCCCCTGCAGCTCTTTTTATGTTAGTCAATATCTTTTAATGTTATCTGATGGTTTCCTAGGAGATGCCCTAAATGGCTAAACTCACTAGTTTGATGCTGGTGTTGGATAATATCTATATGCACTAAACATCTGTTTTGTTCACTGAAGTCTGCTCTGCCCTTTTTCCACTGGTCATTATGTTCCCCCTGAGGGTTTCTAATGGTTGCTAATGAGATAAGAAAAATGCTCCATGTACACTTCCATCTTCTCCGATGGTGTGTGATCAGAAGTCTGTGCTCTTTTTTAGCAGAAATTGCTTCAAAATCATTGTTAGTGTTTCTTTGTACAATAGTTTGAATGCAAATTTTACACTTAAGGACTAAAGTGCCTTTTAAAAATCTGTAAGATGCAATTAGAAGGAGAAAGATCACCACATTATAGGGCAGAGAGTTCTATTTGTGGAAGGGTGGGCTCATTGTTGATTCATGTTTTTCAGATGGTACAGTACAGGTTGCATCATTAATAGAAGATTAAGATGCCAAATGGGGAATTTTTACCTTCTGTTTCAGAGTTTTTCACTGTAGGAAATCACCCAGATATGGCTAGAGGTTGATTTTATATAACATGATGAGCAGACAGAGTGTTCCTCAAATTGAACAGAGCCTGCTGCTACTGTGGGAAGAAGGGCTGACAACTTGGGTAGTATCCATACAAAGCTATAATTTCTAATCTGTCAAAATCACTTTCCTTTAGAAAGCCTGATTTCATTAGCATGTTCTTTGTCGGATGTGATTGTCTCTCTTAGCAGCTTTCCTTTTACAGCTGTCACAAAAGCCAATCAGACTATACTAAGGGTAGGAAATAAATAAGTCTTTTTGCTGTAAATTAATTTAGGCAAGGCTGCATTGCATATGCTTAGATTTAGTCCCTACTTTGAAGTGTGAAATTTTAGCAAGGTAACAGATGAGGGCTCTTAGAGGGCTCTTAGGTATTGGCACAAATTTGGTTACAAACTGTATTTCTTCTGGCACTCTAGTGGCGGGTAGAGAAAATATACTTACATATAGCCTACGCCTCATAAATGGCAATCCAAGCTCTCAGCTAAACTGGGAACAGAGGCAAAATTGTCTTGGACAGAGAGCTCAAATTAAGCTTTTCTTAAATTCTGTCTGTGCTGTGCTCTTCTGGGGTAGTTCGAAGCCAAACACTAAGAATTCATTTAAGTTAATTTTCTTCATATTTGATCTTTTGCACTGTTCAGTGGGCTCCATTGCCATTTCACTGAAGTCTGAGATTTTTGTACAGCTTGCTGTCCTCTGCTACCAAGGAGTCTCCAGGCTGAACTTGTCTTGGTTCTTCTCTTGCTGTGGATCTGAGCATGTAAGGTAAGGAGGAGGAGGCAGGTGTTTTATGGAAACCTGTTTATCTACTTGATTTAGCTCTGCTTCATTCAGGTCTATGTTAAAGCTTCACAAATTTGTGAGTCAAAAAAAGGATCAGATGGTTACTCTTTTCAAAAAATTATTTCACTCTGGAGAGTAAGAAAAGGGAGTTGTTCCATTTGGCTTCTAAAGCTGAAAAAACCAGTATTTTCAGAAGTCTTTGGTATATAGAAGAATGGTGTGATGAGTGTCATAGAAAGAGGCCAATCTATGTGTCAGCTGGTTAGTCCATCTTTCCCTGTGCTGTTTGCAAAAAGAGGCACAAGAGATGATAGCAAAGCTCATCAGAGGAGATCTAGCTTCACTTTTCAGTTGGTGTGACCCATCTGGAGAACAGATGAAGCTGTAATTTTTTATAAAGAGTCTTTCTGTACAGGTACAGAGAACCATTCTAGAAGTCAAAGCATATACCTATGGTGCTGTATGGTTAGTTTGGTTAAAAATTTCCTTTATTTTGGAACCTCTGTAAATCATAAGACTCTGTTGCTTGTTAGAAATATGTAACAAGCATATATAGATCAGTCATAGTTTCCCTTAGAGGTACTATATAGCTGTATCACCTGAGCAGTGATATGAGTACCAGTGTCTTTTCATTGTGCCTTGAAATAAAAGTGAAAGCCCTCAGAGTCATTATTACATATAACTAAATTTTCTTTCCCTTCTAAAAGGTAATTGGTCTTCCAGTTTCCATTTTTGGCACTTCTGCCTCTCTGAAGGCTCATAATTTTTTAATTTTTTTTTAAAGCTAAGAGAATCTTCTGGGTTTCTTAAAACTTCTTCTATTTCTTTGATTATTTGTAGTAGTCTAGCTCGTTTTTTTTCTCTGCCTTTTTGCCAGTTCCATCTGGGCACTTAAAAACAATAATTCTGTATCTTTTCATGTGCTCCAGATCTTCTGCAATGCCAGTCTCTAACTGACAGTATTTGATCTGTTTTATGATTAGTCTTCATCTGTTCCTGGCCCTTTCTCTGTATGCTGGTAAACAGCTTTGATCACCTCTTGGCTATAATCTGTGGCTTCTCATAATTCCTTCTGGAAAGATTCTTTGTCTTAATTTAATTACTTTTTACCATTACCTGGCCTGCATCCATTGCCTGTTTTCTGTTTTTAGTTTTTGCAACTGTGAAAGCTAATAGGACTCTTCTGCATTGGGACATTTAGGAAAGTCAATCCAAATTAAATGTTAAAGTTCACACTTCAGCTGCATTAAATCCCTGTGTTGACAGCCTTGTTAGAAGTGAAGAAGACCTTAATTTTGTTTCATTTAATACATACTATAAATGAATTAAGCTAAGTCAAATGTAACCATTTCAACTTTGAACAAATGGCTCTACACAAGGTTTGTGAGATTCAGCAAATCAATTTTGGCTTCATACTTTTTATTAATGGTTTTGAGTTCCTGAGTTTTTTGTTGACCTGTTTTCTTTTCTATAGGAATTCTCTTTTTCTTCCAACCTGATTTTTTTTCTCTTCCTCTCATTTTCTTGATATTTGGCTGTCATTCCTCAGCCCTGATGGTGGCTTTCATGATTTTCTGAGGGGTAAGGAAGACTTGATGAACGTGGTTATTCTTACGATTTTATTAATTTCCATTACAACAAGCTATATATCTGCATTGAGCTCAGGGTCACATTAAGGTGAATGCCATAAACATGTGCACACATAGAATGGAGTTCATCTCACATACCCTTACTGGGAAAAGGCAGGCAGATGGAATTATCCTCAGCCAGTTTGTAGCTGACCAAAGCTGAGGGAACTGGTTGATACACCAGATGGTTGTGTCTCCTTCAGAGAGACCTTGATGGGCTGGAGAAATGGGCAGAGAGGAATCTTACAAACATGGGATAATACGAAGCCCTGCATCTCAGGAGGGCTAAATCCATGCATCCGTACATGCTGGGGGCTGACTGGCTGGAAAGCAACTTCCTGAGCAAAACCTTGACATCCTGATGGATGGCAAGATGACCCTGATCTAACAAAGCACCCTCACAGCAAAAGGTCAAGAGAGATGATCCTTCAGCTCTATTTGGCACTGGTGGGGCAACAGCAAGAGTACTGTGTCCAGTTCTTGCTAACCTCAACTATTTTGCCATGTAACACCTAAAATATTGTTATCTAAGCAAAGAAGATACAGTTCTGACACAACCCAGCACAAGTCATGAACCCATCACTTTCAGACTTGTCCCATGTGTTCAGCCTGCTCCCCTACCTTTTGAAATTTTCTGTGTTTTAATTAATACTACATGGAGTAACCTAAGCCCTTAGGGCAGTAGCAAATTTCCATAGCTTGATATGGAAGCAGAACATCAGAAAACTCAGTGTATAGTATGTGACTGCATAAATACTTCATTTTATCCCAGAGGGCTGCACTGCTTTTTCTTGTGTATTATAAAGCTCCAAACAGAAGAATCTAAGCCCACAGTCTTGTTCCTAGCTGCTCCTGTGAGTTGCTGGTCTGAAATTAAAGGTAATGACCTGACCTAAAGGCTCTAATCCCATGGGTTTAATAAGGTAAGTCTAATAAGTATCCTGGTCTTAAAACTAGAATGAATCCAGCAGCTTCTACTGATAATGATGAAAAATTACCTTCAGAAGTTTTTTAATATTTATTTTTTGGGGGAAGAGGAGAGACAAGGATACGAGACCTTCTGTAATGGAAAAAAAAGATGAACTCATGCTGCTTTATCTATCTTTTTCACAGAATTTTTTTGCTCGCTGTTAAAATTGTTCCCAGTAAGTCTGTCTCAGCAGCAGACAGATGAACACTCCCATTTAAATCTCCTCCTGTCTGATAGGTAGACATTTGCAAGCCAAAAAAGAATCATCCTCTTTCTGAAAAGTATGGTCTGCCTTTCAGATAATACCTACTTTCCCAACCTTGTCAGGTGAGGCAGTGCTTGAAAGCCTTTTAGCACTTACCCTTTTGTATAACAAGTTATCTCAGTAGGAGACTTTGCAGCAATCTTTAACCCCTTTTGTATTCTCATTCCATCTCAGAGATGTCTCATGCAAGCTAATAAATAATTCCATGAAGTCTCTCTTTTTTCCACAACATTAATCTCCCATCAACTAGTAATGAGGCTTTGCAGTTTCCTTGTGAGAATCTAAGCAACCACATTAATTCCTTAAAACTTTTTTAAGAATAGTGATCCTATTGGCAGAGAGTTTAGGAACATCTGATCCATACATTTAGCCTTAGGAGCTTTTGGTGGCCTGTGTTTATGTGCCCTGAAATTCCTAAAGCCCTAGAAAGATGCTGCAAGTGCTATGTGCATTGATTTCTAATAAATTATATCTCTATACTGTCTGATGTAGCAAACCAGAACTCTGCTGCTAAAATCCTGTTTTTTCATGGTTGTTTTTTGAATGGAATGATTTTTCTTGGAAAAAAATCATGTAATCAAATATAAAATATATACAGGTTGGTGCATGTTTTAGAACATATGAAATGACTTTTCATTCTTTACCATGCTGATTTTCCCTTGAAACATGCCAAAATTACAGTTAACATACAGTCAACACTCCTACTAGACTTGTCCGTGTAATTTCCCCCAGTCTTTCATTTTAGCTGTATAGAGAAAAATAGGTCCCTTTGGAGGTTTGCAAAGAAAGTTCTTGTTGCTTAAGCTCGGGTATCTAAATTAGATGCCCAAGATCCTAGTTATCTAGCAGTCTACTGACATCCCACCTACAGCAGTACAATGGGGTTAAAGAGAAAGGACTAAATCCTAGAGGAAAATACCATTTTTTCCAAAAATCTTGTGTTTTGTAAACACTTCAGAAAAAAATTAACTCCCTATTGGCCTCGCTTCCACATTCATGCCAATTAAAACACCAAACCGATTAAATAATAAAGGGGCAATCAAAGCTGAAAGTGGAGAAAAAAAGAGGATTGTGGACCCACAGAAGACAGCTGTGCGTTTGAGACATTTCTTTTTTGCCTGGCTCTGACATTACAGTCTGCACTCAATTTACTCCAGTCGAACTCTGCATTGCTAAATGGAGAAAGGATGCCCATCAATTCAGCCCACACATTTCTGTTTCTTTTCAGCATCAACTTTTCAGTGAATTATTTCCTTCTGCTATAGCAGCTCTTTCAGACTGTCATGGTATTTTATTTGTCTCTCTTCCTGGTCCCATTGTTTTATGCCATTTTATGCCATTTTAATCTTTGCTTTGTTCCCTGGTGAAATGCAGTGAAACCAGCAATGCAATTAGCATACTCAGTTACACTCATTCTGCCCTTTGACTATTTATGAAGGCACTTTTTATGAACCTAAAAAAAAAAAAAATCACCCAAAACTTGAAGTGTCTTATACTTTACAATTTCCTCCTTTTCATCTGAATGTGTGGAAGCCTGATAACACTAAGAAAATGCTATATAAACAGACTTCACATATGTGCTATATATTGTTTGCAGTGAATTGATTTTGTCATAAAAGAAAGCAAGTTTTCATTGTAGTTTGAGCTACCTTCAATATCATGAAAACCTCCATGAGTTTTTCTCTAAAATTGTAATCTGAACTGAAATCTGCTTCTAAACCTCCAGAAGGATTATTGATTGGAAGAGACTATATGCAAAGGGATTCAGTTCAGATGAAACTAGTTTTTTAATCTATATTACAATAACACTTCTGTGTTACATATATTGATAGAAAAAGAAATAATACAAAGGCTGTTAACTGAGACTGTGACATGAATAGGGAGCCCACTACATTCATTATTTAACCATGACGAAAGAATGGCAATAATTTGTCTTTTCTATGAAATGAGAAGAAGGAGAACAAGCTGTGGCTGGCAAGTGTTAAGTCACACAACTTAAAGGTCTTCAGAGAGCTCTTAAGTAGAGAGTGCTGGCACTAACCATCTGCCCCAGTGTGATTACAGAGGCTGGGTCACAGTGGCTCATTGCACCAGCTTGCTGGTTTGGCCTCCAGAAGGTTCTGATAATTTTTCCTCCTTAAACTCTAGGCATTTGAAGGGGTTTTTAATTGATTGCCCCACATCATTGTTCATTTCTGAAAGCTGAGTTTCACTGTTTAGCTTGGTCCATTTGAACTTCCTTTAAGTAACTTAAATTGTTGAACAAAAATCAGGCCTTTTTGTAATAACTGCAGTCCACTGAGCAACTGATGTCTGGTATAAACTTACAGGATAAAAGGTTCAGCAAGGGAAAAATAACTTCAAATACTGTTTTCCAGCAACTTCTGTTTTTAAATCACCCCTGTGTGCATTCTCTTAGAAACCAATCATGGTAGTTATAGGGAAGTGTAATCAATAATGAACATACATATGTATAAATCATATTTTCCTGCACTAATATTTGAAGTTTTAACCTTCTATATTTTAGAAATTGCATCTCAGAATAGGTAGATGTTCTGTGCTGGAAAACAAGGCTGGTTTGTGTCAGGTCTCTAAGGAGAGAACCAATTTCAGCTAATGAGCTGGGTTATTGTTTGATTATTAAACTGCTAGTTTCCCACAGTATGGCCATCTTTGTTACCTGGCTGTAAGCCTCTTCTTCATCAGGAAATGCAGGAAACTCTCTAGGCATCTTTGACCTGGATATAAAGATTGTTTAACTATGATACAAATTTTTCTGAATGTGCCTTTTTTTTTTTTTTTTTTTTTTGAGCTCTGGAGTTTTCACAGAAGAAATGGTGTGCATGTAAAGCAGGAAAGCTGCTGGATTTTATTTTTTGTATTTGCTCATCTCTCTCAGTCACACAATATTTAGTTGTATCCACTGCAACTATTATCGTTTAGCAACAGAATGTCTGTTTGGCGATATGTGCTACTGTACCTTAACAAAATAAAAATCCTATCCTCTGTCCAAGTTGATGCAATGTTTATTGCCCTTGGCTGTACTGTTTATGACTTTATACCTCTGAGTCACTGTGTATGTATCTAATCTACTGTGCCTCTGATGAAAATGTGTACATGAATTTGGATTTAGGAGATGACTTTAAATGCTATCTTGGTGTGATCTCATTTGAAACAGTCACTACACATTTCTCCACTTGGCTGAAGAAACAACAGCAAAAGCTGTTGCTAATTTTGTTTTTAATTAATTGTGCAACATGGATTTGTTGACGTGGCATGGATAGGGGGCAACTAAACAGATTTGCCTTGGGTTAATAGAAGTTTTCCATCATCTTCTCTGTTTCTGGTGCAGAAAATATTCCTTAACAATCTTAACTTCATGAATGAGTGCATAAAATCCTCACAATCAACCTGTCAGTCTTTAACCAAGGCTGCCACCACCCTTTGTATTCATCTGCTGTGCACCTCCCCTTTACTGGTAGGAGACCTGTGAAATGCTTGGAAACAATTTTATGAACAAAAGGGTTTCAAGTACTGAAATACACTTTGTGTACATTAAAATAATGTCTTTTGGACTTTTCATAAGACACTGTATGCTCTACTCATCCCCAGAGTGGATTTCTTTTACTGTTATTGCTGTGCTGGCACATAATTAAGTCAGATTACATTTTTATTAAGAGAGAATAACTAAGACGCAATTCTAAATTATTCATCAATAAGTTTCACCAAAAAAAAAAAAAAAAAAGGCAAAAGATAAGAATTTAAATTGTGCTCTCTGTTGTTTTTTTCTTCCTAAAACTAGATAATTTTGTAATGGTATATTGAACAAATAAGTCTGTCTCTTCCTCTCTATGAGAGAACAAGAGACTTCATTTAACACCACATGTGTTATTGTGCTTATCTGCTGATTACCATATTACTTTGATTTGTATGGTAGATTGTAAGCTCTTGTAGGATTATGGAAAGATTTCTTTCCCCAGGCTGAACCAGTGAGATTTTCAGCGTCATGAAGACAGAGATGCGTAGGAAAGAAGCAGATTGGTTATTATATCTCTGTGTATTTTTTACCCACTGGTTCATCTTGTTTTTATCACTGCAGAGTCAGCATGAGATCCAAGTAAGTTAATACACCTCCACAACATTGTCACACCACTAGGTTTTAGTGTCTTGTCATACCCTCAACATGCTTAGTGAAAATGCGAATTGCCAAAATGGTGTAGCCATAAAGAAGAGCAGGAGTAGGCATAGATATGCTTTGATTCAGCTAGGTGAAATACTCCTTTTGATTAGGAATTAAAAATATATGATAAAGGAAAGTGCTGATTTTCTAAACAGCATGGGTTTCTTATGTATCAGTCTTTCTTTCTGATTTTGGATGGGCTCATCCAAATGTGCAAGACAATTTATTTGGCATGTTAAGCTGAGCATTTCGTGGTAGAAAATGCAAGGAGAAGCAGTAACGAATGAGGAAATTTAGATCAGAAAAAAAAAGGAAAAAAATAGCTCTGCCCTAAAGCTAAAAAAATATGAATTCAGCTACTGTATCTTAGTGCTGTGTATGTAACTCAGACTAGAAAAAGAAAAGTAATTTACATACAAATCGGATATAAATTTAAGACATGCAGTGGAGGTAATCTGGGGTTTTCTGATATACTGGAAGCCTATGGAGAAACATGAGAATGGACAGTGAAATGGTTGACTGGTGACTGGTGGTGCCATTTTGAAGCATCCTCCCTTTTCCTGGGATATACTGGTGATGCATGTTTAAACTCAGTATGAGTTTGTCCTGACTATGTGCAACAGCAGCGGTACAAAAAGGAGGCAGCATAATGGTCAGGACTGGACAGACTTTGCTGCTCTGCTGCTGGGTTCTGAGAGGTCAGAAAAGTGGCTTTGTCTCCTGTCTTATGAAATAAAACCCAGTACACTCAACTCCTATGTAAACAAGAAAAATGAACCTGGAATCCTGTGTGAAATTCTTGTCAACTGCATCCGAGATCAACTGAATTAATAGAGCAAAAGCAGAATGCTACCTGAAAAGATGGGGCGTACAGTGTAAGGATAGTTTTACAGTTTTCACAATGCAAAGAGATTGTCAGTACAGATTAAGGGGAACCTTGGTAAGATCTGTACTGTTCATCACAATTACAAATTATTTGGAAAAGCAAGTGCTTAACGAAGTGACTGAGTCTGCTGATGCTACAGAATTCTTCAAGGTGACTGAAACCAACACTGACAACAAAAGGGTAAACTGAACTTGTGATTTTGAGTGGTTGGAGATAAAACGGGAGACAAAATTCAGTGCTCATAAGCTAAAAGTAATAGATGCAAGAAAGCATAGTCATAATAATTTTCACACTGCCGTAGGTTCATAAATGAGCTCCAGATATTTTGGAAAGACATTTAGAATCATTGTGGTTAGCTCAGTTCTAAGTGGTGCTCAGTGAAAGCTGAAGATCATAGGAACAACAAAGAAAGCATCAAGAACAGAATAGTTGTAATTTTCCTCTGTATAAAACCAGGACCAGCTCGTGTCCTGAATATTGTTTGAAGTTTTGTCCCCCCTCTTTCCAACCAAAAATTTTTGAAACAGACAAAGGCAGCAACGGTTAGATATGAAGAAGATTTTGTGTGAAGACCAGTTAGGTTAGGATTATGGATCTTCAGGGAGAAAAAACGAGTCAGGGACAAAATTATAGAGTATGTAAAATAATAAATAGCATAAAGTAGATGGATTGCCATGTTTTCTATTGACAGTGTTTGAAGAACTGAGGCCCAGTTGATGCAATTATCATGCTGCTAACTTAAAGATAAGGAAGCCCTTTTCTCACACAGCACATTCCAACTCTGGAATTCATTGTTAGAAATTTTTGTAGTTCCCAAAGTAATTTTATAAAAGGTTTTAAAAGAAAATTAGGTAGAGAAAAAGACCACTCAATACAATATTAAGATTTTTTTTTAAATTCATATGCAGGAGGAATATTTCTTATGCTTCTCCTTTAAATGACCACAAACAGTAACTCTGACAGTAAGAGAGATGGTTTGTTGGGTCTGATGAAACTGATTTTTACCCACTATGATATTTCCTATGCCACAGAATTGAACCCAGTCCCCAGAAGGTGTTCTGTGGCATTCAAAGGGAATTTTCATGACAGAAAACTGAATTTAAAAAATCACTCATTTAATCTACCTCATTTACAATAAGAAGTAAAGTGACTTATTGTGAGTTGATCAGAGGATCCCTCAGTTTGGGATGGAAAAAGTCCTTAGAGTATAGGACAATGGAGGTGTGTTCTGGGACCTGTGTCTAAGATATAAACTTAGTGTGGGATCACTCATATCCGATTTGCATCTAAGCCCTGCATTTTATATGGCATTAGATCAATTTAGAAGAAGGAAAAAATCCATTTCTGAGAGTTTTTTTTTCCCTGGTAGCCACCTGTTAGGTTGTGACAGGTGGGAAGACTGAAAATAATTTTAAATAGCACTTCTCCCACTTCACATGAGGGTAACTGTGGAACTGTTGGAGCAACAAGCATTTTGGTTTTTTTCTTGGAAATTGTAAAGGTACTCAAAGGTATCAGGCATGAAACACAGGAATCTTGCCCAAGCATTGTACAAGTTCCTGCAGTGAAAGTTTGGAGAGATGTTTAAAGAAGTGCCTGAGGGATGTGAGGGCTTGAGGGAGACAGAGTGATTCTGTTTTGTCATTTTTACCTCAGCCTGAATCTTGCATGTAGCATCAAGTTGCCTTCTCTCAGGGCTGAGCCTGGAACACACACGTGAGATGAGCTGGCATGCCCTGAGGTGGATCTGGAGTGCTGGCCTGATTCCCGAGGACTGCCAGAGCCACGATACTGAAATTCAAACTTTACGGACTAATGATTTTCCTGCCTTAGTGTCAGCATGTTTAAACACTCTACTGGCTGCAAGTTAAGATGTCTGTGTAAATGTAAGTAATGTCTCTGTCCAAATATTCTGTATCCTGCAGGGTTAAAAAAATGCATGCATTAAAATTTGAGGTATTCTGGTGGCATGGTGGTGAAGTCATATAAAATATGGAACTGTGTAAAGTGTAAAATGTGTTAGATGTAGAGAGCTAAGTCGAGCTGAAACCTTCGAATGCAAATTGTGATCTGAACTCTCTCCCAGGAGCAAGAGCTTTGGGTCAGGTGTTACTGTTCAAGGCTATTTCCAAGTGAGTGCCTGTGCCTTTTTTTAACGTGAGCCTTGTTACACTTTGATTTCTTCCTCTCTTCTGGTCTGAATTATGTTACTTTTGTTGATATGAATTCACAGCCACTCGTCAGTGACCATAAAGGCCATTCTGTACCACATATTGACTTGAAAGATTTAGGTCCCCAGTATCAAAAGATGGCACTTTATCCACTCAGCCAGACCAGATCCTTGATTTTACATTGCTGTTTTCTCTCTGAGTTTCAGAAGTCCTTTTAATATTTCAGAACATGTCAGTGCCTTCATAAACTTTCCAAAGGGTGAACAGTAGTAGTTGTATTCCAGCTGCTGCTGAATCTGCTGTGTTTGTTCATCCCTGAAATGATCTTTTAAGATGTGAAAATAAAATGTTTCACTAGTACTGAGCCATAAACGCAAAACTGACCAGGGGTGCAATCCACCCAACAAAAACTACCTATTATGTATTAGAACCACTTTTTTTTCCAGCTTTCTGCACAGAGACCTGATTCTAATTTAACCTGATTCTGATTTAACCTGATTTTTTTCCAGCAGAACAGGTAAAATAATATTAATATTTTTTTTTTTAGTTTTAAGGAGATAATGGCTATTACTTTGCCCTTAACTATACTATGAAGCCTATTGTAAAGCCTTTTTTTTTTGTAGAAAACAAGCAAACCTTATTTACTTAATACAGAAATATTCCTCCAAATGCTCCAAATATTTTTACTCAAGTCACAAAGCTGCTTAAGTGTAAGATTGCAAACTGATCTTCTGATTACTTTTATAGATATTTCCTCATTATGCATTATTTATTTGAATGTGTGAAAAATCATATACTTGTATGTATGCTGCAGAGATTTTCAGATTTTCTTAATAATGGAAGAAAATTAGGTGCCTGTACAGGGAGCTCTAAAATTCAAGCCCTTAATGTTTATTGCTAATAGAACTCACAGACTGCAATATGAACTCTCAGCAGAAAACATACAACTCCCAGAATATTTTTTCATTCTTGTTCCCTTCATCAAGCAAGTATTAGGGAGGAAAAAGCAGAACAAAACAAAACTTCATTCTTTAAATTAAATGCCCAGCTCAGGCAACTACAGATCAGAGATCAGATTGCTACAGAAATTTTAAAATACCACTAAGATTGTCTTCTTCAGCCGTGTCATCCTCTCCATGCCCTCTAGGTTTCTGTCTGGATGGAACTTAAAGACTGAATTTTCAGGTCTACATCAGAACCTGAAGTTGCGCTACAGGTGCAGGAAAATAAGGAGAGAGGGCAGGTTCAACTGTCCAGATTAACCTGTACTTGACATCGTTGTGAAGTGGTTGTCAAAGAGAACATGGTGGAGCTAAATATAGAAAGTGGAAGACTGAGCTGGGAATAGGGCAGGGATTGTGGTGCTGGACTGAGAAGAATAAGAATGCTTGAGATTCATGAGAAGAAAGTTGAGACAAGGCAAATGAGAAGAATTAAAAGAAATATCTTTAGGTGTATTAATGAAGACAAGGGATGCTTAGGGTGGGAAAATTATGAATCTACAGGGTCTTAAAAGCTATGGGACTGTAAGGTTCGAGATAATAGGAATCCTGAGTTGGTTGCAGGACAGCTATGTATAAAATTTTAATGTTGCACTTCTTTCAACAAAAGGAGGATAATATAACAGCCTAGTAGATAGTATCACATACTTAGTGAATAGTCATTTCTTGTCACCTCACCCAACTACCCTCAAGTACCTGTTCTGTTTGCAGGCTTTATATGTAGGCAGGTTCTATCATTTAAGCTGTTAAGGCATATTCTGTACTCGTAAAATACATAGTGCTCAAGTCTGAAGGTAGGATACTGCAACTCCACTGACAGTTTCCCTCACAGCCTGAAATGGTATAGACATGGGAAATTTACCTTGGCCAAAGTCAAGTGCGCTTCTAACCATTTCTCAAGTCTGAATAGTATGGATAGTTGAAATTTAGTGCCTCTACCCTGTTGCAGATTAATATACTGATATAGCTCAAGTAGACTATATAAGACTTATATCTTTAATTTTAATTATAAATCCACAGTCCATCAGGACATTCAGTGTTGTCTGAATGTGCTTGGTTTAGACATGAGGTCTATTGTGGAAGTGTTGGCAATGTCTTACTTCCAATATCCCTATCATTTTTTTTGCTATGGAGTGGGTATAAATCCTATTCTGGGTTCCACAGCAAGCTTGTAGGTCAAAAGTGCAGTGAAAAAGTGCTGAAGTGTTAACTGGTCCTATGCTTCTTTCTGTCAACATTTAAGAAGCTGCTCAGGTCTTGACTTCTGTGGGAGTACTGAAAGAAGAATCTTGAGTAGCTCTTTTCTTTTTAAAGGTCTCCCCCAGTTGGCAAATGGCACCATAACCCAAGAGAAATATATGACAGACATGTTATTTTTATGGAGATTATCAGAGTTTTCAGAATTGGTAGCAATTCTAAATATTGTACATATCAGTCTAATTTATTTAGTAGAACTACTTCCATGCAGAGAAGAAAAGCATGTTTTTTAGCTTTTCTTTTCTTTTTTTCCTTTCAGAAAGATTCCTTTCTGGAATTAGCATAAGTTTACTTTGAATGATAGAAAAATTTAATATCTACTGGTACAAACCAGAATTTCATGTGATAAGTCAAGAAAAAACAGCATTATTAGGTGTGGCTTCATTTAGTTGTGTGTTGGAAAGATTGTATTAAAAGCTCAATAGATGTTTGCTACTTCTAGAGACAAAATTGGAAGAGTAGTTTCTGTTTGTGATTTTGATGTCATTGAAGTTTCATTTGATGACAGTTGCTTCAGCTGTGCCTTCTAATGACCAGTTTATGCTGGGAGCTAACCCAAACAATCAGTCTTGAAAGACTTTAGGAAAACACACAAGGCATAAATACACACTGAATTTTTCATGCGACTGCTTTGCAGAGGTTTTAAAGGTTTCCTTCTCATTTCCCTATGTTCAAATGCAATCACATGGCAGAGAGCTGGAAGCAGGCCTAGTCCTATATTAATAATAGGAATTCAGCAGTTGCCAAGTATAAGTTAGGTAGGGATAGACATTGAAGAAATTCTGTTCCACTTTGCCAGTAATACCAGACAGTGTGAAATGGGCTCCTACGACCAAGTCATACTTTGATAACTGTTCACCATTGCATTTCCTTTGTACTTTGAGTTATCCCCCACATCTGATCACTGCTGTGTCACATAGCTCTGAGTCTTATACTAGATGAAATGATTTACTAATAGCCTGAGCCATGATTGATTTGTGTTCTCCTTTATCCAGTTAAGTACTGCTCACTCCCTAAATTCTTGCCTAGCACTTTCTGAGCTACAATGAACGCATGACTCCTTGTGTTTTCTGAATCCTGTGGGATCTAGAACCTACTGGCCTGCAGGGCTATGCAACCTAATTGTACAGGTAATCGGACACTTCTTCAACCAAGAGGTTTTCAGGTAATTTTCTGAAGACCCTATTCAGAGTACCTAATCTTAGACAAACATGCTGTAATGGGCAGGGTGTGACTGAGGAAAGGTCCAATGCCATTAATAAAGGTTCCTTGTAAGGTCTGTGATCAGGTAACGTTCATTGAAATGTGTGTCATAGCCACTACTTCCAAAGGGCAAGGAAAAGCTGTGCTGTTCTGCTCTGCATTCCTCTCCCTCAGTGTGCTCCAAGGTGCATCTTGCGGATCAAATCCTGCATGTCTTCTGCATTTCGTTACCTGCTAACAGGGTTAATAGATAACCCTGAGGGCTCTGAATAAGCCAGTAAAAGAAATATGCTTGACAAAACTAGAGGAGAACTTTTTCTCTTCTAAGGAAAATCTCCATTGTCCCAATTGTTTTCTGTTACAGAGAAATCCCTTGTAAAAAGGAAACTTCACAGTGAAACTCTTGGAAATCCAATTGAAAGGCTGGAAATCATCTCCTAATGGAGCCTCCAACAGAAAGATACTACAGGAATTTTATTTTCCAGTAATGAATCAAAGATTAGGAATCTTAAAACACCAGTAGTACATTTTCTAACAGAGGCAGTAAAAGAGAATCTGTGACCAGAAGTCTTATGATTCTGCTGTATATTCGATCTTTTATTAGCCTTTAACACTCAGGACAGAATGTTAATTAATGCTCAGTCTCAGAGGGTCCTGGTTAAACCTAAAAACCTACAGGAAGCTGTTAAATTTAGGGGCATTGATAGTGTCAGTAAAAAGAAAAAAATATCCCAAAAATACAGATGAATGTTATCACGTTTTCTTAGAGATTTGTCGGCAAAGTTAGCTTTCATGCTAGCCAGCTGAGGTCTTGGGTTTCTATATGAAAAGAATAGCTCAGCTATGTCTTGAGGCTAATACTGAAAAGGTCATGAGATTCTCTTTCATGAAAGGAATGAAAGTAAGCTGAAAAGTACAGGAAAACATAACGTTCACTATAAATGATAGAACTGATTTAGTTCTATGCATTTCTCTGCATATAGAAAATGACATTGAAATACATTTGTATTTAGATTTAGGGAGCAACTTACTTTCTGCCTCTTCATCAGTTTATTATTTATTTCCAAACCTTATTATATTAAAATGCTATAGCACCTAAAATATGCTAGATTATTTCTAAACACAATCACATAATGGATTTTTCCTATGATGAGCAAGCAGCCATTTGAAGTTCATTCACTGAGACCCCTTGGCCTTTAGAGCATTTAGTGAAGGGTTTGTTTTGTTTATTTTACAGTTCAGTGGAATGGAAAACAATTTTTCTTAAGCATTACTGGAGGCCATCAAACAGCGAGAAGGAATAATTTTTCTGCTGCTGCATGTTCAGCAGAATTTAAAGGTATCTATTAAAAAACCAAACAGGTGTAGTGATAAACCTAGATTCCTCCTTTTCCAAAAAATTGTAATTATACTCATCAGACATAATAATCCGCTATTTTCCCCATCTTGCTATTGCTCAGAGTGTAATGAGAAAAGTTTGCTGATGCTGGGTGCATTTGATTATTCCCCATTTCTTCTTGATTATTTCCTACCCAAAAAGAAAATAGAAAACCACCCCCCACCACCAAAAAAACAAACCAAACCAAAATAAACTAACAAACTACAATCAAATTAAATTGCTTACTTATTCACAAAATGTGATTTGGATGTGCAGTTTATACATGGAAATAAAGTAATTGAAAATATACTTTTCTCAGCCTGTTGCCATAGAACTATTTAGATTCAGATTTTGATTACTTGGAGAGGCATTAGGAGGTCCTGTTTTTACTCCTTGTTTTGTGTTTTTCAAAAAACAATTTTCAAAAGACATTACAAATATTATTGAGTGGAGGCAGGAAATAGATAAATAAAACTGTTTGAACAGTAATGAGGTAAAATGAGAAATCAAGTGATTGATGATACTGACATTTTATTCATGCAAGTTGAAAACCTGGAGCCTAAACTTCTATTGAAGTCAACAGCAAAAGTCTACCTGCAGAGCAGCAGAGAGTTTTTTCTTAAGAAGACACTTTGGTGAAGTTTTTTTTGACTTTACAATCATGCACCTAAATTCAACAAGCTGCACCTAAATTCAGATTGCATTAAAAATATCAGTGTTAAGAAGTTTGTAGAGCTGAACTCTTGTCTGCTCCTGGTTCATTAAAGGATGTGAATAGTATTTGACCTTTAAGGAGGTTTGGGAAAGAACTCTGGAAATCATCAAAACCCGGGGTTTTTGTGTGTGTGTGTGTGTGGCCCATGGCAGTGCAGTCCCATTGAATACTGGGAGGACTTGATATTAGGTGCTTAAAATGTTAATGTCTGTCCCCAGCAGAATGATTCAGGCAAGATTAATTAGGACCTTGATCCCTTTTTTTTCTGCTAATAGGTAGCTTGGTGTTTATCCCAGATGCTTGGACATGCCATGATCTTGACAAGCTGAACAACCTTCATTTTTTGGAAAACCGTGACATAATTCATTATACAAGGCACAAGAATGTTTAATCTGGAGGCAAACCGGTGGATTGAAAACCCTTCACCCTTTTCCCAGTAGGATATCCTAACCATGCTGTTTACCCTTTCCTGAGATCTTGCCAGAACTGGGGAGCTGTAGAGCCAGGCTGCTTCCTGCTTGCTGTCCTTTGGTTCCATGACTCTTTTGTTCCTGGGTGGCTGTAGGACCAGCTTGCCAAGCACATTTTACAAACTCTATCTCTAGGATTTTAGTGACAGTCAATTTTGTTTAGTGGAAGATTTCAAGACATAGAAATGAAATCAATATTCAGCTTCTCTGAATAGTTAAATGCCTTGAACACTCGCAAGACTGAAGAAAGAAAAACCCAACGCCCTGTTCATTTCTGCCATAATAATGTTTTTTCATTTGTTTTTTTATTTTTATGCTGAACACAGGTGCTTTTAACAATGCAAAAAGTGACATTTTCAGACTCTGGAACTCATTCCCTGCAGCATTAACTGCCTGTGACTATTCAAAGGTGACTTTGTATAGGCTGAGGTTAACTTTTTCCTACTCTCTAGCCTAATATTTCCTATTTAATGTCATGATTTTCTTTCCCTTGGATTCTTACTTTCTATTTTAAACTGCTGTAATGTATTTTACCTTTTTATTTTCTCTTTTCTGAGCAAGGATTAAATAGAGTTTTCTGGTGCTTCTAGAGCTTTTTAAGAGATCAGTTAGATACCTGGATTTCATACTGGAAGGTCATTCTCAGTGAGATGAATCTACCCTGATTTAAGGCATTTATAATGGAATAGTCAACTTCAAACTGTCACTGTAGAGTCCTTCCATAGTTAATGAGAGAAATAAGTATCTCCAAAGGGCAATTCATGTGACCTGTTGCATGCATCTGTCTCTGAATGAAAACAATTGTCTCCTGGAGGAGCCTATTTTACTCTATTGACAATGTGGAATTGTACCACTAACGCTGGCACCAATGCCAAGGCAGATGAATTTCTCTTGGTGTGTAGGCTATAATTTTTTTTTTTTTTACAGTGCATCTGAGAAATTTGACTTTACACTCATTTGATATCTGTGCACATTTTTATTGCCTTTATGATATTCTTTTGCAAGTGAAGGCTGAAGTAAGTGCTCAGCTGGGTTTCCTGCTTCCTTTGGAAAGTGAAAGCTATTATTTTTAAGCACTTATTTGAAGAAATGAAAAGTGAAAGATGAATGATACCATAAGTTATATCTTAAGTTAGAAGACATTATCAAAGCTGTGATTTTCAGTAGACATCCAAGAGCTTTATTTCATGGGCTTTAGTTCAATTTCCAATTAATAATTTTTCTTCCTTCCCTCCCCACTTTCTTATCACTATACATTAAAAAGATGTGTTAAAATGAAGGAAAAGCTTGCTGCTGAGTAGGTCCAACCAGACACTCTCATCATGCCCTGCCCTTAGGAACCTTGCTGGAAGACTCAATAACCTGAAACCAGAAAATCTGCAAACAAAGATTAATATATTTACCTAAAGCAGTCATAATTGGCAGGACAAAAGCAGAGTGAAACAGAGGGAAAACTAGAGCAGGACACTGAGGTCAGCACACTGTTTGTATTTATCTGAAGAAAGAGATAACAAAGTTCACAGATCTTTGATTTCTTTCCACAGGCTTTGCTGGCATATCATTTTCCCTTCCCTTCCCTTCCCTCTCCCTCTCCCTCTCCCTCTCCCTCTCCTGCATTCAACCCTGGTCATAGGATTTCCTTGCTCCTTTACCCTCTTCCTGTAGCAGAAACCACTTTAAAAGGCCAGATGCTTCTATAGCAAAGAGATCTGAAGGGAAAAATTGAAGCTAAGAGGATAATTAAAATAGCAAACCCTAGCTAACAAGATAATGAAGAATCCTTCTGACACTTTCAGCAGGGATCGATGGTAGAGTCATGATAATCACATTACTTCACACCTTTCATCCTGGAGGGTGTCAAAAGGCTTTGGATATTCAGCACACCAGTACAAGGAATTGTTAGCTGACGACTAACATAAAACCACCTGTGGGTTTGCATCTGGCAGCTGCGCTGTAGGGAATGGCAGCAGTCAAAAGGTGAAGCGTGGGTAGGTGGAAAATCTGTCTGCTAAAAATTAAGAACAGAGAGGGCATTAAGCCTGCTTACAACTGCTGGAAAGATGAGACCTCACTGTGTTCAGAGGTAAAGTGCCTCTTTTCAAGGGTGTTGGTGCCATTAGCCAGGTCCAGTGCATGCAAAGAAGGGATGTACTGCCGAGAGGGTATTTACTGTTATTTAAATCACATTTTCCAAAGAGCATTCACTGCAAAGATAGAAGTCCAGAATGTTAGCTGGAAATGTGAACTTCTAACCTACTAAAATGAAGGAAATCTGAACTAACAGGAAGTTTAAATATAGGATCATGAACTCTGCAGAAGACTGGATTCCAGATTTCTTTCCTACGTGAAAAATTAGGTAACGTTTTTCTCCAGAAGGGTTGCCAGAAGAGACTGGGAAATTTATTTCCATCAGTTAATCCCATCCAGTGCAGGATGTCTATTTTAATTGTATTTGTCTCAGTAGTTTCCCACTCTTTGCTGCTTTTTCCTATCATTTTTTATGCATTAACCATACTGATATATTTTTGGGATTGTCTCACCCAGATTACCCCTTGTCATTACAAGGCCTTTTTGCTTAGTATCCAGCTGCTGTTGAGCTGCATGTTTTATCTTTCCAAGGAATTTAGTTAATACCTGGGTCTCTCTAGCTATCCTCATCCTCGATATTCTCAGCACAAGGCAAATGAAGGCTCAGACTACATATATGTTACTCCAACTCAGCAGGTTGTGGAGGTCCAGCTGAGCTGTGGTAGCTCTTGAAGATCTCAAAATTAGACCATGGCAAATAAGAGGTAATGTAACTTAGCTCAGCCCTCTCAATATGGCATAGATGGAGTCAAACTCACCTAGGTTTATCCTGGTTAAAGTTGTCTACAATTGTCTTCAGCCCTTTGCCCCAGCTAATGTTTGAACTGAAGAAACTTTACTGGAGTTTTAAGCTTTCTTGAGTGATGTGCTTCTCAGGTTTTTTTCTACTAGCAAAGAATACATAATGATCACATAATATTTTAAAAACTTTGCTGAGCAGACATTGTATCACTACAGACTTTTCTGAAACTGACTTTTAAAATACTACATGAATCCGTGTGCATCAAAGTGACTCTCATTAAGGAGCTGTCTGAAGGCCTGCAATATTTTCTTGTCTAAAAACTGGTATGGGATATTGGTTATGGCCAGGATGAATCTAAAAATGGCAACACTCCCTATAGTGGGAAAGACTTGAATAAAATGAATGTTGAAATATTGTAGTTATAAAATGCTTGGTTATAATATATTCTTTCATATCTGGAAGTAGCTGTAGCACCTGACATTGTTTTTCTGGGAGTGTACTTCTCTTCTTAGGCCATTGTCAGCTGGGAAAAGAAGGGAACCAGATGAAGAACAAATCCTCGCACATGTTCTGTGTTTAGCAGGGCAATCCAAAGCCTTTTGCTGACATGAGAGAATCTGCAGTGGGCTTCAGTTCAAGCTCTGAATAGTCTGTGCTGACATCTTTAGCTCATGGCATTTGCTGCTGCTTTCGTGCTGCCCATGATGTCTCTGATAGGGTATAATTTGCTGCAGCTCTCTTAGGTGCAAAACCGCCATGGGCAAAGCTCTCTGTATTTCCTTTAGCTGTGCCCTCTCATTGTGTGTCTCATCAAAATCAGGCAAACAAATGTGGAAAGAGTGGGTGCTCCTGCATGTGTCATGCTCTGCAAATCAAGTGTACAGACACAATCCCTTGCCCAGAGCCCAGCTTGTGCCCCCTCCCACACATCAGAGCTCAGCGACAGAGGTTCTCATTTGTTCTGTTTCTACCTCTTCAAGATCAGAAGAGGTTTAAACACCTACTTACTGCTAAAGCTCATTATTTTCTACTTGAATCCTAAGAAGGGGTGGGGTACCGAGCTAAAGCATAATTAGATGCAAGATTCAGGTAGGGATTTAGATATGGTTTGATTAAATCAGAGTCCTTTTCTAATACAAATCAATGTTACACTGAGAGTCCTATTACTTAAGAGAATTTTCAATGCGAGTTTAAGAAAATGTGCTCTCTATTCTTTGAAATCATGTATTAGCTGAAAATGCCTATCTTCAAGTATATTCAGTAGGGTGTATCCTCAGCTGAAATATATCCATGTCATTCCAATCTCTGGTGTAATTATATCAATGAATATCATCTAAGGAATGGATGGATAAGAGAAGCACAGGACATCATGAACAGGCACATAATGTTGCTCATGCTCTGATCATCACTGAACTAAAAGGATAGAACTTATGGCCTTTTCTTCCAAAAAAAAAAAAAAAAAGAAAAAAGAATACATGAAGGTAAACTTTTATACATTCATTGCATTTCATTATATTAACACATTAGTGGGAAACCAGAGGGAGAAATTTGCTAATTTAGCCCCTGCAAGTGACTTTAATAATGAGAGATAGTTGTTAGACTATGTTAATTCTAATGTTAAACTTCCAAGAAGGGTGAACTTATATTTATCAGTAATCAATGACCTATACTGAGCTGTGTATTGAAAAAAAAAAAAAAACCCGAAAAAAACAAACACAAAACTCCCCAAAAAACAACCTTAAATATTACAAAAAGGACATGAGACTATATGAGGATTTAACTGGCTGGACCAAACACTTAGGGGTTCTCTTTATGCCAAAATGTGACACACCATAATGGGTTAGATAATAGAAGCTGTTAAATGAGTAGTGCTGGATGAGTGACATACGGGATTTTGAAGGCTGATTGAAGCTTAGGCATGGTGGATATGTCACTGCAGGCATTATCCAGCAGTAATGAATGGTGCTGATCTCTTGCCTATTGGGATCATCTCTGTGGTTCCCCGAGGAGCCAGCAAGCAAGCAAAAATCCCCCTTCCTCCCATTTACTGCCATGGGCTTGAAAAAGGAACATTTTGTTAGTGTTCATCCAGCCAGAGGCTGCAACTAACACTAGGACTTTTGTATCAGTTGCAATAACAGAAAGCCCTTAAGGGCTCCCCAGCGCCTTTCCTTTTTTTTTTTGTGGGGCACGGTCTGGTCCTCTGACTCCTCCATTCGGCCTAGAAATTTCACGGCACAGTCCTAGAGGCAGCTGAACTGGCACGTGTTGGCTGGGACGTGCACCAGGTCTGCCAAGTTCCTCATGGTGTGTCTGCCCTTTTGGCTTTCAGTTCGTGTTCTCTCTTGGTGGGCAGTGCCTACAGGACACACACCCACAGCACTGCTCTGCTGAGCCTCACCCACACCACGACAGTCTGATCGGTGCCTCCTCCAGGACCCCACACTCAGTGGAACTCCCATAGCTGGGGAGGTGCACAGAGCAACATTGTGGCTCTTTCTCCGTCGTGTGACCAGACAAATTCCATTTTTTTCTTCCATGCAACTCTTCCACTGCTCCCTTTCTCCTTACGTTACTCTGTAAGGTGATGTCTCAGGTGAGATGCATTTATGCCATTACTATCACAGCTCTCCAGCTGAACCATCAAAATGCAGTATTCCTTGCTTCCCTAAGCAAGGAAATAAATATGGAGTTTGGGAATTTGGAGGTGCTACTAAAGCTGTAAAAAGTTTGGAGTTGCTGTTAAAGAAATGCAGGTCATGATAAACCAGTATCAAAACATAAAATCTGTCCCTACAAAGTTGAAGTCTGCAGCGTCCTTATCAGAGTCTAAAGAATCTGTATCTTAAAGGAAATAAAGAATGTGAATAAAAATGCAGAACTTTTTCTTTCTTTTTATATTTATATTGTTCATCAGTGAGGCACAGCAAGGTGAAGGACAAGAAATAGCTAGATGAGAAAAAAAAATAAATATGGAAAAGCAAATACCATTGCAACTGATTGGATTTATTTCTGACTTTGGAAGTGAGATCATCTGCTACCATTGCTAACAGAGTCAAGACGAATTCAGAATATTCTGGCACTTTTCTTTTGAAATTTTTAGATGACCCCATGAGAGGCTGCTTCAGTCAGAAAGACTATCATTTCCTTTTCTGTAGATACCTAACATATCTAACATTTTAGTAATATTACCTTGTCATATTTTAATCTATGTGAGGTGTTTTTGTTTTCTTTGTTTGCCTTTGAAACATATTCTAGCTGAGTTTGTAAAGCTATAGGGCTGCAGAGACAAGGGAAATGTTTGTCAGTTGTCTAAGTGCAATAGATAAATTCTCACTTCTGCTTTCCAGAGGTATTTTTTATAATGCAGTGTTTGTTATTATTGTCATTCTTGTTTGTTATTATTGTTGCTCTGTGACAGTGACAGTAGAAGCTGTTGAGGACATTCAGCAGCCTTCACTCAAGATGCAACAGTAAGAGAAGATTAAAGTGACATCCTCAGATTCAAAAAACAAATAAGTAGCAGAGTTAACAATAAAACTCACTTTTAAAATCAAACTCTAACCCTAATATATTGTGTAATAGACTAAACATTTATTCTAAGTAATTTAAAAATATGTCATGTTTGAATCTTTCTAAATTACATTGTGGCAATCTTGAGTAGCTTAAACACTTGGAAACATGTTAATGGAAAAGAAAAAACGTCACAGATGTGGTAATTGTGACTTGGTGCCAGTAAAGTCCTTATTTGTCTATATATAGGAAGATACTGATTGAGCAAAGCAAAACCTCTAGAAGTCCCTCAGAATGCTAGAACTTTTTGAGCATTAAAACACTTGAATTAAAACTGAGTACAAGTGCCAGTGCTCAACAATGAAAAATACTTCACAGTTTTCATATACAAAGGGCAAAAACTATCCTATGCTAATTTTATTTCACATGAAGGAAAATAATAAACAAATTATGCATATGAAATCCCAAGGGCAGATATTCAGTTGCTGCATGTTGACTTTACTGGAGTTAAATTATCTGATACTTCTGAACACTCTGACCCTCAAACGTTAAAAAATAGACACCAATCTGCCTGTTTCATGAGCAATAACATCTGTTGAAAAAATATTAGTTTTAATTTGTAGATGTATTTGCATTATTCTTGTTTTTCCATCCAGCTGCTGCTCTGTGATATGTGGTATAAAAAGATTTCTGAAGATTTTTAAATTGCTCCTACCTTTTGCAAGAAATGTCGCTATTTCCTGTTTGTGCAGATAAGACATTTTAGTAGACAATTAGATCTGAATTTCTATACTGGGTAGTTTTCCAATCTTGTAATCCTACATTCAAACTAGAAAAAATGCAATTAAAAATATACCCTGACATATATTCTGACAGAAAAGTCAGAATCTTTCTAGTGTGGAGATTTTCTTCTATTCTGGATTGTAGTTTCAAATACATTGAAACTCAGGTATGAGGAGACACATTTCTATGTGTCTACTTTTGTGTGGTGTTTATTTTAAATTCTCTAATTTTTGGCTCTTGGTGGTTTTTCCAGAGAGCTAAAGCACTGCAACAGAAATTTCAGAGACATTTGGGGAAGCTGTCCCCACATTTTTTTTAAAGATATTTAAATGTAAAACTATTGAAATCTGCTGGTCTCTCCAACCCTTAGAATTCAAGCCATGATCTACCAGATCACTGAATGATGAAAATAAGTAAGTTAGAGGTTAACACAGAAAACTTTGCAATTTTCCCCTCCTAAGGGAAGATACTGATCTATATTCATGATAAGGAAGAAGTCTGGAGGAAATCCGTGGTAATATTAATTATTTTAAAATGTGCTTAGAGAGACATCACAAGCTTAATATTGTATACCATCTGGATTCAGATTCTCTGATTTAATATTGCATACCATCTGGATCCAGATTCACTGCTCGAGAGAATATTTATAGTTACGAACTGCACCTTCCCTATAAGATTTACACACTTTATTCCTTCACTTTCATGATACTGTAAAATAATCAGTTTCCAGCTAAAAAATACAGGCCACAGTTGAACTTGCATGAAGTCAGTGCAAATTCTCAGTGAACTCTGGATCACATCCCCAGGTCAGACCTTAAAGTGGGGTAAAGATGCTTTCAATCACTGGTGACTCACAACGCTAAAGAAAGAGTTGTTTTTTCTTTTCTGCTGTGTGGCTCTGTATGCCATTGACAGCCAGCCCTGCAGAGAGATGGAAACAGAATGCAATCAGACTTCCAAATCTTCCCTTAATGCAGTGTCTTTCTTGGGAGCTTTTCCCTGTAGGGTACCTCTCAGATGGGGATAAGTAATGCTGTTAGTACATAATCCAATCACTGATGTAGATTTCTTCTAGACAATCCCGAGCAGCAGATTTGTACCTCTTTTTTTTTTTTCTTTACTTTATAAAAAAAGTAGCTTTTCTGCAGTGAAAAGAAAAAAAGGATGTGGCTTAGAAGTTATTAACAATATAAATAAGTCTTGTTATGTATTTTCTGCATATGATAAAATTGAAAGCTTAGTTTCCCACCAAATATCAGAAACCGAAGTAAAGAAAAAATGAAACATTTTCATGTTCAGAACAAGATGCCAGCTTGGTACTCTCCTCTCCCTATGGCATTGTACAATCAGACAGGGATGTACGCTTTTCCTTCTTATTTCCAGACTGATCCCATCTCTGGGACTGCCAAGGTAGAGGTCTCATTCTGGATCTTTTGCTGCCATTCATGTGCTCTCTCCCTGTTTTTTCTAGCACTGTGCTTAACAAAGTGTTAGTGTGGCTACTGGACTGGGACCTTCTAGATGTGATTTCTTTTTTCAGCCCCACATTTAACCTGTTATTTGAATTAATCTTCCCTACTTCCAGCTCTCTCCCACCATGTCTCTGTCTCCTGTTTTGACTGTAGGCTGTTTGAGCATGGGATTTTCTCTCTCTTTTGAAAATATAAAGCTTAGCACTCTGGGAGGCTGAAGGCATCTGGAGACCATGTAACAATCAGCAAATCATGTAATGGTGTCTTCACTGACGCAGTTTAAGCATCTAACTTTGATCTACTGAAGGAATTATTGAAGTTCTCTATAGAGGCAATAGAGATGAGTGCCATTGAAGGTCTCAAGATTGGTGTTCCTGCCCATGGCAGCAGGGTTGGAACTAGAATGATCTTTACGATCCCTTCCAACGCAAACCATTTTGTGATTTCTATGAGATTAATGCCCTTTGGGTGTCCAGTTAAGACCACAGTATCTTTCTCTCCAGACTATCAGAAACATCTGCCTCTACTGTTAAAACTATATAATTATAAACTGTAGCCCTCCCATAAATAGGAATAAAAATAATATTAGAAAATATGTGTGGTGTTCCAGAAGAACTGAGTCACTCAGATATTTTGATAAATGCATGGTTTCCTCAAAATCTCTCAGGATTCTTTCAAAATGGGGCATTAGTACTTTCTAGTTCTAAGACAGTTTGTTGAAAAATGTTTTTTTGACTTCTGCTAATGCTTCTAACAAAGTGAAATTTGCAGATGTAATGTAATTCTAAAACAGATGTCTAAAGTTAAAAATATGGGGGGTACAGAAAAAGATGTATGGAAATATCATTACTTACATCCTTGAGTAATTTTTAATAGCCTAAAATGTTTTATATGACCATAATCTTTCTTTTTTTCTTGAGTATTTGTCACATGAAGTTCCTCGTCAGTCATACTATCAGAAACCAGATTCAGATCTATACCCAGGCCATCTTCTGCCTTTTGTAGCAAATAATGGATTGTCAACAAATCAATACTGCTAAAAATTATGATGGAAGCACATGAAAGGTTTATTTTAGCAAAAGTAAAAATTTGAAAACCAATAGGATGATGGAATCAAAAAAATATTACCAGTCTTCTTTATGCTATTGTTAATTACTGTAACTTTATTGGATTTCTTAAAAAAATATTAGGATCCCGTTACCTGTGGTAGTTGCTACAAAACATGAATTTGGAAAGATTATTGATTTTTAAGAGTTTATAAATTAGAGGAAAAAGTGAAGGCCTGAAAAGTAAACCAGCAGAGAGATATGAAAGAATCTCTTTAGGGCCACAGAGGAAAATATAGCAATTAAACAATGATTTCTGACCTGGGATTAATTTGTGAGCACTAGACCAGATGTTTTTCTTTGCCTGGTAGATTATCAGTTGCTTTTAGTGCTGCTAGTAGAGGTCCAGTTTTCTAGGAATGTATTCTACCATCTCTTCCACTAGTACCCCTCAAGTATCTTTCCTATTAAGAAAACTATTAACAGATGATTGAGCAAAGGAAAGGAAGCTGATCTACCACTTCTTCCCCTGCAGATCGCGGTGTAATATAGTTAAGAAAAAAAAATTTTTTTGGCTGATTTCATTAGAGTGGGATAAGCCAGATGCAAAAACAGAAAACAAAGGGTGCAATCTGTATTCCAAGCTAGCAATTTCCAACATGTTGTATCGGACACAGCTACTTACACATTTCACATGGAGTTGGTGCTTGATGGAGGTGAAGAGGTCAGTGCGGGCTGGCTGGTTCCTGCCTTTTTCTTTATACAGAAACACAGCAAGGATCTCATTTTTTTGCTACTTGTTTTGGCTGAAGGGGGCAGGGGATGTCAAAATGTATGGATTTCTTAGCAGGTTTTTAAAAGTTTTTGATTACCTTGATTTATCCTCTCATAACTATCATAAAAAATGAAAGTGCTGGCAATTAGAGTTAATTAGCGTTTCATTGCTTGTGACAGTTTATTTCAATTAGCATTGTTGCTATTTCTTTTCTTCTTGAAGTGGGAGAAATGTTCTAGAAAGCCTCTGTGTTATCACACGGAGCCAAGCATGAGCTCTCCATAGCTGGCTGAGAACAGCAGACACAACTTGACCTTTACAAGAAGGGAATATATTATTCTTAAAGGAGCCTTCAGCTCTCTGTTGGCTCTGATGCATACATTTATGTGTCTCTTTAGAAGATTTTTGACACCAAAGACCTCTCTATAGGTGGACTTGTCACAGACCAAATATCACACTCATTTCTACCGTCTTTGCCAAATGGGCTGTTCTGACACACAAGTAACAAATGCAATCAGCCTTCCTGCCTTCCTTCCTTTTTATCTGCTGGTCCATCCTTCTCTCCTTCCATCGCTTCTGCATTCCTCTGTACACACTGGGAATAAGGAAACATGGTTGAACTCGAGCTATAAATAAGCACAGAGGTGATGTAACAAAATGCTTCTCAGAGAGCTGATGAAACATGGAACATGAGTGTTGATAACTGACAATTGCTCATGTTAGTTTAACAGAACTAGTTTCAGAAAAGTCATTCTCCTTCTGAGAGCTGAATCAATGAATCTGAGCGTGAAAATCAATGTTTAAAAGCAATCAGCTTGATCCTGCAATTGTGGGTCTGTAAGAAATTTGATTCTGCACACAATACTTCCAACCAAGGTCGAGTTATATGCAGTATTTGACAGTAGAAAGACTGGGCTTCTAAAATAAACTTCCAGTTCTATATGTCCCTGCATCCATTCTCTACATTTTTAAAAATATCTTGGTCTTTTATCATTGTTCTGATTAAATAATATTCTCAATGTTTCTTTATTAAAATCAATTGCAAATTTCTCAACATAGCAAAATGTAGTGCCTTAGAAATCCTAGACTGCCTGAATTCAAAAAAAGCTTTGTGGAACTTGTTTTATCCATTTAATAGAATAATGAATTGTACCATGGAAGGATAAGACTATTGCTATTATTTTGAATATAATTTTTATTTGCATGTAATGAGACCTACCTATGTATACAATATGCAAGAAGTTTGACAAAATGTACAGAAAAGCTCTCCTTGACTAAATAAATGCTTTCTCTCAGGTTAGGTAGTACAAAATATTCTAGTTAACTTTAGTCCCCCCAGAGTACTCAAAGACATCTTACCATGTTTCTTTTAATTTCTGTAACAGAAACACTGTCTAGCTGTCTCAAAATTCTTCATCCTAGGTTATTCATTAACATTACTGTCAGCTTTCATCAGAAGAGCATTTAGTCTGACTTCTGAAATAGGAAAATCCTCATTTATCCCCTTATTTATATCACTAGTATTTTTTTGTTACCAATTCACTGTTGACTGGAATAATTTCATTAGTACTTCTTGAACTCAAGTTATATTTACTCAAATAAGTAAGACAGATTGGTTTTATAAAGTTATCACAGTAGTTTACTTCATCCAAAATAGAACACATCATTATGTAAGTGCATTAATCTGTAATATTCCTGTATCTTCAATACTTCCTGAAGTCCTGAAAAACCTGCTTTTGAACAGGTTACATATCTATTTAGGAAGAGATGAAGAGGATGTCTACAAGGACAAGTGTAGGCATGAATCCATGTATGAGAGAAAAAGAGAGGATTGAACTTTGGGATCAACAATGATGCTGACAAAGTGAACGCAATGCACAACTAAACTGTGGTTATCTTTGCCATGGGATGTTTTGGAGGTCAAATGTATAAACGAGTTTGAAACAGGATCCAGAGCTCTAAGGTGATTCTAGCTAAACATTTTTCTTACTGAAGAGCATACCTAAACCAGAAGGAAGTTTATAGTCTCAAAAGCCAAGTTTGAAAAAGAACTAGAATAACTAGCTTCTGTAAAACTTACCGTGACTGCAAAGTTGACTACGAGAGAGAAGTAAATAAAAGTTCATAGACACCTATTTGTTGTGGCCTTGAAGAGCAATTCTTTGCTTCAAAACTTATTTATTACCAGGTTGAATTTTTGATTGCCCCAAAGTCTCCAGTGACTTTCAGGGATTTGGTTTTTTTTTTTTAATGGATCTGTTTCTGCTTCTTTCAATTGTTATTCAGGCACTCAGTGAACCTACAGGGTCCCATCCCTTTCTTAGAGCTTATCCTTTCTTTGCTTGCCACACCTTGAACTTTAGAAGCTCTTCATCTTTATGGAGGCTCCATTGGTCTCCCAGGGCATGGTCATGAGGTACAGCCAGACGTACCCACCGGGCCCAGACACTTCTTATTTTTATTTTTTTTTTCCTTAAGAGCATGATATTTAAAAAAGAACTGGCACAAAACATATGAGTGCTATCATTGGGTTCATAAAGTAATTCAACTTTTCTCTCATGTGATATACTCTGTATTTGTACCTGGTGGGGTAAGACCCTGTGGAAATCAATTTTGCTTAGTGAAAACACTCCAAAAGAAAATGGGAACTGTTATGGTTTTTTAGTTATTAAGTACTTGGAAAGAGTTACTAATCTTTTTTCCTCCTAGCATATTCATAGGGTAAAATCAAACTGATCATCTTGGTCAACCTTTACTTGACTTCATCAGAACATCGCTGGATCCCTCTCCCAAAGCTGGCTGTTTTCTGTTTCCATCTACACCAGAGTCTAATGGCAAAAATTGGGTCACATGCATTTCACACATGCTTTTAAACTAGCAAGTAGTTTAGAAGGTAAAGTTTCCAGTGCCAGTTAGACAGGATGATTAGTAAGCTGTTGAAGATTTGTGCCCTCAAAGTGATTGGAGGCTTGTGGTTTGTTTTTTGTTGTTGTTGTTTTGTTTTTTAACTCTGTCTGCTAAGAAGACCTGAAGTTGTTTGCTTGAGTACAATAACTATAAAGCAAACTTGGGGGCTCAGCTCACAAACTCCTACAGGGCTTGTACAGCCCAGTTTTCCACGTGTAATTGGTCAACCCCTGTTCTCACCAAATCAAAGTTTCTCTGTAACTAATTGTGAAGTATTACTGTGACATTTGTGAAAGGAATAATCTTCTAAAGCCTTGTCCATGACTCTGTTAGGTGCTCCCCTGGCTTTACTCCTCATGAGTACTCCTTCATGCACCACTTTCTTCCTGGACATATCCTGCAAAATGTGAAACTGTGTCCGAGTGGCCAGATGTGCACATGTATGAATGCAACCAAATTAAACCACACACTTGCCCAATTGTGTACACCCTAGAAATGCCACACTAAGAAGAATTTAAAAAACCCCAGAGAAATAGTTTATATTGCAGAAGTCAATGATGATAAATCCAGGTAAATCCTATTTTAAGACCGGAGTTAATTCAAAGGGCAGAGGGACTGGCAAAAAACAAACAAGCAAACAAACAAAAATAAAACAAAAAAACACTGCCATGAGTAAATTTTCAGGTTTTTCTCATGACTGGCATGTATAGATCGGAGAATATCAGAGTCTGACACCTAAAAATATCTATGCATGTAATGAGACTAATCAGAATAGTTAATTTAAATGTATATTTCACAGTTTATTCTGGTATTCATGACCCATTTTTCTTCACATCCTATAGAATTTTTCCATTTTATCTATGGAGAAAAAAATCTATCCCTGAGCTTTGATATGGTACAGCTCTGAATAGTGCAGCTGAGCCCTGATTACATAATTTGTGATTATGGTAAAAATAGAATTTCTCTTTGCCAAGACATTTCCACATTTCAAAAATGTTTTCAAACCAAGTGGATACAAAATGTTGGTGTTTCCTGGAGAACAGAGAATCACAGCAATTTATACTAGAAAACATTGACTAACCATGATGATAATGACTCAACTCCTGAATTTGTCTGGATAATCTCAAAACGCATACAAGTCACCTGCTCATCTGCATTATCAAGCACAGTGCTGAAATAGATAATTAATATAAATATAATCTGAAAATCAAAACACAATTAAATAAAGTTTCAAAACTACATATTTTCAGGTGCAGACCCTGAAACCTGTAGGCAGAAATATTTTATTTAGATCAAGAAGTAGTAGCTAATTAAAGAAAGATTCTGAACCATTTTTCCTATTGAACACTTCAGAAAAAAAGTGGTAGACTGAAGCAGTTTTACCTTTAAAAATGTCATCAAAATATGTTATTTTATCAAAGGTATTTCAGTTCTAATCAAAAATCCTTTGGAAAATAAGTGAGTTCTGAAAATTTAGGAGGAGAAAAACACTTTGACGTTGTGCAATTCATGGGCCAGGTACTATTGTGGGATTTAGAAAATCCTCTTTATCAGGTAAAGCATTGATGAAAAATTGGACCAGGCACATTTGACATCACTGATCACAGGAGAAGGTACCAGTCACTTGTTTTCCCTGACACTGCTGTACCTGTGCATAATCAAAACTTCTGATTTCAGTTAAAAATGCAATTTGTCCACCCATTCTCTGTAGATCAACAGTACTAACGGATAGCCACAGAGCCCCATTAGGTACCTCTTATTTTTCCTCATAAATGCTATTTTCATTCTGCTTTTTATTTATAAAATCTGTATTTTTGTATCTTTATCTATGTAGCTCTGAGTAGAATTAAAAAATTATTACATGTAGATGTCATGGGATTCTGTCCCAAGTATTTAGACGCATAACATATGCTTAAATTTAAGCATAACTAACTATTTGTTTGTGCTAATCCAAAGAAATTTTCTCTTATAATCAAGCTTGGAACTTTATTGCCACAGTTGATCCACTAAATTTAAACAAGATCAAATTATTACCTTTTATTTGGTGACAGACTACCTATTTGAAATTTGTTCTCACGTCTTCAGTAATTTTTTACTTTTTCCTTAACCAGAACATTTGTTCAGATTTCTCTTGCTAGCAATGTTTTCTAGATCTTTGACCAGTCACTGCTACTGCTTTTCTCAGAACTGTTCCAACCTGTCCACTTTTTTCAGAAATTCAGGAAACTGTATGAAGCTTTACTGTTGGTACTTGTGTTGATGGAGTGCACTGGAAGAATAACTCTATATTTTTATTCAAACATCAAGTCTGCTGCTTCAATGAAGAGCCAGACATATGTTTTTCAGTGGTATCAACTGATTTCTCTCAAGTCTTGAAAGTAATTGCCCTAAATACACTTGTAGCACTCATCCTAAAAATAACCAAATGCCATATAAAAGACGCTGACGTTTTCCTGACAAGTGTGATTCATGAGGAGCAGCAGTGAGATGACTGGAAGTTTTCCCAGCCAAAGTGATTACAGTGACAACCTCACTATATGGGATGAACTGACAGAACAGCTGGTTTTACATTTATTCTTTATATATGCACAGCTGGCAAGCACCATCTTTTGGATAGACGGATGTCTGTTTGTTTCAGAGGCAGATAACATATTTATCATGCACGCTCTATCATCTCCTGGGACTATGCATTGCAATAAATATTAAACATAAAGCTTCAAATTATCAGAGAAAAAGGAATTTTAAGCCTCAGTATGTGGTGCAGTCAGGATTACAGCTTGAAAACACTGATTACTGCTGCAGTTCTGCAAGACTTGCTCAAACATTATTAATAGGGACAGATTGAAACTACTAACAGTAAAAGAAGTGATCTGGTGGCGTGGACACAAAATGATGGGGGAAAACTAGGATATGAATTGTCAAGACCTTCAGCTGTTTTCGTGGAGTCACCTGGGCACAGGCTTACCCCGATGGCACATCCGGTGCCTCTTGCTGAGGAGTTCCACTGCATTGAACAGAAGGTGAATGCATGTACATGCACCATCACTGAAGTTAGCTAACATAGAAATATGGAGTCATAGACTAATTTGGGCTGGAAGGGATGTTTGAAGATCATCTAGACCAATGCCCCTGCAGTGAGGAGGGACCTTTTCTACTAGATTAGGTTGTTCAGAGCCCCATCCAACCTGACCTTACACCCTAAGTGTGTTCCCTATTATGGCCTGAAAAACCACAGTTGAACCAATTGAAGCAAGTGACACACTATACAACAGTGACCACACCTGTCCAAATATAAATTGTTCTCATAGTAGAATGTTTTCTCTCAAACTACAAGATCTTTGAGGTGCTGTCTTTGGTAATTGATTGCTGCCATTACTGCATTGCAGGCGTGATCACCGTGCAAGTAATTTATGACCATTTCTGTAACTTTAGCAGTAAAATAATGAGAAACCTGCCTGTAGACAAATGCACAGTTACAGAAATTTTTCAGAAACACAGCCCTTCTAAATGCAGATGGTAAAACTATCTCTTTTTACCTGTGTGTTTTCTCAGCAGAGCAAAAATGCCTTCATGGTTCATTCTCATTTTATTTAATACACGTGGTGAAAACTTGAGAGGTCACAGGGATTTATGCTAGCAGATTTGGAGGCCTTTTAATATTTACTTAGGCTATAAAATATAATTTGAATTTTAGAAGTATTTGTCATTGTATCTTAGATGGATAAAGGTATGTTTATTATAGCTGTATTTGCTATGTGTGATTTACATTGTTATATGTTGACTTTTCATTTCCTCAAATGTCACAGTTGCATTTTTTGTCTTTCTAACTTCCTCAAAGTATAGAAAGTTAAATATTTTTTTCACACTGATGGCAATCAAATCTTGTTACAAAGTCTTAGGGTTGGACTGCTATACCTACCAAGGGATGGCTTATTTTTTGGAAAAATATCTCATGGTGCAGATCATCTTGAGTGCCAACACATTTCATGTACAGGACAACCAGGGCATCAGGCCCAGCCAGTATGGGGTTATGAGAGTCAGGTCCTGCCTGAATAACCTGATCCTCTCCTATGAGAAAGTGATCACTTAGTGGATGAGGGAAAGGCTGTGGATGTGTCTGTATACCTGGCCTTTAGCGTCATTTCCCACAGCATTCTCCTGGAGAAGCTGGCAGCCCATGTCTTGGACAGATGCATTCTTTGCCTGGTTAAAAGCTGGGCTGTATGGTTGGATCCAGAGAGTGCTGGTGAGTGTAACTAAATCCAGCTGGGGGGCAATCACTAATGGGGCTCAATATTGGAGACAGTCCTGTTTAATATCTTTATCAACTATATGGATGAGGGATCGAGGGCACTCTCAGTAAGTTTTAAGATGACACAAACTTGGGTAAGAGTGTACATCTGGAGGTCAGGAATGCTCTGCAGAGGGATCTGGACAGGCTGGATCAATGAGCCAAGACCAACTGTATGGGGTTCAACAAGGGCAAGGGCCAGGTCCTGCCCTTGGTTCTTTAATGCCTTGAGGGAGTGCAAAGGGAAGATGCTCTACACATTCTCTCTGGAGGTACTTTTACTGATAAACTTCAGAAAATAAGAGAGAAAATAAGAGAACTCAGAAAAAGTTTAAAAGGGCAACATACAACCAAAACAAAGCATTCCACGAAGCACTGACTTAGCACATGCTAACTCATATAACTTAGCAAAATGCAACCCATTCTGTCCCAAGTGACCTAAAATATTAAGAAAGGAGTAAAGAAAGGGAAGGAGTGAAAGAAGGAGAGAGAGAGAAACTGATTATTAAATATCTACCACCAGAGAGTCCTGTGCAAGTCCAGCTTCCTCAGTGCCAGGCAGCAGCTCTCAGGCAAAGATGGAGCCACGTGTTGCAGTTTTTATGTGCTTTGGCCTCCTTGGCCACCCTTTCCAGAAGTCTGGGGTTCTGCAGCAGTGCTCCCTGTGTGCCAGCCCCTCTGGGGCTGGGGCAGGGGCTCTGGGGTGTGGTGTGGGCAGTGCTCCAGGGCTGCCTTTGACTGACAGCCTGTGGCTCCAGAGTCACCCCAGGAGTCACGCAGGGGCTGGCATGTGGGTTAAGGCATCACCTCACCTCCGTGAGATTTGACCTATCCCTTCCACCCCCCACACACACGCTTGAGTTGGTTTGACCCAAGAATTAATAATCCAGTGTCTCACAGCATCTCTCTTGCACAATCTGCAGATTGTGCCTGGAAGTTTTGATCCTCAATATTTTTTCTCTTTCTCCAGTCTAATTATGTAGAAAGTAACTTGTTTATTCAATCCTGAGGCATTAGTCTTTAGATCTTAAGCAATATTTGTGGAGAGGTTTCTGCTTGTTTATATATGTATTTAGTATACAAGAATACACCACACAAAGTACTTTCATTTATTTCAACACAATTTTGTCATGTTGAATAGGTCACATTAGTAAGTTATTTAAATAATTTATTTCTTTGTCAACACTCTTAAACTTTTTTACCCTCTTTTCATCAGCTATAAGCTTTATCAGCAATAGCCTTTATTCATGGTGAGATCACAGAAAGATTGGCCACAGTCTTTTGTAAAAACGGATGCAGGGAAACTCATGCCTGTTGTATCCTGGAAATCAGACCTCAGGCACATAATCTTTTCAGAGGAATACCAAATACTAGGCAGAGCAAATGTACCATTTGCTGCTCCTTGTCTGTAGACTAACTCCTTTGGATGATGCCTGGACAACTTTATGTAGCATACTGTACCTTATTTCTGTGTCTCTAAATTCTGGATGAAGAGAGTCAAACTTACTAAGTGTATGCATCAGGAGCTCAGACTCTTTGTGCTCTTTCAACCACTGCTGAAACACTACCAGTTAAAAAATAAGCACTAGACCAAGAAAGACCATGTAAGCTATTTGCCGGAAATCTGCCCTTCCACTAGCTGTCATTTAGACTGGACATAGATTAAATGCCATAGTTACCCACTTAAGTAAAAAAAAAAGGCATATTTTCAAAATTGATTAGTATGTACAGTTACCACAAAATTCGGAGAAATTTCTGAATTTTCACTGCTTCTCATAATGTGACCTCTTTGTGTAGCTGCTTAAGTAGAAACTTAGATGCCTCTAAGGCATTAGTTTTGCCTTTTATTCAGCCAAAATCAGTCAAAACCTCTTAAAAATAGGGCACAAACCCAATCCAAATATTTGCAGTACAATGGGCTAAGTGTTTTGAGGATTAAGAATCATATAATCATATATAGTCCCATGGTTTCAGTTGGAAGGGTCCTTAAAGATTGTCTAGTTCAAATCCCTTTGCCATGGGCAGGGACACCTTCTATTAGACCAGGTTGTTCAAAGTCCCATCCAACTTGGCTGGAACACTTCCATGAATGGGACATCCACAACTTCTCTTGGCAATCTGTGCCAGTATCTCACCACCCTCATAGTCAAGAAGAACTGCTTGTACATACCTACTTTTTTGCACGCAGTCCAATCCCCCATGAAGCAGACAAAATATCTGGAATCTAAGGAGCATCTTGGCATAAAATCAACATTAATAGTATGTTTTAATTACAGAAAATAAAAAAGGAAATATTTATATGTAATTTTTTTGGCTTGCATTCTCTGGTGTGGGCAGAGATAACATTTGAGAAACATCTACCCTGGAAAAAAATGTGACACCAAAGGCATCTAATGGCAAGGTTGGGAAGTCAAATGACAGATGCTTGAGAAGCTGAACAGCAAGGGAGTTTGAGAGTTCAGACAGCAGATGCACAGCAAGGCAGAAGGAGTCATCTGAGAGAACACTTGCCATTTTTCATGCACCTGTTTAATTTTTGAACGATAATATTCCTATATGCGAGGGGATGCAAGGAGGCAAAACCAAAGCCAGAAACCCAAGGGGGTGAGGTCTTAGGTTTTTTATTTGGGACTATCAGTCTAGTTGCCCTCGTGAAATCCTTAGTGTAATCAAATGAAGCAGCTGTTTGCACTGCTGGATCTATTCAGACTGGGAAAAAAAAAAAGGGGTAAACACTTCTAAAGCAAATATCAGCCCTTCCTCCCTACACTTGCTGCAATGATTCTGTTATTTAGCCACTTACGGTGGCAACTGGTGCAGAAAATCTCCAGAGCAAACAAGGCTTTAATTAATAATCAGTTATTTTCCGCAATAAGTAATTGGGAAGAAGCTCAGTTTAATGCTTAGACTTGAATATATCTTTGTGGTTTGATAAAGAAAGTGGTTTACTCAACTGCTTTATTAATATTTCCGCTATATCTGCATGTCAAATTTTAGGATAATGCTATGTTTTTCACAGCTTTGATAAAGAGAAGGAATAGAAATGTGAAGTGGTACTAATCATTAGGATGTGCTGGCTTATTGGAAAATCCAGTGACTGAAAATTTTAATGACTTTTCACACTAAATACAAATAATCCCTAAAGGGAAGTTGACATTGCTATGAATGCTTGCTTCACAAGCCCATAAAAAATGGAAGATTGTATCTAGCACATTACAGGAAATTCTTTTATTTCTCAAAGCCCTGGGCATTGAGGCATAAAGTTAGAATACAGAAAATATGTGTCTGTATAAACCAAAACCCACTTGTACAAATGTGTCAAAGTTCATAATATAAAGCAGAAGAGCTTATTTCATACTTGGAAACTTTTTCTATACTACATATATAAACAGGAATCAAAAATTACGGCTCTCGAAAATATTTTGTTATACACAGATAAAAGTTTATCACATATCATTTTATGGATGCATTTGATGGGAGATTAGCTCAGTTGGTTAGAGATGGTGCTAATACACCAAGGCTGTGGGTTTTATTCCTCTATGGGCCATTCACTTAACAGTTAGACTTAATGATCCTTGTGAGTCCCTTCCAACTCAGAATGTGATTCTGAGTAATCTTAGTGGTTGATTATTCCAAATTCAACTTAAGGATAGAGTTTCAATCCTTTTTGATTTACCTGTAACACTAGCCACAATGTTTTCTCTCTTTCTGGCCCTGACCCTAGGCTAAGTGAATGAAAATCATTTTGTGTCATTAAAGTGAGTACTGGATGGGACTATACCTTTCCCTGTTTGTATGTTTCTCCTGGTTTACTTTCACTCTAGCAGGTAAAAATTCTTATGACATTCTAAAACTGTTTTGTAAGTCTTCAATTCCTTTTGGGTTGTTTCTGCTAGTGTACTCGATGAATAAATTCTCTGAGAAGTGTAACGTATTAGCCAACTTACCGTAAAGACACATGAGAGAATGCATGAAAATTTGTTACTCAGACATGTGTTAAAATTATTTTCTCTACATATCATCTCAACTTTTTTTCTTTTAGTGTATAAGCTATGTTTATATATAGCATTTAATATTTTTTTGCACAGTAGTACTTATATCTATTTTGACTTTCACTTCATTCTTGGTAATCTTTTATGCAATATAATAAATGTGATAGCAAAAGGGAGCAGTTTAAGATCTCTGAGGAATATTATGTTAGGTATATAGGTGTATATAGGCAAATATTTTTTAGCACACAGTTATGGGAGGTATCTAAAAAATGTAACAACACATTATATCCCTTCTTTTCTTTAGTGGATTGAAATCTCTAGCAAGTGACTTCACCCTTCTTTGTCAAAGCTAAATAATGTGGAATGCAGAGTTCTTCCCCATGTAACATTATAAAGACTGTTCACTAAATAACCTTCATGACAGCTTCTCAAAATATCTCTCTAAACTTTCTCATCCCCCTTTTAAACATACAGTAACAGAGTTTAAATTGCTTTCAGATGATAAGTCAGATTTGAATGCAGAAGTTTCTCTTTCTTGCTCCCACTCATGTTTTGTTCTTCTGAAAAGAGCAGTATATTGGAATAAAGCTTCTCTTTCATGGTACCTAATTATCCTAGAAGTTCTTTAACAATCCTTTTTTTACAGCACATATTTGATGTATTCTAAACCATTCACCTGTATGAAATATTCTGGAATTGTGATAGAAGTGGTAGAATTTTTTAAGCAAATTTTGGGGATAGATGTCAAGCTGTCAGACTGCTGGCCACTGAATTTGCTCTGTGTAACTCAAAAGTCTCAAATGTTGAAAGGAGACTGGCTTGGAGAGAAGGAGTGCATAATTTTCTTTCACAGATATTCCCAAACATTAACTTTATTCTTATATCCAATGTCTGTTCCAAAACTGGTTTTGTGGAGGTAAAGTATATTCTTTATCAAAAGCTGGCAATAAATCAACATTTATCATCTTGACAGCTGCAGGCACAAATAGTACTATTGCTCACGTGCATTTTGGTGTGTGAAACAGTTTAAATCATAAAGGTTTTGAAAATGTCACTATCAGTGAGGAGTTGACTGGAAGGAAAAATCAGTGCTTTCCTGTGATGCAGATATTAGGCAGTAGAGGAAAGGCAGAAAAACAAAAGCAGCACTGTAATTAAGAGTGATGCTAGCTTCCAAGCTAGTCCATCACTGTCATCCTCTGCTGTGTGATTCAAAGAATGATGAAAATAAATCAGGTGAATTGCAAGCAAAGAATAACTCTTTTTCTTCAGAACAGGAACCTTGCGTGCATGTCTTAGTTGGAAATACCTGCAATGTCGATGTCAAATCTTGAGATGAGTTCTACTGATTTGTTTAGAAAGCACAGATAATATAAAAGTTAGGATACCTCACTAAAACTCGGTCTCCTAGTTAGATACAGG
The DNA here is from genome assembly GCA_036023395.1 of Myiotriccus ornatus. Taxonomy (NCBI): domain Eukaryota; kingdom Metazoa; phylum Chordata; class Aves; order Passeriformes; family Tyrannidae; genus Myiotriccus; species Myiotriccus ornatus. The sequence goes on from JAYRBT010000114.1 coordinate 106,766,661, forward strand.
ACAATCCAAGGGGTTTATTCTGAAAAGTTTCTCTGCTGACTGGTTGCTCCTTCAGTCCTATAACTTCATAAACTTCATTTAGGCAACTTCACTCCATTGCTGTCTGTGAAATTCCTTATTCTTTATTCATCCTTTGCCACTCTTTCCTCTACTAAATGTGTCTGGTTTTTTTACTAATCAGCTCCTATGGGACTAGCCTTTTCCTTCCATCATTTCACTATGGATGAATTAATAACAAGCTTGTAAATAATGGCTTACTTTTTAATCAAGCTTATTCATTATGCTTGTATGTTTTAACCAGACACACCATCTTTTTTACCCATCTTTTCTGTTTAAAATAGGAGTCTGAGAAGTCTTGACATTATTTTTAATCCTAAGTTTTAAAGACTTAAAATATATCCTTATTCCTGTGAGAAGTAAAACAAATTTGTATGTAAAAGATTGTCTACAACTGATCTGTGGGAACTTTTGTTTGGGTGTTTTGGGGAATAAAAATTGAGAATAAAAAATTAAGGGATCCCCAAGTAGCTCTAGTACCCAAAGAAACTCATGGAAATGCAGGAGAGGCAGATGAGCTACATCAGCAGGAAGCTTGTTGGCTGTCCTCAGTATCTTTTACTGGAATTATCCAAATCTCTGTCATTAATTAAAGATTCATTAGACCATGAAATCACCTCATATCCCAATGGAATAGGTAAGTTACCTAGAATGGGAGAGATTGAATAAAGTTCCCATCCTGAAGAAAAAGATTTCCACACTTAATTAGTATTACAACTTGACTACTTGCTGTTCTGAGAAGAGTAGCAATCTTTTTTGTATGTTTTACCAGAAATTCCATCCTGGACCAAAGGATCAGTTTCAATTAATCAACATTTTCCAATGAAAAATTTCCCAAAGGACATTTTAAAACCATTATAAGCTCTTAGTGGTAGTTATTGGCCTTTCCTAATCATTTTCAGAAGTGTTATACAGAATATTTAATACAGATGAGAATAATTAACACATGAAGCAATAGATGGAGTTCATGTAGGGTATAGATATGATATGAATTCAGTAGAAATTGTATCCAAGCTCAAAATTCAACATTACTGTTAGAATTAATTTCATGCCTTTTATAGTCTTTCATATACTCATTTTTGGATGGTATGAAAATTGCCCTTTGGAGGTGCCAGTCTCTCACCAGTGTCAGAAGAGAAACCTTAGATGACTAGCCTAGATAAGGTATGTAACTTTTAGATTAATTCCACTTCACATAATTATCTGAGAAATGCTTAAAAAGACTCAAAATGTAAGAATTCTGAAAAGTGAGTCCTGCAAAGTAGGAACTTCATTTAAAAAAGGGAGGTGAGGGAGCATAAAATGTCTTTGCGATGGGTTCTTAGGGTTATATCTGAAAGACAGTTAAACTACAGTGAAATACGTGCTTGATAGGTCATTACTCCTGTATCTGTAGACACAGAGTTATTTTTTTCTGAGCCAGTTTCATCAGAACAATGAAATAGGCAACCTATATAAATTCTCATCCACAGAAAGCACAAATAGGGAAGTTTATGTCACACAAAGTGAAACTGGTCAATACGAAGAGGAACCTGCCTTTGCAATCAATAGGAGATCTTGAGGCTATCTGAAATCTAATAACTCCTCCTTGCATTGTCACAGAGCAGAATAACAGGGTCAGAGCTGGGCAGAGTGCGACTCCTTCTTTCAGTGTGGGTCATGGTGATCATAATACTTTTATTATCCTGTTGTTGTGGATCATCTAAAATGATCAGTGTGGCCATTTCTTTGGTTTCACCTCTGAAAGGTCCTTAAGGGAGAAAAAAAAGAGTTATCAAAGCTTTCTCAAAGAAATTATCAAAGAAAATAGATTTTTTTTCAAATATCCTAATCAACCTACTTGCTAGAAAAGCTTTTAAGATATAAAAATTATCATCCATTTATCTTTTTGTCAGCTAAGCAAATACTATTGAATACTATTATGTAAATATACATCATTGCAGTACGGCCATTAAATGTAGCACCTAAATTATAACAAACAGCCTTCAAGCAGGAAATAATTAACTTCTCAGTGTTCTCAGCACCTTACCCACATTAACTGAAAATTTCTGTTATGGAAAATCTTTCCTTTGTGACAAGAAATAGCAAGGTGTTCTACCTCCTTTTGCTGACATGTTCGTTTCCTCCTTCCGCATGTGCAGAAGTGTGTGTATAGATGCACTCACATGCACACCCTGTGGGCAGAATGAGGTGGTATGATCTGTTAAGTGCACTGATATCATGAGTGAGAAATGATGAAATAGCAGTATGCCAGATATCCTAAATATCAAAGCCTCACTCGTGGCAGGGGAACTCAAGAGGTCTCTAGTTCAAGCTACTGCTCAGAGCAGGTTCAGCAGTGAAATAAGACAAGGACTGGGTCTTCCCTCCAAGGGTGGAAGCTACACATCTTTTTTGGGCAGCCTGCTCCAGTGTTGGACTGTCCTGCTGGGGATGAAGTTTTTCCTTCTGTCCAGCTGCACTTCTCTTCTTTTTCAATTTATCCCTATGGTCCTCTTACGACAAAGTGAGTTTTTAGTGTTTGTTTCTTAAATTCCACTTTGGTACCACTTACATAGATGCATAGAGTATGCTTGATAGCAGGAAGATGGGCACTTACAGCCTACCTACACATATTCTTTGATACTTTTAAAATTCTAATTTCTTCAAAATTTTTTTTTTCAACTCCCTTTATGAAGTACTAATGAATCACATATCAGTGAAAAATGAATCTTGCTATTGCCTGGAATTTTAATCACCTAGTACAGTGACTCAGTAAACACGTACACAGCTCCCACCACTTACTTGCAAATTGCCATTTCAAGAATCCCTTGCAGGGAGAGGATATGGCTGTATCACACTGCCTCAAGCATAAGTGGCATTTTTCCTAGTGTAAGATTACATTATGAAATCAGTTGAGTCTTTATACTAGTAAGAAGTTGCCACTACTTCAAGAATCTAGCCAGTTTTCAGGTGGAAAAAATCCACTAATTTCAAAGATGTTTCTCAAAAGAAGTGGGAAAAAAAAGCTGGACCGCTTTGTGTGTCAATCTCAGTCTCATTTGAACTTGGATAAATAGCTATCACAGTGGTGGTAATCTTTATTGTTATTAGCGGAAATGATGCAAAAACCAAAACCCCATAGGTTTTTACCATATCAAGCATCACCATAAGGAAGTAGTTTTATTTTTAGGTGTGGAAGTACTTTATCACAAATGACAATCAGAGAAGTGGTCTGCAAAGGAATGCAAACTAATTAAGAAAGCCCACTGGAGAGCAGTGTGATGTCCAGGAGTCACAGGTTAAAAACAGGTAATGTCCCCCTTTGAAAGTGGGAAATCTGCCTGTCCCTACTTTAAAATTAGAAGTGAGTGATTACCATGATGCTGTTTCAGCACATGCCATAAGCCTACCATCACCACTGACTCCTGAGGGCTGTCATGCTGCTTTCACACTGATATGCAGATATTCTTCCAGACACAAATGCTTCTCACTTATACTGAGGACTTTCACTGAACCTCACGTTTCCTTTCTTCATTATGATGATCCAATATATTTATTTTTTTTTTATCCTTTGCATGCCCTGTAGGGATACATGTACATTAGCAGTTTAGTTCAGAAGGACTGTCCACCACTGGAGCAAGTGCTTGTTTATTATGCTTTGCTTCACATTGAGAAGCAGTTCTGGAGCCCTCAAATAGGACTTATTTGTGATGAAACTAACCCAAGAGATGTACAACTAATGCCCAACCACTAACTGACCACTAGTGGAGCAGATCCTCCAATATGACTATGGTGAGGATGACAGCACCAACACCAGCTCTTTCCTTTTCTTCTGTAAACCTCTCCTTTATAGTGCTGTGCCTGCTGATGTAAAGACATGCTGAGTTAGCTGAAGAATTTGTCAGGCAGCAGAGAAAGAATATTTTTAATCTTTTTTTTTTCTTTCTCGAAGTTGCAGTAAATTGAATAGTGCTAGGCCTGTGGCCTGGGCATTACAATTTGACTGTTTAAATGCTGAATGGTTTAAAGATTTCCTGGTACATTTTGCCAAAGAATTAGAGGCTCACCCCAAAAAGACCTATGGACAAAGCCACCCAGGTGCCTGAGGGTCTCACACAGGCATAGCCAAAATGTGCCAGCTTGCCTCAAAATCAAGGCACTGCCACTGCTGCTGTTGAGATAACTTGTATGACTATAGCCCATACTGGTTAAAGCACAGGCAAGGAATAAAGAAAGAAGGAGGATGGAGGCACAGTTAAAATGGGTTTGTCTGCTGAGGCACTGAGTCGTGTTTGTGTAACATTTGACATGCTGAGGCTTTCTCTCCTGGGTGGCTGCAGAGGAATTTTGGTGCAGGAAGGTTATCGAATACCCTTACCCTGGCCTTGCTCTGCAGCAGGCAACCATTATTCCCTTCTTCCACATTAAAGCAAACTACGAAACCATCTCAGTCAGTCAAAGCATTTTCCCTGGCATTCATTAAGTCTCTAGATTAATTAGAGAATGAACTGAAAAAAACTGCCTGTTTAAGTGTTGTTCACAAACTGCAAATAATGCAGCCACAGTTGAAAATTCATCTTTTCTGAAGTGCTGTTAGAATAATTTACTTGTAGGCTTGTGTACAGGGCAAATTAGGTTATTTATATTGTGGGCAGCAGCTGACAATATACATTTGGAATTATTTGTTTTTAGAGCTCAGCTTTCTCTTCTCAGATGCCCCTAGCTCTGCTGGCTGGCAAAGGAAAATAGGAAAGAGATGTCATTCTGTGACAGAATGATCTTTTCTTCAATTTTTTTTAAGGCATCAACGCACAAATCTAATCAGTGCTTTTCCCTCTACTCTCCTAGTCTTCAGCCTAATATAATGAGGTTTTATATGTTGGATACTGACTTCTTTTGTTGTCCTGTTCAGCCTAGTATCTACACAACCTTTCTGAATATAATTTAATAAAGCTCCTTTAAATAAAGATACATTTATAATTGTTTCCAAAATGAAAAATGTGGGAGGAAAAGTCTGTTTTGTTATATTGAACCGAACAGAGCTCAAAAGAGGGAATTTCCAGACTTAAATATGCAAGTTTAAACTACAGCCAAGATATGAAAGTGGAGAAAGAACCATGGACATTCGTAACTATTGTAAGTACTTTTCCCTGATAGGTCTAATTTACTAGGAAACTTAAATTCAAAGAACTGAAGTAAATGAAACATGAACACATACTGTACCATTGTAGTTATTGTTGTCCAGTGATATCATGTTTGCCAGTTCTGTGTAATCTGACAAATCTTCTATAGAAGGATGTGTTACAAAGATGTCAGTAACCTAAAAATAATAATGTGACTTACTTGAAGAGCCTTATGTTGCAAAAGCAAGATTTATCCAGGAAATTTTGATTTTAGTTCCTTCATACCATTGCTGAGAAGTTTTATCTTATTTCTGTGAAGAATTGTTCAGATGGCATTTACATCAGCTGACTTTAGCCATCCAAATATCAGCTATAGCATCACAGGAAGCAAACTCCTGAGGTCATTTAGACCAAACTTCTTCACAGAGCTCATGGGAGATTGTACCAATCTTTAAGTAGTTGGTACTCAAACACCAACAAAGATAAAGATACCCCAACCTCTCTGTTATTGTGTTTCAACCTTCACGGAATGCTCCCCTACACCCTCCTGTGTTTAATCAGAATTCCCATGTTTTCACTTGTCTCTGTTGCCTCTCCCTCCACTGCTGTGCACCCCTGAGAAGACTGTCTCTACCTTTCTGTGTGTTTCGACTGGGTGGATGTAAAAAGCACTAAGCTCGCCTCTGAACCTTCTCTTATTCAGGCTGAACAGACCCACCTCTCTCAGCTTCTTTTGGGACTCCACGTGCTCCAGTTCCTTGGCCAGCTTGGTGTCCACTGCTAAACTTTCACCCATCTTTCTCGTAATGAGACACCCAAGAAGAACACAACATTTGAAGTTCTTGTGAGGCCATTTCTTCACCCTATCCAGGTCCTTCTGACTGACAGCCTCCATTGCATTGATCACCCTCCCAGTTTGATGTCATCCATAAACTTCCTGAGGGTGTCCCATCATCCAGGCTGTGGACAAAGATCTCATCTAGTCTAAATAAAGTGTTTGATTTTTTTCTGTGTTTAAGTGAGAGAGCTGTCAGTCCCAAAAGGTTATTCATCAGAGCCTAAGCCTCCATCTAAAAGCCCCATCAAATAGTGGAGGCAGCTTAATTTCTGGGGCGAAGTGACTGAGATTTTGTTTATGTAGTGGTAACACTGCTTTGGTCTGGAGTGGATGTATGTGAGACCAGTGGAGTTAAATTGGATTCATGCTGCTTTAACTGACAGAGAAATCTTCCTTTGTTAACTTCTTCTCTGTGGGAAAATCCTTCAGGCTCTGTATGATCGATGGCCATTTTACTGGTAAAAACACTATTAAGATTAAACCAGTGGTTTACAGCTCTTTACTGTTTTATCTTTAGTCCACTCAAGATGTACACGAATCTTTTGTGATGATTCCCTCAATTAATTAAATGTAGTAGTTGAAAAGTATTACACAGGACGTGAGCTTTCTTGTGATCAGGATGAGCAGTTTGTTTTAGTGAGATGACAGATGACTTTCAACCACCCAGAAAAAAACCTTTCCTCTGAGTAAATCTTCTTCTGCATGAGCCAATCCATGTATTTGGACTGGAATTAGTGTCTCCTAGATATCAGTGCAGAAAGACTGTTTTAATCCATCCGTGACAGATGGCAGGCCAGTGATTGGTCCACCTCGCTGTCATGTCTCTACACTTTGTTTTTAATCTGGTCGATAGTGTTTGCCAGGATAGCTCTCAGATCTGCTCCCAGACCCTGACATTTTCAAACAATCAACCGGTTTACTAAAGAAATGCATTTAGACAAATTAATCAAATGGCTTTCAGGAAGGAACGTTTTCTAAGGTCTGTTCACCAAGAAATTCAGAATGAGAAATATTATTGCTGACAAAAACCTCAGTAGATGAACAGTTCTGAGATACAGAATGTCGAGGATAAAAATCAGAAAGACAGGATTTTTTTTTCTTTTTTACCTGTAGCAAAAGCAGAAGAAAAGGTCACTTGCCAAAAAGACAGCTGAAATGGAATTACTTTTCAAATTATAAGATTAAAGAGTGTTTGCTTGAAGAGAGTGTTATTATAAAGTGTGTAAAGAAAGAGAAGAGATTAAAATGTATGGAAGATCTAATCAGAGCAAAGATAAACTGTGTATCCTATAGGTTATAAGGGTTTCTGTGAGCTTTGTTTGCCAGCAGAGGTTCATAACCCACACAAGACTGAAATCTTATTTTTAAATAAGAGGGTTTTTTTTCATGTGCAGGAGGGTCTGACCTCTTTTTGATTTTGTACAGGTGATAAAGGAGCAAAGCTGCCACCAAACAGAGGAAAGAAAAATTACTTAAGTTTCTCAGAGATAAGTTGGGCATTTTTCAATGTCTAGGCCAGATTCTGCTGCCATTTAGGTTGGTGTAATTCCTCAGTCGGGGTGGCTAAGTGTTCTCCTTTGCTATTTACAGAGGAGTTTGTGTGACTATTTGCATTGCTTTTTAATAAAAGAAAGTACTTACCATATGCAAATCCGGCATTTCATGGTAAACAATGTACCCTCTGAACTACGGGGCACCACACCTCCTGCTCTGTGTTGTCAAATGGCTTTCAAAACACATGGCAGGGCTCTCTGTCATATTCAAGTGTATTAACCCTTCAGTTTCCATTTTTTAATTTTTTGTTTTCTCAATATTATATCAGCAAGTGGCGAAAAGGGAGAAATGAAAGTTTATGGAAAGGAAAAGTCTTACCACGGTGGTTTGTTATGCTGCTAAAACCTTTCCACTTCTTCCCAGCTGCTCTCTGTGCAGCCAGCCCCTGTCTGCACATCTGCGTGGTGGGGGTCTGTCTCAAATTCTGGAATTTGAATTTCATGTTGTACCATTTCTCCAGCCTGCCAAAGTCCTTCTGAAGAGCAGCACATCCACCCCTCCACCCAATTTTCGGAGGACTGAAAATTGCCCCATTGCCCCAGTCATTGATGAAGGTATGAAACAATGTCAGCCCCAGCACTGGCCCTGAGGATGACACTGGTAACTGACCACCAACTGGTTTCACCTCCTCATTCCCATCTAAGCATTTCTGCTTTGTAAAGCTGTGACAGTAATGCCCTGTAATAACAAACATCTTTTCCTTTATTTAAGCTTAGTTGGTCAGTCCTTTTCTTTCTTTCCCTGAAAACTACCCCCAAGCAAATCTAAACTTAGCATTTTCTCTTGTCTATTAAACTCTTCTCACCTGTCGACTTGGAGTCTGATGTTCAGCAATTTTGTGTTTCTGATCTGCAACTGGTTTTGTTTGGGTTTAGTTTTTTAAATTTTTTTTAAATAGCTTTTTCTATGCTTTTTCACAGAGACATCCAAACCCCTAGATCAGCACAGTGATATTTACACAGATTCCTGTTCTTTTTTCTTCTTTTTTTCTTCTTTTCTTCTTCTCACTTTTTTTTTTTTTTTTTTTTTTTTTTTAAATTCCCCCACACCATCTTGAGTATTTGGGCATGTTTTCTAGTAAGGGAATTTTGTAAAGTTTTCAAAGTCACTTCTGAAACATGATTTGTGCATTTAGCATGTGTAACTGTGGGTGTAATTCTTCACTTGTGGGAATATGTACAAAAATGGGTACTGACATGATTTCCAGATATGCAAATGCACTTATTTTGCTATTTCATTCTGTCTCTCTCCCCTTCTAGTTATGTGTATTTCATAACTGCTACATGTAGATGCTATACAGTGCAATCCCCTTCAGGAAGAAAAAAGTGTCCTTGAAATACTAGCTTCTACCTTTGGGCTTTATGAAGTGCTCCTTAGTCATTTGTTAACCAGGGAAAATTCCCATTCAAATCAAATTTATTTATCGGAGTATGTCAGTTAGATTGAGGTACTTGCATATTTCACCTCTAACCCTATGACTGTCTATTTTTCATACTGAAAAGATAACCCTTAACTCCAAGCCGTCATATTTCACCTTCCTGTCTTTTGAGAAAAATCGCCTTGATTTCCACGACATGAACCAAAGTAGACTGACTCCCACCTAAACAGTCTTCAGGAAAATTTGCAAGATGCTCCTTTTCTCATTGAGAGGATCTTTTCAAACCCAACTACTATAAGGAGGGATCAAAAAGGAATGAACACACGTCTAATGATCTCTGTAGACAGGAATTGACACAACTCAGGTCTGTGATATGCAGAAATGAGAAGTAAAAGAGCTCTAAAGTGCCCAACCCACCATTGTGTAGCTGCACACTATTCATCACCCACCACTCAGAGCACAGCAGGTGTCCACCAAGGTGGTGTTCAGCAGTTTTCCATCTGTCTTTAGGAGAGCTATGTGACTTCTTTCCTCCTCCCCTCTTCCTCACAAATCACCTCTTTTTTTTTTTAGTACAAACCAGTTTCAGAGCAGTCAGTCTGATATTTAGAACAGGCATTGTTATCTTAGTTGAAGGCTTTTTACTTTTTTTTTCTTTGCAGTTAGGCAACTGTTCCCCGCACTGAAAGAGAACCAGAAATATGGGATTGCCCATTCTCCACCCTGCAAGGATATTTTATGGTCCATGTTAAGAACTTGATTTTAGAATCTGTGCAATATGTGCTACAAGGGAAAATATTGTTTTGGCTACTAATGAACTAGGCAGCCATTCCTAAAATCCGTTCTATTTCTAATCCGTGACTTCATCATGCCTCTTCACAGTATCTTAATTACTTGTTTTATATCCCTCTGCCTCCTCTTCTTCCCTCCAGTTCTTAACAGAAGCTGTTCTCAACTTTTATTGAGCTGAGTAGATGTGATGAGCATTCAGTGTTTTTCATTATCAGCCCAATAAATCCAAAATTATTCACATCATCTATCTTAACTCTGTTCTGCCTTTTGGGCACCACCTTTGTCAATTGATCTCTTTTAAGATTAGGGCATTTCTCTTTTCTGTTGCACTCTATGTTCCTCCACTGATCATATTCAAACACTAATCCACTGACTCTTTTCAGTGGGAGATGAACGTTATTGAGGGGTGAGAAAATGCAAAGGCAGAAAAGAAATGTGTGAGTAAATTGATCACTCAGGGAAGGAAGACAGGAAGATTAGAAGGCAGAAGGAAGCAAATTATTAGCAAGAATGTAGTACTGCACAACAGAGACTATATTAATTTGAGTTCTAAAGTTGTGATTCCATGGGATGTGGCAGTGAAACATGCAGGCAGACTAGCTTATATTTTTTTCTCTCTCAGAGATCTCTGAACTACATTTCATTGCGACAGAAGGCAGTATAGAAGTGTTCAAGAGAGCACAGCTTGGTTAGGCTCTTAAAACAAAGCCTGAAAAGGGACATAATTGATTCTTTTAAGCAAACTCAGGAGAAAAAGCAATGGGGAAGGGAAATAATTGTTTAATGCAGAGGATAGCATCAGTGCAAGAACAAATAGTTACAGATCTCCAGTGAATAAACTGAAGGCAGAACCTTCAGATAAGATACCTACAGGACTGCTGAGGATAAAAAAAAAAATTAAAAGAATAAACAGCCATCTTTCAATCCAATTTCTGTTTTCTTGCTTAAAAACTTGAGTATTTTGGGCAAAGTTTATAATTCTGGATTCAGAAGAGAAATGTTTCCTGCCATTATCACAGATGCAAGTAAAAGAGCCAATAAATACTCTCTTTTTTATGCCTTTCCCAATCTTTTGGGTAAACATCTTGGTATCTGAATGTCTATTTTTAAGAATTTGTTATATGTATAATGGAGACAAATAAGAAGACCTGTGATGAAAAAATAAAGAAGGAATGATACAAAGGAGGTTCACGGAGGTGGTGAATTATAATCTTTGGCTTATAACACAGGATAGGGAGAATTTTCCACTTTTCCAGACAAAGTTTCTTTACTAGAAAATATAACTTCAAGGCAGCTAAACTATTGACAGATTTAGGTCACAGTCAACAAATATTTCAGCAATTCAAGGGGAAGAGAAAGGATTGGTCAACATGTGTCATCTTAGCATTCCATGAAAAGTTCACTTTTTCACTCTGATTAAATGGAGTAGGATGTGAGACTGTGGTGGCAAATTTGGGCCAGATACTTTCTTTCAAAGGAGTAATGTTAATCGCTCATGTCAAATAGATAAAGACTGCCAGAAAGAAAAAGGAAAAGCAGTAGAGAATGAGTGCATGCTGATGCTTAGCTTAATTACCTTGGATGATGAAAAATGAACTCTATTATTTTCAGAAAATAAATAAATCCAGGAGACCTTTAAAAATAGGAGAATAACTGTTTTTCTAATCCATAACTCAAATATTTTCTGTACTGTTCGTTTGCTACTAGAGAAGAGCTCTAGCTAGAGATGTACAAGGATCTTATACACTGGAAAATCTTTTCTCTCCTTGAAAGATCCCATGCCTGCATTTCCTGATATTGATATACAAGACCAAAAAAATGCCAAAAAAACACCACTAACCAGAAAAACCCCAACCAAGCAAAAAAAGACAATTCTTAAGTCAGACCTTTTCCAAGCAATAACTTTGTCACAGCAGAGATTTGTTTCAGCAAGGACAGTAAAGTTTTATAGTCTTTATGAAGTTTAAGGGCTTGTACTGCAGAGAGAACAAAAACATACTGTCTCAGACTTAAAACTGGCCTTAGTGTCTCCATGTTAATAGTACACGGATGTTACAGCTGGGCCACTCTCAATCTCTGTTCTGAGACTCCTACACTTACCCTTTTTCTTGTATAAACAATACTAGTGTGACAATTCAGTCACAATATATTTTTCATTACGTGTGTTATATTTGGGTTTGAGTAGCCTGAGCAATAATTTATCTTCAAGTGGGGGAAGGGAACAGCAGTGCTTTATCAAAATTTTCTCTCGATTCCATCATTGCTTTGCTGACTTGGACTTAATTCAGACCCTATTTTAGTTTCACATAACTTCCCAGATTTCTACTTCTGCCTTATTCCACAGGGCTCTCTCTATGGCAGGTCATATCTTGGGTCATTACATTTCCCCCTGGGCAGTAGCGGATGCTTTTTTCTATTTGTCTTATTCAACTGCTCTGAAGTCTGCCCATGGGTAGCAAGAGTTTATTACTTTTTTCCCCTAGTGGGTGTTTTTTTCCTTTTCCAGCTACACCACGGCAGTGTGCTGCTAAACTCTCAGAACTCCTGCTTCATTGGTTTCATTTAGAAGCCTTTTGTACTTGTGTCTTTGCTAGGGCATCCACAGAATTATTCTCAGTCATATGCTGACTATAATCCTTTATATTAATGGTATGCTATCTGTTTAGCTCTCTGCTGCTTGACCCTTACCTTGAGCTTTGTTTATTTCTGTTAAATATTTTCCAGCATATGATCTTGAAGCAAAAATTTGGTTAATGCTTGTATTTTTCATAGTATATGTTTCACGCTCCTCTCTATCTATTTAATGGATTTTCCAATTAAAAGGGACCTTCCTGGCCGTTTTATCTGACCCCCTGCATTACAAGGCTAAAGAAAGATGCACTGCAATTGCATGATAATGCAATGACAGCAGCCCATCTTTTCTGTCCTTCAGCACTGAGGAGAGCACATGTACATGCAGATGTTTATAGCTGTTCTTAATCAGTCATTTAAAAAAAAGGAACAATCAAAATTTCAAAGATACCTGGAAATAGATACACACTAAAAACTTAATGTTTATGAATGGAATAAGATTATATGGACTATCCTCTGAGTACCCACTGTATGTTTTCATGCTTGGGCAAAGTCTTTACCGGATGGTCATGCCGTGCCATAGCTTTTAAACGACTGACACGTTGAAAAGATGCAGCTGCTGGACAACACTGGTGTATTGCAGGTTGATTTGCTTGTGTTTCAGAACCTATCACTATCACCGTGTGTGGCAAGAAAGTCTCAAAATTGTGTCCTTTTACCCATCTTTATCTCTCCCTCGGGGTAAGGGCAGAGCTGACCAGTTATAGGTGTCCTTTCATATGGGACTTGGACAAGAACATTTCTACCCCTGTCTCACATAGGGTGCACGTTCAAGCAAATATCTAGAATGCTAGAAATATAAAAATTTGTATTTAAATACCAGTTCATTAAGAATTCATGCCTCCAGGGTCCTGCAAAATTGACAACAAAAGCTGAGTGGTTAGAGGGTCTGATACCCCTTATAAAAAGGAATAACTTTTTACCAGTTGAAAAAATGATCTGGAATATGTGGTGAATTTGCCAAGTGTGGTTCATCCTATAATGGGATCATAGAACAGGTTGGGTTGAAATGAACCTTAAAGATCATCCAGTTCCAACCCTGCAGTCATGGACAGGGACACCCTCCTCGAGACCAGTTTGTTCAGGTTCCCATCCAACCTGTCCATTTTTTTCAAAATCCCGAGACTTTTTAATTCAGTTTTCATTTTACAATGTTGGGAAGAATTTCTGAGCCTACAAGTTTTACAGTTTTCATCACTGAGTCCAGATTTTTTTTTTCTTTAAAGGAGGATTGATGTTCTTCAGTATTCACTTATCTCCAAGAGAAACACAAACTTTTGTGGCAATTGACAAGGTTAAACTTAAAATAAAGCCATAGAAAAAACCAAAATTGAATAAAAAATGTACTTAAGAAATTATTAATTGTTATTCATAGAGAGTATATTTGTGCACGTGATCAACAGCTGATTTTAGGAAATTCCATGCTGAGCTTCAGAGACTGTAAGAAGGCAGATAACCCACAAAAAGTTTTTTCTAGTTTAGGGGCACATTTAAGGTGAAGATATTCTTATGGAAATGTGTGAAATGATATCATTGGAGTATGTGTCTGCATAATTTGAATCATATCTGAGTATATGCTTTTAGATATATATCATCTTCAGGGATCACATAGAACTTTGTCCCCTTTTTTTATACTTTGGAAGTGCTCTTTGTACAAGGTTATGGAAGAACATGTCTTCATATTGTCAGTATTGATTACTCTGTGTGCAAACTATTTGGCCATGTAACCAACTTCTGAAGGCTTAGACCCTTTAGGGGAGTGAAAATGCTGTATATAAAAATAATATACTTAGAGTGCAACGGGTTTTCCTAATGATAGCATCTGGACCAATTGGAGTGGTAAAACCAGAGGATACTCTCTGTGAGTGGATATATATGGATTTTAGTATGGAATTAATTAACTTTCAGTCTGGGATATACTGAATGCACTATCAGCAGGGAAATATCTCTGTGACTCTCAGCAGGGCGGTAGGGTTTGTTCTCATTCATGCTTGCACCGAGGATGAAAAGGACTGCTTATATATTAAAGATGTTGGTTTAGGGAAAAGGTGGATATTCAGCGGATTGTCAGCGACAGATGGAGATCTGTCTGTAGAGGAAAGGGATATGGAAATAACAGCAAGTAGAGAGTACACTTCTGTCTTTCTATATATGGAAGCAACAATGAATAGAACATATCAGAGCCTGAAAAGAAATTGCAAGGAAAAAGAGAAATAGGAACCGAGACCTTAATATACATCCTATAAAAATATGTATTTCTCTCCTTTTTTTTTTTTTTTTTTTAGTCTAATCAGTTCAAAGCCAGATTTTTTAAGTCCTCTGGATAATACATTTTGCAAGTTTCTAGCATAGTTATTTCGTTATTTTACTACTGTTTGAGACTGTCCCTTAAGATTGATGGGCCATCATGTGCTATGCAAGATTACACAGCAGTCACTGTGAGATGCACACTTGGAGGATGTAAGAGGACCTTCCAACTACCCAACCCATAACTGTGATGTCTATTTTAAAACCAGGAACAGTCATTTACATTTAGAATTAAATGTAATGGTTATGTTATGCAGGACCGTATCAGAGGTGGGATGACTGAATTATTGTGGATGTCTGCTAAAAGTATGTTGCCTTTTAGGTTGTGTATGAGAAGGGTAGGATGGAGTAATCATATTTCAATACCATTTCTGGGCTATAACACTGTAAATCAGAATGTATTTCCTACAGCACAGGAATATACCACAGCTTTTGAATAGCCAATAGAATAATTAATCGTCTGTGCATTAGGAAGATTTGCAGTTAATTAAAGCCTAATTACTAACTGTAGATTCTTAGACTCTTAATTCTTCTTGCTTTTTATAAATGTATCTTTGATCACATGTTACCTCAATTCCTTGAAAAATATATTTTTTTCCTTCTGGGTTACCATAAGAAGCCATCTTCTGTGTTGATTTTTATTTTGGAGATTTGAA
Source organism: Myiotriccus ornatus (assembly GCA_036023395.1). NCBI lineage: Eukaryota > Metazoa > Chordata > Aves > Passeriformes > Tyrannidae > Myiotriccus > Myiotriccus ornatus. The sequence goes on from JAYRBT010000114.1 coordinate 106,781,979, forward strand.
GGACATGGTTGTAAGCAGAAAGTTGCCTCTTTTGCAAGGGATTTTTTCCCTTGTCCATAAAGTCAAGTAAACTTTTTCTTTTATATTTTTCAGGCCTAAATGTTTTGATAAGGTGCCCCATCCTTTTCTGACACTAGATTTCTTTGTGGGCAGTGGCAAAGTTGAAAAGTGTCTATATTTCCAAGATCTTTGTAGGTCATACGAATGTATCAAGAAAGCAGAAAAGTTGCAAGATGGTGTTAGATCAAGCATAGTTCATTCCTGGGATAACACCCTGCCATTCACTATAGCTATTTCTTTATATTTTTGATGCTGTACTATGAAGAGTATCTATTTTTATAATAACATAAATATAATTTATGTATTCACCTTAATTCTAAATACAGCTTTTCATTCTTCAGTAATTTATAACCTAGTTTTTTAAAAAAATAAATAGGGGATGTTATTATATTTCTGCATTGAACTGTGCTTTTTAAAAGGCTTTAATTTTTATATAGACCATCTCCTGGGGTGAGAGAGGTTTATTGCTTGGGGTGCTTAGGAATGGATAGTCAGGATGAGCAGAAGCAGAAGAGGAGCAAGAATTGCATACAACTGTATTTTGTCTACACAACTTTTTGAAAAGTAAACCCAAATTATATTAATGACTGAAACAGAAATAGCTTTAATAGTAAGTTTGGGGGTTTTCTTTAAATAGCTTAAAATACAAGTCATATCTTTTCCAGAAAACACAACACCAGTGAGTATTACCAGATTAAGAGGTACTGACATTTTCAGACAAATCCTGGCTTGTGTCTAGAAATCATGAAAAATTATCTTTCTCTCATGCTCTTAGGTATGTCCATAGAAAGTCAACTGTCATTTTAGCCATACATGGAATGACAAACCCTGTTGGACAAGATACTAGGGATTTTTTTCATTCCTCCCTGTGCTACCAGAATAACATCAAGTTTGGGTGGAGGTGTTTTTGGCCTGTTTTTTTTTTTTTTTGGTTAATTGGTTGGTTGGGTTTCTTGTAGGTTTGTTGTGGTTTTCTGGGGGATTTTTTGTTTCTTTTTTCAGAACAATTCTCTGATCCAGAACTGGAAGATGTGAGACTACATCAGTGAGGAATGGAGTCTGGGATGTTGGTGGAGAAGCTGAACAAAGTGGGAGTCTGTCTCTGATTCTCTTTACAGAGAGGAAAAGGCACTCCGTTCATCCTTTCTGAGAACAAACAACTAAAAGAAGTCAGGTGAATTGGGGTCTAGAAAAGCCTACTTTTCTGTGTTGATCATAAAAAGTCATCATATATAACTTAGGCAGAAATTTTCCATTTACAGATGTTGTCTGAAGGCTCACAAGATATATCTTACCCTGTTCAGACTGAACTTAACACCCAAGCTAGTTCAGGTTTCTCCGCAGTCCTACATTGCAATACTTGGACTGTCAACTAAGAAATAGACTGTGAGTTGTCCTGAAAATCCTAAATAGGGATTTGTTCCTCACTCTACAGAGAGAAACTCTGTTATAATCACATCTATGATTGAATAGGTACTTCACAGTTTTATGAATTAAATTATTTATCCCTTTAAAAATATCAGCAGACAAATCTTGAGTTTTAAATGTTGACACTTCTCTTGGGAAGCAGGAAGGAAGAGATCAGGAGGATATCACAGTGCCAATTAATGAGGTTAAGCCTTCAAGTATAATATTCATTAGATTATGTGGTAGTGTCTGCAAGCTGTTCAGAAATGCAGTCCAAAGCATATTTAACTGTAGAGCAATACTTTTCAAAATTTACAGAATAACTGGAGGAAAAGATAAATTACATTATAGAAATGCAGCACTTTCAAACAGCCTCTCCCCTTCTCTTTGTAGAATAATGGAGAGTTTGAAGCTAACCCAGTAGCTGTAGGGTCAGGATGGATTTTGACCTGTGTTGAGTTTCTCACATTATTAGCAGAGCAGTAGGAATGGACAGAAAACACATTAGTGAAAGGGTGTCCTTTCATAGTGTTGTTTCCACTATTACAAACAGATGACTAATAACCTGACTTTTCCCTCAATTTAGTATATTGAGCAAAAAAAACCCAAGTGAAATAAATGATGGAGAGAGAGTGTGAGAAATATGTATGAAAATAGTAATGGAAAGAAATCCAGGCACTTGTTGCTATCTTCTGAATTCTACAATTGGGAAAAATGTTCCTGTTGGATAAATTAGTATCTTCATTGGCAAAACATGAACTGTAGAAAGGTTTGGCTTTAGAAATTACACAGTGTTTTGGGTTATGGAAGTATTTCACTATATCTTACAAGGAATTTAAAGCCATAAGAGACAGGATAGGAAATATATCCCTATACTGAACTCAGTAACCTCAGTTATAAGCTAAGGCACTTAGTTTTACATAAATATAAGTATGGATGCACCATAGGCAAAGATCAAGTGGAACTGAAATACCAGCAATGCCAGAGGCCCTTGCAATGGCAGGAAATCAATTATATAAAATATACTTAGATGAGCTTACAGGGTACATGTATCCTATTCTGCTGAGTCCCAACCAACCTTATCTAAAGGAAATTCCTTACTGACACTAAATCTGGAAATGTTTGATCCTAGGCATGAGAATAAAAGATAGTACCCAAGAATATAAGAAATAAAATGTTCATCTCACTGGAGAACTGATCTACCCTACCAGTGTCTCAGTTCTATCTGTCAAATATTTCTGATAGTAAAAGGGAGTTAACAGTTATATAACTACTTATTGGCCATGAGTACATGTATAGGAAAAATTTTATATATATATACATATACACATACACATATATAATATAAAATTTTGGTTATAGCAAGACACCTTTGTATGCAGGTGGGACAAAGGAAGAGGGAACTCCCAGTCTTATGCCACAGAGCCCTTCTCATAGTGAGTGTCTTGGGGACTGTGAGTTTATTAACAGGATGATGTTGATACATTCTTGTCCTCTCAGTAGACAACAGATGAAGACAATGAAATATTCACCAATTCTATCAGAGCTCATTCACTAACTCTCCTTTTGCTGCTCAAGTGGTGCCAGTGTTGTGGGAGGGGGTATGAGTGTGAAGAAGAATGTGTGATAAAACAACTATAAGATAGTAAAACCCTCCTCCACCTCATTGCTGCGTCAGGGTGTGAGGCCCAAACTCTATCCTAAACCATAGCAAAGACAGTGTGGATGCCATTAGTAGTGACTGGCTAAAGGAATATATCTGTCTTGCCAGCCAGGCAGTTTCAATGACATTATGGTAATACAGCATTACTTTTCAAAACATTCTACCTGACAGGATTGAGAGGGAAATGTTCTCTGCTTTCTTCCTCACCGGGATGGAATTGCAGTGCTGTGAGTCCAGGTGCAGGACACAGCAGTGAACACACGGCACGCAGGCAGGCA